>JAULUF010000040.1:20505000-21105000 GCA_031834385.1 Semotilus atromaculatus
CTAACTAATCTATCTTTCTTTCTAACTAATCTATCTATCTTTCTTTCTAACTAATCTATCTTTCTTTCTTTCTAACTTATCTATCTATCTTTCTTTCTTTTTTCAAACAAATCTTTCTTTCTTTCTTTTTTCAAACGAATCTTTCTTTCTTTTTTCTAACTAATCTTTCTTTCTTTCTAACTAATCTTTTTTTCTTAATTTCTTTCTAACTAATCTTTTTTCTTACTTTCTTTCTAACAAATTTTCTTTCTAACTAATCTTTCTTTCTAACTTATCTTTCTTTCTTTTTTCTAACTAATCTTTCTTTCTTACTTTTTTCTAACCAATCTTTCTTTCTAACTAATATTTTTTCTTTCTAACTAATCTTTTTTCTTTCTAACTAATCTTTTTTCTTTCTTTCTTTCTAACTAATATTTTTCTTTCTTTCTTTCTTTCTTTCTTTCTTTCTTTCTCTCTAACTAATCTTTCTTTCTTTCTTACTAATCTTTCTTTCTTTCCAACTAATCTTTCTTTCTTTCTTTCTACCTAATCTTTCTTTTTTTTCAAACTAATCTTCCTTTCTTTCTTTCTTTTTTTTTTTCTAAGTAATTTTTCTTTCTTTCTAACTAATCTTTCTTTCTATCTTTCTTTCTTCTTTTTTTCTAACTAATCTTTCTTTCTTTCTAACTAATCTTTCTTTCTTTCCTTCTAACTAATCTTTTTTCTTTCTTTCTAACTAATCTTTCTTTCTTTCCTTTTTCTAACTAATCTTTCTTTCTTTCTTTCTAACTAATCTTTCTTTCTTTCTTTTTTCTAATTAATCTTTCTTTCTTTCTAACTAATCTATCTTTCTTTCTTTCTAACTAATCTTTCTTTCTTTCTAACTAACATATCTTTCTTTCTAACTAATCTTTCTTTCTAACTAATCTATCTTTCCTTCTTTCTTTCTAACTAATCTATCTTTCTTTCTAACTAATATATCTTTCTTTCTTTCTTTCTTTCTCTTTCTTTCTAACAAATCCATCTTTCTTTCTTTCTAACTAATCCATCATTCTTTCTTTCTTACTAATCTATCTTTCTTTCTAACTAAACCATCTTTTTTTCTTTTCTTTCTTTCTTTCTTACTAATCTATCTTTCTTACTAATATATCTTTCTTTCTAACTAATATTTCTTTCTTCTAACTAATCTATCTTTCTTTCTTTCTTTCTTACTAATCTATCTTCCTTTCTTTCTAACTAATCCATCATTCTTTCTTTCTAACTAATCTATCTTTCTTTCTAACTAATCCATCTTTATTTTTTTCTTTCTAACTAATCCATCTTTCTTTCTTTCTTACTAATGTTTCTTTCCAACTAATCCATATTTCTTCCTTTCTTTCTTACTAATCTTTTTTTCTAACTGATCCATCTTTCTTTCTTTTTTCTTTTGTTCTTTCTTTCTTTCTTTCTTTCATTCTTTCTTCTTTCTAACTAATCCATATTTCTGTCTTTCTAACTAATCCATCTTTCTTTCTATCTTTCTTACTAATCTTTCTTTCTAACTGATCCATCTTTCATTCTAACTAATCCATCTTTCTTTCTCTCCTCCTTTCTTTCTTTCTTTCTTTCTTTCATTCTTTCTTCTTTCTAACTAATCCATATTTCTTTCTTTCTAACTAATCCATCTTTCTTTCTGTCTTTCTTTCTTTCTAACTGATCCATCTTTAATTCTAAATAATCCATCTTTCTTTCCTTCTTTCTTTCTTACTAATCTTTCTGTCTTTCTTACTAATCTTTCTTTCTAACTGATCCATCTTTCATTCTAACTAAGCTATCTTTCTTTCTTTCTAACTAATCTATCTTTCTTTCTAACTAATCTATCTATCTTTCTTTCTAACTAATCTATCTTTCTTTCTTTCTAACTAATCTATCTTTCTTTCTAACTAATCTATCTATCTTTCTTTCTAACTAATCTATCTTTCTTTCTTTCTAACTAATCTATCTATCTTTCTTTTTTCAAACGAATCTTTCTTTCTTTTTTCTAACTAATCTTTCTTTCTTTCTAACTAATCTTTTTTTCTTAATTTCTTTCTAACTAATCTTTTTTCTTTCTTTCTTTCTAACAAATTTTCTTTCTAACTAATCTTTCTTTCTTTCTTTCTTTTTTCTAACTAATCTTTCTTTCTTTCTAACTACTCTTTTTTCTTTCAAACTAATCTTTTTTCTTTTCTTTCTTTTTTCTTTCTTTCTAACTAATCTTTTTTCTTTCTTTCTTTCTTTCTTTCTAACTAATCTTTTTTCTTTCTTTCTTTCTAACTAATCTTTTTTCTTTCTTTCTTTCTTTCTTTCTTTCTAACTAATCTTTCTTTCTTTCTTACTAATCTTTATTTCTTTCCAACTAATCTTTCTTTCTTTCTTTCTTACCTTTCTTTCTAATTAATCTTTTTTCTTTTCTTTCTTTTTTCTTTCTTTTTTTCAAACTAATCTTTTTTCTTTCTTTCTTTCTTTCTTTCTTTCTTTCTTTCTTTCTTTCTTTCTTTCTTTCTTTCTTTCTAACTAATCTTTCTTTCTTTCTTACTAATCTTTATTTCTTTCCAACTAATCTTTCTTTCTTTCTTTCTTACCTTTCTTTCTAATTAATCTTTTTTCTTTTCTTTCTTTTTTCTTTCTTTCTTTCTAACTAATCTTTTTTCTTTCTTTCTTTCTAACTAATCTTTTTTCTTTCTTTCTTTCTTTCTTTCTTTCTTTCTCTCTAACTAATCTTTCTTTCTTTCTTACTAATCTTTCTTTCTTTCCAACTAATCTTTCTTTCTTCTTTCTTTCTTTCTACCTATCTTTCTTTCTTTTTTCAAACTAATCTTCCTTTCTTTCTTTCTTTTTTCTTTTTTTCTAACTAATCTTTCTTTCTTTCTAACTAATCTTTCTTTCTAAATAATCTTTTTTCTTTCTAACTAATCTTTTTTCTTTCTTTCTAACTAATCTTTCTTTCTTTCTTTCTAACTAATCTTTCTTTCTTTCTTTTTTCTAACTAATCTTTCTTTCTTTCTAACTAATATTTCTTTCTTTCTAACTAACAGATCTTTCTTTCTAACTAATCTTTCTTTCTAACTAATCTATCTTTCTTTCTTTCTTTCTAACTAATCTTTTTTCTTTTCTCTTTCTTTCTTTCTAACTAATCTTTTTTCTTTCTTTCTTTCTAACTAATCTTTTTTCTTTCTTTCTTTCTTTCTTTCTTTCTTTCTTTCTTTCTTTCTTTCTTTCTTTCTTTCTCTCTAACTAATCTTTCTTTCTTTCTTACTAATCTTTCTTTCTTTCCAACTAATCTTTCTTCTTTCTTTCTTTCTACCTATCTTTCTTTCTTTTTTCAAACTAATCTTCCTTTCTTTCTTTCTTTTTTCTTTTTTTCTAACTAATCTTTCTTTCTTTCTAACTAATCTTTCTTTCTAAATAATCTTTTTTCTTTCTAACTAATCTTTTTTCTTTCTTTCTAACTAATCTTTCTTTCTTTCTTTCTAACTAATCTTTCTTTCTTTCTTTTTTCTAACTAATCTTTCTTTCTTTCTAACTAATATTTCTTTCTTTCTAACTAACAGATCTTTCTTTCTAACTAATCTTTCTTTCTAACTAATCTATCTTTCTTTCTTTCTTTCTAACTAATCTATCTTTCTTTCTTTCTAACTAATATATCTTTCTTTCTTTCTTTCTAACTAATCTATCTTTCTTTCTTTCTAACTAATATATCTTTCTTTCTTTCTCTTTCTTTCTAACAAATCCATCTTTCTTTCTTTCTAACTAATCCTTCTTTCTTTCTTTCTTTCAAACTAATCCATCTTTCTTTCTTTCTTTCTAACTAATCCATCATTCTTTCATTTTTTCGAACTAATCCATCTTTCTTTCTTTCTAACAAATCCATCTTTCTTTCTTTCTCACTAATCTATATTTCTTTCTAACTAAACCATCTTTTTTTCTTTCTTTCTTTCTTACTAATCTATCTTTCTTACTAATCTATCTTTCTTTCTAACTAATATGTCTTTCTTTCCTTCTAACTAATCTATCTTTATTTCTTTCTTTCTTACTAATCTATCTTCCTTTCTTTCTAACTAATCTATCTATATTTCTTTCTAACTAATCCATCATTCTTTCTTTCTAACTAATCTATCTTTCTTTCTATCTAACTAATCCATCTTTATTTTTTTCTTTCTAACTAATCCATCTTTCTTTCTTTCTTACTAATGTTTCTTTCTAACTAATCTATCTTTTTTCTTTCTAACTAATCTATCTTTCTTTCTAACTGATCTATCTTTTTTCTTTCTAACTACTCTATCTTTCTTTCATTCTAACTAATCTATCTTTCTTTCTAACTAATCTATCTTTCTTTCTTTCTAACTACTCTATCTTTCTTTCTTTCTAACTAATCTATCTTTCTTTCTAACTAATCTATCTTTCTTTCTAACTAATCTATCTTTCTTTCTAACTAATCTATCTTTCTTTCTAACTAATCTATCTTTCTTTCTAACTAATCTATATATCTTTCTTTCTAACTTATCTATCTTTCTTTCTAACTAATCTATCTTTCTTTCTTTCTAACTACTCAATCTTTCTTTCATTCTAACTAATCTACCTTTCTTTCTAACTAATCTAACTTTCTTTCTAACTAACTAATCTATCTTTCTTTCTTTCTTTCTAACAAATCTATTTATCTTTCTTTCTAACTAATCTATCTATCTATCTATCTTTCTTTCTAATCTATCTTTCTTTCTTTCTAACTAATCGAACTTTCTAACTAATCTATCTTTCTTTCTTTCTAACTACTCTATCTTTCTTTCATTCTAACTAATCTATCTTTCTTTCTAACTAATCTATCTATCTTTCTTTCTAACTAATCTATCTTTCTTTCTAACTAATCTTTCTTTCTTTCTAACTACTCTATCTTTCTTTCATTCTAACTAATCTATCTTTCTTGCTAACTAATCTCTTTCTTTCATTTTAACTACTCTATCTTTCTTTCATTCTAACTAATCTATCTTTCTTTCTAACTAATCTATCTTTCTTTCTTTCTAACTACTCTATCTTTCTTTCATTCTAACTAATCTATCTTTCTTTCTAACTAATCTATCTTTCTTTCTAACTAATCTATCTATCTTTCTTTCTAACTAATCTATCTTTCTTTCTAACTAATCTATCTTTCTTTCTTTCTAACTATATCTTTCTTTCATTCTAACTAATCTATCTTTCTTTCTAACTAATCTAACTTTCTTTCTAACTAACTAATCTATCTTTCTTTCTTTCTTTCTAACTAATCTATTTATCTTTCTTTCTAACTAATCTATCTATCTATCTTTCTTTCTAATCTATCTTTCTTTCTTTCTAACTAATCTAACTTTCTTTCTAACTAATCTATCTATCTTTCTTTCTTTTTAACTAATCTATCTTTTATGCTAACAAATCTATTTTTCTTTCTTTCTAACTAATCCATCTTTTCGTTTTGACTAATCTATCTTTCTTTCTAACTAATCTATCTATCTTTCTTTCTTTCCAACTAATCTATCTTTCCTTCATTCTAACGAAGCTCTTTCTTTCTTTCTAACTAATCTATCTTTTTTCTTTCTAACTAATCTATCTATCTTTCTTTCTTTTTAACTAATCTATCTTTTATTCTAACAAATCTATTTTTCTTTCTTTCTAACTAAACTATCTATCTTTCTTTCTTTCTAACTAATCTATCTTTCTTTTTCTTTCTAACTAATCTCTTTCTTTCTTTCTTTCTAACTAATCTATCTTTCTTTCTCACTAATCTTTTTTTCTTTCTTTCTTTCTAACTAATCTATCTTTCTCACTAATCTATCTTTCTTTCTTTCTTTCTTACTAATCTATCTTTCTTTCCTTTTTTCTTTCTAACTAATCTATCTTTCTTTCTTTCTTACTAATCTTTTTTTCTTTCTTTTTTTCTAACTAATCTATCTTTCTTTCTTTCTTTCTAACTAATCTTTTTTTCTTTCTTTCTAACTAATCTATCTTTCTTTCTTTCTAACTTATCTATATTTCTTTCTTTCTTTCTTTCTTTCTTTCTTTCTTTCTTTCTAACTAATCTATCTTTCTTTCTTACTAATCTTTTTTTCTTTCTTTCTTTCTAACTAATCTATCTTTCTAACTAATCTTTCTTTCTTTCTTTTTAATTAACTTTCTTTCTTTCTTTATAACTAATCTATCTATCTTTCTATCTTTCTTTCTACCTAATCTATCTTTCTTTCTTTTTAATTAACTTTCTTTCTTTCTTTCTTTCTTTATAACTAATCTATCTTTCTTTCTTTCTAACTAATCTATCTTTCTTTTTCTTTCTAACTAATCTCTTTCTTTCTTTCTTTATAACTAATCTGTCTTTCTTTCTCACTAATCTTTTTTTCTTTCTTTCTTTCTAACTAATCTATCTATCTTTCTATCTTTCTTACTAATCAATCTTTCTTTCTTTCTTACTAATTTATCTTTCTTTCTTTCTTTCTTACTAATCTATCTTTCTTTCCTTTTTTCTTTCTAACTAATCTATCTTTCTTTCTTTCTTACTAATCTATCTTTCTTTCTTTCTTACTAATCTTTTTTTCTTTCCTTTTTTCTAACTAATATATCTTTCTTTCTTTCTAACTTATCTATATTTCTTTCTTTCTTTCTTACTAATCTATCTTTCTTTCTAACTAATCTATCTATCTTTCTTTCTTTCTTTCTTTCTTTCTAACTAATCTATCTTTCTTTCTTTCTTACTAATCTTTTTTTCTTTCTTTCTTTTGAACTAATCTATCTTTCTTTCTTTCTTACTAAACTATAAACTAATTAAACTTTAAACTTCTTTAAACTTCTTCAAACTTATTGGTCCAAACTTTCACAAGCCAACTTAAAGTTTGTCTCGACGAACTTTTTCTAGTTAAGTTGGCTTGAGAAAGCCAACTTACTGAAATCCTATTTAAACTTATTATTATTATTATTATTCTTCTGACTCTAAAATTTAAACTCTAACTCGTCCTAGAGCTTTAACTCTACAAACTCCAAACTCGGGTCAGACCTTCAAACTGTTCTGACTTAGTGTGCTATATCTTTTCAGACTGATTTGACTTTCAGATTTCTTAAAAATTAATATTAAAAATCATAAAAATCCCATTGACTTTCATTGTAACAGTTCAAAATGAGCCAAGACTACGGTGGCCCAGTAGTCTACACCAAATAAACTCAAATCTAAATTCCCTAAAGCCTTGGACTCAATTAAACTCCCATTCTATATGTACTTATGAACTCTATCTATCTATCTATCTATCTATCTATCTATCTATCTATCTATCTATCTATCTATCTATCTATCTATCTATCTCTTTCTAACTTATCTATCTATCTATCTATCTATCTATCTATCTATCTATCTGATCTTTCTTCCTTTCTAACTAATCTATCTTTCTTCCTTTCTAACTAATCTATCTTTCTTTCTTTCTAACTAATCTCTTTATTTCTAAACTAATCTATCTTTCTTTCTTTCTAACTAATCTTTCTTTCTAACTAATATTTCCTTCTAACTAATCTATCTTTCTTTCTTTCTAACTAATCTATCTATGTTTCTTTCTAACTAATCTATCTATCTTTCTTTCTAACTAATCTATCTATCTTTCTTTCTAACTAATCTCTTTCTTTCTAACTAATCTCTTTCTTTCTTTCTAACTAATCTCTTTCTTTCTAACTAATCTATCTTTTTTTCTTTCTAACTAATCTATCTTTCTTTCTTTCTAACTAATCTATCTTTCTTTCTTTCTAACTAATCTATCTTTCTTTCTTTCTAACTAATCTATCTTTCTTTCTAACTAATCTATCTTTCTTTCTTATCTATCTATCTATCTATCTATCTATCTATCTATCTATCTATCTATCTATCTATCTATCTATCTATCTATCTATCTATCTATCTATCTATCTTTCTTTCTTTCTAACTAATCTATCTATATATCTTTATTTCTAACTAATCTATCTTTCTTTCTTATCTATCTATCTATCTATCTATCTATCTATCTATCTATCTATCTATCTATCTATCTATCTATCTATCTATCTATCTATCTTTCTTTCTTTCTTTCTTTCTTTCTAACTAATCTATCTTTCTTTATTTCTTTCAAACTAATCTATCTTTCTTTCTTTCTAACTAATCCATCATTCTTTCTTTCTAACTAATCTATCTTTCTTTCTAACTAATCCATCTTTATTTTTTTCTTTCTAACTAATCCATCTTTCTTTCTTTCTTACTAATGTTTCTTTCCAACTAATCCATATTTCTTCCTTTCTTTCTTACTAATCTTTTTTTCTAACTGATCCATCTTTCTTTCTTTTTTCTTTTGTTCTTTCTTTCTTTCTTTCTTTCATTCTTTCTTCTTTCTAACTAATCCATATTTCTGTCTTTCTAACTAATCCATCTTTCTTTCTATCTTTCTTACTAATCTTTCTTTCTAACTGATCCATCTTTCATTCTAACTAATCCATCTTTCTTTCTCTCCTCCTTTCTTTCTTTCTTTCTTTCTTTCATTCTTTCTTCTTTCTAACTAATCCATATTTCTTTCTTTCTAACTAATCCATCTTTCTTTCTGTCTTTCTTTCTTTCTAACTGATCCATCTTTAATTCTAAATAATCCATCTTTCTTTCCTTCTTTCTTTCTTACTAATCTTTCTGTCTTTCTTACTAATCTTTCTTTCTAACTGATCCATCTTTCATTCTAACTAAGCTATCTTTCTTTCTTTCTAACTAATCTATCTTTCTTTCTAACTAATCTATCTATCTTTCTTTCTAACTAATCTATCTTTCTTTCTTTCTAACTAATCTATCTTTCTTTCTAACTAATCTATCTATCTTTCTTTCTAACTAATCTATCTTTCTTTCTTTCTAACTAATCTATCTATCTTTCTTTTTTCAAACGAATCTTTCTTTCTTTTTTCTAACTAATCTTTCTTTCTTTCTAACTAATCTTTTTTTCTTAATTTCTTTCTAACTAATCTTTTTTCTTTCTTTCTTTCTAACAAATTTTCTTTCTAACTAATCTTTCTTTCTTTCTTTCTTTTTTCTAACTAATCTTTCTTTCTTTCTAACTACTCTTTTTTCTTTCAAACTAATCTTTTTTCTTTTCTTTCTTTTTTCTTTCTTTCTAACTAATCTTTTTTCTTTCTTTCTTTCTTTCTTTCTAACTAATCTTTTTTCTTTCTTTCTTTCTAACTAATCTTTTTTCTTTCTTTCTTTCTTTCTTTCTTTCTAACTAATCTTTCTTTCTTTCTTACTAATCTTTATTTCTTTCCAACTAATCTTTCTTTCTTTCTTTCTTACCTTTCTTTCTAATTAATCTTTTTTCTTTTCTTTCTTTTTTCTTTCTTTTTTTCAAACTAATCTTTTTTCTTTCTTTCTTTCTTTCTTTCTTTCTTTCTTTCTTTCTTTCTTTCTTTCTTTCTTTCTTTCTAACTAATCTTTCTTTCTTTCTTACTAATCTTTATTTCTTTCCAACTAATCTTTCTTTCTTTCTTTCTTACCTTTCTTTCTAATTAATCTTTTTTCTTTTCTTTCTTTTTTCTTTCTTTCTTTCTAACTAATCTTTTTTCTTTCTTTCTTTCTAACTAATCTTTTTTCTTTCTTTCTTTCTTTCTTTCTTTCTTTCTCTCTAACTAATCTTTCTTTCTTTCTTACTAATCTTTCTTTCTTTCCAACTAATCTTTCTTTCTTCTTTCTTTCTTTCTACCTATCTTTCTTTCTTTTTTCAAACTAATCTTCCTTTCTTTCTTTCTTTTTTCTTTTTTTCTAACTAATCTTTCTTTCTTTCTAACTAATCTTTCTTTCTAAATAATCTTTTTTCTTTCTAACTAATCTTTTTTCTTTCTTTCTAACTAATCTTTCTTTCTTTCTTTCTAACTAATCTTTCTTTCTTTCTTTTTTCTAACTAATCTTTCTTTCTTTCTAACTAATATTTCTTTCTTTCTAACTAACAGATCTTTCTTTCTAACTAATCTTTCTTTCTAACTAATCTATCTTTCTTTCTTTCTTTCTAACTAATCTTTTTTCTTTTCTCTTTCTTTCTTTCTAACTAATCTTTTTTCTTTCTTTCTTTCTAACTAATCTTTTTTCTTTCTTTCTTTCTTTCTTTCTTTCTTTCTTTCTTTCTTTCTTTCTTTCTTTCTTTCTCTCTAACTAATCTTTCTTTCTTTCTTACTAATCTTTCTTTCTTTCCAACTAATCTTTCTTCTTTCTTTCTTTCTACCTATCTTTCTTTCTTTTTTCAAACTAATCTTCCTTTCTTTCTTTCTTTTTTCTTTTTTTCTAACTAATCTTTCTTTCTTTCTAACTAATCTTTCTTTCTAAATAATCTTTTTTCTTTCTAACTAATCTTTTTTCTTTCTTTCTAACTAATCTTTCTTTCTTTCTTTCTAACTAATCTTTCTTTCTTTCTTTTTTCTAACTAATCTTTCTTTCTTTCTAACTAATATTTCTTTCTTTCTAACTAACAGATCTTTCTTTCTAACTAATCTTTCTTTCTAACTAATCTATCTTTCTTTCTTTCTTTCTAACTAATCTATCTTTCTTTCTTTCTAACTAATATATCTTTCTTTCTTTCTTTCTAACTAATCTATCTTTCTTTCTTTCTAACTAATATATCTTTCTTTCTTTCTCTTTCTTTCTAACAAATCCATCTTTCTTTCTTTCTAACTAATCCTTCTTTCTTTCTTTCTTTCAAACTAATCCATCTTTCTTTCTTTCTTTCTAACTAATCCATCATTCTTTCATTTTTTCGAACTAATCCATCTTTCTTTCTTTCTAACAAATCCATCTTTCTTTCTTTCTCACTAATCTATATTTCTTTCTAACTAAACCATCTTTTTTTCTTTCTTTCTTTCTTACTAATCTATCTTTCTTACTAATCTATCTTTCTTTCTAACTAATATGTCTTTCTTTCCTTCTAACTAATCTATCTTTATTTCTTTCTTTCTTACTAATCTATCTTCCTTTCTTTCTAACTAATCTATCTATATTTCTTTCTAACTAATCCATCATTCTTTCTTTCTAACTAATCTATCTTTCTTTCTATCTAACTAATCCATCTTTATTTTTTTCTTTCTAACTAATCCATCTTTCTTTCTTTCTTACTAATGTTTCTTTCTAACTAATCTATCTTTTTTCTTTCTAACTAATCTATCTTTCTTTCTAACTGATCTATCTTTTTTCTTTCTAACTACTCTATCTTTCTTTCATTCTAACTAATCTATCTTTCTTTCTAACTAATCTATCTTTCTTTCTTTCTAACTACTCTATCTTTCTTTCTTTCTAACTAATCTATCTTTCTTTCTAACTAATCTATCTTTCTTTCTAACTAATCTATCTTTCTTTCTAACTAATCTATCTTTCTTTCTAACTAATCTATCTTTCTTTCTAACTAATCTATATATCTTTCTTTCTAACTTATCTATCTTTCTTTCTAACTAATCTATCTTTCTTTCTTTCTAACTACTCAATCTTTCTTTCATTCTAACTAATCTACCTTTCTTTCTAACTAATCTAACTTTCTTTCTAACTAACTAATCTATCTTTCTTTCTTTCTTTCTAACAAATCTATTTATCTTTCTTTCTAACTAATCTATCTATCTATCTATCTTTCTTTCTAATCTATCTTTCTTTCTTTCTAACTAATCGAACTTTCTAACTAATCTATCTTTCTTTCTTTCTAACTACTCTATCTTTCTTTCATTCTAACTAATCTATCTTTCTTTCTAACTAATCTATCTATCTTTCTTTCTAACTAATCTATCTTTCTTTCTAACTAATCTTTCTTTCTTTCTAACTACTCTATCTTTCTTTCATTCTAACTAATCTATCTTTCTTGCTAACTAATCTCTTTCTTTCATTTTAACTACTCTATCTTTCTTTCATTCTAACTAATCTATCTTTCTTTCTAACTAATCTATCTTTCTTTCTTTCTAACTACTCTATCTTTCTTTCATTCTAACTAATCTATCTTTCTTTCTAACTAATCTATCTTTCTTTCTAACTAATCTATCTATCTTTCTTTCTAACTAATCTATCTTTCTTTCTAACTAATCTATCTTTCTTTCTTTCTAACTATATCTTTCTTTCATTCTAACTAATCTATCTTTCTTTCTAACTAATCTAACTTTCTTTCTAACTAACTAATCTATCTTTCTTTCTTTCTTTCTAACTAATCTATTTATCTTTCTTTCTAACTAATCTATCTATCTATCTTTCTTTCTAATCTATCTTTCTTTCTTTCTAACTAATCTAACTTTCTTTCTAACTAATCTATCTATCTTTCTTTCTTTTTAACTAATCTATCTTTTATGCTAACAAATCTATTTTTCTTTCTTTCTAACTAATCCATCTTTTCGTTTTGACTAATCTATCTTTCTTTCTAACTAATCTATCTATCTTTCTTTCTTTCCAACTAATCTATCTTTCCTTCATTCTAACGAAGCTCTTTCTTTCTTTCTAACTAATCTATCTTTTTTCTTTCTAACTAATCTATCTATCTTTCTTTCTTTTTAACTAATCTATCTTTTATTCTAACAAATCTATTTTTCTTTCTTTCTAACTAAACTATCTATCTTTCTTTCTTTCTAACTAATCTATCTTTCTTTTTCTTTCTAACTAATCTCTTTCTTTCTTTCTTTCTAACTAATCTATCTTTCTTTCTCACTAATCTTTTTTTCTTTCTTTCTTTCTAACTAATCTATCTTTCTCACTAATCTATCTTTCTTTCTTTCTTTCTTACTAATCTATCTTTCTTTCCTTTTTTCTTTCTAACTAATCTATCTTTCTTTCTTTCTTACTAATCTTTTTTTCTTTCTTTTTTTCTAACTAATCTATCTTTCTTTCTTTCTTTCTAACTAATCTTTTTTTCTTTCTTTCTAACTAATCTATCTTTCTTTCTTTCTAACTTATCTATATTTCTTTCTTTCTTTCTTTCTTTCTTTCTTTCTTTCTTTCTAACTAATCTATCTTTCTTTCTTACTAATCTTTTTTTCTTTCTTTCTTTCTAACTAATCTATCTTTCTAACTAATCTTTCTTTCTTTCTTTTTAATTAACTTTCTTTCTTTCTTTATAACTAATCTATCTATCTTTCTATCTTTCTTTCTACCTAATCTATCTTTCTTTCTTTTTAATTAACTTTCTTTCTTTCTTTCTTTCTTTATAACTAATCTATCTTTCTTTCTTTCTAACTAATCTATCTTTCTTTTTCTTTCTAACTAATCTCTTTCTTTCTTTCTTTATAACTAATCTGTCTTTCTTTCTCACTAATCTTTTTTTCTTTCTTTCTTTCTAACTAATCTATCTATCTTTCTATCTTTCTTACTAATCAATCTTTCTTTCTTTCTTACTAATTTATCTTTCTTTCTTTCTTTCTTACTAATCTATCTTTCTTTCCTTTTTTCTTTCTAACTAATCTATCTTTCTTTCTTTCTTACTAATCTATCTTTCTTTCTTTCTTACTAATCTTTTTTTCTTTCCTTTTTTCTAACTAATATATCTTTCTTTCTTTCTAACTTATCTATATTTCTTTCTTTCTTTCTTACTAATCTATCTTTCTTTCTAACTAATCTATCTATCTTTCTTTCTTTCTTTCTTTCTTTCTAACTAATCTATCTTTCTTTCTTTCTTACTAATCTTTTTTTCTTTCTTTCTTTTGAACTAATCTATCTTTCTTTCTTTCTTACTAAACTATAAACTAATTAAACTTTAAACTTCTTTAAACTTCTTCAAACTTATTGGTCCAAACTTTCACAAGCCAACTTAAAGTTTGTCTCGACGAACTTTTTCTAGTTAAGTTGGCTTGAGAAAGCCAACTTACTGAAATCCTATTTAAACTTATTATTATTATTATTATTCTTCTGACTCTAAAATTTAAACTCTAACTCGTCCTAGAGCTTTAACTCTACAAACTCCAAACTCGGGTCAGACCTTCAAACTGTTCTGACTTAGTGTGCTATATCTTTTCAGACTGATTTGACTTTCAGATTTCTTAAAAATTAATATTAAAAATCATAAAAATCCCATTGACTTTCATTGTAACAGTTCAAAATGAGCCAAGACTACGGTGGCCCAGTAGTCTACACCAAATAAACTCAAATCTAAATTCCCTAAAGCCTTGGACTCAATTAAACTCCCATTCTATATGTACTTATGAACTCTATCTATCTATCTATCTATCTATCTATCTATCTATCTATCTATCTATCTATCTATCTATCTATCTATCTATCTCTTTCTAACTTATCTATCTATCTATCTATCTATCTATCTATCTATCTATCTGATCTTTCTTCCTTTCTAACTAATCTATCTTTCTTCCTTTCTAACTAATCTATCTTTCTTTCTTTCTAACTAATCTCTTTATTTCTAAACTAATCTATCTTTCTTTCTTTCTAACTAATCTTTCTTTCTAACTAATATTTCCTTCTAACTAATCTATCTTTCTTTCTTTCTAACTAATCTATCTATGTTTCTTTCTAACTAATCTATCTATCTTTCTTTCTAACTAATCTATCTATCTTTCTTTCTAACTAATCTCTTTCTTTCTAACTAATCTCTTTCTTTCTTTCTAACTAATCTCTTTCTTTCTAACTAATCTATCTTTTTTTCTTTCTAACTAATCTATCTTTCTTTCTTTCTAACTAATCTATCTTTCTTTCTTTCTAACTAATCTATCTTTCTTTCTTTCTAACTAATCTATCTTTCTTTCTAACTAATCTATCTTTCTTTCTTATCTATCTATCTATCTATCTATCTATCTATCTATCTATCTATCTATCTATCTATCTATCTATCTATCTATCTATCTATCTATCTTTCTTTCTTTCTAACTAATCTATCTATATATCTTTATTTCTAACTAATCTATCTTTCTTTCTTATCTATCTATCTATCTATCTATCTATCTATCTATCTATCTATCTATCTATCTATCTATCTATCTATCTATCTATCTATCTTTCTTTCTTTCTTTCTTTCTTTCTAACTAATCTATCTTTCTTTATTTCTTTCAAACTAATCTATCTTTCTTTCTTTCTAACTAATCTATCTTTCTTTCTTTCTAACTAATATTTCCTTCTAACTAATCTATCTTTCTTTCTTTCTAACTAATCTATCTATGTTTCTTTCTAACTAATCTCTTTCTTTCTAACTAATCTATCTATCTTTCTTTCTAACTAATCTATCTTTCTTTATTTCTTTCAAACTAATCTATCTTTTTTCTTTCTAACTAATCTATCTTTCTTTCTTTCTAACTAATCTATCTTTCTTTCTTTCTAACTAATCTATCTTTATTTCTTTATTTCTTTCTAACTAATCTATCTTTTTTTCTTTCTAACTAATCTATCTTTCTTTATTTCTTTCAAACTAATCTATCTTTATTTCTTTATTTCTTTCTAACTAATCTATCTATGTTTCTTTCTAACTAATCTATCTTTCTTTCTAACTAATCTATCTATGTTTCTTTCTAAATAATCTATCTATCTTTCTTTCTAACTAATCTCTTTCTTTCTAACTAATCTATCTATCTTTCTTTCTAACTAATCTCTTTCTTTCTAACTAATCTCTTTCTTTCTTTCTAACTAATCTCTTTCTTTCTAACTAATCTATCTTTCTTTCTTTCTAACTACTCTATCTTTCTTTCATTCTAACTAATCTATCTTTCTTTCTAACTAATCTATCTATCTTTCTTTCTAACTAATCTATCTTTCTTTCTTTCTTTCTTGCTAATCTTTTTTCTTTCTTTCTTTCTTACTAATCTATCTTTCTTTCTTTCTTACTAATCTTTTTCTTTCTTTCTTTCTTACTAATCTATCTTTCTTTCTTTCTTACTAATCTATCTTTCTTTCATTCTTACTAATCTTTTTTTCTTTCTTTCTTTCTTACTAATCTATCTTTCTTTCTTTCTTACTAATCTATCTTTCTTTCATTCTTACTAATCTTTTTTTCTTTCTTTCTGTCTTACTAATCTATCTTTCTTTCTTTCTTACTAATCTTTTTTTCTATCTTTCTTTCTTACTAATCTATCTTTCTTTCTTACTAATCTTTTTTTCTTTCTTTCTTTCTAACTAATCTATCTTTCTTTCTTTCTTACTAATCTTGTTTTCTTTCTTTCTTTCTTACTAATCTTTTTTTCTTTCTTTCTTACTAATCTTTTTTCTTTCTTTCTTTCTAACTAATCTATCTTTCTTTCTTACTAATCTATCTTTCTTTCTTTCTTACTAATCTTTTTTTTCTTTCTTTCTAACTAATCTATCTTTCTTTCTTTCTTGCTAATCTTTTTTTCTTTCTTTCTTTCTTACTAATCTATCTTTCTTTCTTTCTAATCTTTTTTCTTTCTTTCTTACTAATCTATCTTTCTTTCTTACTAATCTTTTTTTCTTTCTTTCTTACTAATCTTTTTTCTTTCTTTCTAACTAATCTATCTTTCTTTCTTACTAATCTTTTTTTCTTTCTTTCTTTCTTTCTTACTAATCTTTTTTTCTTTCTTTCTTTCTTTCTAACTAATCTTTTTTTTCTTTCTTTCTAACTAATCTATCTTTCTTTCTTTCTTTCTTGCTAATCTTTTTTCTTTCTTTCTTTCTTACTAATCTATCCTTCTTTCTTTCTTACTAATCTTTTTTTCTTTCTTTCTTACTAATCTATCTTTCTTTCTTTCTTACTAATCTTTTTTTCTTTCTTTCTTACTAATCTTTTTTCTTTCTTTCTAACTAATCTATCTTTCTTTCTTACTAATCTTTTTTTCTTTCTTTCTTTCTTTCTTACTAATCTTTTTTTTCTTTCTTTCTAACTAATCTATCTTTCTTTCTTTCTTTCTTGCTAATCTTTTTTCTTTCTTTCTTACTAATCTTTTTTCTTTCTTTCTTTTTAACTAATCTATCTTTCTTTCTTACTAATCTTTTTTTCTTTCTTTCTTTCTTACTAATCTTTTTTTTCTTTCTTTCTAACTAATCTATCTTTCTTTCTTTCTTGCTAATCTTTTTTTCTTTCTTTCTTTCTTACTAATCTATCTTTCTTTCTTACTAATCTTTTTTTCTTTCTTTCTTACTAATCTTTTTTTCTTTCTTTCTTTCTTTCTTACTAATCTTTTTTTTCTTTCTTTCTAACTAATCTATCTTTCTTTCTTTCTTTCTTGCTAATCTTTTTTTCTTTCTTTCTTTCTAACTAATCTATCTTTCTTTCTTTCTTACTAATCTTTTTTTCTTTCTTTCTTACTAATCTTTTTTCTTTCTTTCTAACTAATCTATCTTTCTTTCTTACTAATCTTTTTTTCTTTCTTTCTTTCTTACTAATCTTTTTTTTCTTTCTTTCTAACTAATCTATCTTTCTTTCTTACTAATCTTTTTTTCTTTCTTTCTTTCTTTCTTACTAATCTTTTTTTTCTTTCTTTCTAACTAATCTATCTTTCTTTCTTTCTTTCTTGCTAATCTTTTTTTCTTTCTTTCTTTCTTACTAATCTATCTTTCTTTCTTTCTTACTAATCTTTTTTTCTTTCTTTCTTACTAATCTTTTTTCTTTCTTTCTTTCTAACTAATCTATCTTTCTTTCTTACTAATCTTTCTTTCTTTCTTACTAATCTTTTTTCTTTCTTTCTAACTAATCTATCTTTCTTTCTTTCTTACTAATCTTTTTCTTTCTTTCTTTCTTACTAATCTATCTTTCTTTCTTACTAATCTATCTTTCTTTCTTTCTAACTAATCTATCTTTCTTTCTTTCTTACTAATCTATCTTTCTTTCTTACTAATCTTTTTTCTCTCTGTCTAACTAATCTATCTATCTTTCTTACTAATCAATCTTTCTCTTACTAATCTATCTTTTTTTCTTTCTTACTAATCTATCTTTCTTTCCTTCTTTCTTTCTAACTAATCTATCTTTCTTTCTTACTAATCTTTTTTTATTTTTTTATTTCTAACTAATCTATCTTTCTTTCTCTTTCTTACTAATCTATCTTTCTTTCTTTCTTACTATTTTTTTCTTTCTTTCTTTCTTACTAATCTATCTTTCTTTCTTTCTTACTAATCTATCTTTCTTTCTTTCTAACTAATCTATCTTTCTTTCTTACTAATCTTTTTTTATTTTTTTATTTCTAACTAATCTATCTTTCTTTCTTTCTTTCTTTCTAACTAATCTATCTTTCTTTCTTTCTTACTAATCTTTTTTTTATCTTTCTTTCTAACTAATCTATCTTTCTTTCTTTCTTACTGAACTATAAACTAATTAAACTTTAAACTAATTTAAACTTTAAACTTCTTCAAACTTATTGGTCCAAACTTTCACAAGCCAACTTAAAGTTTGTCTCGACGAACTTTTTCTAGTTATTATTCTTCTTCTTATTTTTCTTACCCAAAAAATTCTGACTCTAACTCGTCCTAGAGCTTTAACTCTACAAACTCCAAACTCGGGTCAGACCTTCAGACTGTTCTGACTCGGTGTGCTATATCTTTTCAAACTGATTTGACTTTCAGATTTCTTAAAAATTAATATGAAAAATCATAAAAATCCCATTGACTTTCATTGCAACAGTTCAAATTGAGCCAAGACTACGGTGGCCCAGCAGTGGACACCAAATAAACTCAAATCTAAACTCCCTGAAGCCCTAGACTCAATTAAACTACCATTCTATATGTACTAATAAACTTATTATCTATCTATCTATCTATCTATCTATCTATCTATCTATCTATCTATCTATCTATCTATCTATCCATCTATCTCTTTCAACTATCTATCTCTCTTTCTATCTATACATCTCTTTCTTTCTTTCTTTCTAACTAATCTATTTTTTCTTTCATTCTAACTAATCTATCTTTTTTCTTTCTAACTAATCTATCTTTCTTTCTAACTGATCTATCTTTTTTCTTTCTAACTACTCTATCTTTCTTTCATTCTAACTAATCTATCTTTCTTTCTAACTAATCTATCTTTCTTTCTTTCTAACTACTCTATCTTTCTTTCATTCCAACTAATCTATCTTTCTTTCTAACTAATCTATCTTTCTTTCTAACTAATCTATCTTTCTTTCTAACTAATCTATCTTTCTTTCTAACTAATCTTTCTTTCTTTCTAACTACTCTATCTTTCTTTCATTCTAACTAATCTATCTTTCTTTCCAACTAATCTATCTTTCTTTCTAACTAATCTATCTTTCTTTCTAACTAATCTATCTATCTTTCTTTCTAACTTATCTATCTTTCTTTCTAACTAATCTATCTTTCTTTCTAACTACTCTATCTTTCTTTCATTCTAACTAATCTATCTTTCTTTCGAACTAATCTAACTTTCTTTCTAACTAACTAATCTATCTTTCTTTCTTTCTAACTAATCTATTTATCTTTCTTTCTAACTAATCTAACTTTCTTTCTAACTAATCTATCTATCTTTCTTTCTTTTTAACTAATCTATCTTTTATTCTAACAAATCTATTTTTCTTTCTTTCTAACTAATCCATCTTTTCGTTTTGACTAATCTATCTTTCTTTCTAACTAATCTATCTATCTTTCTTTCTTTCTAACTAATCTATCTTTCCTTCATTCTAACAAATCTCTTTCTTTCTTTCTAACTAATCTATCTTTTTTCTTTCTAACTAATCTATCTATCTTTCTTTCTTTTTAACTAATCTATCTTTTATTCTAACAAATCTATTTTTCTTTCTTTCTAACTAAACTATCTATCTTTCTTTCTTTCTAACTAATCTATCTTTCTTTTTCTTTCTAACTAATCTCTTTCTTTCTTTCTTTCTAACTAATTTATCTTTCTTTCTCACTAATCTTTTTTTCTTTCTTTCTTTCTAACTAATCTATCTTTCTCACTAATCTTTCTTTCTTTCTTTCTTACTAATCTATCTTTCTTTCATTCTAACTAATCTATCTTTCTTTCTAAGTAATCTATCTTTCTTTCTAACTAATCTATATATATTTCTTTCTAACTTATCTATCTTTCTTTCTAACTAATCTATCTATCTATCTTTCTTTCTAATCTATCTTTCTTTCTAACTAATCGAACTTTCTTTCTAACTAATCTATCTATCTTTCTTTCTAACTAATCTATCTTTCTTTCTTTCTAACTAATCTATCTATCTATCTTTCTAACTAATCTATCTTTCTTTCTAACTAATCTTTCTTTCTTTCTAACTACTCTATCTTTCTTTCATTCTAACTAATCTATCTTTCTTGCTAACTAATCTATCTTTCTTTTTTCTAACTACTCTATCTTTCTTTCATTCTAACTAATCTATCTTTCTTTCTAACTAATCTATCTTTCTTTCTTTCTAACTACTCTATCTTTCTTTCATTCCAACTAATCTATCTTTCTTTCTAACTAATCTATCTTTCTTTCTAACTAATCTATCTTTCTTTCTAACTAATCTATCTTTCTTTCTAACTAATCTTTCTTTCTTTCTAACTACTCTATCTTTCTTTCATTCTAACTAATCTATCTTTCTTTCCAACTAATCTATCTTTCTTTCTAACTAATCTATCTTTCTTTCTAACTAATCTATCTATCTTTCTTTCTAACTTATCTATCTTTCTTTCTAACTAATCTATCTTTCTTTCTAACTACTCTATCTTTCTTTCATTCTAACTAATCTATCTTTCTTTCGAACTAATCTAACTTTCTTTCTAACTAACTAATCTATCTTTCTTTCTTTCTAACTAATCTATTTATCTTTCTTTCTAACTAATCTAACTTTCTTTCTAACTAATCTATCTATCTTTCTTTCTTTTTAACTAATCTATCTTTTATTCTAACAAATCTATTTTTCTTTCTTTCTAACTAATCCATCTTTTCGTTTTGACTAATCTATCTTTCTTTCTAACTAATCTATCTATCTTTCTTTCTTTCTAACTAATCTATCTTTCCTTCATTCTAACAAATCTCTTTCTTTCTTTCTAACTAATCTATCTTTTTTCTTTCTAACTAATCTATCTATCTTTCTTTCTTTTTAACTAATCTATCTTTTATTCTAACAAATCTATTTTTCTTTCTTTCTAACTAAACTATCTATCTTTCTTTCTTTCTAACTAATCTATCTTTCTTTTTCTTTCTAACTAATCTCTTTCTTTCTTTCTTTCTAACTAATTTATCTTTCTTTCTCACTAATCTTTTTTTCTTTCTTTCTTTCTAACTAATCTATCTTTCTCACTAATCTTTCTTTCTTTCTTTCTTACTAATCTATCTTTCTTTCATTCTAACTAATCTATCTTTCTTTCTAAGTAATCTATCTTTCTTTCTAACTAATCTATATATATTTCTTTCTAACTTATCTATCTTTCTTTCTAACTAATCTATCTATCTATCTTTCTTTCTAATCTATCTTTCTTTCTAACTAATCGAACTTTCTTTCTAACTAATCTATCTATCTTTCTTTCTAACTAATCTATCTTTCTTTCTTTCTAACTAATCTATCTATCTATCTTTCTAACTAATCTATCTTTCTTTCTAACTAATCTTTCTTTCTTTCTAACTACTCTATCTTTCTTTCATTCTAACTAATCTATCTTTCTTGCTAACTAATCTATCTTTCTTTTTTCTAACTACTCTATCTTTCTTTCATTCTAACTAATCTATCTTTCTTTCTAACTAATCTATCTTTCTTTCTTTCTAACTACTCTATCTTTCTTTCATTCTAATTAATCTATCTTTCTTTCTAATCTATCTTTCTTTCTAACTAATCTATCTATCTTTCTTTCTAACTTATCTATCTTTCTTTCTAACTAATCTATCTTTCTTTCTTTCTAACTACTCTATCTTTCTTTCATTCTAACTAATCTATCTTTCTTTCGAACTAATCTAACTTTCTTTCTAACTAACTAATCTATCTTTCTTTCTTTCTAACTAATCTATTTATCTTTCTTTCTAACTAATCTAACTTTCTTTCTAACTAATCTATCTATCTTTCTTTCTTTTTAACTAATCTATCTTTTATTCTAACAAATCTATTTTTCTTTCTTTCTAACTAATCCATCTTTTCGTTTTGACTAATCTATCTTTCTTTCTAACTAATCTATCTATCTTTCTTTCTTTCTAACTAATCTATCTTTCCTTCATTCTAACAAATCTCTTTCTTTCTTTCTAACTAATCTATCTTTTTTCTTTCTAACTAATCTATCTATCTTTCTTTCTTTTTAACTAATCTATCTTTTATTCTAACAAATCTATTTTTCTTTCTTTCTAACTAAACTATCTATCTTTCTTTCTTTCTAACTAATCTATCTTTCTTTTTCTTTCTAACTAATCTCTTTCTTTCTTTCTTTCTAACTAATCTATCTTTCTTTCTCACTAATCTTTTTTTCTTTCTTTCTTTCTAACTAATCTATCTTTCTCACTAATCTATCTTTCTTTCTTTCTTACTAATCTATCTTTCTTTCCTTTTTTCTTTCTAACTAATCTATCTTTCTTTCTTTCTTACTAATCTTTTTTTCTTTCTTTCTAACTAATCTATCTTTCTTTCTTTCTAACTTATCTATATTTCTTTCTTTCTTTCTTTCATTCTTTCTTTCTAACTAATCTATCTTTCTTTCTTACTAATCTTTTTTTCTTTCTTTCTTTCTAACTAATCTATCTATCTTTCTATCTTTCTTTCTACCTAATCTATCTTTCTTTCTTTCTTTTTAATTAACTTTCTTTCTTTCTTTCTTTCTTTCTAACTAATCTATCTTTCTTTCTTTCTAACTAATCTATCTTTCTTTTTCTTTCTAACTAATCTCTTTCTTTCTTTCTTTATAACTAATCTATCTTTCTTTCTCACTAATCTTTTTTCTTTCTTTCTTTCTAACTAATCTATCTATCTTTCTATCTTTCTTACTAATCAATCTTTCTTTCTTTCTTACTAATTTATCTTTCTTTTTTTCTTACTAATCTATCTTTCTTTCCTTTTTTCTTTCTAACTAATCTCTTTCTTTCTTTCTTACTAATCTTTTTTCTTTCTTTTTTTCTAACTAATCTATCTTTCTTTCTTTCTTTCTAACTAATATTTTTTTCTTTCTTTCTAACTAATCTATCTATCTTTCTTTCTTTCTTTCTAACTAATCTATCTATCTTTCTATCTTTCTTTCTACCTAATCTATCTTTCTTTCTTTCTAACTAATTAACTTTCTTTCTTTCTTTCTTTCTTTCTTTCTAACTAATCTATCTTTCTTTCTTTCTAACTAATCTATCTTTCTTTTTCTTTCTAACTAATCTCTTTCTTTCTTTCTTTCTTTCTAACTAATCTATCTTTCTTTCTCACTAATCTTTTTTTCTTTCTTTCTAACTAATCTATCTTTCTTTCTTTCTTACTAATCTTTTTTTCTTTTTTTCTAACTAATATATCTTTCTTTCTTTCTAACTTATCTATATTTCTTTCTTTCTTTCTTTCTTACTAATCTATCTTTCTTTCTAACTAATCTATCTATCTTTCTTTCTTTCTTTCTTTCTTTCTTTCTAACTAATCTATCTTTCTTTCTTTCTTACTAATCTTTTTTCTTTCTTTCTTTTTAACTAATCTATCTTTCTTTCTTTCTTACTAAACTATAAACTAATTAAACTTTAAACTTCTTTAAACTTCTTCAAACTTATTGGTCCAAACTTTCACAAGCCAACTTAAAGTTTGTCTCGACGAACTTTTTCTAGTTAAGTTGGCTTGGAAAAGCCAACTTACTGAAATCCTATTTAAACTTATTATTATTCTTCTTCTTCTTCTTCTTCTTATTTTTCTTACCCAAAAAATTCTGACTCTAACTCGTCCTAGAGCTTTAACTCTACAAACTCCAAACTCGGGTCAGACCTTCAGACTGTTCTGACTCGGCGTGCTATATCTTTTCAAACTGATTTGACTTTCAGATTTCTTAAAAATTAATATGAAAAATCATAAAAATCCCATTGACTTTCATTGCAACAGTTCAAATTGAGCCAAGACTACGGTGGCCCAGCAGTGGACACCAAATAAACTCAAATCTAAACTCCCTGAAGCCCTAGACTCAATTAAACTACCATTCTATATGTACTAATAAACTTATCTATCTATCTATCTATCTATCTATCTATCTATCTATCTATCTATCTATCTATCTATCTATCTATCTATCTATCTCTTTCAACTATCTATCTCTCTTTCTATCTATACATCTCTTTCTTTCTTTCTTTCTAACTAATCTATTTTTTCTTTCATTCTAACTAATCTATCTTTTTTCTTTCTAACTAATCTATCTTTCTTTCTAACTGATCTATCTTTTTTCTTTCTAACTACTCTATCTTTCTTTCATTCTAACTAATCTTTCTTTCTTTCTTTCTAACAAATCTATTTATCTTTCTTTCTAACTAATCTATCTATCTATCTATCTTTCTTTCTTTCTAACTAATCGAACTTTCTTTCTAACTAATCTATCTTTCTTTCTTTCTAACTACTCTATCTTTCTTTCATTCTAACTAATCTATCTTTCTTTCTAACTAATCTATCTATCTTTCTTTCTAACTAATCTATCTTTCTTTCTAACTAATCTTTCTTTCTTTCTAACTACTCTATCTTTCTTTCATTCTAACTAATCTATCTTTCTTTCTTTCTAACTAATCTATCTTTCTTTCTAACTAATCTATCTATCTTTCTTTCTAACTTATCTATCTTTCTTTCTAACTAATCTATCTTTCTTTCTTTCTAACTACTCTATCTTTCTTTCATTCTAACTAATCTATCTTTCTTTCTAACTAATCTAACTTTCTTTCTAACTAACTAATCTATCTTTCTTTCTTTCTTTCTAACTAATCTATTTATCTTTCTTTCTAACTAATCTATCTATCTATCTTTCTTTCTAATCTATCTTTCTTTCTTTCTAACTAATCTAACTTTCTTTCTAACTAATCTATCTATCTTTCTTTCTTTTTAACTAATCTATCTTTTATTCTAACAAATCTATTTTTCTTTCTTTCTAACTAATCTATTTTTTCTTTCATTCTAACTAATCTATCTTTTTTCTTTCTAACTAATCTATCTTTCTTTCTAACTGATCTATCTTTTTTCTTTCTAACTACTCTATCTTTCTTTCATTCTAACTAATCTATCTTTCTTTCTAACTAATCTATCTTTCTTTCTTTCTAACTACTCTATCTTTCTTTCATTCTAACTAATCTATCTTTCTTTCTTTCTAACTAATCTATCTTTCTTTCTAACTAATCTATCTATCTTTCTTTCTAACTTATCTATCTTTCTTTCTAACTAATCTATCTTTCTTTCTTTCTAACTACTCTATCTTTCTTTCATTCTGACTACTCTATCTTTCTTTCATTCTAACTAATCTATCTTTCTTTCTAACTAATCTAACTTTCTTTCTAACTAACTAATCTATCTTTCTTTCTTTCTTTCTAACAAATCTATTTATCTTTCTTTCTAACTAATCTATCTATCTATCTATCTATCTTTCTTTTTTTCTAACTAATCGAACTTTCTTTCTAACTAATCTATCTTTCTTTCTTTCTAACTACTCTATCTTTCTTTCATTCTAACTAATCTATCTTTCTTTCTAACTAATCTATCTATCTTTCTTTCTAACTAATCTATCTTTCTTTCTAACTAATCTTTCTTTCTTTCTAACTACTCTATCTTTCTTTCATTCTAACTACTCTATCTTTCTTTCATTCTAACTAATCTATCTTTCTTTCTAACTAATCTAACTTTCTTTCTAACTAACTAATCTATCTTTCTTTCTTTCTTTCTAACTAATCTATTTATCTTTCTTTCTAACTAATCTATCTATCTATCTTTCTTTCTAATCTATCTTTCTTTCTTTCTAACTAATCTAACTTTCTTTCTAACTAATCTATCTATCTTTCTTTCTTTTTAACTAATCTATCTTTTATTCTAACAAATCTATTTTTCTTTCTTTCTAACTAATCTATTTTTTCTTTCATTCTAACTAATCTATCTTTTTTCTTTCTAACTAATCTATCTTTCTTTCTAACTGATCTATCTTTTTTCTTTCTAACTAATCTTTCTTTCATTCTAACTAATCTATCTTTCTTTCTAAGTAATCTATCTTTCTTTCTTTCTAACTACTCTCTTTCTTTTATTCTAACTAATCTATCTTTCTTTCTAACTAATCTATCTTTCTTTCTAACTAATCTATCTTTCTTTCTAACTAATCTATCTTTCTTTCTAACTAATCTTTCTTTCTTACTAACTACTCTATCTTTCTTTCATTCTAACTAATCTATCTTTCTTTCTAACTAATCTATCTTTCTTTCTAACTAATCTATCTTTCTTTCTAACTAATCTATATATCTTTCTTTCTAACTTATCTATCTTTCTTTCTAACTAATCTATCTTTCTTTCTTTCTAACTACTCTATCTTTCTTTCATTCTAACTAATCTATCTTTCTTTCTAACTAATCTAACTTTCTTTCTAACTAATCTATCTTTCTTTCTAACTAATCTATATATCTTTCTTTCTAACTTATCTATCTTTCTTTCTAACTAATCTATCTTTCTTTCTTTCTAACTACTCTATCTTTCTTTCATTCTAACTAATCTATCTTTCTTTCTAACTAATCTAACTTTCTTTCTAACTAACTAATCTATCTTTCTTTCTTTCTTTCTAACAAATCTATTTATCTTTCTTTCTAACTAATCTATCTATCTATCTATCTATCTTTCTTTTTTTCTAACTAATCGAACTTTCTTTCTAACTAATCTATCTTTCTTTCTTTCTAACTACTCTATCTTTCTTTCATTCTAACTAATCTATCTTTCTTTCTAACTAATCTATCTATCTTTCTTTCTAACTAATCTATCTTTCTTTCTAACTAATCTTTCTTTCTTTCTAACTACTCTATCTTTCTTTCATTCTAACTAATCTATCTTTCTTTCTAACTAATCTATCTATCTTTCTTTCTAACTAATCTATCTTTCTTTCTAACTAATCTTTCTTTCTTTCTAACTACTCTATCTTTCTTTCATTCTAACTAATCTATCTTTCTTGCTAACTAATCTATCTTTCTTTTTTCTAACTACTCTATCTTTCTTTCATTCTAACTAATCTATCTTTCTTTCTAACTAATCTATCTTTCTTTCTTTCTAACTACTCTATCTTTCTTTCATTCTAACTAATCTATCTTTCTTTCTAACTAATCTATCTTTCTTTCTAACTAATCTATCTATCTTTCTTTCTAACTTATCTATCTTTCTTTCTAACTAATCTATCTTTCTTTCTTTCTAACTACTCTATCTTTCTTTCATTCTAACTAATCTATCTTTCTTTCTAACTAATCTAACTTTCTTTCTAACTAACTAATCTATCTTTCTTTCTTTCTTTCTAACTAATCTATTTATCTTTCTTTCTAACTAATCTATCTATCTATCTTTCTTTCTAATCTATCTTTCTTTCTTTCTAACTAATCTAACTTTCTTTCTAACTAATCTATCTATCTTTCTTTCTTTTTAACTAATCTATCTTTTATTCTAACAAATCTATTTTTCTTTCTTTCTAACTAATCTATTTTTTCTTTCATTCTAACTAATCTATCTTTTTTCTTTCTAACTAATCTATCTTTCTAACTGATCTATCTTTTTTCTTTCTAACTACTCTATCTTTCTTTCATTCTAACTAATCTATCTTTCTTTCTAACTAATCTATCTTTCTTTCTTTCTAACTACTCTCTTTCTTTCATTCTAACTAATCTATCTTTCTTTCTAACTAATCTATCTTTCTTTCTAACTAATCTATCTTTCTTTCTAACTAATCTTTCTTTCTTACTAACTACTCTATCTTTCTTTCATTCTAACTAATCTATCTTTCTTTCTAACTAATCTATCTTTCTTTCTAACTAATCTATATATCTTTCTTTCTAACTTATCTATCTTTCTTTCTAACTAATCTATCTTTCTTTCTTTCTAACTACTCTATCTTTCTTTCATTCTAACTAATCTATCTTTCTTTCTAACTAATCTAACTTTCTTTCTAACTAATCTATCTTTCTTTCTAACTAATCTATATATCTTTCTTTCTAACTTATCTATCTTTCTTTCTAACCAATCTATCTTTCTTTCTTTCTAACTACTCTATCTTTCTTTCATTCTAACTAATCTATCTTTCTTTCTAACTAATCTAACTTTCTTTCTAACTAATCTATCTTTCTTTCTAACTAATCTATATATCTTTCTTTCTAACTTATCTATCTTTCTTTCTAACTAATCTATCTTTCTTTCTTTCTAACTACTCTATCTTTCTTTCATTCTAACTAATCTATCTTTCTTTCTAACTAATCTAACTTTCTTTCTAACTAACTAATCTATCTTTCTTTCTTTCTTTCTAACAAATCTATTTATCTTTCTTTCTAACTAATCTATCTATCTATCTATCTTTCTTTCTTTCTAACTAATCGAACTTTCTTTCTAACTAATCTATCTTTCTTTCTTTCTAACTACTCTATCTTTCTTTCATTCTAACTAATCTATCTTTCTTTCTAACTAATCTATCTATCTTTCTTTCTAACTAATCTATCTTTCTTTCTAACTAATCTTTCTTTCTTTCTAACTAATCTTTCTTTCTTACTAACTACTCTATCTTTCTTTCATTCTAACTAATCTATCTTTCTTTCTAACTAATCTATCTTTCTTTCTAACTAATCTATATATCTTTCTTTCTAACTTATCTATCTTTCTTTCTAACTAATCTATCTTTCTTTCTTTCTAACTACTCTATCTTTCTTTCATTCTAACTAATCTATCTTTCTTTCTAACTAATCTAACTTTCTTTCTAACTAATCTATCTTTCTTTCTAACTAATCTATATATCTTTCTTTCTAACTTATCTATCTTTCTTTCTAACTAATCTATCTTTCTTTCTTTCTAACTACTCTATCTTTCTTTCATTCTAACTAATCTATCTTTCTTTCTAACTAATCTAACTTTCTTTCTAACTAATCTATCTTTCTTTCTAACTAATCTATATATCTTTCTTTCTAACTTATCTATCTTTCTTTCTAACTAATCTATCTTTCTTTCTTTCTAACTACTCTATCTTTCTTTCATTCTAACTAATCTATCTTTCTTTCTAACTAATCTAACTTTCTTTCTAACTAACTAATCTATCTTTCTTTCTTTCTTTCTAACAAATCTATTTATCTTTCTTTCTAACTAATCTATCTATCTATCTATCTTTCTTTCTTTCTAACTAATCGAACTTTCTTTCTAACTAATCTATCTTTCTTTCTTTCTAACTACTCTATCTTTCTTTCATTCTAACTAATCTATCTTTCTTTCTAACTAATCTATCTATCTTTCTTTCTAACTAATCTATCTTTCTTTCTAACTAATCTTTCTTTCTTTCTAACTACTCTATCTTTCTTTCATTCTAACTAATCTATCTTTCTTTCTAACTAATCTATCTATCTTTCTTTCTAACTAATCTATCTTTCTTTCTAACTAATCTTTCTTTCTTTCTAACTACTCTATCTTTCTTTCATTCTAACTAATCTATCTTTCTTGCTAACTAATCTATCTTTCTTTTTTCTAACTACTCTATCTTTCTTTCATTCTAACTAATCTATCTTTCTTTCTAACTAATCTATCTTTCTTTCTTTCTAACTACTCTATCTTTCTTTCATTCTAACTAATCTATCTTTCTTTCTAACTAATCTATCTTTCTTTCTAACTAATCTATCTATCTTTCTTTCTAACTTATCTATCTTTCTTTCTAACTAATCTATCTTTCTTTCTTTCTAACTACTCTATCTTTCTTTCATTCTAACTAATCTATCTTTCTTTCTAACTAATCTAACTTTCTTTCTAACTAACTAATCTATCTTTCTTTCTTTCTTTCTAACTAATCTATTTATCTTTCTTTCTAACTAATCTATCTATCTATCTTTCTTTCTAATCTATCTTTCTTTCTTTCTAACTAATCTAACTTTCTTTCTAACTAATCTATCTATCTTTCTTTCTTTTTAACTAATCTATCTTTTATTCTAACAAATCTATTTTTCTTTCTTTCTAACTAATCCATCTTTTCGTTTTGACTAATCTATCTTTTTTTCTAACTAATCTATCTATCTTTCTTTCTAACTAATCTATCTTTCCTTCATTCTAACAAATCTCTTTCTTTCTTTCTAACTAATCTATCTTTTTTCTTTCTAACTAATCTATCTATCTTTCTTTCTTTTTAACTAATCTATCTTTTATTCTAACAAATCTATTTTTCTTTCTTTCTAACTAAACTATCTATCTTTCTTTCTTTCTAACTAATCTCTTTCTTTTTCTTTCTAACTAATCTCTTTCTTTCTTTCTTTCTAACTAATCTATCTTTCTTTCTCACTAATCTTTTTTTCTTTCTTTCTTTCTAACTAATCTATCTTTCTCACTAATCTATCTTTCTTTCTTTCTTTCTTACTAATCTATCTTTCTTTCCTTTTTTCTTTCTAACTAATCTATCTTTCTTTCTTTCTTACTAATCTTTTTTTCTTTCTTTTTTTCTAACTAATCTATCTTTCTTTCTTTCTTTCTAACTAATCTTTTTTTCTTTCTTTCTAACTAATCTATCTTTCTTTCTTTCTAACTAATCTTTTTTTCTTTCTTTCTAACTAATCTATCTTTCTTTCTTTCTAACTTATCTATATTTCTTTCTTTCTTTCTTACTTTCTTTCTTTCATTCTTTCTTTCATTCTTTCTTTCTTTCTAACTAATCTATCTTTCTTTCTTACTAATCTTTTTTTCTTTCTTTCTTTCTAACTAATCTATCTTTCTAACTAATCTTTCTTTCTTTCTTTTTAATTAACTTTCTTTCTTTCTTTCTAACTAATCTATCTATCTTTCTATCTTTCTTTCTACCTAATCTATCTTTCTTTCTTTCTTTTTAATTAACTTTCTTTCTTTCTTTCTTTCTTTCTAACTAATCTATCTTTCTTTCTAACTAATCTTTCTTTCTTTCTAACTACTCTATCTTTCTTTCATTCTAACTAATCTATCTTTCTTGCTAACTAATCTATCTTTCTTTTTTCTAACTACTCTATCTTTCTTTCATTCTAACTAATCTATCTTTCTTTCTAACTAATCTATCTTTCTTTCTTTCTAACTACTCTATCTTTCTTTCATTCTAACTAATCTATCTTTCTTTCTAACTAATCTATCTTTCTTTCTAACTAATCTATCTATCTTTCTTTCTAACTTATCTATCTTTCTTTCTAACTAATCTATCTTTCTTTCTTTCTAACTACTCTATCTTTCTTTCATTCTAACTAATCTATCTTTCTTTCTAACTAATCTAACTTTCTTTCTAACTAACTAATCTATCTTTCTTTCTTTCTTTCTAACTAATCTATTTATCTTTCTTTCTAACTAATCTATCTATCTATCTTTCTTTCTAATCTATCTTTCTTTCTTTCTAACTAATCTAACTTTCTTTCTAACTAATCTATCTATCTTTCTTTCTTTTTAACTAATCTATCTTTTATTCTAACAAATCTATTTTTCTTTCTTTCTAACTAATCCATCTTTTCGTTTTGACTAATCTATCTTTTTTTCTAACTAATCTATCTATCTTTCTTTCTAACTAATCTATCTTTCCTTCATTCTAACAAATCTCTTTCTTTCTTTCTAACTAATCTATCTTTTTTCTTTCTAACTAATCTATCTATCTTTCTTTCTTTTTAACTAATCTATCTTTTATTCTAACAAATCTATTTTTCTTTCTTTCTAACTAAACTATCTATCTTTCTTTCTTTCTAACTAATCTCTTTCTTTTTCTTTCTAACTAATCTCTTTCTTTCTTTCTTTCTAACTAATCTATCTTTCTTTCTCACTAATCTTTTTTTCTTTCTTTCTTTCTAACTAATCTATCTTTCTCACTAATCTATCTTTCTTTCTTTCTTTCTTACTAATCTATCTTTCTTTCCTTTTTTCTTTCTAACTAATCTATCTTTCTTTCTTTCTTACTAATCTTTTTTTCTTTCTTTTTTTCTAACTAATCTATCTTTCTTTCTTTCTTTCTAACTAATCTTTTTTTCTTTCTTTCTAACTAATCTATCTTTCTTTCTTTCTAACTAATCTTTTTTTCTTTCTTTCTAACTAATCTATCTTTCTTTCTTTCTAACTTATCTATATTTCTTTCTTTCTTTCTTACTTTCTTTCTTTCATTCTTTCTTTCATTCTTTCTTTCTTTCTAACTAATCTATCTTTCTTTCTTACTAATCTTTTTTTCTTTCTTTCTTTCTAACTAATCTATCTTTCTAACTAATCTTTCTTTCTTTCTTTTTAATTAACTTTCTTTCTTTCTTTCTAACTAATCTATCTATCTTTCTATCTTTCTTTCTACCTAATCTATCTTTCTTTCTTTCTTTTTAATTAACTTTCTTTCTTTCTTTCTTTCTTTCTAACTAATCTATCTTTCTTTCTCACTAATCTTTTTTTCTTTCTTTCTTTCTAACTAATCTATCTATCTTTCTATCTTTCTTACTAATCAATCTTTCTTTCTTTCTTACTAATTTATCTTTCTTTCTTTCTTACTAATCTATCTTTCTTTCCTTTTTTCTTTCTAACTAATCTATCTTTCTTTTTCTTTCTAACTAATCTCTTTCTTTCTTTCTTTCTAACTAATCTATCTTTCTTTCTCACTAATCTTTTTTTCTTTCTTTCTTTCTAACTAATCTATCTTTCTCACTAATCTATCTTTCTTTCTTTCTTTCTTACTAATCTTTCTTTCTTTCCTTTTTTCTTTCTAACTAATCTATCTTTCTTTCTTTCTTACTAATCTTTTTTTCTTTCTTTTTTTCTAACTAATCTATCTTTTTTTCTTTCTTTCTAACTAATCTTTTTTTCTTTCTTTCTAACTAATCTATCTTTCTTTCTTTCTAACTTATCTATATTTCTTTCTTTCTTTCTTTCTTTCTTTCATTCTTTCTTTCTTTCTAACTAATCTATCTTTCTTTCTTACTAATCTTTTTTTCTTTCTTTCTTTCTAACTAATCTATCTTTCTAACTAATCTTTCTTTCTTTCTTTTTAATTAACTTTCTTTCTTTCTTTCTAACTAATCTATCTATCTTTCTATCTTTCTTTCTACCTAATCTATCTTTCTTTCTTTCTTTTTAATTAACTTTCTTTCTTTCTTTCTTTCTTTCTAACTAATCTATCTTTCTTTCTTTCTAACTAATCTATCTTTCTTTTTCTTTCTAACTAATCTCTTTCTTTCTTTCTTTATAACTAATCTATCTTTCTCACTAATCTTTTTTTCTATCTATCTTTCTATCTTTCTTACTAATCAATCTTTCTTTCTTTCTTACTAATTTATCTTTCTTTCTTTCTTTCTTACTAATCTATCTTTCTTTCCTTTTTTCTTTCTAACTAATCTATCTTTCTTTCTTTCTTACTAATCTTTTTTCTTTCTTTTTTTCTAACTAATCTATCTTTCTTTCTTTCTTTCTAACTAATCTTTTTTTCTTTCTTTCTAACTAATCTATCTATCTTTCTTTCTTTCTTTCTAACTAATCTATCTATCTTTCTATCTTTCTTTCTACCTAATCTATCTTTCTTTCTTTCTTTTTAATTAACTTTCTTTCTTTCTTTCTAACTAATCTATCTTTCTTTCTTTCTAACTAATCTATCTTTCTTTTTCTTTCTAACTAATCTCTTTCTTTCTTTCTTTCTAACTAATCTATCTTTCTTTCTCACTAATCTTTTTTTCTTTCTTTCTAACTAAGCTATCTATCTTTCTATCTTTCTTACTAATCAATCTTTTTTCTTTCTTACTAATTTATCTTTCTTTCTTTCTTACTAATCTATCTTTCTTTCCTTTTTTCTTTCTAACTAATCTATCTTTCTTTCTTTCTTACTAATCTTTTTTTCTTTCTTTTTTTCTAACTAATATATCTTTCTTTCTTTCTAACTTATCTATATTTCTTTCTTTCTTTATTTCTTACTAATCTATCTTTCTTTCTAACTAATCTATCTATCTTTCTTTCTTTCTTTCTTTCTAACTAATCTATCTTTCTTTCTTTCTTACTAATCTTTTTTTCTTTCTTTTTAACTAATCTATCTTTCTTTCTTTCTTACTAAACTATAAACTAATTAAACTTTAAACTTCTTTAAACTTCTTCAAACTTATTGGTCCAAACTTTCACAAGCCAACTTAAAGTTTGTCTCGACGAACTTTTTCTAGTTATTATTCTTCTTCTTATTTTTCTTACCCAAAAAATTCTGACTCTAACTCGTCCTAGAGCTTTAACTCTACAAACTCCAAACTCGGGTCAGACCTTCAGACTGTTCTGACTCGGCGTGCTATATCTTTTCAAACTGATTTGACTTTCAGATTTCTTAAAAATTAATATGAAAAATCATAAAAATCCCATTGACTTTCATTGCAACAGTTCAAATTGAGCCAAGACTACGGTGGCCCAGCAGTGGACACCAAATAAACTCAAATCTAAACTCCCTGAAGCCCTAGACTCAATTAAACTACCATTCTATATGTACTAATAAACTTATTATCTATCTATCTATCTATCTATCTATCTATCCATCTATCTCTTTCAACTATCTATCTCTCTTTCTATCTATACATCTCTTTCTTTCTTTCTTTCTAACTAATCTATTTTTTCTTTCATTCTAACTAATCTATCTTTTTTCTTTCTAACTAATCTATCTTTCTTTCTAACTGATCTATCTTTTTTCTTTCTAACTACTCTATCTTTCTTTCATTCTAACTAATCTATCTTTCTTTCTAACTAATCTATCTTTCTTTCTTTCTAACTACTCTATCTTTCTTTCATTCCAACTAATCTATCTTTCTTTCTAACTAATCTATCTTTCTTTCTAACTAATCTTTCTTTCTTTCTAACTACTCTATCTTTCTTTCATTCTAACTAATCTATCTTTCTTTCTAACTAATCTATCTTTCTTTCTAACTAATCTATCTTTCTTTCTAACTGATCTATCTTTTTTCTTTCTAACTACTCTATCTTTCTTTCATTCTAACTAATCTATCTTTCTTTCTAACTAATCTATCTTTCTTTCTTTCTAACTACTCTATCTTTCTTTCATTCCAACTAATCTATCTTTCTTTCTAACTAATCTATCTTTCTTTCTAACTAATCTTTCTTTCTTTCTAACTACTCTATCTTTCTTTCATTCTAACTAATCTATCTTTCTTTCTAACTAATCTATCTTTCTTTCTAACTAATCTATCTTTCTTTCTAACTAATCTATCTATCTTTCTTTCTAACTTATCTATCTTTCTTTCTAACTAATCTATCTTTCTTTCTAACTACTCTATCTTTCTTTCATTCTAACTAATCTATCTTTCTTTCGAACTAATCTAACTTTCTTTCTAACTAACTAATCTATCTTTCTTTCTTTCTTTCTTTCTAACTAATCTATTTATCTTTCTTTCTAACTAATCTATCTATCTATCTTTCTTTCTAATCTATCTTTCTTTCTTTCTAACTAATCTAACTTTCTTTCTAACTAATCTATCTATCTTTCTTTCTTTTTAACTAATCTATCTTTTATTCTAACAAATCTATTTTTCTTTCTTTCTAACTAATCCATCTTTTCGTTTTGACTAATCTATCTTTCTTTCTAACTAATCTATCTATCTTTCTTTCTTTCTAACTAATCTATCTTTCCTTCATTCTAACAAATCTCTTTCTTTCTTTCTAACTAATCTATCTTTTTTCTTTCTAACTAATCTATCTATCTTTCTTTCTTTTTAACTAATCTATCTTTTATTCTAACAAATCTATTTTTCTTTCTTTCTAACTAAACTATCTATCTTTCTTTCTTTCTAACTAATCTATCTTTCTTTTTCTTTCTAACTAATCTCTTTCTTTCTTTCTTTCTAACTAATCTATCTTTCTTTCTCACTAATCTTTTTTTCTTTCTTTCTTTCTAACTAATCTATCTTTCTCACTAATCTATCTTTCTTTCTTTCTTACTAATCTATCTTTCTTTCATTCTAACTAATCTATCTTTCTTTCTAAGTAATCTATCTTTCTTTCTAACTAATCTATATATATTTCTTTCTAACTTATCTATCTTTCTTTCTAACTAATCTATCTTTCTTTCTTTCTAACTACTCTATCTTTCTTTCATTCTAACTAATCTATCTTTCTTTCTAACTAATCTTACTTTCTTTCTAACTAACTAATCTATCTTTCTTTCTTTCTTTCTAACAAATCTATTTATCTTTCTTTCTAACTAATCTATCTATCTATCTTTCTTTCTAATCTATCTTTCTTTCTTTCTAACTAATCGAACTTTCTTTCTAACTAATCTATCTATCTTTCTTTCTAACTAATCTATCTTTCTTTCTTTCTAACTAATCTATCTATCTATCTTTCTAACTAATCTATCTTTCTTTCTAACTAATCTTTCTTTCTTTCTAACTACTCTATCTTTCTTTCATTCTAACTAATCTATCTTTCTTGCTAACTAATCTATCTTTCTTTTTTCTAACTACTCTATCTTTCTTTCATTCTAACTAATCTATCTTTCTTTCTAACTAATCTATCTTTCTTTCTTTCTAACTACTCTATCTTTCTTTCATTCTAATTAATCTATCTTTCTTTCTAACTAATCTATCTTTCTTTCTAACTAATCTATCTATCTTTCTTTCTAACTTATCTATCTTTCTTTCTAACTAATCTATCTTTCTTTCTTTCTAACTACTCTATCTTTCTTTCATTCTAACTAATCTATCTTTCTTTCTAACTAATCTAACTTTCTTTCTAACTAACTAATCTATCTTTCTTTCTTTCTAACTAATCTATTTATCTTTCTTTCTAACTAATCTATCTATCTTTCTTTCTAACTAATCTATCTTTCCTTCATTCTAACAAATCTCTTTCTTTCTTTCTAACTAATCTATCTTTTTTCTTTCTAACTAATCTATCTATCTTTCTTTCTTTTTAACTAATCTATCTTTTATTCTAACAAATCTATTTTTCTTTCTTTCTAACTAAACTATCTATCTTTCTTTCTTTCTAACTAATCTATCTTTCTTTTTCTTTCTAACTAATCTCTTTCTTTCTTTCTTTCTAACTAATCTATCTTTCTTTCTCACTAATCTTTTTTTCTTTCTTTCTTTCTAACTAATCTATCTTTCTCACTAATCTATCTTTCTTTCTTTCTTACTAATCTATCTTTCTTTCCTTTTTTCTTTCTAACTAATCTATCTTTCTTTCTTTCTTACTAATCTTTTTTTCTTTCTTTTTTTCTAACTAATCTATCTTTCTTTCTTTCTTTCTAACTAATCTTTTTTTCTTTCTTTCTAACTAATCTATCTTTCTTTCTTTCTAACTTATCTATATTTCTTTCTTTCTTTCATTCTTTCTTTCTTTCTAACTAATCTATCTTTCTTTCTTACTAATCTTTTTTTCTTTCTTTCTTTCTAACTAATCTATCTTTCTAACTAATCTTTCTTTCTTTCTTTTTAATTAACTTTCTTTCTTTCTTTCTTTCTTTCTAACTAATCTATCTATCTTTCTATCTTTCTTTCTACCTAATCTATCTTTCTTTCTTTCTTTTTAATTAACTTTCTTTCTTTCTTTCTTTCTAACTAATCTATCTTTCTTTCTTTCTAACTAATCTATCTTTCTTTTTCTTTCTAACTAATCTCTTTCTTTCTTTCTCTATAACTAATCTATCTTTCTTTCTCACTAATCTTTTTTTCTTTCTTTCTTTCTAACTAATCTATCTATCTTTCTAATCAATCTTTCTTTCTTTCTTACTAATTTATCTTTCTTTCTTTCTTACTAATCTATCTTTTTTTCCTTTTTTCTTTCTAACTAATCTATCTTTCTTTCTTTCTTACTAATCTTTTTCTTTCTTTTTTTCTAACTAATCTATCTTTCTTTCTTTCTTTCTAACTAATCTTTTTTTCTTTCTTTCTAACTAATCTATCTATCTTTCTTTTTTTCTTTCTAACTAATCTATCTATCTTTCTTTCTACCTAATCTATCTTTCTTTCTTTCTTTCTTTTTAATTAACTTTCTTTCTTTCTTTCTAACTAATTTATCTTTCTTTCTTTCTAACTAATCTATCTTTCTTTTTCTTTCTAACTAATCTCTTTCTTTCTTTCTTTCTAACTAATCTATCTTTCTTTCTCACTAATCTTTTTTTCTTTCTTTCTAACTAATCTATCTATCTTTCTATCTTTCTTACTAATCAATCTTTTTTCTTTCTTACTAATTTATCTTTCTTTCTTTCTTTCTTACTAATCTATCTTTCTTTCCTTTTTTCTTTCTAACTAATCTATCTTTCTTTCTTTCTTACTAATCTTTTTTTCTTTCTTTTTTTCTAACTAATATATCTTTCTTTCTTTCTAACTTATCTATATTTCTTTCTTTCTTTATTTCTTACTAATCTATCTTTCTTTCTAACTAATCTATCTATCTTTCTTTCTTTCTTTCTTTCTAACTAATCTATCTTTCTTTCTTTCTTACTAATCTTTTTTTCTTTCTTTCTTTTTAACTAATCTATCTTTCTTTTTTTCTTACTAAACTATAAACTAATTAAACTTTAAACTTCTTTAAACTTCTTCAAACTTATTGGTCCAAACTTTCACAAGCCAACTTAAAGTTTGTCTCTACGAACTTTTTCTAGTTTAATAATTGGGATACCAGTAGAATATCATGTTTGAACCAGTTTTCTATAAAGAGAGTCTTGTTTCTATGATGTTCATGTTGTTCCAGATAATACATTTGTGAGGGGAGAAATTGCGTTTGTGACCAACAAGTTAGAGCCTGTTTATGGAAGTTTGACTGTTTTACTGGCAGTCTGTTGATGGAGTATGGGCACTGAAGCAAGAATGTGATTTTACCAAGGTTTTCAAAGATAAAGTTTGGATTTTTCAAAAATCTTTTAATCTAGTTGATTTTTAATATCTCATTGAAAAGTGAGAAGTCAACTACCGATAAACCCCCCTCCTCAATTTTATTAGTCAAGATGTTTTTCCTGATTTTATGGGCCTTCTTCCTCCATATAAAGTTATATAGTTTGTCTAGATTGGCACATGTAACTTAGATATTTCTATTGATGTAAATAAATATGCTGCTCGTGAGAGACCTTCTGCTTTAGAAAGAAGAACCCTGCCATACATAGATATATCTCTTGCAAGCCAAGAGTCAAACTCTTTATGAATAGAATCATGTAGTAAAGAGATATTACTCTCTGTCATCAACTTGTGATTATGACTGATTTTTATTCCAAGATAAGTTACTAAATTATTTATATTTATGCCACATTTTTGACCCGAATACTTATTTTTAAGAGAAAACAGCTCACATTTTGAAAGATTTTAATTCAAGCCTGAGCTTTCAGAAAATTGGTTTACAACATTTAGTGCAACTCCTATTTGGCAACTCCTATTTAGAAACAGGGTTGTGTCATCAGCCAGCTGTGAGATTTTTATTTCTCTTTCATTTAATGTAATCCGTTTGAACAGTGGTGTAGTGTCTGGGCATGCAGGGTATGCACATGCAAATGGGCCCGGGGTAATTGGGGGCCCGGCCCGCCGCCCAATAGAATGAGGGAATGTATTCATTAATTCGTGGCCACAATAAATATATTTTTGCATGTCATGTGCAGTAATTTCTAATTTCTCTGTAATTTCTTGTATGCATGTGTTATTTTTGCACCCTGCGGCTGCCCTAGAAGTACGCCGTCATTTTTTTAATGACGCTGCACTACGTGCAAACGCTGCATCGTAGCGACAAATTTAAAAAAAGAAAACTGTTTGCGATTGTTATTTCATTTTTTTTAAACTCAAGCTAATAAAAAAAGATTTGCGGAGCACCATACACAGAACAGACTATCTTTTTCATGGAGAATGCACAAAGCCGTGAATTAAAACACCAAGGACATGGATGAATTTGCCGAAGAAAAAGCCTGGAGGATCCAACTAAAATTAGTGAGTAGGTTTGTGCTTTTACATTTTGGGCTGCTGTGTCAAGATCATTTGTATGTATGCAGTAGTTTATTATTGACACTGGCTGAGCCTTGGTTACTGTTTCACGCCCGTTTCACACATACTCTGACAGTACAGCTACGACATAAACTTTGCTTCCTGGCAGGCACGTGCAGAGGGGGGGGCTTTGGGTGCTCGAGCCCCTGCCCTTTTTCAAAATTAATCGAAAGTGCCCCTCTCAAACAAATAATGATAATATTGTTTTCAATAAAACAAAATGCATTTGATTATAATTCACATGACAATGTGTACAAAACTAAAGTAGCCTAAATTCACGTTTATTTTTACGTTTCTGTCAATCTGAGTTGCCGTTGCCATGACTCGTTGCTATGGGTTGCGTCACTTGCGTGTCTTGCTTCGGACTCGACTGATGGGGTCAGTCTCCGTTTTCGAGGGTCTCAAACTCCGGAGGACGGCACGGCAGGCGCGCGTAACCGTAGCAAAAGTTATGCGTTTTATAACGAAAATGCACTAGTGTAAACTACAACGTATTCCATAGTCTGCTCGGGAACCGAACTGATGCGCTCGAGCCAAAATACATGGTTCTTAGCCTATCTAGGCTCGACGGCAGGAAAAAATAAACCAAACAATTTTTTAACTTCTTTTTCCTCAATAATCAAAGGTAGTGTGTTGATTTTTTTTTTTACTTCCACATATTACATATTTTAAAATATTACATAATTCATTGATGACTGTTTGTTATATAATACACCGACCAATCTTCATCTGGCACAAGAAGTTCAAATTTCATTAGAAAATGTGAAGCAGAGCGGTAATTTTCTAGTCATTCGGAAATCGTTTGAAAATTACAGACGAATTTACATTTATGAAGCGATCTGGATCTGCGTCGTTGGAACAATGGATGTTAATTGACTACAAAGCACTGCACAAAACCAGCACCAAAAGTCGCTTTAATCGTAAGTAGTATTCAAGTCATGTATTTAGCCTATGTTGTAAGTTGTTATATTGATACACCGTTTATTTTGAAAACTGGTTCAAATGAATGAAGCCCAGTCGCCACCTACAGGCCTATGATGCTGACAACAACGCGTGAAATGGTGATTTTTGATAATAGTACAGTACCGGTCAAAAATTGACACATTACTATTTGTTTATGTTTTTTAAAGAAGCCTCTTATGCGCTTCAAGCCTGCATTTATTTGATTAAAAATACAGAAAACAATTATTACAATTTAACCCTTGTGCTGCATTAGATTTTTTACGCCGTTGAGTGCATTAATGGACAAAAATGGCCACATATTAAACATTGCCTAAAATATTATATATTATTATTATTTTCCACTTTTACCAAGTTAAATCTTTTAACCAGCATCAGTCCTCATCATAACTACCAAATATTTATTTAATTTTAGGATTTTAACCCTTTAAATACCAGTTTTGGTGGCGATACCATCAATTGTTCAAATTGTTCAAAGTTTTATTGCCATTTGCACAGGTACGTTTCAGTACAGGTACATTGGAATTCTTGTGCGTTTCTCAGAGTCAGGTTTTAGATTTAAAAAGAATATACACCTATACACACACACATACACACACATATATACATACACACACACACACACACACACACACACACACACACACACACACACACACACACATCTTAAGGTAGAGCAGAGAGCAACAAAACATTTTAAAAATACAAAAAAAACTGTATATAAATAACCTTTCTTAAATAGATACACAGTATAATAAATAATAACAATATTGCACGTACAAGAGAAATACTCTGAATAGAATGAAATACTCTTGCACTAACCATTACAATGTTTAAAAACATGGAAGGCGGTACTTTTTGCCCTCCTTAATGTCCTGTGCCACTAGCCTAACAGTGGCTGGAAAGAAGCTGTTAAACAGACGGGCCTTGTGTGTACTAATGCTCACAGGCCTACGGTGTCTCAGGTTATAGCCTGTGTCCACCCATTTAAACAAAGCATTAGCTGGGTGGTGTTTGTCCTTAAGGATGCTCTGTGCTTTCCTTCTACAGCGCTGGGTGTATATAGTATCCATGGAGGGGAGGTTAGAGCCGATAACCCTCTCTGCAGTTTTTATGACCCGTTGCAGTGATTTCCTTATACAATCAATTTGTATAAGAGGAAAAAACACAAAAATGCAATTATTTTCCATACACTAAATGCAAAGAGAAAACTTTAGCTTTGGATTATCCCAGTCTTGAATATGTCAAAGATTAGCGGCAACATTATTTCTGGTGCATTTAAAGATTTTGTGTTATGTCAGATTTAAAAAAAAAATCCCACTTAGCGCGTTAATGGACAAAAATGGCCACATATTAAACATTGCCTAAAATATTATATATTATTATTATTTTCCACTTTTACCAAGTTAAATCTTTTAACCAGCATCAGTCCTCATCATAACTACCAAATATTTATTGAATTTCAGGATTTTAACCCTTTAAATACCAGTTTTGGTGGTGATACCATCAATTTGTATAAGTTAAAATGTAATTATTTTCCATATACTAAATGCAAAGTGAAAACCTTGGCTTTGGATTATCACAGTCTTGAATATGTCAAAGATTAGCAGCAACATTATTTTTGGTGCATTTTTATTTTTTTGTGATATGTAAGATTTTAAGGACAAATTTGGTCCTATTTGAACCCATTAAAATATCCATTTTTGAACCCACTGTCATAATATCTTAAAATCATAATTTCTATTCAAATATCCTGTCATTACCAAGCCTTGGGGTAAAATATTTACTTTTTACTGTTTTCCACCAGTTGGTACCATTTTTCATATAATTGACATACTGCAAACATCTGTAGTACTGCAAACATTTTCCTGATTTCTACTAGGTGATTATAACCTGTGCCTGTCTCACTACACATCAAAATTTGCTATAGAAAGAAAGCAAAACTACAAGATCACCATGAACATGAATTTTTATTTTTTCTATAAACAATTTAATTCTATAAACATAAAATTAGTGAGGCCAGCAGGGGGTGCTCTCCCTGTGCTCTGTGTGGGTCCTAACATAGTGGGACACTATACTGTCAAAGAGCACTGTCCTTCGGATGAGACTTTAAACCGAGGTCCTGACTCTCTGTGGTCACAAAAAATCCCAGGATGTCTTTCGAAAGAGTAGGGGTGTTACCCCGGCATCCTGGCCAAATTTGCAGTTTGGCTGCTGTCGCATCATCCAGGTGGAGCTGCACATTTTGGTGGTGGTTGAGGAGATTCCCCCTTCTATGTAAAGCGCTTTGAGTGCTGAGAAAAGCGCTATATAAAATGTAATGAATTATTATTATTATTATTATTATTATTAAAACATATCAAAACTTCAAAACAAAATAAGTTCATTCTTCAGCTCATTTGCAGGAGCTGCAGAATTGCAATGCATGCTCCTTACAGATGTAAATGCCACATTTTGAGCAGGTGGTGGAGATTTTTCTTTTTTTGTTAGGGCAGAAACTGCACCCCCTCCTCCTCTTGTCATGGGTGTCTGCAGACCCACTTTACTCTTAATTTTCTGCTCAGTTTGAAATTGCCGCACCAAAGATGTGCACAGCTTTATAACTTTTGCATAAACCACACTTGTATGATTTCTCAACTAGTCTAATCCAAAACAAAGGCAGACTTTTTTTGGATCCCTCGCAGCTACATCTTTGTGTTGCCACAAGATGAAAGGTGTTATTATTGTCTAAGGACTGACTGCATGGCTGTGTTTGTGCCTCTACGTATGTGAAAAATTATCAATTAACTTTGAAACATATATAAAAAAACTAAGCTGTGTCAAAGGTTCATGTCTGTGCGTAAAATACGCATGAATCAAACCGAAAGAAAACAATGCAGTGAGAAGCGCTTTCTCTTGCTAAATGCACACACACACACACACACACGCACACACACACACACACATGCCTACACACATCATACACCACTGACACACAGAGAGAGAGAGAGAGAGAGAGAGAGAGAGAGAGAGAGAGAGAGAGAGAGAGAGTAGACAGAAAGGGTAAAATATGACCTTCAGGATATTGTGATTTGTCACTCACCTAAACACCATGTATTATATTTAGGCCCTACACACACACACACACTTTTGTCAACGCAGACACACATTGCTCTCAGACATCCACACATACTCAGAAACATCATTTTAGATCATTGAGCCATTAAAATGCTTCATAACACAGTCAATAGTCCCCCTAGTGGAAACCAGGAAAATAACATGCATTTCCACCCATAGGGAATACCTATGTAGTGACGTTATCTGGTGGAATACACTATATAATGCAAATATAATGCTTTTGCTTCAAAATGAAAGGATGTTTCAACATAAATCATGATTCGTGTATTAATGATGGCCCCGGCTTTAAACAACGTTTTAATGGGTTTCAATGGGACATTTTTGTCCATTATGGTGCTGAGTGTTACTGTTTGTTCTACACAGAGTGTTTTTATACATATTTTGCAAAATGGGATCATTTTTTTTTTACATTTATCCAAAAAGTCACAATTTTGCCAAATTACATACCATTTGCATTAAAACAGCCAAAATGGTCAAAGAAATTAAACTGCAAAAGACCAAAAATGTCCCTAATGCAGCACAAGGGTTAAAATAATGGTTTTCTATTTTAATATAGGCCTACTTTAAAAAATATCATTTATTTCTGATGCAAAGCTGAATTTTCAGCATCATTACTAACCCTAACTTCAGTTTCACATGTTCCTTCAGAAATCATTCTAATATGATGATTTATTATCAATGTTGGAAACAGTTGTGGTACTCAATGTTTTTTTGGAACCTGTGATACTTTTTTCAGGATTCATTGATGAATAAAAAGTTAAAAAGAACAGCATTTAATTAAAATAGAAATTATAAAAAGTCTTTACTATCAATTTTTATCAATTTAACACATCCTTGCTGAATAAAAGAAAGAAAGAAAATGACTGACCCCAAACTTTTGAACAGTATAGTGGATATTGGTACAAAATATTTCTATTTGAGATAAATGCTGTTCTTTTTGTAACTTTTAAACTCAGAATCCTGAAAAAAGTATCAAAGGTTATAAGTATATTAAAATAGAAAACCATTATTTTAGATTGTAGTAATATTTCACTAACCCTCTGCAAAGCAAAGTCTACTAACTCATGTCCAAGTCACAATTTCCAAAAAAAGGAATAAGTCACTTACCTGGAATGGTTTGAAGAGGGCAGACCAACTTTCCTTAAATTCTGCCTCTTCCTTCGGTTGGCAAACCACTTCCTTCTCCAACCGACAATAATCACTCATCTAGCTATGGCTATGGAAAAGAAACAAAAAAAACTTGTAAGAATTTCCTATTGCCTACAATAGTAAATGTTTATGTTTTATATGCATTATATGTCTTATGAAAGTTATATGTCTCATATTATGATTTACTCATGAAAGTGGCCACTTTCGCATTTTTCTCATACAACGTAATTATATGAATTAAGTATGAATCAAACAAACAATATATATGCGGTTTATAAGGAAAGTACATGGCAAAGTATGTTTTTCGTATATGTTCCATATCATTTTTGCATTTTTAATTACTATGTAAAACATGTCTTAGTTATAAAGACATATAAATTTTATATATTAATATTTACAATTACATATATCTTTCTTGTGCGTAAAGTATATCTAATTTAAACGTAAACTATGCTTTCTTTGTTAGTTTGTTATATGTCAGCCAAGTAACATGTCCATGTATGTATAAAAGCATATACTTTTTATATATGAATACCATTCTATATATGTTTTTTGTATGTAATGTCTATTAATATATTCATGTAAACTATGCTTTCTTAGTTTTTAAAGTAAAATTCTTACGTCAGCCAATGAGCATTGCAGCATTAAAAACATACTTTTTATGTATGAAATTATATAATTTCATATGAGTTTCTACAGTCAAAAACATTTGATGAAGCGGAGTTAAAACTATCAAGGCATGGTTTGGTCAACACCCAGATCAACTACTTTCTACCACACAATGACATAAATGCAGTCCGAATACATCTGGAATATTAAAAACAAAGCTGCTAGGATATCTTTTCAATATTCTTTATTAACAGTTAAACACTTCTGGGATTACAGTGCTGACAGCAGTAAACCCTAATCCTAAGAACAATGTTTTCAAATATTACATTTAAATGAACTTGTGACTACATAGGAATATCTTTCACAATTTGATATTTTCACACACTACAAGCCTGCATACAAACCTGAGGAGCACATGCTTTTCCTATTCTAACATGGGAACAGCGTCACCAACAACTAAACATTGTCAATACAAACAGGTGTATTCACATTCAAGGAACGAGGCATGGGGCTTAAGTGCAATCAATCGCTCTGAGCATAATGCTAATACTGCCTAACTGTTTACTTAGATATTTTGAGTATACTCGATTTTGAAATTGCAAAGTACACAAACAAAAATATTTTAGAATGTAAACTTAAAATGCCTTAATGGCTTACATATATGCCAGTTTTGTTATTCTGCACACTGGATACCTCAGAATAAACAGGCACTAAGCAGTAAATACTTTCAGTAGACAGTAGTCAGAACCTGTTTTGCCCCAGGGCCAAGGACTATGTGACACACCTGTGTGAAACTCAGAGCAAACAAAACAGTTTAATGTGGAGCTGTGTACACACCAACATTTTTACTTTTTGACCGGAGTTCTGTAATCTTGGCATTGATCATACTTTCAATGCTGGAAAGCTGGGTCCCTGGCCACTTCTCAAGAGTTGCACCTAAACATGAACAAAAAAACAATGCAAAAATTATTACAGTAGGCTGGAATCAGGAAACACAAAAGCAGAGACTATTGGTCAAACACCCATTAAAAAGAAGAAAACATACTGTAAATGGCATCCAATTTATTCTTGTCTAATGGTTGACGAGCCTCTCCTCCGCCTTGTTTGTTCCCCCGAAGATTGCTCACCAGCAGTATTTCCACTGGAAAGACTGCGGTGAGCAGATGCCTCACAAAGACTGTTGCCGAATTGGCATTGAGGGCATAGGTCCACGCCAGTTTCTCAACCATGACTCCGGTCTCAGGATGGATCTCAACCTGGACACAAGGTGAGCATTAAAGTTTAAAATACCAGTATGTCTCCTTATACTTCTTCAGCCCAACAGACTTTAGACATACACTCACCTAAAGGATTATTAGGAACACCACACTAATACTGTGTTTGACCCCCTTTCGCCTTCAGAACTGCCTTAATTCTACGTGGCATTGATTCAACAAGGTGCTGAAAGCATTCTTTAGAAATGTTGGCCCATATTGATAGGATAGCATCTTGCAGTTGATGGAGATTTGTGGGATGCACACCTAGGGCACGAAGCTCCCGTTCCACCACATCCCAAAGATGCTCTATTGGGTTGAGATCTGGTGACTGTGGGGGCCATTTTAGTACAGTGAACTCATTGTCATGTTCAAGAAACCAATTTGAAATGATTCAAGCTTTGTGACATGGTGCATTATCCTGCTGGAATTAGCCATCAGAGGATGGGTACATGGTGGCCATAAAGGGATGGACATGGTCAGAAACAATGCTCAGGTAGGCCGTGGCATTTAAACGATGCCCAATTGGCACTAAGGGGCCTAAAGTGTGCCAAGAAAACATCCCCCACACCATTACACCACCACCACCAGCCTGCACAGTGGTAACAAGGCATGATGGATCCATGTTCTCATTCTGTTTATGCCAAATTCTGACTTTACCATCTGAATGTCTCAACAGAAATCGAGACTCATCAGACCGTTCAACTGTCCAATTTTGGTGAGCTCTTGCAAATTGTAGCCTCTTTTTCCTATTTGTAGTGGAGATGAGTGGTACCCGGTGGGGTCTTCTGCTGTTATAGCCTATCCGCCTCAAGGTTGTGCGTGTTGTGGCTTCACAAATGCTTTGCTGCATAACTCGGTTGTAACGAGTGGTTATTTCAGTCAAAGTGGCCCATTCGGCCCATTCTCCTCTGACCTCTAGCATCAACAAGGCATTTTCGCCCACAGGACTGTCGCATACTGGATGTTTTTCCCTTTTCACACCATTCTTTGTAAACCCTAGAAATGGTTGTGCGTGAAAATCCCAGTAACTGAGCAGATTGTGAAATACTCAGACCGGCCTGTCTGGCACCAACAACCATGCCACGCTCAAAATTGCTTAAATCCCTTTTCTTTCCCATTCTGACATTCAGTTTGGATGCATTGAAATGCATTGATGCATTGAAACAACTGCCATGTGATTGGTTGATTAGATAATTGCATTAATGAGAAATTGAACAGGTGTTCCTAATAATCCTTTAGGTGAGTGTATAAGCACATTAGGGGCCCTATCTTGCACCCGGCGCAATTGACTTTGTACACCGACGCATGTATCATTCCTATTTTGCACCCGCGCAAAGCGGACTTTTCCCTCCACAGACACACGTCGGTTAACTAAGAAATACACTTGCGCTCCCCGGGGCGGTTCAGCGGAAAGAGGAGGCGTGTTCCGGCGCAAACTTTCCCTCATGCTATTTTGCAGTTCCAGAAAACAATTGCGCCACTGACCAGAAAAAACCTAGTCTAAAGTCATTGGCGCGTTGCGCGTACATTCAGATGCTATTTTAAGCACGCGTGCTTGGTCATAATACAGAGTGTGAACAACGCGCATACACTGTAGATGATTCTCTCATCTACACAGATGCATTTTCCTTTTTGCAAATGATACATTATTATAAGGAAAAATATTAAAACACGAGGGAAATCATTGTTGTCCAGTCAAGTCAAGTATATTTATATAGTGCTTTTCACAATAGAGATTGTATCAAAGCAGCTTCACAGTATCAATATGTCCATGACGATCGGAAAAATAGGCATAAAGCTTAGGCCTACATATTTACCCAAATTATTATATGCATGTATAACCGAAGCTAATTTGGGTGGGTTTGTCCCATCTCCAATGCCACTTCTCTTTCTTTTACGGCCCTGGCGAGAACATCGATCTCCTCGGCTGTGAACCGATTCTGAAGCGCGCCTGGTAAATGCGCCGTTATAATAGTATTGCGCCATGAAACAAGCGCACCTCGTTCATCATGCTCTTAAAGGGGATGTGATATGACGCTATGATTGGTTTATTTCACGTTACGCCCAAACCACACCTATGAATAATGAAGCTACTTCAGACCAACCCCTTTTAGATTTGCGCCGGGCGCAAGAGGCATTTATCCCGCCGGGAAAATAGCAACAGCGCCGGGATCCGCCCACAAAGTTACTTGCGCTTTGCGCTTTGACACTTGCGTTTCAGATCGTGCGCTGAGTGCAAGATAGGGCCCTAGATCTGCCATACTCATTACTTTACACTGTAATTACTTGTTTAATGAAATGTATGGGGTTGATTGTTTTTATGTGTTTTGTGGGACGCTTTGGCAATATTGTTGTTACATTCATGCCAATAAAGCAAATTTGAATTGAATTGAATTGAATTAAAAGCAAGTCTGGCAAGCAGTAGATCTATTTTATATGCTGTATTTATTTATTCTTTAAAAAACAATTACCTTAGAAGACTGGGAGGCAGTCAGGGATGGAGACACAGATGTGGAACTGGACAGCGTAGATCTGGGGAGGGACAGCGAAGTGGCACATGGAGAACTGGACCTGGACTGCGGAGACCCTGTAAGGGCCGGTAATGCTTTGGTAGGCTCCACCCTGGATCTCTTAGGAGGTGCAGCCGAATCTATTATATTCCTCAAGCTCAGTAGGAGTCCTGGCACATCTAGACACAGTACATCAAAAACAAATAATTTATTATTATCTCTCCTTTAGGACAATACAGCCAATTCAGCCTACAGTCATTTAGAGAAAGGTTTATTACTTGTCTGATGGTTCAATATTTGATATGAATCAATGATACCTTGAAGAACAATCTCCTTCAACTTCGCGTTCTCTTCTTTCAGGTCCTTGATCTCCTGCTTTAATTCAACCACAGTCTGAGTCGGACTGTTGTGATTATCTGAAGAAGGCTGTGATTGACAGTATAGCTTCAGAAACTCTTCTGCAGGGTCTGTCCTCCTGGGAGCCTTTGACTTCTGGGTGTCAAGAGATAGGAAAAAAACAAAATAAAAATACAGCTATTGCTGGAGTTGAGCAGCCATTATGTACAAGAGAATCAATATCAAGAATCTGGATTTTAGCTAGATAGTAATGCCTATTACACAATAGTGCCAACTCCTTACACATTCTATGTACATTGTACCACTGGGAAATATGGTCATTGCATATGAGCTAAAAGTAAATTAACATCACCTTTGCTTGCTGAGACTGAGTTTCAAGATCAGTTGATCAATCTGAATCGTCCCCATATTTTTGGGGGGCCACTGAGGCCCTCTTTGTCAGCTCTGTAGGTTCTTCTTCCTTCAGCAGTGAGTTCAGTTTACGGATTGTCTCAAAACGAGTAGCTAGAAAACAAAAGCAAATAGACCAGAGTTATACTCAAACAGCTGATTACACCAGATCACCCTCTTGTAACACTAAGACTGAAAATATACTTGAAGTTAGTGATGTGTGCTCCAAAATAAGTGCAAGCACTGCATGCATGCTCTGTATGCATTGCTCATATACTTGTATACTTGCATACCCTATGTATACTCTACACAAATATTCAGGGGGTTATGCATAAGGTATACATGACACCTGACATAAACAACTATTCAAAAAGCTTTATTCAACCCGGTTTCAACTGTCAAAGTGTTATTATCTCATCTAATTTTTAACAGTTAAATTTTTAGTTCATTTTTGACATATTTGTCAGATGACATACTGATTGTGGCACTTACAGCATCAAAACCACATAGTACTTGTGTTTGTGTGAATTAGAGTAAGTTAGTAACTTGTAGTAAATCCACCACTATCCCGATCTTAAACTCATCATACGCACACCCATACACTCCCCGGAACGGGGGGGGGGGGGGGGGGGGGGGGGGGGGGGGTGAGCACGAGGTCACCACCCGGCCGAACTCTGAAGGAAAATCACATACACACACATTAACGCACACACAACACGAACTTTGAAAATTAAACCTAGAATATAAGCATGTCATGTTTTCATAATACTCCTGTGTGCTTCCCGGTTTATATTCACTTCATGTATGACGTTTGTTTGAAGGAACAACTTGCTTTGAAGGAACTAAATGCTTATAATATGCATATCGTATGTAACTCTGTATTTCTATATATTTCTGTGACATGTTTGATATCTCTGTAATTCTCTCAATCTAACGGAGCCGAATTCCGATAGCAGAATGCAGTAATGTGCATTCTTTTACACATTTCATGGTTCTGGAGCCGAACGGCTCAATACAATCTCCTCAGTCCAGTGGGCATTCCCCCCCACAGGACAAAGGAAACTTTGTCCTCTTCAGATTCTGGGACAGTCATGGGGGTTCGCGCAAACAGAGGCGTGAACCCAGTCTTTCCATAAAAAGACTGACTCCTGAGAGTTCCAAACGAGAGTTTTTCCTTGTGAGAGGTGTCCGGATGGCTCCTTAGGGAGCTTTACGCCGTGTTATCTTCTTTTTATTTTCTTTCGCTTAAGTTTGTTTTTCCTTTGTTCATTTACTTAGTCTGAATTATTTCTTTGGTAATTTACGTCAAAGACATTTAAGCCTTCTTTGAAACCGCGCGCTCCAGACCGCAGCAAACCACGTGACGCTCCAACGGAACACACAAGACCAGCCGCTCACATGCGCAGCAGAGCTCAGCCTCAGACACATGAGAACCATTACATGCAAGTATATTTGAATTACCGAGATGCTAGAGTATTAAGATTGTGTTTTTCGGTGTTGTCTCTTAAAGGTTCAAAATGTCTAGATGAAATTTGCCATCCTGAGAGATCCTACGGATCTCTCTCTCTCTCTCTCTCTCTCTCTCTCCAATCTCTCATTTTATCTTCCTCTCATCCCATTCTCACTCCCGTTTGTTATTCGTCTGTCGCGTTAGTTTTACTGTTTACTGTACATACATGTATCCCGTGTTTAAATGAAGAATTCTGTATCTGTAGTTTCATTTCATTAAAACCATTATATTCTTGATTGGTTCTGCCTAAAATGCTCATATTTACAAAGTCAATGAATTGTTTGATCTCGCTACAAAGCTTTACAATGTGTTACTATTTCAGTAACCTAAATTTTATAATAACAAGAAGGTGATTTTTCATGGCCAGAAAATAGCTTTTTGGAATTATAAGAAAGAGACAATTTTTGTTGGGAAATTGATAAAGTTAATCTTACGGCCGTTTGCTGGACAGACAGATTGTTTGATAACTAAATTAATTCCTTTAAAAGTTCTCATATAATCGATCTGTAATGAGACTATTGATATATTAATGACGAACCATAACTCATTGTGGAGATCATTCATGTATACAATCGATCTATTGCAACTTCGATAATTTAATTTAACTGTAATATGCAATAAATTAATCATATTCATGATTAATTATTAGAATTCCCTATATATAATTTGAGCTAATTTAATCCAGTAACCCAATGTTGCTACAAACTCTTAACTTACCACTAACAAAAATGACAGTGCCTCTGTAGTGAGGCCAGCCTCCTCGTTGTTTCTTCCCATGGCGCCATTAAATTACGGCTGAGTAGGTGGCAAAGGGATTCCCATCCTGGTCCATCTTGGAATCATCATACCCCCTTATGGCATCAGTTTTTATGTCACTGAGCTTCCCAAAATCCTCCCCTTCACTCCACCGCACCACTGCAAACTTCCTCTCCATGTGTTCTAAAATTATCAAATAAATAAAAATCATTGTTTGGCTTAGCAATCAATAAACGACTGGCAGACAGAAACTGTTATTAAGCTAACATTTAACATCAGTATTCTGACAAAAAACTAGGGCTGTATTCAACCACAGAAAATATTGGTCGACTGAATTCCTGAAATTTTCGACAAAAAATCTACTAAAATCGACTAAAAATGACGGGAAAAAAAAGAAAACGTTAAATTAATTAGCTGTGCACTGTGCGCAGTACTTGGTGGCCTTGTTGTCCGCCTAAATGAATTATAAATAAACATAAAAAACTAGTAGGCTATTTGCAGTATATTAAATCGTTTTTGACCTAATTATTTAGCACTGAAATGAGTCTGGCACACGAGTCTATCGGCTCGGACAGCGCTGCATCACGTGCACCTGCGCAATATCATAGCCTATGATTTCCGAAAATAGTACAATGTTGTCAACTAGTGATATCATCACAAGAACTGTCGAGGAATATGCAACATAATTTAGACAATTATTTTTGTCATATGTTATAATAATAAGTTATAACTGTCAGACACTATCAGCCGCTCTGCATGTCCTCGTACCGAGCTAGGCTGAACATGAGCTCAGCTTCGCGGCTGAGACACGAAAAGACTATTAACTTAAAGATTTTACTCTTAATAAACACAAAAGGCACGTCCACTTCAATAAAAAAATTATATTTATTAAACAAACCAGGTCAAGAGCAGAAACGAAATAAAGTGCATAACTGAAAAATAAAGCATCTCAGGCTCAAAACTAACACACAGTCGGCACAGCGCAATTGCGCATATAGGCTCCAAATAAAAAATAAAAAGTTAGGTTATCACACTAAAACATTGAAATATGCACATTCTGATATGTTCATAGCCTAACGTTACTCAAAACAGAAAGGGCAAGCTAACGCAGACAAGTGAGCTTACCACTTTTAGATGATATGTCATGTTTGTCGTCGAGCTGTGGAAAACTGTTGCTTGCAAACTTTGCATTCGACCCTTTTCCCGTTATCAATTTTAACAAAATGCTACCACACTGAGGACTGACAATTAAACGCTCTCAAAATTAAAATAAATAGTATTCAGCATCAAAGCTTCTATACCGTTCTCTCTTGGTTTGGGCTAATCCAAAAAAGGTGAAAACAAGGGGGGTGTTCTGAAGACAGACTGTTACCTGTGAAACAAGGGTACTCTGAAACCCCCCCCCCATTAGCAGTTAGTGCTTTCCACCTGATGAAATGAGCGCGCCTCAGCGCGGCAAAACTAATGAAATGAGCGTGCCTCAGCGCGGCAAAACTGATGAAATGAACGCGGCAAAAAATCGACCAATCAGAATTTTGGTCGAACCAGAACGTATCGACCGACTAATCGACTAGGACAATACAGCCCTACAAAAAACACTTCTACTATTAGGTATCTGCAGGGTTAGGCAAGTTAAGACTTTATTGCCACTCAAAATTTTATTTAAGATTTTGATTATGTTGTGATACACAATTCTGTTGTCTAAATTGATAATATCAAGCACATATTAAACACATTTCTTTCTAAATTTGATCTGAAATATCCAAAGAAATATAATGTGAAAATTGCAGATTAGGTTATTGATAGGTTAAGTGATTTAATAGAGGTGAGCAGATAATGTGATATGTCTTTATGATTATTGTGATATTAATTTATTTCATATAACGTCCTACCTGACAGGTGCCTCTATAGCCTACAACCAACCAGAAAGGGTCCGGTGTTTCCTATTAACAGACAGTAACGTTAGAGAAATACAGAAAGCACATTAACGTTAACTTACTGACTACAAGATGTTCTTGAACATGAATATTTACTGGTTTAAAAACCTTAGAATCAAAAACAAAGGTTCTGTAATATTGACATAAATGGTGGAGACCAAATATTTATGCAGACATTGAAAAAATGTTAACTTTGCCATGTTATCTTTGCCTTCTGCCAATAACGTTACTGGATATGTTATAATCTAAGACAAGGCCTGTACACTCATCCAACGTTACACTTGTGTTATTATCATATAAATATTATAAAAAATAAGGATAATTAACGTTAACTTAACTAATCTTGCTAAAATGCACCACTTTGGGTAATAGCTGAAAGTGACTGTGAGCTAACTTAATTTAGCTAACCTTAGCTACAACTGTAACATGTAATGTTAAACCAGTGTTGTGAACTATTTTCTTCTAAAGTGTTGGAAACTTAGAAGCGCAGACAAGTGAGACGGTGAGGTATATTTCAAAGCAGAAGTTCTTTATTGCTCGCTGTAGTTCAAACTCGTCTGAATTAAAAGTAACTTTACATCGTATATTATAGGCATTTTAAGAGGAGGGACTTCTGGAGGTGGAGACAAATTCAAAACAAAGCATACACAGGTAGGAGTTGATTCTATCAAGCGAAAACAGGTTAGGGAGGTTATCTGGCTTGCATTGCTAATCCAATTAGCCTAACTATTCAACGTCTGGGCCAGGGGCTCCGAAGGCCATTCGCAGAACAAAAGGTGAGAGTCTCAGTGATCTGACTCATTTAACTTACAATGGAGAACAGGAATTGCCAGATTCTCTTGCTGGAAACTGTTTCACAGCTGATATCATTTACCATCCTAACCTGAAATGCTAACTTAACATTCTCAGTTTATATACTTTGGTATTGGAAACCTAAATAAAACATTTAATAAATTTGTAACCTTTCAGTCCCCTCTTTGGGAGTTCTAATAAACTCCCACATAATATACAAATTTAAACCCTTAAAAGTTAATTATTGTAACTTGTGTAAGTTACAGGCACATAGCATGATCTGTGTTGTTCATCTGTAATTGCATGCTGACACAGAAACAAAACATGCAATTAGGGTCCGTGAAATTCTAACGGAAGAATTTATCTTCAGTCATCTGATGTAATTTGGCTGAAAGATCCAGAATGTCTTTTTGGAACATCATGTTTGTGCACAAGTGAGTTATGGACTGCAGCTCTTTAAAGCAAACAAGGATTCTGGAGTCTACACTTTGTGCGATGTCCTGGTGGTTAGTAGTACGACAATCTTGATCATTTTGATGGATGACTGAAGGTTCTTTATGTGGGTCTCTGCGTTGTGTATCTTTTTCTTTTTTTTTATTCTCTGCGATAGTTCGGCAGTGGGTCTAGTTGTTTTCTAGAGGTTGTGGCTTCATACGCAGATGAGGAGGTCGTTGCGTATGGGTCTCGGGTCAGTCATCAAGTGATATCTGCACAGAGGAAGAAAGAAAACAAAAGACAAGAGAGCAGTATTTGTTCAAACACTATGGTTTTAAACTTTTCCGAGTCTGCTATTGTTGTTCTGCTATTGTTGTTCCATCTTTCCCTATTTCTTAATTCTTTCGACACCTAAAGAACACAGTGAAGTGAGGACGGACTAATGGATGGGGAAGGCCTATGAGGGGAGTCTTCGCCGCAAGGTTTTGCCCCCGAGGCCTGTTGCATTCGGTTCTTCCCTGGGCTCTTCACTGGTTCGTGTCCTATTCTTGCCCTGTAGGTGGGGGAACAACTTTAACAGTGTGACACCTGAGTCCAGGTTTTCTTTCCCTGACAAAATACTGCAGCTGCTGTAATCAACATCACTTGATATGGTCCGTGCCACTTAGGCTCTAATGCAGGGGTCCCCAAACTACAGCCCGCGGGGCGAGTACGGCCCGCCCCCACATTTGAACCGGCCCTCTGAACAAAAATTTCATTTTAAATATGTTTTAATCATATCATATCTGTATTTGATAATACATCTTTATGGCGGCAAATCAATATCAATAAGAACCGAGCGCACAACTGATGCTGGCGCGCGCGGTAAATGACTTTCGCGAGAGGATAACAAATCTTCACGCGAGGAAACTATGGAGGAAACGGGAACTCGCAAGCTCATTCTGCGCGCGCTCATGACATCTCTGCACGCAATACAAGCCCTCGCGCATGATCATTGCAGTCAGTGAAAGCGCTGGAAATGCTGAAGGCGGAGTTTGACGTGCGCTTCCGTGAGCTACATGTCCGCGCTAAAGAAATCCGCCTTTTTCAGAACCCCTTTGCTGCTGACATTGACGAAGCCCTGCCTTCTTACAGTTTGAGTTGGCTGAGTTACAGAACTGCGATGTTCTTAAAAACGCGTTTAAGCCCAACAGTCTCATTGAATTCTATACTGCCCTCCCTAACGAGACCTACCCAAACATCAAAAGGAATGCAATGAAGATGTCCACACTTTTTGGCAGCACGTATATCTGTGAGCAAACATTTCACGCATGAAACTGATGAAAAATCCGATGAGATCAAGACTCTCTGATGAACATTTGCATCAGTCTTTGAGACTGGCTGACCAGCCAGAAACAAGCCCATAGTTCACACTTATTAGCCTAATACGCATAAGTAAGTAAATGTTTTGATTTCAAAAGCAATGAAAAAATGTCATTACGATAGTAATAATGCTCTTTTATTAGGCTATATATTACTTGATATGTACGGTGCATAAATAATTAATTAATCTGGCATTAGGAGGCATAATACTGTAAATAAAAATCATCATAAAATCTCCACAATAATAAATCACTCCGGCCCATGTCATTTTCTGTTAGATTACGGCCCTCCATTATAGAAAATAAAAATTATGTGGCCCTCACAGAAAAAAGTTTGGGGACCCCTGCTCTAATGGCTTGTTTCTGCAACAAACAACTCAAAATTCTGAGGATGGGCACGCTGTAAAACAATGTTCAGGCTGTGAGGGTAGTTAACTAATTAGTCTGACCTAACACTATTACTGATGAAAGGCCTGTGCTGTAGAATAACATTTAAAGGCTGTGAGTTCACTTAACCAGTGTTCCCCGAAGGAAAGCTGAGACAGTCACTTTCCTTTTGTTCTATTAAACAAAAATAAGTCTTTCATCTTTGTTGTAAGTTACTGGGGAAATTAAGCACTCACAGCCTAGATGGTTAACACCTCAAACAGCTGCCCAACGAGTTTAATGATGAGGGGAGGGGCTGTTTCAGAGCAGCAAGCATATTGAGTAAAAGCTGAGTAACATTGTTAACTTCTCTAAAGTTCTTTCTGTTTTTTCTACACTCCTTTCCCCAATGCCCAGGCTTACCACAGTAATGACAGCTGCCCTCTCTCTTAGGACATTTGCGTTTCTTTTGCTTCTCTGAGTTGACCTTAAAATAAACTGCTGCAATTCTTACTCTCTCTTTAACATCAGAATCTCTTTCCCAAGTAGTTAACCTGTCTAGGTTACTTTGCAGAGTTCTGGTGGACCATGTGATGTCTAAGAAAGGCAATGCATTTCTATGCTCTGACAAAAGACCATCATACCATGTGCGAACTAATGGTCCATTATCATTCAACACCTTCTCTGAAGTGTCAGCAATCCCGCTGTAAGCTGCAGCGGTCTGGCAAAATCTTTCTGTGTACTCACATACATTTTCACCCTTCTTCTGTACCAAACTAGTGATCTTTGACCAGTCCACTTTCGGTCCAACAATGTTCGTTAACACTCTCAGAACTCCTTCTCTCAATTAATCTTTTCTGGCATGTTGCAGTTCAGAAGTAAACAAAGAAGTAACAAAGATGTGGTGACTTCTTTGTTACCACACAAACAAACACTAAAACTTATCTATTGTCTACAACAGAGGGTACACTTGTTAACACAGATTACTATTGTTAACCTTCTCTAGCAACGTAGAGGATCATTTCTTTGTTACCACAAACAAACACTAAAACATCTCTCTACTGTCTACAACAGAGGGTACAATCTTATTAGCACATGATTCTAATCTTCCCTAGCTTTAACAGAGGATAAAACAACTTCCCTGACTATTCAGAGGATGAAACACAAAATATTAGCACGTAATGCTAACCTTCCCTGTGAACAGATGATAAAACAAAATAACTAGCATGTAATTCTACTCCTTCTCTATGAACAGAGGATAAAAAACAAATAATTAGCACCTGATGCTAAAACTTCCCTGCCTGAAACAGGGGGTAACCAACATATTAGCATGTAATTCTAACCTTCTCTGTGAACAGAGGATACACAAAAATATTAACACGTAATGTTAATCTTCCCTGCCTGCAAGAACAGAGGATACTTTTTCATCTCTAAAAGAACACTTTTAAAGGGTAACTTAAGTTAACTAAACACTACAGCAGTCTGTTAACTTCTTCCTTGTCGGCGCAGAGGATAACACGTACTGGTCTGCCATGGTTCTTTTGAATAGAGTGAAACTCACCAAATCGTTAGGTGTATGGAAAGATTCCGTTAGTTGTATGGAACTCAGTTCGCTTTCTTGAGATCTTTGTTGCTTGGAAGTTTCAAGATTCAGTCTGGAATTCAGTCAGAAGTTCATTCTTTGTTGAGCTTGAAGTTTCAAGATTCAGTCTGGATTCAGGTGAGCATTCTCTATCCGGGTCACGGCACCATCTGTTGTAAACCTTTTCTTCTCAAGTGTACGAAACTCAGAAGAGAGACCAGGAGACTCAGATTGTATCTTAAGAAGGTTGCTTAATTAAGAACATGAGCTGTGCTGTTGCTGCAGTCTTGCACGCTCGTCTGAAAGTCTAACTCAAACAGTATACAGTGTAGTTAAATATACATTCCAAGGGGGAGGGATTTACACAAAGGCGGAGACTCTGAACAAAGCATGCAAATGAACTTATTCAAATTCTGATACTGGCCAGGAACTCTGGTTCCAATAGCCATCCCAGAGCCATTAAAGACAAAAGGTGGAAGTCTCTCCAACAGCTAATCCAATCAACCTAACGATTCAACATCTAGGCTGAAAGGTGAGAATCTCAGTGATTTGATTAATTTAAAATACAATGGAGAAAACAGGACTGGCAGGAAAGGAGACTCTTGCTGGAGACTCAATAATCATCTGAAATCAGTCTACTAAACTTTATCAGTTTATATACTATTGTAGTGGAAACCTAAATTAAACATTTAATACATTTGTAACCCTTCACCAGTTAACGTTCGCCATTAAAAAAAATCAGTTGTTACTTAAATAAATGTATTTCAAATTTAAGCTCAAACATTGAAGCTTAAATCGTAATGTTAACTCCAGATTCCCCAAACTATGTCGTCTGTTGGCCGTTCGTCGGTCGTGATTCAAAAGATGCCTTCTTTTTCAACCTTCTACTTTTTTCCCTCCATGTCCCTCTACGGTGTTCTGCAGTGTCGCTCTCTCTCTCTCTATCGCTATCTATCTATCTAGCGGCCCTGCGCATGCGCATTACCCACAACCTCGCACTGCTCTGTAGTCATTATTTTCGAGGAACGGGAACCTTACCTAGCTGAAGTTTCCGGTAGCTTTCTAGCTGTAAAATGGTCACATCGTGTTGACAAGAACATTAGCTAGCTTCACCAGCAACCCTAGTAGACATTAATACTGGTAACTATGTCGACAAGAAAGCACAACGTTACTGCTAACACGAAAGAAAAGGTTTGGTTGAGAGAAAATGTTCCTATACGTACTTTGACAAGATGGAAGAAAAGGTTTGTGCTAAATTACACCTGTTTCCTAATCCAGCTCGTAACTTATGGTTAAGGTTGCAGTGATTCGTTCCCAGTTAACGTTAGTTCCCGTAACGTTACTGTCCACTGTTTCTTTCGGAAAATCAACAGAACTTTGACTGACATCGAAAAGCATACTGCGCAACAACATGTAAGTGTTATCCGGTTCATGTCCTCTTGATCTTATTAGTGATAGTTACATTGTAAAAGTTATGTAACGTTAGCTTATACGATTATACTTATTACTAACTATATTACCTTTGCATTTAAAATATATTTGCAGCTCATATCTGTTGTGAACAACTTTGATGTGTGAAATTCCTATGTGATTGTATTGCATTTCTGTGTTGTTTAAGGGATAGTTCATTTTGAAATTAATTTTTGATATGTTTTAGCTTACCTCAAGGGCATCCAAGATGTCTTGGAGGGCGCGGGCGCTTCTGTCTGCGGCGGTTGTTGTGAGAAAAGAATTCATGTAATTTGAAAGATGTAGTCATTGAATGCATTTTGTGCCAAAGCAATGATAAATGATCCACAGTTTAGCCCACATATACTTCTGTTGTGCTCACTGTGTGAAGAGTTTTGAAAAAGTGACCTAAGTATTGAGAAATGTGTCCTAGCGACTGTAAAAAACTGTAAAGTGTTTGGCTTGAGAAAGACTTGAAGGAAGTTTTAAATCTTGCCATTTGAAGATGTGTGTGTGTGTGTGAGCGAGAGAGAGAGAGAGAGAGAGAGAGAGAGAGAGACAGATGTGTGTGAGAGAGAGAGAGAGAGAGAGAGAGAGAGAGAGATGTGTGTGTGTGTGTGTGTGTGTGTGTTTGTTTGTTTATTTATTTTCAGGTTTATTTAACAGGGACAATGCACACTAATAATACATAAATAAATGTATAGTGTGTCAGGATTAGCCAAAAGGCTATTTTATATCTGCTGTCCCTGGACAGATCTTAATATGTCACACCTAAAAAAAATAAAAGGAATGAAATAGTACATACAGGTTAATATGAATGTATAAAAAATTACTAAACCAACATATAAAATATAACAATTGGTCAATATCAACAACACACACACACACAAGCCAAACTGTCAGTACATATAACAATATTTTTTTTGACATCTAAACACAAATGAGCCAGACAACCTCATCGGCACCAGAAGCACAAACGAACAGGCAGGGCAGAGAAGACAAGGTAGCAGCAAGATTTCATGTCAAATGTAATGTTGACAGTCCTGACTACCTGTTAGCCAATTCTTTAAGTTACATTTAAAAGAAGCGCAAGTTTTAAAATTCCTAATGTAAAAGGTTAAAGAGTGACAAATATTTGTGCAACTTTTCGTTTCCTATTTTGTGGATATGTGAGTTTATTTCACCAAAATTGTGTATTGTTCAGTTATTTCATGGTAGCTTATAGGTATTGGGAGAGTTATTTGTTGTGTAAGTGCGCCCTCTAGTGGATAGAGGCTAGAGTGGTGGCTATATACTGAATTTTCGCGTTCTTTTCTCAGTCTGCATTCTACTTGACTGAGATAGGTGAGCCTAAGATGCTTTATTTTTCAGTTATGCACTTTATTTCGTTTCTGCTCTTGATCTGGTTTGTTTAATAAATATTATTTTTTTTTATTAAAGTGGACGTGCCTTTTGTGTTTATTAAGAGTAAAAGCTTTAAAGGTATTGTATGTAGAATTTTTATAAAAAACTTTTTTTCTAAATTTGTTTAAACTTTCTGTATATATCAATGCATAATTAAAATGTAAGTACTCTGAAAAATAAAGTATAAAAATCGAGTGTCTGTAGACCTCTCACGACTGTTTTAAAGACAGCTCATTATTTCCATTCACTCCACCCCCTCCCTTCTGGGCTCCTTCCAAAGCCACGCCCCCAAAACACATGAACGCGCGACTCCGACCGCTGAGCTGAAGACGCATTATTTACCTGAGACGAGCGGAGAGGAAGGAGCGCAGTGCATGTAGTGACATCATGTCAGAATCACATGTAATAAAAAAATCTAACTTATAAACAAATAAGATGTATTTTAGTACTCACTATCAAGATAGCATATTGATATGGGTAAAGTTTAAAATATATATTTATTGATTCGCTAACGAGCTAGTTATCTATAAGGCAAAGCTAATTGTTGACTCTGATGAGGACTACACTCCAGAGACAAGTACCACATCGTCAGCTCGAGGACAGATCCGGGGTCGGGGTTACTTATAGTAACGTTACTGTCTTCCTTTTCTTTCCTGGTTTGCCTTTGCGAACTGCATATGTGAATTTTGATTGGTCTTTCTCTGCCATTGTTTTGCTATTCCTAGGTTCCGTGCGGTGCCTCTTGAATTCCTCAAATCAAACGGGTACGCGCAAGTGGGCAGGTCATGTGTGGCAAAAGGGTGGTTGCCATGGTTGCGAGAGAGTGACAGTCGCCTAAGCCAATCCTTTGTTTCGTCCCGAATGGAAATAATGAGCTGTGTTTAGTGCAGATTAAACGGTCTAGAGTCACTCGATTTTTATACTCTTTTTATCAGAGTACTTACATTTTAATTATGCATTGATATATATAGAAAGTTTAAACAAATTTGGAAAAAAGTTTTTTTAAAAATCTTACCTACAATACCTTTAAGTTAATAGTCTATTCATGTCTCAGCCGCGAAGCTGAGCTCATGTTCAGCCGCTCGGTGCGAGGATATGCACAGAGCGGCTGAAATGATAGTGTCTGACAGTTATAACTTATTATAACATATGACAAAAATAATTGTCTAAATTATGTTGCATATTCCTCAACAGTTCTTGTGATGATATCACTAGTTGACAACTATTTTCGGAAATCATAGGCTATGATATTGCGCAGGTGCACGTGATGCAACGCTGTCAGAGCCGACAGACTCGTGTGTCAGACTCATTTCAGTGCTAAATAATTAGGTCAAAAACGATTTAATATAGGCTACTGCAAATAGCCTACTAGTTTTTTATGTTTATTTATAATTAATTTAGGCGGACAAGGCTACCAAGTACTGCGCACAGTGCACAGATAATTAATTTAACGTTTTTTTTCTAACGTCATTTTTAGTCGATTTTTAGTCGAAAATGTCAGGACTTCAGTCGACCAAGATTTTCTTTGGTTGAGTACAGTCCTAGTGTTTTTGTATTTCCGTATTTATGTACATTGTTTGTTCTTTCTGTGTCCGCATGTTGAAACTCATTGCAACAAAATTTCCCCATGGGGATAATAAAAGTCAACAACAAGAACAAATTAATATGCAAATTAGATACAGTGTACAGATACATTGAATTGAATGGGAGTTACATTTATGGCCATTTTACCCTCATAATGTATAAAGTCCAATGAAATGGCATATCAATTAATTCCAATATATATTCCATAACATAGTTGAGAATCATCTTTATACAAAGTTTGGTTGAAAAAAAAATCGTGAAACCTAAACATTTATTGGTGAATGAAAATAAATAAATCCCAATGTCATTTCATGTAATTTTATTTTTAACCTACAGAGTCCTGCTGTCCACTACAGAGGACATAGCATAACATATCAATAAAATATCCTTTTCCACAAATGTTTTCCCCCATTTGTTTCTTATGCTCTAAACAAAGTAATGACATTAAAAAAAATACTAAATTCACAAAACTTTTTTCCTCTGGGTCTCAGGAGCATATAGACAGAAATAAACAGAAGGAGACAATTATAACGTGACTTCCATGCGCAGCTTTAGCAACGTGTGTGTCATTTTTTTCTCGTGTTCTTCAACTTTTCCCTCTTGTTTCCTTCTGCCTTTAGTCTTTCAGTCCTGACATAAACATACAGTTTCGATCAGAAATGTAAAGATTGTAGATTACCATGCACACAAACAAAAATGGATTACGTTTGCAGCAATTTTCTTAATTTTTTAGGTGATCGTCAGTTTTTTTAAGAAGAGCCGACCTGAGAAGCTGGTGGAATTTGTAAGTTGACAACTTTATTCTTCATGAAATTCTCCAAGAATCGTTTTAATAAATTCTAATTTGGTAATTGATAAACCTGTATGTAGACAGTATAAGATATAGTTGAAAGCCTAGAAACATCAGTTGTAAAGTACATTGCTTTCATCTTTAAGCTAGGACTAGGCCTTTCTTCTATTATGATATTTAATAAAAAAATAAACATTACTGGTATCTTACTTGAGACAAAACAATGGCACTGACATATTTTAAGATGTCAGTGAAAGTTATTTTAAGGTAAAGGGATAGTTCAACTAAAAATTTAATTGTTCATTTACACACCCTCGAGTTGTTTTAAACCCGTATATATTTATTTGTTCTGCTGAACACAAAGGAAGATAGATATTTTTAAGAATGTTTGTAAGATACATTCGTTGACGAAATATAGCAAAAACGCATAACCTTGTGTCTAAAATGTAAGTTACTTAAAATTAAATAATTGTTTATCAAACTGTTGTAAAAAAACAATATCACCTTTGTAATCATGCTGGGTTTTGGAGGAAAAACGCTACTCTTTGTGTGAGTTAACATAACCTTCTGAAAGATCTTTAATCTTTTGATATTCATTGATGACTTTAAAATAACTCACTTTGTCCACTCGCCTTTGCAGACTCAAATAGTCCCCCCTTGAGAAGATGTCCGCTTCATCGCCCGTGACAGGCTGAGATGCTGGACATCGGGCCTCTCTGGTAGCCTTTTCATCCTGCGCTGTTAGCGCTTGTGGAGCTGCCCTAAATTTACAGGACGACCGGACAAAATATATATTCTGCCGGCCATATTTGTGGTTTACAGTTATGTTTTTCAAGAAGTATGTTGCACCCTCTTCAAAATTTGGTGTGCCACTGTTGGCTGTTGACTGATATACTAACTGTCCATCACTCAGTGCACTGATCGTTCTAACTGTTATTGATGACATCTTTATTTTTCCATCATCTATTGTGAAGATCTATTGTGAATACATTTCTTGTGAAGTAAAAATGTACCTCAGAAAATTTACTTTCCTGTCAGGAAGTGGAAAAAGAGCAATTTTTAAATTTTTACTTTATAGTTTACAAAAATTTAGTGTGACCCTCAACATTGAATTTGGGTCACAAGAATGTTATTTGTATATACTGTATATTAGTTGTTGTTTGCACTTGTGTAGTATTTACTCGGCTCCCTCACTTTTGTATTGAAAAATAATTAAAAAGACAATTCAAATCTGTTGCAGACCCCGTCCTGGAGATCCACTCAACAGATTTTAATTGTCTTTTTATTATTTTTCAATAAAAAAAATGAGGGAGATAAGAGTTGGCTGTAATCAGAAGATGTGCCAGGGTTGCCACGGCAACACAAGCTCTCAACTGTCACCCAGAATTTAAATGCAGCTTAATTCACTTCAATATACTCATTATAACACCTTAATGTAGTGAAAAACCTTGTAACAGCTTTAACTCTGTTACCTTAGCGGTTATCTTTCTCCACTCCATTAGGGGGCGTTAATCATCTTCATAGATGAGTATTTAACCAGGTACTATACCTAGTGATGGCCAAATGAAGCGTTTTGAAGCATTATTGCTTTCTGATACAATTGTGTCGAAAATGGTTCATTACTCGAAACTTCATTCAGATAGAAATTGCAGCACCCTCTCCTGGTGAAGTAAATGTAATGCAACAAAGCTGACAACCATAAAATGCAATTAGGCTTATGTTAACGCCCCGTTTATTACGTGTTTACCGGGGCGATCAAAGCTGAAACAGTGTTAGTGCTGTGAAACTCATTTATGTAGGTGAATTTTACAGAGACTGATGAGTTTCATGTGTTCACCTTGATAATAAAACATTAAGCATGACGTGTGTGTGTAATTATTTCTTTAGACAAGGACAGAAGATCAGACCAGCTTTAAAAAAGTTGGAAACCATCACAGAAATTCTAATGGTTTCTGTTAAAATACCAATAGGAACCATTGGCTTTTACCATTTAAACCACTACAGAATTATTTTTTGTAGTGTGTTTGGGACATATTCCATTAGGATTTAATGCCCCCCCACCAATAGAACCCAACACACATCAGTAGAGACCCACAGAGACCACTATAATTCCCATTACAACCAATAACATATACCCATTAAATCCAATAGAATTTCTGTAATGGTTTCTATAAAAATTTTTTAGCAGGGCAGTGTGTGAAAGCTTTATCTTGTTTAGCTGTGGGAAGCAGAACTCAATAACTTGTTAACTGGTGGGACTGATATTTTTGTATGTCGAAAAGGATGTGCTTGTGTAACTGGTTGTACTTCTATAATGTTGCAGAGGGTTTTTGAAGTTTCTGTCTTTGATGCATGTTTTTATGTAACAATGTTCATAATGTTCTCAAATTAATAATTTTAAAAAACCCACTCTCCTCAACAATAACGCCAATCCAAACACCGACTATACAACCCACGGTGTTGCCATGGTTTGGCTTCACTTTTATAAGAAATCCTCCCGCCAGGTTTCAAACCTGTCAACACTGAGCTGTCAAAGCAGTCAGGTGGTTCACTACTGGAGTGAACCAGTATGTTTGCTTCAGACGTCATTTTCACGTGACTAGTGACGTAATGATACAAGCTCCGAAGCAGTGGTTCATTACAAGGACCGTTCGAGTTTGAAGCAAGCTTCGGAGCGTCGGTGTCAGACATAACATCACTAACTATACCTGAAGAAGTAGGCAAGCATGTGGATAGAGGAAGCAATGGCTTTCTTGGGCTATTCCGTTTGACTTTATAAGGTCCTATGATTGAGGAATGTGTTTCCTTTTTGGTCAATCTGTAAGTAGTATGTTTTTTGTTTTTTTTCAAACATTACCAAAAACCAGAGTGTACACGTATTTAATGTATAACTATGATATTGAATGTGTTGAGCATTGGGCTATTCATGCTAATTCAGGGTTCCCGCGGGTCCTTAAAAAGTCTTAAAATGTCTTAAATTAAAATCTGGGAAATTAAGGTCTTAAATTGTCTTAAATTTACCGTAAAGTTGCTGTAGGTATTACATTTTCAGCCCGTCTGCTTAATGACGATATGGAAGCTCAGTGGTCCACCGTAAAACATCTAATAGTTGGTCAATTTAGTAGTGTGAAATGAGAGTGTCCGCGATTTAATAGCTTATTACGGTAGGTCGGCTACAGACGCTGAAGTCGGTCTGCGCCTGCGTGCCGCCATTACGCGGTTGTCGAGGTGAGGTTCAAAATGCAAAGATGGGGAAGTGTAAATTTAACGACAAGTGGATGGAAGAGGATGCATTTAGGAGGTGGTTGGCGCCGGCTGAAAATAATAATGAGGCAATGTGCAAATTCTGCAAAAAGACCTTTTCATTAGGGACCATGGGGCTCAAAGCCGTCGAGTCGCACATGAAAGGAGGAAAGCACCAGCGGTACGTTGCAGCAGCTAGTCATAGCGGGTCCAGGTTTATCCCTGCATTGTTTGCAGCTCGACCTAACGATGTTACTAGTTCAGACGCCACCTCACAGTCGGCTATAACAAGTTTCATTTCACCGCCAGACACCCAAAAGGCAGAGTTACTGTGGGTTCTCCATACTGTGACGAGGCACAATTCGTTTAAATCGAACGAGGACATACGTGACATCTTTGCTGCCATGTTCCCCGATTCGCAACTTGCAAAGTTATTCACCTGTGGTGAAAATAAAACGGCATATGTCGCCAAATATGGCATCGCTTCATTTATCAAGAAGGAGCTATCATGCAGCGTTAGTGAGAAGCCATATGTCGTCATTTTTGACGAAAGTTTGAATAAAACGACAAAGAACAAACAAATGGACCTTCATTTGTGATTCTGGACTACTGATGATGAGACTGGCACACACTACGTCATCTCCCGCTACTATGGATCGGTATTCATGGGCCACTCCAGAGCCGAGGACATGTTGGGTCATTTCAATGTAAGTAACGTTACGATTGTGTTTGAAATCGCATGTTATTATTTATAATATGAGTAAACTTATGCGGTTTAAAGCTCATATGCTAGCGGTGTAAACACCAACAATCCCCCGGTGTTCAACTCCGGGCATAGGACTGGTTATCTGCTCCAGTCAGGTCACAGGTCTATGGTCACTTTGACAATCTAACGTAACAACACATTAGCTCAGAGTTTAAGAGGTATAACTGTTGGTAGATGTGGTTTTTAGTGTAAACATGCCGAATTGTGATTTTATGGGCTGTTGGGCAAATGTAGCTGCTAATGTAGGCTGTCACTTAACTTACTGCCATAGCAACAGTAAACATTCACTTAAGGGTTAATGAGCTGTAAATAGAGATGCAGAAACAAGCTATGTTTGTAAATACACATTAGATATGTTGTATTTTACCACAAAATACATGATTTTACCAGTCAGTAAACCTATAGAAATTGATTAATTTAATTAGCAAAATGTACCATTACATGTATATGCCACGCACATAGAAAGACCACTGTGACCATATACTGACTTGAAAGAGCACATTAACTAGTACTACTGTTACAATCTGCATAAAGTTTTTTAATGTAAAAGCTCACATTTTTAATGTACGAAGGCATCCTGTATCATAACTAATGTCTGTCGTTTGTAATGAAACAAATCTGAATTGAACTCACTGAACATATACCAATTATATAATGATTAATGTTAATTATCGCCTGTGTTTGTGTATGTTTGCATTTTATTGTTTATGTGTTTGTGTCGGGGTTTTGATGGATGTTTTTGATCTCTCTCTCTCTCCTCTCTCTCTCTCTCTCTCTCTCTGCTATACAAGCACAACCATTATTATTATATTATAATGTGGATTACTTGGCACATTGAATTGATCTATTTCTTTCTTTTTTTTTTACAAATGTGCAGGAAGGTACAAAGGAGCTGAATCTGAACAACATGCTCTCACTATCAATGGATGGGCCTGCTGTAAACTGGAAGTTTGTTGAACTCTTACAAGAGGAACACAGAGAGCAGTGTGGTGGAGCCCAACTACAAATAATTGGGAGTTGTGGCCTTCACACGATGCACAACTCTTTCAAGAACGGCTTCGCAGTGTGGCAAGTTGAGAAAGTCCTGAAAGCCCTACACTACCTGTTTCATTGTGCACCTGCAAGGAGAGAGGACTTTGTGTTAGTGACAAAGTGTGATACATTTCCTCTGCCATTTTGTGGACATCGATGGCTGGAAAACCTTCCAGCAGTGGAGCGAGCCATTGAAATTTGGCCATATATTGTCACCTATGTGGATCAGGTCAAAGCCAAGAAGCTCCCCAATCCAAGGTCATCGTCATATGACACCATCGCAGAAGCCCGGATGGATCACTTCATCTTGGCAAAGTTACACTCCTTCATGAGTATCTCAAGAAGTTTTCAGCCATTTCTCACCAAGTACCAGACAGATGCCCCGATGATTCCCTTCCTCGGCAGAGATTTGGTGGATCTAATCAGGGTAAGCCTAATGACTACTAAAAGTATATTAATGGTTTAATCGTTCAAGCACCTTCATTTACAGAGGATATGAACAATAAAACAAAGTACTGAGTTTTCAGCATGATGATGTTTGTAGAAAGTATTGTAAATACTGTAATACTTTTTCCAATTTTGTTTATAATTATTATGCTTGTGCTATTCTATTTTCAGAGCCTTCTCAGACGCTTCATAAAGCGAGACATCCAGGTTGATGTTTCCCCAGTAAAGCTGGTCAAGCTTGATGTGACAGACCAAAAGCTTTGGGTCAGTCCAAAGCAAGTGGACATTGGCATGGGAGCCACAGCTGCCCTCAAGGTAATATTTATCTTAAAATACTTTATCATTGTGCTATATGAGCTGCTAAGTCACTTGACTAGTGAAGTGTTTATGTTGAGAAATTAAGAGATCAGTTTAATTGTTTTGACATCAAGCAGGTGACCTATTAATTGGATCTGTCAAATGTTGTGTAGTGTAAGTTACACATAGGGATAGTTTATTTGATGTTTCAGGTGATGTGACTTTTGTGCTTTTGTCAGGGAATGTCAGGCAGTCAGAGTGGTGGAAGTGAGCGTGAGGTGTTACTGTTCATGCGAGACAGCCAGAGTGCCCTGTCAAAAATTTGTCAGAACATTTTATTGAAGTGCCCCCTGAAGTACCCCTCTGTCCGAAATATGATGTGCCTGGACCCCCAAAATATGCACAAAGAACCTGACATGTGCCTGCAAAAAATGAAGGCCCTCATCATGAAATTTGTGGAGGATAAGAAGCTGTTAGGAGGAGTCACAGCGGGTAACATCTGTTGACATATCAGAAATGTGAACAATTAGCCTAGTGTTTATCAAAGGGAGTCTTATTTTAGGTATCATACTAGCCTATTATTTTGCAGTTCATTTTTTTGTTTTATTTTATTGGAAATACAGCCTAGTATGAGTTATAATAAATGTATGTAGGCCTAATATATGTTCTTAGACATAATAATTGAAATATAGTTGAAAATATGAGATGCATTTTCCAGAGTATAGTGAAAATAAATCTCTTGTGACAACAAAGTAGGCTATAGTTTTAACTAGAAAATATTACAGATGTGCTTGTCTTTATCTAAATGCAGGTGATAAGATTGCCCAACAATTTCAGAAGTTCCTCTTCAGTGAGGCCAGAGGAGAGGAATTCATGGCCTTCAGTGCATTGGATGGAAAATCGCGAGTTGACAGCTTCCTGCATAAGGCCATTAATGGATATGAAGAACTTTGGAGCTTTGTGGAAAAGCTGCTGCTTCTGTCCCATGGACAAGCTTCTGTGGAGCGTGGTTTCTCCATAAACAAGGAGGTGGAGATATGCAATATGAACGAAGACACTATAGTCTCACAGAGACTAATCTGCGACTATGTGAGGATGTGTGGTGGAATGTTCAAAGTGCCTCTAACTAAAGAGCTGCTCAATGAGTGTGCATCTGCACTCAACCGGTACAGGATCTTCTTGGAAGATGAGAGGAAGAAAAAGGAAAAGACAAAACAGATGAACAAGAGAAAAAGGGTTGAAGATGAGCTTGAAGAGCTACGCAAGAAAAGAAGAACAATCTCAACTGTGTGTGAAACTCTAGAAAAGGATGCAGATGGCCTTGCAGAGAAGGCTGAGAATACAGCAGGGACCAAGATGGCAGAACTTATCACTAAATCCAATTCCATGAGAAAGGAAAAGAGAAGGGAGTTGGTGGACCTAGACCATGAAATTGAGAAGAGAGCAGCAGAGCTGCGCCACACGTCTTGAGGAGAATTTGGGATGTTACGAAAAGGGTTTCTCTCAATAAAAGTCATGTAATAACAATTGTGTTTTCTAACAGTTATGTAGATTATTTGTCAACTTTTTGGCTTGTGAAAGGCTGTTTTGTGGACATTATTGAGCTTATTTTCAGTATTCTATATGGTTCCTTCATACAAGGCATTGTGTTGTTTAGTGTAATCTAACTTATCTGTTACATTGGCTCTGTTCTACATCACAAAGGAACAAAAAATAAAAAGGTCTCAAAGAAAAGTATTTTTACTTTTTTTACTTTCCGAGTTTACACATTGCACATAATTGATACCAAATGGAAAACTTTTGATTTCCATTGTAGGAGGCAATAAATTGAGTAGCCTATTCCAAAGAAATTATGAAATTTTTGGGTCTTAAAGGTGCTCTAAGTAACTTTTTTACCTTAACTGAACAGCTTCAGAGTCAGTGGAATGGTTATATTACTTATTTTGGGTTGAATGGTGGTGGTTTCGCACCCCCCTGGTGCTCGAGAGCGGAAAAACCGCACTTGCAACTTTGGGCCGGCGGGCCGCCGGCCTCGCCGTCAGGAAGTATCGCGTGATATCAGGTCTCGCGATGTAACGAATTGCTTGACGGCACTGCACACGTACACGCCCCCATTCAAGCACCGGCTAGCTATAAGCAAAGGGCAAGATAGATTGAGTTATGGCTGAGCCTGTAAAAATGAAGCAGAAAGCTAGGAAATCGTTGTCGGAGGACCAACGAAAGAGGAAACGGGAGACTGACCGAGCAAGAAGTCAGACTCGAGTAAATATCGGACCGGCTTTTTCAGAATGGCGAAAACTGAGAGAAACAGAAGCCTGCAAAACGGATGCTGAGCTGGCCTTCTTGCTGTTGCACTTGCAAGTATCTTTGGAATAAAATGTGTTTTAATATTTAAATTTCAAGTAATTGTGACCTCAGGATGTTTGCTATTGTCTGTAAAGGTTTTTATTATGATCGCTGTCTGTTACGGGCTTAGTACGCTAGATACTATAACTATGATGTTAGCATTGTCATTAGCAAACACATTTAATTTCTGTAGTTGTTTGGCCGTTCCTCTGTCGGTTTTAAATGTGTAACTTCGTTCGCAAATAAACAGATATCAAATTCTTCAAATCAAGACACCGGTGTATCCTGCCCGCGTCTAAATGGCTAGCGGAGATTTTGGCTTGATCTAGCTAGATGGATGCTGCCCTTCTATGTGTCTAATTTAGCTTGTGTACTCAGACGAGGCTGAGGTTGACGTTGCAATATCACAAAACAGTTGACGTACATTACAGAAATGAGTTGAATTACGATGGCCTAAGTCAACGTGTCTGATAATAGGCAATAATAAACATGTTGCACATATCATGATCGAGCTAGAAAAAACGTTCTGATGTTTTCTTAGACAAGCAAAGGTAAACCGTCATTCTACCAGATGAACTTATAGACCTTGCTAATATAAATTTAGACAAATTAGCCTCCGATATATATATTTTTTATGCTCGTGCCCACTCTCCCCAAAAAACAACAACACGAAAGCAGTAGTTTGCCTTGTTCATATTGTTCGTTCCCGGTAAAAATACTAGTATGCATGACAACACAATAAAAATTAAAAAATCGCCATCAGTTGTAAAGAAAATATTGCTTTTCTTACCTCGGGAGACATAACTGGTTTTGAAATAGCCGGTTCCTGCTCAGCTGGGTTGACAGCTGATCAGCTGGGTTGCTCGTGGCGAGGGGGAGGAACAACAGTTCGTTTTTACGACAGTGTGTTTGAAAGCATTTACTACCAGACACCAGGGGGGGGCGTCGTAGAGAAAAAACACTCAGTTCTGCCTTGTGTCCCTTTAAATTATATTTGTTGAGGTCTTAAAAAGCATTAAATTTTACTTTTAAAATGGTGCAAGAACCCTGTGTGGTGGCAATTTTATGATATTCATTGATCTTTAGTAAAATATAGATGATTCAAAGAATGTCACATGTGTGTCTCTCACTTGTAGTGAGAGAAGATTCTGTTTATGTACCTGGGGAGGCAGAAGGGGGAGACACTCCAGAGAACAGACGAACAAGGACCTCTGACCTAGATGTCAGAAGGCCATTTGGTGCAGGGGGAGGCTTAGTGGGCCAACTAGTGACGTCTATGGAAAACTACTGGGAGGAAGGCTCTGGGGGAAGAAGGCCTTGAAACTAAGATAAAAGCTAGTTCAGTCTGTCTGGGGGTGTGTCACTCTTCTGCACAGGGTAACAACTGTGTATTAGACTGCTCCTATTCTTGCAAGAATAAATACTTCTATTTCTATAATTTGACTATGAGTGTCTCTTACGCAGTGATGTTTGTTTAATTAATTTTCGCCACAACAGTTTTGGTGTCAGAAGGGAGATTCCTTGGACGTGCCTCCTGGACCTGAGATCGGACGGTGTTTGGCCACCTGGAATGAGTAAGTTCCAGCTCTACCTCGTAAACTTGAGAGAGAGGGGCCGACCGATATCAGGGCCGGGAGAATCGACCACTGGAATCTAAAGAACCCGCAAGTGGCATGAAACAACGTCTCTGGTAAGGGTCATTTAAATTCAGTTTAATTGGGGGGAAGAGTGAAATTGAACCATATTGGCTGAGGGCTGTTTCTGTGGTACGTAATCTGGATTGATTAAGATCTACGGACAGATCAAGATTTCAAACAGATGCGAGAGAGAATTATCTAAGATTGATTAAGATCTACGGACAGATCGAGAGATTTCAAACAGATAAGAGAACCTGAAAATTAGTTGTTCCATCACGGAGCAAATTGTTTTTAGGTACCGAGGCTAATTAAGGGGAACCAGAAAATAATTTTTGGTAAACCATAATTAGGAGGGCACTAACAGTGCAACCCGACCGATTTGGGTTAAAAGAAAAGAATCGGATTTGCTGGGGACGCCCAACAGATTAAAGAAAACGCGCGTTGAAGAGAAATCCACAGAAAACAGAGAAGCAGCAGTATGGGGATGTCTCAAAAGCAAGCTTGCGAAATTTGGTACACCGGTGTACTACCAAATGAGAAAACATTATGGTCAGAAATGTATGATATTGAGCGCCACAAGATTAAAGGTGGTGCGGGAATCAGTTGAACAGGGCAGTGAGAAACAAAAGTTGTTGTATCTGTGTTCAACATGTGGGTAGAGATGTGAACAGATAATGGATTGTTGGCTTGAAGCAGATAAAAGAGAACGGAGTCGATGTAGAATGTATTGCCATAGTAAGATTGAATATAACTGATAAAAGGGTTTTTATTTTTCATGACAGATGTCAGAAGATTTTTTTCGTAACAAGGATTGAAGTAGCAAGCAGCAATAAGGCTGTCTGTGTGAAATAGAGGGAACTGTAAGTGAGAGACTTAGATGCGACAGAGAGAAAAGAATGGGAAGGATTTCTGATAAAATTTATGGAACTATTTTATTAGCGCCTGTTAAGTCAAATTAAGTTGTGTGAGATATGTTTGTGTGGGGATTGTAAGCAAACAATCATGTACTGGTTAGATAATGAAGGAACTGGCATGTAGGGAAAAGAAAGGAGAGGATACAGAAGGAACTAGCATGTAGGGAAAGATTGAGAAGAAATATAGTAGACAACTATATGTTGATGAAAATAAAATGTCTGACAGAATTTATGGAAGTCAAATTAACTGTTTAAATGATATGAAAAGTTTCAGAGTAAAAATAAGGCATTGTATGATTGACAGGGATTAACATGATATGAAGAATGTTTTAAGCAAAATGGCGAACAATTCTATATTTTGATAAAATAATGATTGAAATGATGATATATCTGCTTTATTTTATTAATGTTAAGAAAATAAGGGTATTGAAGCAAGTAGCTATAATGGTTGTGTGTAATTTACGGACTGAGTAATATAATCTGTTTTGGAGAAACAGTAGAGATAAGACTGAGACAATAATGATAATATTAAGTTGAATCTGCAGACTAACCATGTGATGGAAGGAAAAAGGCTTCAAACCAGTTTTAATGAAAATAATGATGTACAAATTGTAAGGTAAAGACAGAAAACAAATTCGAATATTTTGAGCATTTCCATGCAACTTATGAAAATTAATGTTCTGCCAATGATAATGATAATGATGAAGATTATGATTCGGCTATTGTTGTATCTGCCACTGGACTGTAAGAAGAATACAGAGAACTGCTTATCAGTGGCTCTGTTTGCATTCCTGAATGGGACACACTGCTTCAAGGGTGTGCAGTAAATTGGAGCCGACAGAGAGTGTTTTAATTTTGATCAGCAGGGCCAGTTAACACGTAACAGCAGCCCACCGAGAAGGTGTTCAAAAAAGGTTTAAATGACGATATTAAAGTTTTCGTCTGAGAAAGAACAGGAGATAAAAATAAGGTCATAAGATTGAAGACTTAAGGAATTCCTTTTAAAGGAAAGATCTAAAGCACCGGTTGTTGTAACGTGAATGAATATGTACCGGTTGTTGTAAAATTACAGATGATAACTAAAAAGAAATTTGAGTTGCAAAATATGGAAGTAACTAAAAGGATGATTGTGTTTTAATGAAACACTTTAAAGAGTTGTACGAAAGTTAGTATGGATCCTAATAGCAGATTGATAAACTCCTAGAGAAAACATTGAAGTCAAGTGTTAAAACGATGGTAATTGAGAACCTGACAACTAAAATTGAGATGATTTGAAACGTTACTAAGAACTAGAATAATTATTATTCTTTCTTTAAGATAAAATAAGCAGAATCAGTGTTATAGGATTAATAGTTGCTAAATGTAAAATGTAGAAAGGCATTTGATTAAACAAAAGCCTGTTAGTGTTGACCATGAAAAGTACAGAGCTGATGTTTTGGGTTTTAAAAGATAAGCCTGTGATTTGGCTGAAACAGTTCGCTTATCTGGATCTGGTGTGTGTGTGACTGAAAGTGCCAGTGCGACAGAGACTCAATTTGAGTGGAAATTTGTAATGTCTAAATTCCCTGATATATGGGCACAAGACAATAAAAATTATGTTTATTTGAACACGCATGTAATTTCTGGCAAAGATGCCTTAAGCTGGGCTAGAGTTAAAGAATGGTAGGTAAAGTATGATGTTTGATGTTTATGAAAGTACAGTGTACCAGTTCTGAATGCCTCAGAGTCTCTCTCATTCAATGTCAGCTAAAAGCTGTTATCTGAGCCTGTCATAAGTGATAATAAGCTATTGATAGTAAAGCACGGTTGAAAATTATAGACACAGAGTTAAAAGAAATCATTGCCATGCAGAGGGCAATTTGTATTTGTAAATGTTTTAAAAGTAAAACTGAATGACTTTAAAGAAGTCTTTAAAATAGTAATACAGACCTTAAACGATAGAAGTGACATTTTGATTAGCTTATTTTAGGACCAGTGACTTCTTTGTCTCATTTAGTCTCCACCATTCAGGACCGATGGCTCCGGCTACAGATGAAGTACACTGAATGTACGGTTGTGATCTAAATTCACTGAGCATAATCTAAGCAGCTAGGTTTCTGCTTTTAAGAATGGATTTAAGTGATTAAATACGGTTGTTATTAACCTGTCTCCCTGTGTGAACACTATTAGGCAATAGGAATGGCTCTGGTGACTCTTGAATGTGCCTTTCCTAAGCTCCAGAAAACAGCTGAGTTCTGTTGAAATAACTGATTGTGTGATGGGAAAGAGCGGTCACCAGTGTGTACGAGTGGCTACTCAATGACGGGATGATCTTCCTGGCCAGGGGACAGCCCAACGCAGGGGGTCACGAACACTGGGCATCTCCGGATGGAGGTGTTATATGTGAGAAAGGTATGAGAGTTGAGCGCTGATTACTGGAGGCCACCGGGGTCAGCAGAGCATTGAGAGGTGAGATGCGCTGTGAGGAGTTACGGCAGTCTGACCCAGAAAATGTGAGTTTCCTCTATACCACTCATGAGAAAACCGCATTCACTGCATGGCTTGTTTTCAATTGTGACAAGTGTCTGCAACTATGCCAGGGGACAACACCCTGATGGAAATTATAGATAAAGAGCTAATGGGAAATGTGCTTTCAAGAGGGTATTGTCATTATGTGTTGGGGAGACAGTAACAAAACTTATTAGTTTATATCAGGAACATGATGTTGGTTGCCTGATGGCCAAGGAAAATTATAGAAGTGTTGATTTTGAACTAATATGTTTATAAGATGGTTTTAACTCCTGAAGGTCATTAGACATGGTGGTGACTAAAGATTAAGACAGTTTTTGTAGAGTTTGCTGAACTATTAAGGGTTCTAGACTATGATTAATTAAGTTTCAGTCTTAGGAGGCTGTTGAAGAGATTATTTGTATAGTGAGAGAGACTGCTGGAGGAAGGGATTGGTACTCTGTCTGTCTTTCTGTTATCAGGCCTGGTAAGGCAAGCTTAAACAAAATAATGATAATGAACCAAAACAACCCATCTGACTTTTCTAAAAAAAAAAATTAAATGAATAATGAACAGACATGCTTTGAAACTGTTTAAGAGTAAAGTTTTAGTAAAGTTAGGTAAAAGCTACAGAAAAATGTAAAGTTTAAAATCTTATTTAAAATTTAAATCCTTTTAACGATGATATAAGGAAAGGCGAACATTGAGAATGAGCAGTTAAGATATGTGTGTCCAGTATGAGTGTGTGTGTGATGGTGACAGCACTTTAGGTCTTGTATGTGTTAGTTTGGGGTACTAATATTCCACCTGAATAGTGTGTATATTGTGTCTTTAACCTCTGGAGAGTGGTTTATCATTACAGATGGGTTAAGGCAGGTGACAAATTTTAAAGAAGGCAAATGCTGAGTGAATCTGATGAAAAGATGATACAGAAAATAGGACGAGCTTTAAGTTGATTGGTCATCAAGCTCTGTCTGGTAATAATTACTTTTGTCTTTTATGATGTTGATTTGAATTACGTTCTGGATCAGTTTACGTATTTGGGTAAATTGGAATTGTGGAGTTGTAGATCACAATCTGGCATGGGCTGAGATAAATGAAAATGTTGTAGATTTGATGGGAACACAAAGTGACATATTGGCTAAGTCAACATGAAATTATCAAGAGAGCCCCTCACATTCATGATTATTGTAAGCAAAGGAGGAGAATGTTATTTGACTGACATTGACCAAGTCTGTACACCACGACCTGACTTGATAGAAACAATTGATGACTTTGAAAATGTTTGTAGATGACTGAATTAAGAGACCAAACAACAGGCCTGAAAAGCAGGATCCGCGGTGAGACTGAGGGCCGTTGCCCTTTAAATACTTCGATAAGAAGATGAGATTGAGATTGAGGCTTTAAGTAAAGAATGTAATATTTTTGTTTCAGAGGCAGAGAAAGATGTCTGGAGGAAATTTGTCTGAAGGACAACGTTTGGGTTAGTGTTGATGGGGAAACTTTATAAAAAACACTATGTTAAATGTTATGTTAAATTGATGCTCGAGTTGTGTCGTGCATCAAGAGGGAGATGGTATAACAATTGCCAAATATGGTTTATTAAGGGGTTCACATTTGCTGAATAAATGTTGGGAGAACACTAGGGGTAATTGGATAAAAGCTCTGAAAGAAGCCATTTTTCTGCCTAACAAAATTGATGTCTGTGAGTGTGCCGCACACACCAATAACAAAGATTGTTTCAACAGGAAACGCCAGGGCATCGAACGCCACGGGAGAACAGTAGACAAAAGAAACTGTACTTTACGGACAATAACCTCAAAATTTGCTTTCCTTTACAGAGGATTGAGACTTTTGATACAGGGCAATATGTGCCGAGTAAAATAATGGCTATGGATGAAATTGGCTAACTATCCTGGCCTGGGTTATTATTATGGCTGAAAGAAAAGGTGCCACACCTGCGCAGCACATAACTTAAAGTTTTCCTTTTGCAGAATGTCAGGATGGCTGGAATCAAAGAGGTTAAAATAAATCATTGCCATTTTGAGGGCAACTTGATCTGATTATGTTCCAAATGTATAAATATTGTATTGTTGATATGAGCACAGGGGGGAGTGTTTTTCAGGGGAAAAGGACCCTGAGTGCTATTATGGCAGCAAGTGCTAATATGTTAGTGATAATATGTTTCAGTAAAATGGTAAGAAACAGAGTTGAATTGGCTAAATGTAAACAAATGGTGAACATTCCACAGGTCACACCAAAAGGGACGGCCGGCTAGACAAGCGGTCAGTAACAAAAAAATACTTAGGTTTTTCATTCACAGGTGAAAATAGCCAGGAAATGGATCTCTCCTCAAACAAGGTTGTGAGGTTGGAGATGTGACACCTAAGTCAAAGCATCTTAAGCTTCACCAATCAACCTCAGATACCCCAAAACGCCGACGCCAACGTGAAGCATAACGTGGGGGGAAAAAGGACGTGCTAGTAACGTAACCTCCCCCACCAACGTGGGAAGCCCAGGGCTACGGCTCGCAAAGAGCTACACCTGGCGAAGACGGAATGTCGATGGGGCAATGGTCAACACACCTGGAGGAGGATGGGGTAAAACTAACGGTTTAAGTTTAGCAGAGGAGTGTTTTTGTGATGACTTTGATGATTTTATTTGATTGAATCAAAATATGTATTGGTATAGATCTAATGATTTGATTGATTAGTGCAAGTGTTTTCAGGAAAAGTAGAAAATCTATTAATTATGGTGAAGTAATGGAAATGTGTGTTAATTTTGAACAACTACATTGATTAGGAGAATTGATAAAATTATAAAACTTTTCTGGAAAGATTTTTTTTGAATAAGGCATAAAATAGAGCATACTAAGTAAAGTTTTAAGATTTAAAAGTTAACAGAATATGGCTAGAAAATATTTTGGTGGATTAATGGTATGTGTTATTCTGATAATTTTGTTATTCATGGGAATATGAGAAAACTGGAGTGTCTGTTCAATTGGTGAAAATGACAGTCTATCCGAATGATGATGATGATGAACAAAATTATGCAGACAATTCAAATAGCGATTACAGTGAAATGTATTAATTGTTGGGGTTTTTCCTTCCTTTTTCTTCTTATGAATGCTTTGAATTTGGAATGAAAGATTTTTTTATACTTTGTATTTTATAACCAGTGTGAATTGATGGTTTTGGTTTTCTAACTAATCTGTACACTATTTCTTATTTAACTGAGATGACTGAGGGTTCGATCTAGGTCGAGAGTGCAATAGCAGTGTTTATTCATTCAGCCCGGTTTCAGATAAATTCTTTACTTGCTTGCTAATATTCGAGGGACTATCCTTACAAAAAACAGCCTAAGCTTTTTCCCTTTTCTAAATAATGCTTCACAAATGTTTAAGAAGAGTGATGATACGACTTAAAATTTTCTTTTTGTTTATTATTGTGATTATGAGTAATCTGAATGATAAAAAAGTGAGGAGTTGTGGTGGCAATTTTATGATATTCATTGATCTTTAGTAAAATATAGATGATTCAAAGAATGTCACATGTGTGTCTCTCACTTGTAGTGAGAGAAGATTCTGTTTATGTACCTGGGGAGGCAGAAGGGGGAGACACTCCAGAGAACAGACGAACAAGGACCTCTGACCTAGATGTCAGAAGGCCATTTGGTGCAGGGGGAGGCTTAGTGGGCCAACTAGTGACGTCTATGGAAAACTACTGGGAGGAAGGCTCTGGGGGAAGAAGGCCTTGAAACTAAGATAAAAGCTAGTTCAGTCTGTCTGGGGGTGTGTCACTCTTCTGCACAGGGTAACAACTGTGTATTAGACTGCTCCTATTCTTGCAAGAATAAATACTTCTATTTCTATAATTTGACTATGAGTGTCTCTTACGCAGTGATGTTTGTTTAATGAATTTTCGCCACAACACCTGTAATTGTGACTAGGGTTGCCACCTTCAGTGTGGCAAAATAAGGGACACCCATTCACGGCCCCCAATCACAACAATGTATGGTTTGACCTAGGGCTGCACGATTTGGGGAAAATGTCATATTGCGATTATTGCGGTCAATATTGCGATATGCGATTGCGATATAATAAACAAATGGTTTCATGAGTCAACTTGTTTGGTTCTAAAGCAAATGCACACACAGATTAGTGATAATTCTGAAATGTGTATTTCTCAACTCAAACTAGCAATAACAACTAAATAATTGATAACACCTATAATGATAAATAAGCCATTGATGTCTGGATAAAAATGCCCCCCACCCCACTTAAACATTAATTATAGCCATACAACATTACAGTGATTCCATCATTATTGAAAGCTATCAGTTGTTTTAAAACATTTATTAGGCTTCAAAAAATAAAACAGCTTTTAACTTAAGTGAACTTCAAACAATCCTCACATAAACCCATAATAAATGTCATATTTACCTGTGCCCTTCCTGTCTAACAGACATAAATTGACTAAACAGTCTGCGCTGCATAAATTATATATAGACTAATCCTTATTAAAGCTACGCAAGTTCTTTAGTCAAGAGCAGTGGGTAATTTTCTCTGTTCCCTTTGTTCTTTGATTAACTTTACTGACAGAGCTTTATTGGTAGCTGGCGCTTTAAGAGCAGCCGCTGTTGACAGAAACGCGGATCTCACACGCGCCTCATTCTCTCACAGGTATGTCCATCATAAGACTGCTCTTATGTTATGAAGATACTTGACAAACGACATTTTGGCATAATTGTGTGTTATTGTTCGTTCAAGTGCGAACTGTATTCTGGCGCGGTCTGTGCATGCGCATGATACTGGCGCGCGTCTTTCTGTGAGTCACGGTACAGATCCACTTTTGCGACACGACTGAAGCGTGGTGTCGCGACGCTTCGCCACATTTGTACTTTGATGGGCGTTCCTCAAGTTTACCGCTATGGGCGTGGTTTTGAGCCAGCGGCCAGTCTAGAACAGAGGACCTGCGAGAGACTTCCCCCCGTCTACATATGCTCTGCTTCTATTGGATAGTCGCGTCGCGTTCAACGGAATCATTTGCATAAAGATGGGCATCGGCCAGCTTTTTGACGCGCAGCATGTTTCTAAATGAAGCGCCGCCTTCCCAGAATGCTTTGCGGGCGCGTCAAAGTCGCGTGACGTCACCCATAGGAATAAAGCGGAGCACGGCGCGACAGAAGTGCCGCACGGACAAGTGGATCCGCACCGTCACAGTCAGGACATTCACATGCAGCGCGCTCTCTTTTGACTTGTCGCGCATTGGTTTAAAGTTTTTACTCAACTATGTGTGGGCCTTATGTAAAATACGGGACAAATCGCGTCCCTTATTGATTTGATTAGGGACGCATCATTTTACTTGTAAATACGGGATGATTCCATATTTTAAGGGATGGGTGGCAACCCTAATTGTGACCGTGTTGTCTATTTAGATGGACCTTTTTATTCCGGTGCTTTCTTACATGGGTGAAAGTTAGGGTTGCCACCTTCAGTGTGGCAAAATAAGGGACACCCATTCACGGCCCCCAATCACAATAATTTATGGTCTGATCTAGGGCTGCACGATTTGGGGAAAATGTCATATTGCGATTATTGAGGTCAATATTGCAATTGCGATATAATAAACAAATGGTTTCATGAGTCAACTTGTTTGGTTCTAAAGCAAATGCACTCACAGATTAGTGATTATTCTGAAATGTGTATTTCTCAACTCAAACTAGCAATAACAGCTAAATAATTGATAACACCTATAATGATAAATAGCTATCAATTTTTTAAAACATTTATTAGGCTTCAAAAAATATAACAGCTTTTAATTTAAGTGAACTTCAAACAATCCTCACATAAACCCATAATAAATGTCATATTTACCTAGCTGTGACCTTCCTGTCTAACAGGTAGGACATATACAGAAATTGAATAAAGTTATTAAACAGTCTACGCTGCATAAATTATAAATATATAGACTAATCCTTTTTAAAGCTAATTACTGACAGAAAGCTTTATTGATAGCTGGCCCTTTAAGAGCGCTGCTGACAGAGACGCGGATCTCACACTCGCCTCATTCTCTCACAACTCTTTATGTCCATCATAAGACTGCTGCTCTTATGTTATGAAAATACTTGACAAATGACATTTTGGCATAATTGTGTGTGTTATTGTTCGTTCAAGCGCGAAAGAGAACTGTATTCTTTCGCGCGGTCTAGCGCGCGTCTTTCTGTGAGTCACATTCAGGACATTCACCAGCAGCGCGCTCTCTTTTGACTTGTCGTGTATTGGTTTAAAGCAGGTTTGAAGTTTTTATTCAACTATGTGTGGGCCTTATGTAAAATACGGGACAAATCGCGTCCCTTATTGATTTGATACGGGACGCATCATTTTACTTGTAAATACGGGACGATTCCGTATTTTAAGGGACGGGTGGCAACCTTGCTTCAGCTAACTTTCTGCTTTGTGGTTTGGTGCTTGGATTATGACGTTTGGATGTTTAACAGGAGCACTAGAGGGTTTGGATTGCACTTGTGGAAGACAGGAGGACACCTTTTCTATCTGCAACATTGGGATTATCAAACTAAAAGTACTGACTTTTGCAAGGACATTTCCTCCATTACCAAGCCTTGTCGACTTCACCATCAGCTAAGTTTAATCATTCGCTTTTCCAGTCCAGATTCCCTAAATGCTTAACTTTTCTTGTTTGATGACTGATGTAATTGGTGTTTTACTGTTTTCTACCTTGTTTATTATTGGTTTTTGTTCTTTTTTTTTTGTATGATGTAAGCATTTGAGATTTTGGGTTGGTGAATACAATATAAGCCTAAAGCTTGTGTCTGATTCTTCAGAAATATTCTTCTAAAACCAAAGCAAACTAGTTTTTTTTTATCTATACCTAAGCTAATATCAAGTCTTGCCATTCCTACTCTGATATATAACTTAAGCCCAAAAGGGGTAGCGGTTACAACCTTATAAAATACATGTAAATACTACACAAGTGCAAGAAAACCAAAAAAAACAAAAACATTTCCAAGTTCCATAAATCCCTGTACTGTCTTGTCAGAGGCCTTTTTTCACAGCCTGACAGGATAGGGTTTTTTATTTTTTTATTTTTAGGTAACGTAGACTAACCATGTTCCGTACAACAACGATGTAGCGTACAGATAAACTTTTACTGCCAATCGCTGAATAAATACTTCCAGGTCATACACAATATATATGTGTCGTCTTCATGTATACCTCTTTCATCTCCGAACAAGACAGAGACACCCCAGCCGTTTGTTCCTGTGATATTTCAGATAGTTTGCTAGGTGCGCCCACTGCGCTTGAAAATGGCCGGTGGGCAAGCTAACACTTCACTCTGCTACTTGGGTGGGGAGACAACTAGAGCAGCGAAAATGTACATTTCGGTTTAATTTATGCTTTTCACATTATTAGTCTTTATGAAATGAATATTATGTTATCACAAATTGTTAAATATATTACGTTTTTGTTGACTAAATGCTTTGAAATGGGAATTTTTAAACAATTGAGGCCGATGATCGTTTGGCGCCACTCTCAGGCAGCAGAAACAAACACTGTGATGATGTTTATATTCATAAAGGGTCAATTAAAGGTGGGGTATGTGATTCTCTTTTTTGTCAATTTTTTCAAAATCACTCAATCCTATTCCTAACCCACTTACAGCCACTGAGTTAGAAGCACTGAAATAAAATAGGTTAAATAGGTTTTTATAGGTTAAAACCGCAAAGGTAGATATATTTTTACTTAAAGTGCTCATATTATGCTTTCTTCCTTTTCTTTATTGATATATCTTTTTTTGTGCATGCTATAGGGCAGGGGTGGGGAACGTTGATCCTGGAGGGCCATTGTCCTGCAGAGTTTAGCTCCAACCCTGAAAAAAAACACTCACCTGCCTGTAACTTTAGCCATCCTGAAGACCTTGATTAGCTTCAGGTGTGTTTAATTAGGGTTGGAGCTAAACTCTGCAGGACAATGACCCTCCAGGATCAACGTTCCCCACCCCTGCTATAGGGGATAGAGGTAATGTTAATGTGCTGTAGTATATCACCTAAGTTACCATGCATTGTATGTATAAATATTAGGGGTGGAAATGTACACAGACGTCACGGTTTGGTACGATTTCGGTACAATAGAGTAAAAAGCAAAACAAAATGCAGAAGGCATTTTTATAAATGTCTTAAGCCTTGTATTTGTAAAATAAGTTTTATTAATAAAGGCATAGAACCAGTTTATTTGTAGTGCACTGACAATAGTTTTATATAATTTATTAATTCAATTAATACAAATACTAAAAAGACCATGCGATATGTTTGGTAATTGTACCTGAATGAATTTAAAATTAATTTGCTATATTTCAGATCAATATATTTGTTTTCCTTAATTTTAATTAACCTTAACTTTATTCTCATCTGAATTATAAATAATTGATTTCCGTATAAAATAATACTACTATTAAAAATACATTTGATTTTCTTTTTTAATCAATGTAGAATGTGTAACTTCAAAATAAACAGATTAGTGCTCCGAGGACAAAGAAATGAAATGCCATATGATGAATGTCCAAAAGATGGCTGTTTTGAAATGAGGTTGGATAAATGTTTTGCTTTTAAAACAGTGTGTGTGTGTGTGTGTGTGTGTGTGTGTGTGTGTGCTCGTGTTTATATTACATTGTGAGGACCAAATGTCCCCACAAGTATAGTAAAACCTGAAATCACCTACATTGTGGGGACCAGCCAGCGGTCCCCATGAGGAGAACAGCGTATAAATCACACTAAGTAATGTTTTTTGAAAATGTAAAAATGCAGAATGTCTCCTGTGATGGGTAGGTTTAGGGACAGGGGCAGTGTAAGGGGACAGAATATATAGTTTGTACAGTATAAAAACCATTACGCCTATGGAGAGTCCCCACAAAGATAGCGAACCAGACGTGTGTGTGTGTGTGTGTGTGTGTGTGTGTGTGTGTTTGGTTGGGTGACAGTTGTAGGTTACAGTTTGACAAGAGTTTAGAGTGCAACAAAAGCACAACGTTGTGTTTTATTGCGAGTGTAAACAAGTAAGTAAACACTTTGCTGTTTGAATGATGTCCTGTGAACAAAATGACGGAGTATGTTTTTATGTTTCCAAAATTGCAAGGCGCACTGAATTCACGGGGATTTGTTGAAGTTGCATTAATAGTTGCGGTCGCGACATCGCGAAATCCTGGAGGGACTGAGTGTTGGGGAGTAACGGAATACATGTACCGGCGTTACGTATTCAGAAAACCAATTATGAGTAACTGCAGTCTCCACAGAAGATAAGGAGAGACCACTAGTATTAATCATGGACCAACACGAGACACATGTATCAAAAAACGTAATCATGTACTGCAGGGAAAATAAGATTGTAATTCTCTGCCTTCCTGGCCACACCACACACACACGGATCGCGGTCTTCAACCCGCTGAAGACTGCCTTCCCAGCTAACAAAAAAACGTTCGCAGGACGTCGCGGGGGACCTTCGCGGGACGTTCAGAAAACATTCGGGGACCTTTACGGAACGTTCACTAGAAGTCCTTTTAACATCCTTTTATAGTGTAAGTCTGATAACACATATTTGAACTACCCAAGGAACAAACACACAACAATGAATATCAAGAAACAAATTACTTTTATTTTCATAAACAAAAAAGAGCGTGTATGTGTGTTTGCGTGTCCGGTTGCCAGGTTTCCAGCTGAAACGCGTTACTCCTCCACAAAATTTTAACCTTTAGGTTTATCTTAAATACAGCTATTTTTATATATATATATATATATATATATATAGTGTTGGGCCGTTATCGGCATTAACGTGAGACTCTTATCGGGCGATTAAAAAAAATATCGCCGTTAATCTATTCTCAAAGTCGGGTTGGGAGCTGGGTCGCAAGCTATGATGACTTTGATAAACCTAAGCTTTGATAAACCTATGCAAGCTATGATGACTTTCACCTTGATATTTTACACAGTTACAACAGTTACAGCCGTTTCACACCGCAAGCATGAGTGGCGCATGAGCAGCGCGTTAGCGCAACTACATCGTCGCTGCAGCTGCAGACGCGCGCGAGTATTCACACTGGAAGCGTTTGTACAGCGTCACAACAGCGGCTCCCAGGCTACATATAAGCAAGCATTTCTTTACAAAGACTTTTGTTCAATTTGTTTTTAGAAGTTGGTCATACACTTGATAGACTTGAAGTTTGTTCAAAGCCCAAACTGAATAATTAAAAACAAGTTTAATGGGTAGGGTAGGTAGCCTACATTTTCTTTTCTGACATAGGCCTACTGCAGTTCTAGTTTAAAAAAAAAATGGAAATGCAAATTCTGTGCATTTTGGGTGAAATCATATTGATTTTGTCCATCAAAAGTGTGCTTTCTCAAATAGACTCGAAGCCGAAACCCCCGCTTCACTGCTGCTCCCCGCTTCACTTGACGCTCACGCGCTGCTCCTGCTCGCGGTGTGAACGCACTCATTGATTAACATGCACGCCGAAAAAAATACGCGCTGCTCTCGAAACGGCCACTAGTGCTGAAACGGCCGTTAGTAAACACAAGTAGCCTACATCTTATTGAACATGATTTATTTTCATCACCAATTATCATAGTAAAACAGCTTTCTCTAGCAGTTTGTGATGCATTTTGGAAACGGAGATGAGCCCCTGGTCTAATGCGCCACCTGGCTTGAGAAACCCGTTCTCAAATAGCCTCCTTACCTTTAGTCATTATTTGGGTAGCATACATATTCTGAATGCCTTCGGCAGAATTCAAATGAGTAATTTTAATCTAGATTAATCTAGATTAATTTTTTTTATCTATGCCCACCTCTAATATATATATATATATATATATATATATATAATAATTTTTTTTAAATAGGCTACAGGGGATCATTGTGCGGCCCTTGACTAGTAGTGATTATATTCACAAATAGAGATGCACCGATTACAATTTTCTAGGCCATTTCCGATTTTCATTAAGTTTGACCTGCCGATACCGATTTTAGCCGATTCCGATAAAATTTTTTCTAACCACTTAACAGCACACACAAATATTTATTTTCGATCTTTTCTTTAATAGAACATTTTACAATCTGCATAGAACATAATTTTTTTGAACAGATAATCATTATAAAATAGAACTATATAAATTCCCCCTGGTGTGGGAAATTCACACACATCTAAAGTGCAGTGTTATAGAAGAACCATTTCCTTTTCACATCCAATATCCAATCATTTTATACATATATATATATATATATGTTTAGCAAACTAAACGTCTGTATGAAAACAAGTAATGGCAATAAAATAATATATAAATAAAAAATGTAATAAATATAGCCTTGCAGTATAAAGATATTTCTCAAAACACACACACAGGCCTATTGCAATCACTTGTACAAACTGAATAATAAAAACAAGTTTAAATGGGTTCATTTTCTATAAATATTTTTGAGTCTTCGTTTTCTTTTCTGACATAGCCTACTCCAGTTCTTGATAAAACATGCAAATTCTGTGCATTTTGGGCACTTTTTATGTGAAATCATATTTAGGCTATTTTGTCAATAAAAAGTGTGCTTTCACTTTAATTGAGCGTGAGCAGTGCAGCAAATAGACTCGGCGCGGCGGGGACTCGTAGACTTCACCCGTAGACTGTAAAACAATAGGTTTCACTGCTGCTTACGCGACGCTTCTGCTTGACGCTCACGCGCTGCTCACGCTCCTGGTGTGAATGCACTCATTGATTAACATGCACGCCGACAAAAAAATACGCGCTTGCGGTCTGAACGGGCGTAATTCACGAGGTTTCCTACATGTGCGTTCCGTGTGCACGTGTGATACTGATGTTGCGTGATGTTAATCATGCGCGCCCGAGTGGATTTGACTGGCATAAAATCGGCATATGTCAGACTGACTGGCCGATCATGTGAAAATTGGCCAATTCCGGTCACCAGCCGATCAATCGGTGCACTATTCACAAACACATTTTGCGGTTATAGCCTACTTTATTTTATGGTGTCATTGTTACAGTGTAATTTTATATTTAAGTAATATTAATTAAGTAGCCTACATGTACTTACTATAGGGTTAGGGTAGGATTAGGGTTTGGTTGAGGGTTAGTTGCATGTACGTAATTATGCATAGCAAGTAACTATTAATACTATTGTAAGTACATGTAACGTGTAACAAGGACACTGTAAAATAAAGTTACCCATCGTGGTACTGTCACTCTGTTTGCATACACACACAAGCACAGCATCATAGAGATGTATGAATTCGGAAAGTCTCCTGTACTGCGCATCTATGGCACGAGTTCATGCTTTCATTTTGCGTGCTCTTTATACACATAAATGCACTTTTTGCGCGCATGTGCGCACTTTTTTAGCGTAGGCTATAAGATATGATATTATGCATTATACACACTCAACTAGTTTGCAAAAAAAGTAATCTTCAAAAATGCTTAAAGATAATACAATTTTACCTTATTCCTATTAACAATGACAACAGTATATTTGTCAAGTTGCCAGACACGCTTGAATATATGCAAACATTATATTTGAATAGACACATGGCAATTCACAGAATCATCTTGCTTGATGCTCAAACACCTTTAGAGCAGGTGAAAAAGACGTACTATTAAATGTTTTAAAAATGTTCTTGAGTATGTTTTTAGTAAAATACAAATATACTTAAGTACATTTTTAATACATTTAATAGTAAGTCTTTTTCACCAAAGAAGTCCCACTTTATAATGTGGCCATTTTCTTAACCATTTGATACAATTGTGCCCTGCTTTGTAAATACATATTTACTTGCACTTAGGTAATTGTTACACTGTTAAATGTACCCCTATCTGTAACAACCATTACCCCAAAACTCTAACCCCTCATCCTAACCCTAACCCTGCCACTATTAATACTAGTAATTTAGGCCTCCTAAAATATCGAAGAGAAAAATCAGAACGCAATATGCTTTCATAATTTTATATGAAAGTACTCATATACTCGTACTCATAAAAATTCGCCGATACCACATACATTTTGCGAAACGAAACTGGCCGCCGCGAGTGCTTTGTCGAGGTGAACTGAGGCATAGGAAAGTATGTCGGCGGTTTGGGCTCATTTCAAGATAACTAAGGGATGATGACAGCAGCAAGGCAGACTGTAAGTTATGTTCAGCTAAGGTGTCGAGAGGAGGGAAAGAAATTACATCATTTAACACCAGCAATCTAATTAAACATCTGAAGACGCATCATAGATTTGATGGCCAAGCGCGAGCGCGGGCGGTAATGCACTCACTCTGTGTGTGCGGGTTGTGGGAGAGTAAAACGAATCGCAGGACTCCTGCAAACTAGAAATTTCTATGAATAAAACATAAAAACTAATAGATTGTTATTCATTGGTTGCAGAAAAGCAACAAGAACAACTAAAACAAAATAGAAACGATCGATTTACAGGCCAGAGTTTCTATTCATAACATGTTTGCAGCGTTGAGCGATGTAGCCAATGACAGATATATGTGTTGATTTCTTGAACGCAATGGCCAATCAGAAGCATTTAAGATAGACTCCCCTCACCGCTCAAAACGGACTTTTTTGTTCAGTGCTGAATTCTGTACGCTGGCAAATCCTCTAATTATAACAAACAAATTGTGGATATTATGAAAGATTCATTGTGCAGTCAACTTCATTGATAATAACAGAGATGTGTGAGATCGCGATGAACTGTCAGCTTTTTAGGAATTATTAAGGGAGCGCACTTTGCGCGCAGTCATGCCAAATCATGCACGCAGTAGCTTGCTTGCTTTTATGTTAAATTAACAGTTGTTTGTGTGTTAATACATTTATTATTTTACTCATTTTTATTTATATTTAGACTTGTTAAAACAAGCAGAGAAGAAAATAAAAACAGTCTTCTAACCTGTGTTCTAAAATAGTCTTCTGTCTTCTTTTCTGGGAGCCTATAGTTACTTTTGCGGTAGAAATATATCGGTATTGGTACTCAGTATCGGCAAGTACATAAATGTAAATACTCGTACTCGTATCGGTTTGAAAAAAATGGTATCGGGCCATCCCTAGTGCAAATCATATGTGACTCCAACATGATCCTCACAAACATTGTGGCACGCTGGCCAGGTTCAACACATGATTCCTTTATCTTGACACATAGCAGTGTAGGGAACAGACTAAATGCAGGCGCAGTACGTGATGGCTGGCTTCTTGTTGAGTTTAACAATATTAAAAAGTAGAAACTGTAACAATTTTGTTTTTAATATAATTATAACCTGCAGGCGACAGTGGCTACCCCCTGAGACGCTGGCTCCTCACCCCATTTTTAAACCCGCAGAGCGCAGAGGAAACTCATTATAACGAGATCCACTCTCGTGCCCGTGCAGTTGTGGAGCGTGCCATAGGCATCCTGAAATGCAGATGGTGTGCTCTGGATGCCTCGGGTGGCAGACTTTTATACCGTCCAGCAAAAGTGTGCAAGATTGTCAGGGCGTGTGGTGTTTTGCACAATATAGCACTGAGGAACGGTATTCCTCTCCCTCCTGATCTCCCTCTACCCCAGCATTACAACCCCGAGCCACAGCCCCCTGGCCGACAAGAGGGATATCAACGAGGTGCAAGAATCCGTGAGGATGTCATGCGGCGTTTGTAAAGAAAGACAAAACTCAAGGTTCATGTTTTAACTGCATCTTTTAATGATTGTGCAATTTCTTGCATCACAGCTCTCATCTGCCGTAGCTCATCTGCAACCCTGTTGACAGCATTTATTGTCTCTCGCTGTAACTGCAGGACTGCGTCAATGAGTACCCGACCACTTTTGGACGTGCCAGACGCAGAAGAGGCACTGCTTTGAGCTGGACGCTGTGCATCTGGATCTGAGAACCCCTCACCCTGAACCTCCGGTTCACCCACAGCTTCAGACTCCGGAAGGACTGGAGGTCAAACAATTGCCAACATTTATCCATTTATCACCCCACACACTCAAATGTACAGCGTTAATGATTAAAAATCTGTTTAACCTTGCTCCTCTGTGGTTTCAGTCACGTCAGTGTCTCCCTCCTTTTCCGACACAATACCACACACGCTGACCTCCCCAATTATAGCCGCGATTTTGCTGTCCACTGATGAGAGATCAGCTGTACTTGGGCCCCCACCAGTTGCAGCCACGCTCTGGCGATGGGAGGACAGTTTTCTCTTTGCCTCCACCTTGAATGAATGAGAATCTTTATTTCACATATTTTGCATACAGTAAGCACATGTAAATATAACTTTTTGAAAATCAATATTGCTATTTATATAGGTATATAGCCGAATAAAACACAAATGTAATATGTTGGTGAAAAATTAGTAGCCTATACCTTCAGGTCGGACCATTTTTTCTTTAATTCTGCAACTGTCCGTTCTGTCCCACTGACACAATTGACGACAGAAGCAATACTTTGCTACTCGCACTGCTTCTTTTTATTATTGACCCCACTGCTGTGGCCACCAAATAACACAGTTTTCCGAGCCTCCACCTCCCCTACAAGTGTTTCAATCTCAGTGTCTGAGAAATTAAGTTTTTTTCCTCTTTTCTCACCTGTCGCCATTATTCAAAAGTAACAGAAATACACATTTTCACTTTCTTGGATTAATTGGCGGGTCACATGCCAGTTTTCCAGGTATATATGGGATTCCACTCTCATTTACATGCCGATCAGCAATCATGAGGTGATTTGCATTGACTATTTATGGTTAAAAATACCGAGTACAGGGCGGGATATGAGGCTGGTTCACGTACGCACATCTGCGGGTGATCTGTGATTTATAAAGGGAACATTGCTTACAGGTGTGCGTACGCACGGTTTTATAATTCGGAATATTTTTTGGCGTACGCCATTTTTGGCTTTTGGGCGCATGTAAACTTTTAGTAAGGATTATATGTCCCGACTGAACAAAAAAAAACAACAACACATGACAATAACAATTATTACTTTTTATTGAATAAATTGCAATTCAAGTTGATAAATTCTGAATTAAATGTTGGCGGTATGGCTCTGTTCAGGGAGTCCTCTGACCTTTCATGAGCACCATGAAATAGCAGAGAGTCAGAGGACAGCAGCAGCATTAGGGAACACTCACAGTTTAGGACTGGGAGAGCTGAACTATTCCCCCCAAACAATTCACACCTGGCAATCCTCTTGTGAATAAAAACAAGAGGATGGAATTAGACAATTAAAAAACTTAGAATCTTCATGAATAAATTACGAATTAGTTGGCTATGTGTTTCTGTTCAGACGAGTCTCCTCTCCTGACCATTCATGAGCACCATGAATTAGCAGAGAGTCAGGGGACAGCAGCATTAAAGGGACGCTCACATGAATTAGGACTAGAAGAGCTGAACTAATCCCCCCAAACAGAACATAACAGCAACCTCCTGTGAAAAAATAAAAAGGATGAAATTAGGCAGCCGGTAAGCGTATCCAGGGGCAGTTGTCACTAAGCAGAAAAGACACGAGTAAGGTGAAGCAAATGAGGCACAATTGTTTATTTAGCGAACCAATCAGGGACCTGAGCTCATGGCCTTCTCAGTGTAGCCAATTTAGCAATTTTTTGTTGTTGTTGCTAGATTTAGCAAAAAAAAAAATTTTTAAAGTTTTTTTCAAAAAGCACCTAGCAACAAATTTAGCAATTTTTATACATTCATTTGGCAACTTTTAGCAACTTTTGGAAAGTGACTCTAATCCAAACAACACACGCAAGGGCGTGGTGAGCTGGTACCTGCTTACGTCAGGGCACCACAACTTCCAATAGGAAAATTCAACTGCAGTAGAGTGATCATGATCGTCACCTTTATTTCTAAGAAATTTCTAGTTTGAGTTATGATTGCTGACACACTTAATGTATTAACATTTAATAGCCACCGATTCAACCTGAAGAGGGCAGCACACGTTTTTACACCATATATTGTAGAATTAAAACACTTATACCCAAATGTCAAAAAAATGTATGTCAAAAAAATGACTTGAACAAATGAACAGCATTAATAAAGCCCCAGTCTTACAGATCATTAACTAAAAAAAAAAGTTACTTTAGGGTTTAGTTACCCTTTAAGATCGCTGTGGAAATGTGAAAACAGGAAGACAAAAGACAACGAGCGCAGGGGCAGGGCTACATAAGGTCTATATATAGCCAGGACATGGAGGCTGCGGTCGCAGCAAAAATTGTTGGCTGAGTGCAGCAGCCAGCAGTAGCAGCAAGGGGGTAATCCACCAGCCGGAAACTGAAGCCTCCCGGGGGCCGCCATTGGCAAGCAGACCATCACCTGCTGTTAGCATTCCATTGACTCCCATTCATTTTGGCGTCACTTTGACAGCGAATAACTTTACATCTGAGGCGTCCAAAGACTCCATTTGTCCATTATTTATTTCTAAAGAAACACGACAATGTATAAAAGGCTCCATTACCTTGTATCTTACGTTATGGCCCAGTAGAAGCAGTTTTTGTAAAAATAGGCTAACAATTGCATCATAACCACGCGACTCTCTGTCGCACAGTAGAGAAATTACCGTATAGACAGGAGAAGAAGCTCGAAGGCAATCAGGGGGACGTGGAGGCATAAAGTCCGATAAAGTCAAGGGAGAAGCCCATAGAGAGTCATAAAGACATATAATACTTAAAGTAAATTAAGTATTTTTCGTAGTTTTGCGTTAGGATTACGTAATGACGTCATAGCGCAATAAGAAAAAATTATGTTAGCGCAATAAGAAAAAAAAGAGGTTTGGTTTTACTCTATATTTGCATTTATGTATATGATATTTAGTGAAAAATGTTTAGACTTCAGTTGTCTCGAAAGTCAGAAAACGAAATGAATCCAGCCCTTTGAAAGATTCAGCTCAAAGGCCGGTTAGCGCCCTCTGGAGGAAGACACCATATCGCATCCTTGCAGGTAATGTGGACAGATAGGCTTGTGTGCATTTGTGAATCAAGGCCGCGGAACAACAGTCTAAAAAAGTCACGTGATTTGCTGTGCATGAAATTACAGGTACAGATAAAGCATTTGTGGATTGTGAGCAAAGCAATGTGACTAAGGACAATAATGCATGATTGCTGTGTGTGTGTGTGTGTGTGTGTGTGTGTGGATCTCTCGCGTGCATTCGTGGATCGCTGTGTGTGTGTAATAATAATAATATTAATAACTCATTACATTTATATAGCGCTTTTCTAGGCACTCAAAGCGCTTTACATAGAAGGGGGAATCTCCTCAACCACCACCAATGTGCAGCATCACCTGGATGATGCGACGGCAGCCATATTGCGCCAGAACACTCACCACATACTAGCTTACTGGTGGAGAGGAGACAGAGTGATGAAGCCAATCAATATATGTGGGGATGGTTAGGAGGACATGATGGACAGAGGCCACTGGGCAAATTTGGCCAGGATGCCGGGGTAACACCCCTACTCTTTCAAAAGAAAGAGGGGATTTTTTGAGAGTCAGGGCCTCGATTTAACGTCTCATCCGAAGGACGTGCATTTGTGTGTGGATCTCTTGCGTGCATCTGTGGATTGCTATGTGTGTGTGTGGATCTGTCACGTGCATTTGTGGATTGATTTGCGTGTGTGGATCTCTCGCGTGCATCTGTGGATTGCTTTGTGTGTGTGTGGATCTCTCACATGCATATGTGGATTGCTTTGTGTGTGGATCTCTCGCGTGCATCTGTGAATTGGTGCGCGCGCATGTGGATCTCTCGCGTGCATTTGTGGATTGATTTGTGTGTGTGGATCTCTCGCGTGCATCTGTGGAAGGTTTTGAGACTGTTTTCACTCCATACAATACCTCTTAGTTAGCTTGAGTTTATTGTTGAGTTTATTGTACAGAACTTAAGTGTATTTTACCTATTGGGTCACCAAAATCTATTTTTGAAAGCTTTTTGTATCAATTGAAATGTCTCCTTTAATAAAGTTTAAAAATAATGACATACATATTATCTTTATAATAGAAATTATCTTGTTTTTTCAGTTGACACCACCTATTTTGTCATGTCCCTCATGGCCTTATATGAAATTGTACTTGGGATATGAATAATACAATTAGAATAAAGTCCATACATTTTGCCATTCTCATGAATATCTATCTGTGCTTTTTTGCTGGTAATGTTTTTTTAAAAAGTAAATTCATGATTATTCATTAAAATCACATTATTTAGTCCCGTACAGGGAAATAACAACCAACATGTCAGATTATTTCCATACGTCGGACCTTCAAGTTGCCCTAGCAGCTCTGATAAACGTACTAGAGTCTTTTCAGCAGTTGTACAAAATATTATCAGACATTGGTTTGTTGTGTTGCAGTGCTTCACATTGCCACCTAGCCGCCTGGAGTGCATACTACATCGTATTTCACACACTTTTGCGTCACCATATGCACGCAGATTTCCCTTCCATAACGCTCGTCTAAACGCAGAATAAAAAGTGACAATGCAACGCCACTTTTGCGTTTTCTCTTCAGATCGTTTCCGTGTAAACATAGCCTAAAACTAGTGACACAGATGATGATAATTAACAAGACAGGTGATGATGATGACCTAAAGAATGGTTGACATGGTAACTGATGAATGGCGGAAAACAAGACATGTGACTCAAAATGAAACCAAACAGAAGATCTAAACAGAACAGAAAACAGACACAAACGTGACAAATGTGACATCAATAACAGGAAGTGACATCATAGAAGTCTTCTGAACAACATTCAATGCAGACACAGGCAAGTTACCTGTCACGGTGTGGGTTTTGTGTCTTGTTTCTTGTTCTTGTCTGTCACGTGATTCCCTGTTTGTTATGTGATCCTGCCATGTGTCTTGTCTTTTGTTAATTGGTTGCTCAGTGTCCACAGGTGTTCCTTGTCTTGTTTATTAGTCTCCCCAGGTGTCTCTATTTACCACGCCCCCTTGTTATCTTGTTTAGCCTGTCCGCTTGTGTAGTTATACCTCTGTGTTTCAGTTGTGGATTACCTGTTTGTTCTCTCCGCTTCATTCCTGCCTCATCATTACATTACCACCTTCTTATAACTTATTTATATATTGTGGTTGTCAAGCTCAATGACTCAACCCCGTTACATCAAATAAAGATAGAAAACTATTACTTGTGAAACTTATCTTTGTTATTTCAACAATATACACAATTTCGTAATATCATGCATGCCATGTGCTCTCCTGTTATTCACATGTAGAGCAGTGACCATTTTGAGCAAAAAATCCCAACCCCGTCACATTCAACCCCGTTACTACTTTGATCATAACGGGGTTGAGAGATTGTGATGGGGTTGTGTTTTTAACACTTAGGTTCTGAAGTTATCTAGTAATTTAAATGAATTATTATATAACTGCCTATGTTTTCACATCTCAGTGTTAAGTAAATTGCTCTGAAAGAATGTTTGATTTAATAATATAAATTTAAACATCTACAGACATCTATGAGTCTGTGATGGCACCGACAACAGCGGCAGAAAGGCAGAGGCAGTATCGTGCACGCCTAAAAGCTGATCCTGAAAAAAGGGAGAATTATCCACAAAATGTGAAAAAATTTAGAGACAGGAAAGAAGAAAGGTATCAATGAGTTAAGTGAAAGACAACAGCGATTGAAGCATAGAAAGTGGAGAGCAGCTTACAAAAGAAGCAAGGAGAGGAGAGAAGCACTGAGAAACATAACCACTCCTCCACAAAGTCCAGATCATGCCCCAGAGATCATCCCCCAGATCATGCCCCATCCACGGCCAGGATCTTCAAGGTAGAGCAACAGTGAGCAGATAAGAGTTTTAGAAAATGACTAGGCTGAGTGTTAGAAAGTGTTAGAAAATTAAAAGTGTAGTTAATAAAAGCAGCCTACTATTAGTTGTTTAGGTTGCATGTGACAGTTTTACTGACTGAGGCCCCATTTACACGGAGGGAAAACGTAGATATTTCCCTGCAGTTTGGCCTCTCGTTTACACGAAAACCCCGTTTTTATCACAGAAAACGATTATTTTTAAAAACTCCGGCCAAAGTGGAGATTTCTGAAAACGCCGGTTATGTGTTGCCGTGTCAACTGGGAGAAACGGGATTTTAGGTTCTCTCGTGTCGATTCTGAGGATTCTGATTGGCTTTCTCCTTCTCCCTACACAGCCGCCCATAGGTTTGGCATAGTTATGATGGCGCTCGCGGCGTATTTACGCAGGTCGTGTGCACGATGTTATTATTGAAAACGGGGGTGGGGGGTATTCATTTCTCTAAATACCCGGCTATGTGTAAACGTAGCCTGAAAAACCATCTGATGGTGGCTGCTCTCTGTTTTGGCAGCCATCAACCATATTAATTTGTACCCTTCTACAGAGCCCTGATTTCTTTCATCCTTTTCATTGTGTTCTTTCCCATGTTATATCATCATATCCTAACTGTTTTGGAACAACATGTTGTTAATATGCTTAAAATAACTTGAAAAAATTATATGCTTTTTCTTTTTAACAGGAGGACGAACTTGAGGGCCACACAAACCAAATAAGGAAAGTTTTGGCGATTCATAATCCCACAGCCAAGGAGGACCCATCAGATGTGTGGGTTGTTATAAAGGGCAACAAAGTACTGACTGGATGTGGAAACAAAACCACAGCATGCATTCTGTTGAAGGGGCTGATGTATGCCCTCAACCTGGAGTACCCCAAAACCCTTAAATACACTTTTGACATGTTTCAAAAACTTTTTTTGGAACTTGTTGCAGCAAAACCACTCAAAAAGGTTCAAAGCCTTAAGTGCAAATTAATGGAACGAGGTGTTGTACTGCCACAGACTGTTTCATCCCATGGAGACCTGTTTATTTTTTAATTAGAAGTTTAAAGTTGTTAGTGATTTAGGAATGATTCCTCTTTTTGGTGGGAATTCTTTTGGTGTGGCCTTGCGTTCCCTCTGCAGTGGTTCAAACAAAGTTCACAGACTCAAGGCTGCAGTTCGTGTCTGCTGTTAAAGTGGGGGAGTGAGGATGTGTGAAGACAAGCGAGGTTCTTTATGTGCATGACATCGAAGACCATGATTAATAAGAGTCTCAGACCATCAGCAGAACGACCACAGAAATGCAAGTTGGTCAACAGATTTGTCTTTGTCTGTTTTTGTATTAGTTTTAAGAAGTTGTTAATGATTTGTTGTGTCACTTGAAATTAATGAAATTAGCTGTTGTACTGGCAAAGACTGTTTAATTTTTGGTCATACAGATATCATCTTTTAAAACTGTAAAAGGTCAACAATATGCTAACGATAAAACGTTTTCTCGCTCATGTGAACGAACACACACTGGAGAAACAAACGTTTGGTCATTTCACAAAGAGTAAATTCATGGCCGAGTGGTAGAACTTACGGGTGGATCATTTAGATGACACGGGTTCAAATCCCGAACAAACTTGGTACTTTTGTACATTTTATATTAGCCTATTAATGCATTTTATATCCTATTATTAATGCAGAGAGATTTGTCTAGTTCTAAAACTCTGTTACACCATATAGTTTTTGCTTATATTTATAAAATAAAATTGCCAAGCATTTCCATTTTACACTGGAACAAATAGTATCCAACAGAATGACTTTACATCTGTATAATAATACCAATCGTAATTTATAAATAGCTATACCCTATATATATATTTTTGGATTTCCTATAGGCTATAGGCTACTTCACCAATAGACCATATCAAATATATAAAATAGAGATATGCAACAGGCACGTTTAAACGACAAACAATAAAATCAAAACCAGCGTTTCAGTTGTTCAGTTCCAGTGGCCTTAATGCATACGGCTTCCCAAAATGTCACAAAGCGTTTTGAGATTATTTTGAATGAAATATTGAAGTTTATAATTAAGTGTTTTGGCACACCACGCCGAGTGGCCCTATGCATTTTTCTATAAAGTCGGGTTTTATTCTGGCATGGTGAGTTAGTGTTCGACAAACGCAGCGGCGCGTTCATTTAGATTAATTTATTTTTCTCATTACAGTTAAACTAACTTAATAGGCGACTCTGTAATTTTTTGGTCATACAGATAAGAGTAGAGTAGCTTACATCGTTCAAAACTGTAAACTTGTATTCATATTAGGCTAACGACAAAAAAAGTATAGCTGTCGTCTCTGTCTCCGGGAACTGCGCGTCACAAAAATGAACCGAAAGCCACTTCAGCTCAGTCACGATAAGAAATCGGCTATGTCTAAAGCCTTTAAATGTCTAAATATTTAGGCTAATAAATGTTATCTGATTATGTAGGCTAATCCATATGAAAAAGAGAGGTACAGAGGATCTACTCAAACATGTAATGTAAGCGCTTCCCAATGAGAAAATGACAAGACAAGGGTGAAAATCTCGCTCTAATTAAATGTAGGCTAAATCGCCCTGAATTAAAATGTAAAAACAGATCAAATAATGTATTTGTCGAAATGTTGCGATATTGTTTCATTTAAGTTCATAATTATTCTATAAATGTTATTTAATTTAGCAGCATTACCACGAAACACCGTGTTTCGATATTTATTTGAATAATAAAAAATAAAATAAAAACTTAATTCACAAATTGCATGCCTGGTTGTAAGGATCCAAAGATCCCTGTAGACTTTAATATTGAGTTGAACATTTTGTTCATGACAACAAATTAACATGCGTTTTTTCAGATTATATTTAGTTTTGCTTGGAAAAAGCTGGCCCAAACCAGTTTTATTTCATCAAATATTGAAATAATTAAATATTTAGTAATAAACTTTTATGACAGAAATATCACTAGGCTACATGTAACTTAAATCATTTAATTCCTTCATTATCAACACTGTCTAGAATAGCGATTTAAGTGTGAATTGCGACTTCTCTTTGTGTTAAAGGGGACATATCATGCTAAATCTACTTTTTAGCCCTTAAATGCCTTTTGCTGTATATTTGGAGTGTTTATAAGTACAGAAAATTTTAAATTAGTCTCTTCAGGAACTTCGTTGATATCTTTATATTCTGTTTTGGTCACATTTTTCAACCGGTTTAGATTTTTCTGTAATCTATGACGTTTTTTGAACTATTACGTCACAGTATTTGCAGCGGAACTGCCAAATAAGGACATCGACTTCCGGCCCAACACTTCGAGCAATACGCCATTTTTATTTCTCGCTGCAATTTTGTAGTCCAAGTTCAAGGATGCAGAAGTTACGAGAGGGTAACGTTACGTCAAAATGTTCGGTTGTTGGATGTAGTAACCCACACGCTTCATTACACCGTCTCCCATCATCAGAACCTCTTCGAAGTGCCTGGTTGAGTTTTATTTTTCACGGAAATGTACCCACATATGTGGGTAAAGTCATTTTTGTGTGCGCGAAGCACTTCAAGGATAACTAACGTTAGCTAACGTTACGTTACTTCAGCAACCTCCGCCAGTATAAAGAACAGTTCCTTCTATCTTTGGAGACGACGAACAGAGCACTTCGGTAAGCTGTAAATAACGTTAATAAAAATAAAGTACTAACGTTACTTTCTTAAAACACACGGTGGTCATGGTTTAGCAGTTGTCTTGTTATTGTGCTTGTTTTAACAAGAGAAATAATCGACTATTCTTTAATTGTTTATAATATAACTTATATTTTGTTTTGTGAGCAGTATTGTAGTAGTGGGCATGGATGGAGAAGTTACTGTAAATACAGTAACACACCATTGCGATACATCCATATGAAGACGTTGTTCTGCAGGTTCGTCGTCTTTATTTTCATCTCGCTCCGACTCTGGCTCGAACATGTAAGGCTTGATGGACAAGTCTTCCGTTGTTGACATATTGTTAATAACATGTGGAATAAAAAGTTTTTGTGCCGCTAGATAATCGTATCTCTGCTATCAAACTACAAAAATGTCCGAACGGGGTGGAGTTGAACCGAGTGTCACCTCTGCAGCCTGGATTTAAAGAGACCGCACCAAAACGAGTTGCTCTCAGACGCACATCAGAAAAGGGGTAGAAAAGGGGCCCGTGGAGCTATAATAATGAGGAATTCAGACCCAAGCATTGCAGTTCCGCTTTATATAGACCACAAATGTATGATTTATATGTAAAAAGGAACAATTTAAAAGCATGATATGTACCCTTTAAGTCAGCCTCAGACTCCGATAGCCTGTGGGGGGTTGGAGGTACAGTTCAGTGCTGGACAAAGGGCAGCACTGAACTGTGTCTTTGAAGCAACAATTAAAGGCTAAATAATTTTTTCGTGATTTGTATGGCTGACACGCAGCGACATATACAGTATTATCAGCTGTATGATGTGTTTTTACCCTGAAATGTTTAATTTAGAGAGACCCGGCGCGCGCAGCGAGGGAGACTAAATAAACTTGTTAAAAAGAGATCCAGCGCGAGAGAGGCAAAGAAAAACGCATGTTTTTAATTTAATTATGTTGCTTAATTATGTTAATTATGTTTTAATTGTTTAATTTAGCTGTAATTTCTTTGGCAATACAAATTTAAAATGTCGCAAGAATAAGATTAGCCTAGTGTTTCTTATTTTGCTTCGCAAAAGAAATAAACTCTAAACCCGATGCAACCCTGTTTTAAATTTTAAAAAAACTGTCCCGACACTTTATTTAAACCATGAAATGTTCGAACTTGGTTTCAAACTTAAGTAATTTTAGTGTTCTTTTACATTACACAATAACTTAGCAGACTAAAGACGAGCTTCTTCATTTTCATTTTCTGATGCAATCGGCTGACAATCTTCCTTCAGCAGTTTTTGTCGTTTGTGCAGCGGCTGCGGTTCTACAGTAATGTAGCAAATTTATGTTGTAATGATAATTAAACAAAACTCTTGACTTTAAATAAGTAAACAGTTATAAACAGTTACCTATTTAAGCATCAAGGTGGTAAAATATAAACGCTGTCGGCCAACATCGGTTAACAACATGTATGCTACATTGAGATTCGATCTCGGGTCGATTGAAGATCCTTGAAGCTCGTGTTGTTGCGTTGATCACTGAGCTACCGTCTGTACGCTGTTAAAGTTGACGTCTTATGCTGTTGTAAAGCCTCATTGATGTAGCCTAAATGTTTTTATTGCAATATTTCATGTTGAAATGTTTTCATTATTTATTCATTTCATTTCAGTAGCCTGATTTCAGTATTGTGATTATTCATTATTTTAACTACGTTTCACTTGAATTCATCTGCTACCAGCTTTCAATCGCTCTGAATGAGCCGCGGCACGGCAGCAGATTACGCATTAGAGAGAATAAACGAACACTTTTCAGAGTCTATGATTGTAGCGCCTCTTAGCGGTAAAAGGCAGCAAATACACCCCACATTTTACCGCCGCGGTGGAACGGCTGATGTGGGCATTGTCATGGCTTGCCTCAACATTTGCGTTTGAATAGCGCGCGTCCTCCGTGGGCGTGTCACATTAACGCGTAATGAAGTGTAATGAGCTGGGGGAAAAAATACTGACAGCACTCTCTTTTCATACAGATTACATAAACTGAAAATATTTGTTTTTTATATAAATTACTTCATTGAAAAGAAGAGAATTCAAGCTTCATAAAGAAAAATCTCTCGTGCCTGTATGACGAGTTATAGTTAATTTTCGGACGCGTTTCAGAATGGACTGCACTGACAGAGAGAAGGCAAAACTCGCATCATGTTTATTTCTCTTTATTTGACAAAAAGAACAACACTTTGTTTTTATTGTGAGTATACAGAAAAATAATAGACACTTAACAGGATCGAATGATGTATAACACTTATATGTAAGATTAAAATCAACAGAGTATTTTAAGTCAATTTTTCTGCTATGTGAAAAAAAAAACGGCAGAACGCGCCGGCGCGTTTTCAGACCCCAGAGGGTTAATGTAATGTGACGGCACATTCGTATTTCATATTTTCCTAATGTCTTGTATCGTTAAACATGTCATTACGTGGATGAATAATCATATGCAAATGATATGCAGATGAGGATATGCATAGTAAAAATAGGCGTTGTAAGCTCCATATATGGTTATTTCGGGGTGGAGACGCATGTGCGCACAATCTTCCGCTGACTGGGATTTATAAAGTGAATTCTGCGCAGGTTCTGGCGTACGAACGGTTTTATAAGTTGGAATATTTTTTATTTTACACGTGTAAAGCTCCATTAAAGCTGCCGTCGGCAAATTTTTTTTGATCATATTCAGTGAAATCGACACTATAATCCTACAGAACATAAAGTGGTTTTAGAAAAAACCCAGAGCTTCTAACTCCACCTGGAGCGTGTTATTTGTTTTGCAAAAATCCACCGCTCCCGGATCATCGGGTCCAATCAGCGCAGGGGGTTGTGAGATCTGACTGTCAATCACAGGTCGTGCACACACCACCCCTCGCGCACGTTACAATCACATGCACACGCCTGAAGTTCACAGAACTTCCCCCCACGGGCGCGCGTTCACAGAAAATCACGAACTCGGTGGGAGGGTATTCGTTGATAGTGTGGGAGGGGCATGAGAGTTGTAAACATTCCAAATTTTGCCAAAGTCCACTCAGTCTGCCAGACTTGCCGACTGCAGCTTAAACTGAACCAACTGTGTCAGATAAGAGAGAAATACTAAATTTGTAGAACTGTGGGATTGAAAACGATTGTTCTTGTTTGTAAAAATTTAAAGGTGGGGTATGTGATTCTCTTTTTTGTCAATTTTTTCAAAATCACTTGAAATCCTATTCCTAACCCACTTACAGCCACTGAGTTAGAAGCACTGAAATGAAAATTAAATTTTTTTATCATCTGTGGAACGGGCAGGACTCGAAAAACTCCAGCCAATCTTTTCCAAGACCACCTAGAATCATTGGACAGTAAGTTTGTCAATCAAACGGTCGTACCATACCCCCGTCCCCCTCGCGCGCGTGATTGCGCATCCATGTTCTTCGAATGGGTGGAGTCAGGGCCAGCGTTGGAGGAAAGAAGGTAGGACCATTTGAGTTGTGTATTTTCAAAATCTGCCGGCCGTTTTGCAAATCACATACCCCACCTTTAAGACTTACGGACAGATTTACTAACAGCTTGCTCCAGCGGAAACCCTCTTTTGACGTTTAAAAACTAGTCAGGGTTTACCAAAGAAACGCAGTGAAAAATTTGCGCTGAAAAGGTGTGGACAGGGTTATTTTTACGGTTGACATTGTTCCATATGCATTTGTAAGAGTTTCCCTTTCAGACGCAAAATTTATGGGAGGAGAATATTTAAAGGAATCATGCAATGTGATTTACTAAGGTTTGCATTTTGCACTATCAATTTACTGGTATTTGCGCTATTTGCGCCATTATTTACAGGCCAAAAAAAAAAAAGGTTAAAAAAATCACGACTTAACAAATTTTGCACCTTTTTTGTCACAAGCACATGATTCTCAGCGGCTTTGCTTGTTTGTGACTTTAAGCTAATTTCTGTTCTTGGTAGATTGTGTTGGTCATTATGTAAGTGATCTGCATCTACTTCTGTGTTCTTTGATTTGTGTGTCGTCAGTAGATCACTCGCAGAATTTTCCACTGCCATCGGCACTTTTATGGATGTGCTCTCATGCTAATTTGCCCTGTTTGGTAAATCTGGCCCTAAGTTTAATACAGTTTGTTGTGTGGATTTGTGTCTAGACTAAGTTATACAATTTAAAAAACACCTCCATTTGTGTACTTTACAGTGAAGTTTATGCATTAGATTCTGAAGATGAGGAGGATGTGGTCATGCTGACCTTCTAACAATGAAATTGATGCAAGTATGCAACCATAATTTTAAAAAGCCATAATAATTTATGTTATTAAGTTTGTTTTTTGTTATTGCAATGACTTAGGATGACGTTACATGCTGCTGACATCATCAGAACATTTTAGAGGGAAAATCTTAATTTGGAAGAAAGGGTGATTGTACTGGCCAGAAGAAGGAAAATTCTGCATAGTGCATGTACTGCACTGAAAACTAGCTACTTCGCATGGCACAAATCGAATTTGTAGGTGAAAGTGCTGATGACTATGGGGGACCTAGCAGATAATTTTTCAGGTTGGTCTTATTTATCATATTTAATAATATATTTATCGTTTATTTTTTACGTTATTTTTTAGTGTTTACGTTATTGCAGTCAGATATTATATAATATTTACTGTTGTTTATGGCAATGCTAACCACTCATCGGGTAACTGAAATGGCACTTCATTTATGTGTCTTGTATCATTTGTATCACACCATAGTATAGAAACTGGTGCCATCCTGTGTCTCAATTATCAATTGAATATGGTTTTAAATATGACCTCAGAGTACTACAATATTTCAGTAATATTGTGGCAGTGTTCCTCTTGTTGCTTGGCCAACTGTTTTGTACCTTGTAATGGACTATTTTCTTTTTCTTAGCATAAGGTTTGAGATAATAAACAGTTAATTATATATATATATATATATATATATATATATATATGTGTGTATAAAAAATTTAACTTAAATCAGTACTTCATGACCACATTTATTTGGTGTAGCTATGTATTAATTTGGAAAATGTATAGTTAGCTGGCCACTATGGTCCAAATAATATTTAAATAAAATAATATAATATCCACTAATATTAGCACCCTTGGCAAATATGAGTAAATCTGGATCCAGATATTTCAGATCCCCGCTTGTGTAACTTAATCTCCTTCCAAAAGTTTTGGAATGAAAGACTAAAAGAATAAACAGCTAAGACAATTTTTCATGCTCATATTTACAAAGGGAGGCAATTCTTGTGGAGGACACTGAATTGTGAATATGTTTTTATTTTATTTTTAAATAATATACAGTATGGAAATTTCTTGGAACATATTTATTTTAGAACAGCAGACATGAGCGCTCAATTTAAGGATGGCATGAACTTCTGTGGCAACTTGTGGCAGATTGTTGAAAAAAACTGGAAGGTCTTCCTTCCCTTGTTTACGAATGAGCAGAAAGAATTAACCAGAGATCAATTTAGAGCTCTGTTCAGTGTTGCCAGATTGGGCGGTTTTGAATTTGATTGTGCCGGTAAAAAAGGGTTTGTGCGGGTGGACACAATTTGGGCTGGTTTGGGGCCAGTTCGGCGGTTTTCAAACATCTACTTATTAAAGTCTAATTGGTTAATAAAACTAAACTAAAGTGTGCGTGCTGTCATCATGACAAAACACACACGCCCATGCAGAGTCAGCTGGCGTTGGTGTTGACGTCTCCGACGAGCACGCACGCACTTATAGCCAATCAGCGATCAGCAGGCAGACGCGATTTAGCGCGATAACTTGTAGCTGTATATTGTAGTGATCGATAATGCCAAAGTGACCTACATATACAGTAAGTTGTATCTACAGTAAAGAGTAAGATAGTGATCAACTCTAAAAACGTACACATGTGGTGGGAGATGACTCGTTGTGGTGGGAGATGACTCGATGGTTAATATAACTCTGAGAGGAGAGCACAGATCAGTTGAATGACTTGAATTGGAATCGAATATGGGACGACTCCTGTCCATAGTCCATGTGCACTAGCCTAACCAGACATCTGCAACGTTTACACCGTCCAGACTGCATGCACTCTCCTGTCCCTGACAGCTGCTGAAAAATGTTTGAATCAACCATGAATAAGTTTTGACTGCTAAATTCTGCGTTATGTTCTACAATGTGTAGCTACTTCTGAGGGTTAAAGTCATCGGTGCATTTCTTGATTGCCGTTTTGACAGTGTCCACCTGGACATTTTAGTCATATTTGCTAATTCTAATTAATTGTTGCCCTGTTTTGATCCGTTTTCCTGGGAAATTATTTATTTTTTATTTTATTTTATCATCGTTATTTTGTTTTAAGGAGATAAAAATGGTGCTTATCAACCTTGAATGACATATGGCAATACAATTATATCACATTATTTTGGCAGTAAAATTTTGGGCAGTTTTTTCTTGGAGTGGGCGGTTTTTGGTGAGCTTTTGGGCTGGAAATCACCGTCCCAATCTGGCAACACTGGCTCTGTTCACAATTTGCTGGAGTGAGCATAGAAAGTATAAGAAGTGGACAGAGCCATCTCATTGGATCTCAATTGAGACAAGTGAAGCCCATTTTTAGCGAAATTTTTTTTTTTAGCACTTCCGTCCCTGACGCGCAGACTCAAACAAGCTTGATGACGTGAGCAACCTGTCTGACAGATGTAAATCTTCTAGTAGCTGTGCGTGAAAACTGCCAACGTTAATCTTGCAGAGACGGCAAGCTTGAGCAAAAAGTTCTTTGGCGTGAGTGAGCAGGAGTAAGTATTCTGATTAATTATTTTGTATAGTATTTATTTTAAAATGTAACGCCAGTACTGTCAGTACCATAGACAGTATATAAGGGTCTGTACGGTAATTTCTCTACTGTGCGACGGACAGTCGAGTGGTTATGACGCAATCGTTAGCCTATTTTTACAAAAACTGTTTCTACGGGGCCATAATGTAACATAGAAGGTAATGGAGCCCTTTATACATTGTTGTGTTTCTTTAGAAATAAATAATGGACAAATGGAGTCTTTAAATGCCTCAGATGTAAAGTTATTCGCTGTCAAAGTGACGCCAAAATGAATGGGAGTCAATGGAAATGCTAACGCAAGTGAAGTTCTGCTACAAGATGGCGGCACCCGGCCGGCTTCAACTTCCGGTCGATGGATTACCCCCTTGGGAGTGAGGAGGGAAGCAACCTCAGAGAAATGGAGGAAGACACCATCTTTTGCTGGGAGCTCCTGATGAATTCAATTCAGGGTAATTAGAATGGGATAATTTTGAATAATATTGTCATATTTTATGATTATGCTTTTCTTCAATATCACTCTCAGTCTTCAATATACAGTATTTGCATGGTTTTAACAGGTAATCACCGCTGTTCTTATATTCAGAACAACAGCACAGTTGTGTGATATTGCCTTTATACAGCTGATCAATAAGCTATAATAAGCTATCAATAAAATATAATATTGAATTTTCTTAATTTTACAGAAAAACAATCAGAAATCACCTTTCAGGAGTGGGAGCTCCTGAAACACCTTTCTGGTATTTATTACTGGTGCAGACAGCATTCCCCCATTGGGCTTCCCCTGAGAACCGAGAATTGAGTTTTACATGCAAGACGATCGCCGGCTTCCATTTGCGTCAACTTGTGGCATGGTGCTCTTTTTGCCTCGAGGCATCCAAGAAGAGGAGGAGTTTACTGACCTGCTTAACACAGCACTTAAAGGGTACCTTGGATTTGGATAAATCTAATTTAGTAAATTTAGTCAATTGTTAATTAAAGGGATAGTTGACCCTAAAACGAAATTTATATCATTAATTACTCACCCTCATGTTGTTCCAAACGCGTACAATTTTTGTTCATCTTCAGAACACAAATGAAGATCTTTTTAATGAAATCTGAGAGCTTTCTGTCCCTCCATTGACAGCTACGCAAATACCACTTTGTCATTAATAGTTGACCCCTCTCAGACCCCAGAGTCCCGAGCCTCTGGGACCCTTCCTTCTGAAGTGCACCCTTTCCTGTTGGGCCCCGTATCTCGGACCGTGGGGGCGCTAGAACCACAGGCTAGGGCGCTTTGGAGAGGGCCCCTGGGGACCTTACGCTGACTCGAGTTTGGTGCCTCTAGGCGGCTTGGTCGCCGAGTTATAGCCGTTCAAAGTTCGGGCCTATGGAGGGTGGGTACAATCCCACGTTGCATTTATTCCATTGTACAAAATAGTGGTTTCGTGGACAGTGGAATTATGGGATGGCACTTGGTGCAATGGACTCAGGGGAGGCCCCTGAGTGCAGTAAAATGGTTTTAAATGTCTATCAGAGAAACTGTCCCAATCCCCATTCAATCGATGGCAGGTGGAATTGTGTCCGATTGCAGCTTATTGAATGAACGGCGGGAAATCATTTTACAAAAATAGTGGGTTATTGGACAAATAGTGGCTTCGTGGACTCGTGGATTTTTAAGCTTAGCTTTTCATTTTCGCAAAATTCAGCCGAGACGATTTCCGCATCAAGCTGACGCAAAATTCAGCCGAGACGATTTCAGCCGAGACGATTTCCGCATCAAGCTGACGCAAAATTCAGCCGAGACGATTTCCGCATCAAGCTGACGCAAAATTCAGCCGAGACGATTTCCGCATCAAGCTGACTTGTGACTGTGCTCAAAGAGTATAAAAGAGCCCTGTACGGGTCAATCTTTGTCATTACAACTCAATACTCCACATTCAACATTGCACACACACACAAAACCACACTGCACCAGGTTCCTGACGCGTTCCTCACTTTTTTTTTCCGCAACCACGTTCGACATGGGGATCGAAGACTGCCCGATATGTTCTAGGACGTACCACCAGCTGAGCCAGCACCTCACCACCAGCCACCTTGTGAGGAACAAGGCCGAGCGCAAGCTGCTGCTTGCCCTTTCATCCGGGAGGGTGGACGTCCGCAAGGGCACCTGCCCAGTGCCCGCCTGCGGCAAGTCCAGCTCCCGGATGGACCGCCACCTGAAGGGCCACACTGAGCTGACGGCCGCAGCTCGCCGCAAAACAATGGAGGTTCTGAAGAGGAACAAAATCCTGGGGGACCTCGTCGAGCTGAGGGCAGGTAACCCAACTGTGCCACTGGCCTCCTCCCTGGACCTGGAGAATGTCACAGTGACTCCGGAGGAGGAGGAGGAGGAGGAGGAGGCGGAGGTGGACAACCCCGCTTTGCCCTGCACAAACCCCGTCTGCCTTCGCCTCAGGGACGAGGTGGCCGACCTCAACCTCCAGAGGTCACCTGCTGGACACCCTGAGCAGGGCACTCAAGGACCTGACCCGCCGCTACAAGCGGTTGAGGAGGAGGTCGATGCCACCCCCCTCCGCCCAGGTAGCCAGGGTGACGGGACGGCTGATGTCCGCCCTCCGCTCCCCCGAGAAAGGTGATTGCATGGAGGAGGAAGGAGAGCCCTGCGCCTGGCCATCCGAAGAGTTGGCCTGCGAGGCCCCCCAGCCTCTCGCCCCTGCCCAGCCACCTCCGCAGCAGGAGAGGTACCCTTTCCCGGACCACGTGACAGCTCTGAGTGAGTACTTTTTATTTTATTGTATTTTAGGATTGCTTTTACCTGATAATTTATTTTACTTGCTTATTTTTTTGGTTTAAAGTGTGTAGCTTTTCTGTTGTTATGTTTGTCTGTAAAGCGCTTTGAGAAAGCAACTTTTAAATGCTTTTTTAAAATAAATGTATTATTATTATATTATTATTATTATTATTATTACTTTGTGGCTTCTCCCTCTGCGGACAGTGTTTTCTGACCCCCGTGTTTTTGTTCTGACCCTGTATGTTGTTGTGTGTTTTCTCTCTTTTTGCAGATGTCCTGCTCGAGGAGTTCCGTGGCCACCAGGAGGGCGCCGACCCCACTCCCAGGCTGGTAAACAACGTGGGGTCCAAGGTCTTCAGGATAAAAAAATGTATTGCATTTATGGCAGCGGGGCACACCAACCTGGCCAGCTTGGCATTTTTAAATCAGACGGCGAGGATGCGGTCTTGGCATCAGTCCCTGAACCAGGCCAAGATCGCGGAGCCGACGATACAGATGTATTTAAAAAATGTCTCGCAAATTCTTGCATACGTCACGGAGACCCCGCCGCCCAACTGCCGCCTCTCCCGCAACGTGATGGTCGGCCTGAACCGGGAGATTAAAAGTCTCAACCGCTCAGTTCGGCGGAGAGTGGTCGTCCATGAAGTGGGGGTCAAACAGGCCAAGGAGGACCACTTGATCCCCAAGGCCGCTCTCCGCCGGTGCGTTGCCTCCACCAAGGCCATCATTCCGGAAATCCTTGGTAAGTTTTTGCCTCCTCTTACCTCTTAAACCTTTGCGTGGCACTCTGTTTAACAATGTTTTCTTTTTTTTCACAGCCCGTCTGAAGGTGACCCTTGGCAGGAAGGACCAGTGGTCATTTTATGGGCATCTCAACGCTTACCTGGCCTGCATCTACGGGCATCGCGGTGGGGTGTTCCAGAACATGACCATTGGGGAGGTGGAGGCAGCGCGCCAGGCCACCATCGACGGGTGCTATGTTATTAATGTGCGTTGAATGTTAAATGTTCTCTCTCTCTCTTCTTTATGTGTCTCTGTCCTTCTCTTACGCCGCTCGTTTGTTGCTGTTTCCACAGATTTCCACCCACAAGACCAACCAGGCGTTCGGGGCCGCTCAGCTGGCCGTGACAGAGATGGAGTACGCCTGGATGACGGAGTTCCTGGCCATGAGGAAAGAGCTAGTGGGCGGCGGCTTCACATCGAAGCCCAGCTCGCTTCACATCGAAGCCCAGCCCTCAGCGGGCGCTATTCGAGGCAGCCGTGGAGGGTGAGGATGCCACCCCGGGGACCCCGGAGCGCCCCACCACCTCCTCCCGTCTAAAGGTGCCCAGGAGGGCCCGTAAGCGGCCGGCCCCCGCCGCCAGCCAGCCATCCGGACCAGGACCAGGACCAGGGCAGTGAGTCCGCTTCGGTGAGTCTGACTTTTGGCGGGTCTGTTTATAGTTTGTCTGACGCGTGTTTGGCGTGTTTGCTGATTCTTCTTTCCCTTCTCGCTCTTTGCAGACGGAGCGCAGCGCGGTGAAGTGGCGTCCGAGTCTCCCGAACTACCCCATGGTCCGGCTGTCTCCTTTAACCCTCTAGAAACGCGCCGGCGCGTTTTGCGCGATTTTTTTCACATAGCAGCAAAATAGACTTAAAATACTCAGTCACTTTTGGTCATACACACTTAAGAAATATGAAAAAATAAACTGTTAAATGTCTACTTTTTTATGGGTCCACTTACAATCGAAATAAAACATTGTGCTTTTGTAAAATAAAGAAAATAAACAGGGTGTGCTTTCTGCCTCTCCGTCTCCGTGAACCTTTTTTCTGGAGCACGTCTCTAAACGTAAACAAAACTCCGCGAATACTAGTCACACAGGCATGATCAATATATCTTTATAATCATTTAAGTGTGTACTTTTAAATTATCTAATTCAAAACTAAAACAAATATTCTCTGTTTAAGTAATTCGTATGAAAGCAACGACTTGTACAGTTTCTCCAGCCTGAACTCATTAAAGCTAATGTGACCACGCCCAACAGCTGCTCGCATACTAATGAGCCACGTGGAGGAACACAAACTGTTACGCTCTCAAAACAGATAATCCGGCGACATCAGTCTTCAGTCCTGCTCTGCTTTTCACAAGTGTGGAATACTGTGCTGTTTATCTTGGATTTACCTCAGAAGAGATAGAAGAACACGATTTGATTATGAGAACGATGTTTAAGGTAAGACATATTATTGTTTGTAGCATGTTAGCAGGATGTTATCAGGGTTCTCAAGTTTTATCAAAAGCTTGGAGTGAGATCACATGCGGTTAGGGGAGGAGCCCTAATGAAGCCCCGCCCCCCAATTTTACCCATTGTTCATAATAGGCTTTATGCCCAGCTGCACTACTTCCTGAACTTCAGCCAGCTCCTTGTTTCCTGTCTGCCATTATTGGACAAACTTGATTAATTCAGGTGTGTCTGATTATTGTTGCCGTGACTACTGAGGTCAGGCACACCTGAATTAATCAATTTGTCCAATAATGACAGACAGGAAACAAGGAGCTGGCTGAAGTTCAGGAAGTAGTGCAGCTGGGCATAAAGCCAATTAACCAGCACAAATTGAAACTACAACAATTGGTAAATCTGATAAATGACAGATCAATTCATCACATCAAATATACTCTTTAATGTTATATTTCAAAATGACAAATATACAAATATTACAAAAATATAACAAATTGCTCCAAACAGTTTGGGGGAAAAAATCTTTTTGCATTTTGAATGTGTCTAGTCGAAATTGTATAATGATTTATTGTGTGGTGGGACATTGTGAACAAATGGACATATTTAAGGTGTGTGTGTGTGTGTGTGCACAAGAGTACACACTCCAGCTTATGAAATGTGTTTTGTGTTGTTAATGTAACTAGAAAGACTATTAATACAGTATAATATATAATTTAAAATAAAATGAAGAAATACATCTTCATTCCTTCCCATACCCACTAACATTTCCCTTAGTTTCAGATAACATAAGCTAGCCAAACTGAGCCAAAGCCTGGTTGCAAAGTAGTTGTAGAGTTTTTGACTGCATCAATAATAATGTATAGGATGGGCTTTATAGTGTATTCAATGGGCTATATTTTAAATGTTCTAGCCTAAAAATGTTAGACGAGCTTTCTTCCAACTTACCTTCTCCATCACGACGTTTGTTCGCGCAATGTTGTTGGTTACCTAGTAACGAACGTACGGTGGCCAAGAATGTTCCGTCAACTTCCGTGTGTTCGCACATCTATGTTGCCTACTAACGAACGCAATCTGGCCGAGATACGTGCTGGCGGCAGGAAACTTCTCTTTGTGTGCCTGCGCCTCGTATACAACTTTATATATAAAGCTTGCAGGACAACTTGGTTGGCATTGCATTTCAGCGTGAGAAATACACGGTGTGGCGTGTGAGCGTGTGAGCTGGTTGAATTGCGTGTGTCTCACGGCCAATGCGTGAGACTTGAGAACCCTGTGTTATTGTGGCATAAACTTGTAGCTACTAGTTAAACTGGTGCCAGACTAAATGTAGGTTATAAAATGTGATTGGAGTAAAACATGAAGCCTAATGCTAAATGTATATACATAAAAACATTATCATGTTACAGGCTACGAATGTTTTTATGTTCGATAATTAAACACAGCACGATATAACAGAAGGCTCGTATGATTGTGAATATTATGATGGTAAGACCGGTGTTTATTGTTAAATACTGTGTTTGTGGATATCTGCTCACACGTAGATATGTATAATTATGTAAGAAAAATGTTTCATAGTTTGGTACGGCTCGATCGCATTCAGTAAATGTTTGCATGCACTGAGTTTGAGCAGACGTTTGAATCACGCGCGCTGTTGGTTTGAAAAGCAAAACAAACATTAGGCTTCATGTTTTTACTCCAGCAATCTCATTTCATAACGTCGTAACGAATGGAAACGTTTGAAGTAACATGATAATCCATATAGTTTTCTCTAATGTAGTGTGACTGAACTTTTTAGTGATTTATAGGCTGCCGTCTACAGGCTATTGTTATTATTTCATGTAGCCCTGTATGCCTACAAGGCACAGCACACTTGGGAGTTCATATATATAGTGTATGTATGTATTTAGTAAATTTCATAATTTGAACCAGAAAAATCTAAAATAGTTTCTCCTGATATCAGCATGTTCACAGCTGTGTTTTTGTTTTGTTTTTCTAAAAAATGTTTTTACAGGGACCAGCACTGATGAGTCCAGCTGACATTCACGTGAGTCTCTGTACATGAACATGGTGAAAAATCAAACACCTTGGAGATGACAGGTATGTAACATATATGTTTTAGGAATGGCACAATGTTGTGTGACTGTCCAAGTCTCTGTCTTTAGATCAGTGTGTTTTACTAATGTGCTTTTTTGTCTTTGGTTGTGTATCTTTTTGGTTGTGTTGTAAATAACTTGGTTGTGTTGTAAATAAATCCAAACAATCTAAAAGCCATTCTTTTTTAAGTCTCTCCTCATTCTTTGTGCAAGGGTTCTCACAATGACAGCACCTGACAGCACCTTATAGGGCCATTAGCGGAGGGCCTTTGTCTTTCTCAGGTGTGAAAACACTATATATTCATGGGTTGTTAACGCCCCTTCGCATAAAGCTTTCTTACACAAAACACGTCTTATGAATTTTAAGTCAATATATTGTCTTATCTGAATAAGTAGTCAGGATGATTTTCACATAGTTTTGAAGCAAATATTCTATGCCACGTGATACAATTTTCAAAAGTCTTGTGAAGAAATAATTAGTATGGGTTTTATGACCTTATTTCAGTGACAATGTTTTTTTGTTTTTTCACAAACCACGCATAAACGTCATTATCTCAAAACTACAATCTTTTACATACATGCTGCTGACATATTACTGTAGCAGAGTTTGTGCTGAATACAGTGTAATCAGACTTTAGCCATGAAAATGTCACAAGTATCAGAAATAAGCACAAATGTCAGAGCATGTCAGAACACCTCCAAGACCCAGAAAACACCTCAGACCCCAGAGGGTTAAAATCGCCTTACAAGGTGGCCCGGAAGCTGCTGAAGTCAGCAATCCACAGGTCGGCAATAATCAATTCCGCAGTGAAGAGGCAGCGGAAGCCGCCCAAAAGTTTGTTTTAGTTATGTTGTATCAGTTCAGTTCAAATAAATGTTTGAAAAAAGTTTCACTTGTCTGTTTGGGTTCTTGTTCTAACAAATGTTTGAACAGTTTCACTTGTCTATTTGGATGCTAATTGGTGGACCTACGACCTCGTTCTGGGGTCGGAAGGTCAAAAAAGGGCACAGTGGGTTATTGGACAAATAGTGGGTTCGTGGACACGTGGTTTTTAAGCTTAGCTTTCAAAATATTTGGATGAAAACCATTTATCTGCACTCAGCGGGCCCCCCCGAGTCAATAGAACCAAGCGCCGTCCCAAAATTCCACTGTCCACGAATCCACTATTTTTTACAATGGAGTAAATGCTACGTGGGATCTCCATATCTCAGCTCTGGAAGGCTCTAGAGCCTCCATTTTTACACTCAGGTCTAAGTCCCTTGACCCTCTATCAGAATCCAGAGTTTCAAGAAGATCAGAGAAACTTGTTTTTCCGACCCAAAAAAAACCACAGGGGGTTTTGTATGTAGAATATTGGCCTCATTCGGGTAAAAAAAAAAAAGCCTGTGCCCTTCTAGGACCTCTGCCTTAAATAACATTCATGGATGGTAACATTTAGGCCGAAAAATATAGATACATACAGTTTATAATAAAAATAGTTGCACAATAACGCTTTTATGAGCAGTGTATACTGTGAAGTAACGGGACAGTACTGATCAAGGCCGAAAATTAGACATAGTTACAATTTATAATACATCTTAACTGCATTAATTAAGATTGATATGTTAAGAGTATCTCACCTTCAGTCTTCAGTCTTCAGTCAACGTGAATGATCGTCTAAAAAAATGTGTGTTGCTATACCCAATTTTACGCCCAGTGACAGCCCCCAGTATTTGCCATGGCAACTAACCCAAAACCCAAACAATCTCCAGAAACCTGACACTTGCTACGACGAACCAAGGGGGCCCACTCTGAGTCCTAATAAATGGGTTTCATCAAAATATTAGTACAGAGTGCTCTAGAGCCCTGTGCTTTTGGTATGTCGCTCGAGGCGGGCCCTGGGGCCACCGTGCCGAATTTGGGGCCCCTGGGACCTTTCTATCAAAATCCCGCTCGCCCATTAAATGAATGGGATTTCCATAGTGGTTTCGCGGACTTCGAAATGGCCGATCGACTAGGGGGCGCCATTTCCCCCTAGTCTCGGCCCCCTGGTCCGGGTGGATAAATTTGGTGGTCCTACGACCTCGTTCAGGGGTCGAACCGTCAACAAAGTGTGAAAAACACTGAAAAACACAAAGTTTTACACTGAATAAGGTCCCGGAAGGTCAAAGCAAAAATTTTGGCGTTTTACATTTAAAACGATCATATCTTAGTCTAAACCTAAAGTAATATTGACAAACTATGTATCATTTGAAAGGTTACAGTATCTAGTTTTGATATGTGGTGTCTGATTTTCAATACAAATGACAAAGGAACAGAAACGTATTAATTTGTATTCATTTCCTTGTTTTTAGCTTCCAGGTCCTTTTTTTTTTTTTTTTTTTTTACAACGAAATTACTCGAAAATGTGTGGATTGTGTCCAGTTGAGTGTGTTAAGTGCACTAGAGGTGGTTTAATACACGTTTTCATTTTTTAAAACGAATGGAGCCCCATTCAAAAATGACATAAACTTGCAGGGGTCAAAAAGGTCAAACCAACGGAACGCGAGTCCGTAAGGAGACGGAAGGTCGCAGGACCCCGAAACTCGAGTTTGAGGGCCCTAGGCGTTTTCTAACCCTCGTTCGTGATGACACCAGGGATTGTGGATGGCGACTGTAGTTTTTTTAATTTATTTTTTTATTAAACCGCCTCTACTGTACTAAGCACACTCAACTGAACACATCACACTAATTTTCAAGTCATTTCAGTGCTTAATTTGTATAAAAAAACAGAAACCTTTTCTCAGTCGATTATCGCATCAATCCGACGCAAAAAGTCAGTTATCTCAACAAGACTGGTGATTGGACGACCTTTTCTCGAGCTGACTTGTGACTGAGCTCAAAAGGAGTATAAAGGATCCCTGCACGGGTCAAAATTGTTACACAACAATGGAAGACGAAATCAAAGTTTTTAAGCTGTGCATGGATGACTGCGCACTCTGCCGGGACGAGGAAGACCGGCCAGAGGAGGTGCTGGACAACCAAGCGGGGCCTTGCCCTAAAACTGCCTGCCTGGACGTCAAGGCCGAGCTGGAGAAGCTGACAGTAAAACTTGCGACCGTGACCCAGGCACTCAAGGTTTTGAGCAGGCGCTTCCTCCGCATGAGGCGGAATGAGGAGAGGCAAGCCCTGAGACCCCTGCCACCTCCTCCGGGCGTAAGGAGGACACCGGCGATACGGGTCATGAGAGGCCGGCCGGGCTGTCATCGCCATCAACCGCTGGGATCCCGCCGAAGATGGGAAAGGTGGTCCCGTCCGTTTCAGTAAGTCCATCTTTTGGTGGGTCTGTTTATGTTTGAGTGGGCGTGTTTGCTGACTCTTTGCCTTTCTCTTTTTTTTGCAGGAGGAGCCGAGTCCAGCGCAGAGGACATCCAGCGCCATCAAGGTCCTGAAGAGTCCTCTCTTTTTTTTGTCTTTTTTTTAAAAATAAATCTTTTGAAAAGTTCCATTTGTCTTGTCTTTATTAAGCTAATTGGTGGACCCTCGACCTCGTTCAGGGGTCGGAAGGTCGAAAAAGGGTGAAAAACACACGTTTTGTATTTTACACTGAACAAGGTCACTCAAAAAGATTTTTTTTTATTCCTGTCGATTAAACCACCTCTACTGTATGAGAGAGATGGATCAAAGACGATGAAAAATACTTTTTCAGGCACTTTTTGACTGGGTGTATGTGTCTATTGTGTTCTTGTCTAACAATGTCTAACCATTAAAAAAAAGAATAACTCTTAGCATAAACTAAAGTAAAATTGACAAACTAAGCTTACAAAAGGGTGAAAAACATGTCACGGGGTCAAAAAGGTCAAACCAACGGAACGCGCTGCCGTAAGGAGATGGAAGGTCGCAGGGGCCCGAAACGTCCAGTGCCCTTGAGTCGGGCCCCCGAGTTTGAGGGCCCTAGCCGCTCTCTAAGCGTTTCCTAACCCCCGTTTGTGACGAGTCCATTGATTGTGGATGGTGACTGGAAAATGTGGATGGTGACTGGACAAATGGCGGGCCTCGGGGACGCCCCCTACCGGATCGCCGTTCGCTGGGGCCCCCGACTTTGAACGGCCGTAACTCGGGAACCCGGGCGAGTTGGGCCTCGGGGGTGGGCTCGTTCGAAAGGCCCCCTCCAGCACTACGATCTATTAGAGTTTGGGGAATATTGAGCGAGGGGTTCTCGAGATATAAGCCGACAAAGCTGTGCCTTTGACCGGACGTAACTCCCTGACCCCGAGGCCCTCGGGGACGGGGGTGGGCTCGTTGGATAGGGCCCCTCGAGGCCTACAGACGACCCGAGTTTGACATTTTTTCGCCGAGTGATTTTCGAGATATTCGTTAGTGTCCACAAACCCACTATTTGTCCAATAACCAACTATTTTTTTAAATTACTAACCCCTAACTTCATGCAACAATCGTCTCATGGCCCTCTATCAGAATCCAGAGTTTCGAGAAGATCGTCGGTTTTTTCGGGTCGAGATTTTGAGTTTCTCCGATCTTCTCGAAACTCTGGATTCTGATAGAGGGCCCTGAGACTTAGACCTGAGTGCAAAAATGGAGGCTCTAGATGGGACATTTGCCCAAAATAGTGGGCAATTGGACAAATAGTGGGTTAGTGGGACAGGGGGGTGCGTGGCGCCTCACTTAGGACAAAGTCTGAACTGCATCTGGGGGCCTCAGCCATCGGGGGGCTCCCGTCGGGGCACCTCGTCCCTGCCCGCGCGTGCCCCGGAAGGGTCGGCGGGCGTCGGCGGCCGGACCCCCAAAAATTTCGGGGGGCCGGCGCGCTCATCCACCAACCACCGTCCGCGCCACCTCGCCCCAAGGACCGTTTGGACGGTTTGGTTCGGCCATGGACTAGCTAGAGTTAGAGCAAGGTTGGGACTGAAGTCTGCAGGACAGTAGCTCTCCAGAAGCAGGGTTGAAGATCCCTGCTACAAGGGTAAACAGAACAGAACCAAATGTATAGCAGATGTCATTAATGTTTCTATTGGCAATAGAAATTAATCAGATTGGAATATCAGAAGGCGAAGTCCTACTTTCAAAGAGAGGTGCCTGGAGCTGGGTATGGAAGAGGCTAATTAGCTCCTGAGCAACACACTAAGCTACTGAATAATACTGAATGGTCTATATAGAGATACCATGATAGGAACCGTACTCCTATGTAGACGTAGATAAGCTGAGAGTCAGCGAATACAAGCTAGAAGTAACATGACATAGAAGTTTGATGAGGAATATAAACCATGTCTCTATGGTTAAGAAGTAACACTCTTTTTGAAACATACTCACGTTTGAAACGTACCTTATACCTCTTGCTTTAAGATGTCCCATGACCATCTTTTGTCCTGTATTAGGACAACTGGCAATAAATTCTAGTACTTTTTTTTTTTAAGTCTTCATCAGTGATATCACTGTAAGTCTGCCTCACAGATAACTGATACTGGGTCATTTTGTTCCGCATTGTTCGTTGACTTAGAGAATACATTGCAGCAATTTCTTTAACTGTGAAATGTTCGTCAAGTAAATATTTCAGTTGCTCTTCACTGAGAAAGAAAAACCTTTCACAGGTTTGGACTGGCAAAGAAAAGATATGTAGCTCATGCAATGCAACATTTAATAGTGAAAATATCTCCTCTTCATGTCGCAGTGGTCTGTACACAACAAATCTGGACAAAACATGGACAATGCTTTCCAGTCTAAAGAAAAAGTTATCACAGTGTGTATCTACAGCAGCCTGTCTCAGCTCTGCACCTAATGACTGCAGGCTCTCAGATATGGCACTCAGCACATCCTGAAGAACATGTGGTTCTTCGCTGAAAAGAGAGAAAAAAGAAAAGAAAAAACATCAGATCAATAAAATACAGTCCAGTGTAGCAATCAAGACACTCCTGAGGGATACAATTACAGGGTGATATTACCAAAATATGTAAATACTGCTTGAATTTGACATTTACAATTAATTTACTTTTTTAAATTACAATGTGATAGTTTGTTTCACTGTTTACTTAAAAGGTTGTGCGATTTTGTCTAAAAAAATAAAAACATGTTCTTGGTGCTATGTAACCAGAGGGTGAAGCTTCCAATAACGCATCTAAAAGCTATCAATCAACTCTCAGACAAGAAAAAGAACACAGTTTCACACCAGAGTATGTGATTGGAGTGGTAATATTTCCAGAGCGGAGAGAGACTTTATGAAGAGGGGGGATGGGCTTGTGGTGGCTGGAGGTAATGGCTCTGCAGTAGATTGTTGTCTGTTTATTAACCATGGTTTTATCATGTTTTTTGGGCTTATTGACTACAATTAAAAAATTGGTCAGGATTTGTAAAGTGCGAAAGTTTAAATGGTTCCCCAACGAGCAAAAATACTTAGTTTAATTACACAGGTAACAAAATAGACAAGTAAACCGTTTCAATTTTATTTTTATGTTTAGTTCTATAGACAAACTTTAACAAATATCAAGTCAAAAAAGAGCGCCACATTCATGAAAGTAACCAAAAATTGTAAAACATTTTTTTCACTTGAATGTTGCTAGTGCGAACTGACCAAAGAACTGGAAAGCTAATGACAGTCACAAAACTCCTGCAAAAAGCGGACTTCCCTCTTACCTTGACATTTCCTTGATTGTTTCGTAGTCTATACTTTTAGACTACACACAATGCATGATTGACTTTTAGTTAGTTGAATGAGTCAAGTTCTTTAACCATAAAGTCTAACTACACAATGAGAGGAAAATAACATTTAACCATCCACAAAATGTTATTACGTTGTTGAATGCGCATGCGCCAAAACTACTACGTCATGATAATGCACTAGGCTACTTGCAGTATTTGTGTGTGAGTGCGCTGGTAATCCCTACGTTCTGAGGATCAATTGACCCCACAAATATAGTAATAGCAGTACATTTTGACCTTGTGGGAGTGTTTTTGGTGTCCATGAGGAAACAATCTTATAAATCATACAGAAATATGTTTTCTAAAATGCATAATATTCAGACTGGTACCTTTTGTATGTGAGGGAGAAAATGGATGTGAATGTAAGCCTCATTGTCCTCCAGACTCTTTCTAAATGAGAGTTTTAGTGTTGTAACTGAGTACAATAACTGACAAACACTTAAATGAAATATAACCTTGTTGATGCTTAAGCCACTGCAAGGATTCAAAAGAAACTATTTTGATTATATTATGCATTCCTTTGGAGTTTTAGCTGGGGGGGAAAGGTGATTTATTACTGTGCCACCTTTGTGACTGTTCATCAAATTTAGCACACTTGATTCACACAACACATGACTGCACTGGTTCTTATAATGGTAAACCATTCGGATTACACATCATTATGCTACAAAATGACTAACTGTTGGCCGCAAAAAACAAAAAAAAAAACAAAGAAAGAAGTGGGGAAAAATGTAAAAGAAAATACAACTTGATTCAGGGGAACAATCTTTTTTGTATAGCCTATCCCTTGTTGTTCAAGGGTTATTAACATACAAATACTTGAGAGACAGTGCAAAATCTTACACAAATATTACACTTGCACTAACAATAGGCCTACACCCTATTGGTTACTTGATGAGAGAAATGAACATATTGTACATACAGTAAACTATCACATAGAACTCCCTCGATGATGGTCATTTATTTGCAGACATTTTTAGGGACTGTATTTTACCATAAAAAAAAGGAAACCTCACTGTTTCCCAACCCTGTTCCTGAAGATACACCAAACACAACACATTTCCCTGCTCTTCATCATAATCACTTCCTCTCGGATCATCATCTCGATCCACACATCAGCTCTTCAGTGGAGACTTTGAGACATAGCCTAAGCAGTGAAAGGAGGAAGACTTCAGCAACGGGTCTTCAGGGTCAGGAAACACTGGACTACATGACTAGTGAGCTTCAGAAAGAGTTTGGTGACAAGGCCAAGAAAATGTTTCTTATTTTTAGAAGAGGTGAAAAATTATACATTAACACAATAATTCAAACACAGTGTTGTACATATTTATCCCAGACTATTGTTGGGCTGGTGCAGTATAGCACAGGAGTCCTGAAATCACCCCATCACCACACATGCTCTTATGTATAAAGCCCATGTTAATGACCTGATCTGAATCAGATGCTTTTGATTGAGGAGATAATGCAGAATAAACAGAACAGACAGAGAAACCCATAAAACATTATCCGTACATAAACCATCTCCTTATGCGCCTAGAGAGAAATGCTAATGGTTAATGAATAATGGATAATGGATTATAGACAGTAGTGTATTTATTTTAGTTTTGAGTTGTTTCGTTTAAAGACATTTCAATCTTTCTATACAGGCTATTTCTCATAATTTCGTTTAATTTATGACGAGATGTGCTCCAGTTCACGAGTGACTGCGCTCGCGACTCCATAAATCATAGGGACCCCCATAAAAAAATATATTTTTGGATTTTGGGGGGTCCCAAATAGGCTATATTTTAACATTAAAAATGATTGTGAAAATTATAGGTCTTTAATGACGCTTTATATTTATAACAGTAATTAATTCATTTCCTAGCGTGAGGCAACAATCAGGGCAGTAGCTACAGGAGTCCTGCCACAGGACATTTTCATCTATTATTAGCAGAGTGAGTTGTTGTTGTGGTGCACCCACTAAATAAGGACTGTACAAAGTTGCGCTGTTGGGGCTCGGGCAGTTATTTATAACATATTAATTTAGAGTTAAGAAACATATAGGCTACACACGACCAGAGTGCTGTTTTCCTGAATGCCATCACGATTGAAACCGAAATATTGATTTCATAACAGTTCAATAAACAAATAGGCCTTGTTAAAATTAAGTTAGGCTACTTACGAGTCAAAGATTCAATTACCCATTATTAAACCGCCTCATTCTAAATAAATGAGCCGTTTGAACGAATCGTTTAAATTAATGACTCAATGACTCGCTCATTAAGACGGCCGCCTGCCGCCTCCTACTGTCGGTTTAGTTTCAAAGTATCATTCTTTTCAACATTCCTTATTTGTATATTTAAAAAATTATTTAAAACAATCTCATAATCTCATTTAATACAGTTATAATTTTTCAATTTAACTTACCGGTATGTAATTTGATTGGTAGCAGCCACTAGACTAGGCTGTCTTATTATTTTAATTGAATGTAGCCTATTAATAAAATGTAAGAATTTGAAATGAAATTTAGAGCATAGGCCTACGTTAAATAAAATTAGGGTAAAAGTGCCCTTTATAGAGATACAAAAAAATATTCAGATAAGAGTGTTTTCAAAAATGAAACATTGACAATTTAAGTTTAAAGGGGGTAAAGCCTCTGTTTAGGCTATAAAGGAAATGTAATTTTGCAAAAAGAAGAACTTTTCAGTTAAATAAATGTTAATTTTAAATCGGCCTACTTCAGTGTGATATATTACCATATTATCATGCTTAATTGAATAATTGTAATGTGAAGATCAGATGCAGATATCTAAATCAAATATGGGTGGTTGGCGGGTGGATTTTCATTTATTTTTAACAACAGATTCGAGTGACAACAAAGTGCATCAGATTAATGAATTTATCTTTAAAATGTAAAAAAAATTCCGGACCCCCCAGTGTTAGGATTTTGCCACCTCTGCCTCATTTTGAGACAGGAAAAATCCTGACATTGGTCCATATATATGTTGTCTACAGTAGGATACATAGCAAGGTAGTCATCAGAATTGATCATTTTATAATTACATAGCCTACATTTTCGTGGACCCCCCAAGAGTCATAAATCAATTCGAACCCTGCCCATAGAAAATCATTACAAGAACGCTTAAAGTGGTTTAGTGCAGATTAGACTGTCCCATTATTACGTCGAAATAACTATGTCGAAATAACAGATTACTTATGTTGAAATAATGACTCAATATCTCGAAATAGAAAGTTTTCTTTTTTCACTGCACCATTTGTTTCAGGGCTGCATATAGAACACAGCCTGAATAGGTTAACGTTAACAGTAATTGAGTCCAGAAATAATATTTGGCGGTGCTTTGGTCTTTACTAGCCCGCCCTAGCGCCGCCCATTATTACCAATATTAAACACACATAAATATATATACATAAATGAGATATATAATAGTGTTGTAAACCCCCAAAAACATGAAGACAGTGTTAGTTATGATCATATCCCAAATTAAAAAGGTACAATAGTGAGATGATAGAATTCAGCCTAACTATTAGTATAATAGCCAGACGTTTATCCACACGTACGTTATTCAGACGCAAAGTAAAAACAATAATTTTTCAGCTACGTCGCCGCCGCGCACTTTGAGCGCAGCTCCAACACGTAACCGTGACGTCTCAAATCTTACGTCTGACACCTGAATACTATGGGATTTCGGCCAGACGGCTCGCGAGCGTATACACGTTAGTTCACCTCTCAGTTTGCTTAGCGATCGACAAAAAGTGCACAAATCACACCTCATACACGCACGTTCACCCACCCACACACGTACGTTCACCCACCCACACACGTACGTTCACCCACCCACACACGTACGTTCACCTACCCACACACGTACGTTCACCCACCCAAACAGGTATGTTTACCCACCCACACACGTACGTTCACCCACCCAAACACGTACGTTCACCCACCCACACACGTACGTTCACCCACCCACACACGTACGTTCACCCACACGTACGTTCACCCACCCACACACGTATGTTTACCCACCCACACACGTACGTACGTTCACCCACCCACACACGTACGTTCACCCACCCACACACGTACGTTCACCCACACGTATGTTTACCCATTTGTCTGCTGAGGATGATGAGTCCTTGCCAGACAAGAAAAAGGGTGAGTACAGTTTAATTAAGTTGGCTGTGTAAACTGTGTATTAGTATTCATCGTTATCTTATTGTGATTAATTTCATTGTTCATTCTTGTCAAGAGGATACAGTGTTGCTTCCGGTTCCTCCACCAAAGATTAAGCTCTCACATAGGGGTGAGTAGAATACAGTTAGCTGGGCTGGTCCAGTGGTATAATTCAGTCATCAAACTTCAGGGAATGGTTGGCAATATGAGTATTTCCGTCATTTAAGTTGCTGTATGCTTCTGGTTTAAGAATTTATTTTAACAACCACAGGACAAAATGCAATGCTGCTCCAGTTACCTGCACCACCAGAACTGGCTTACACTGGCATTAGACAACCAGAGAGTCCTGCATCTTCAGACAGTAATTTCATGTTTTTTATTTATTCTGCTTTACTTGCTCACAATGCAAATGGAATATAAAGTATTTGAGAGTCTGGGTTCAAAACAAAGTCCTTCAACCTTCCTGTTTTTTTTTTTGTTTGTTTTTTCTGGATGCTCTCGTCCAACGCTTCACCGTTCACCCACAAGGTCTGAATCATCAGAAGCATTTAGTCCAGTGTTAGCCAGTAAGTCAGTAAACATTGTTTTACAACCCTCTACATACACCTTGGCAATAGATTCGCCATTGGCTAGTATTGTTTTTCCCTTTTAAATGTCCATGATCAGTTGCATTCTCCATAGTTGTTAATTCTCCTACCTAAGTGTATGGTAAATACATAAGTGTATGATAGGAGCAGCTGTCTTTAAAAACTATTTCAATGAGGTTCAACGCTGTGTTTTTATTTATTTTTCTTCAGGATCTAGGCGTTCTCGCACACCTCAGCGTGGAGTTCGAATGCCATCACAGTCCGGGAGCAGAAGCTTATTCCCCATGTCTCAAGCTAGTACGTCCATGGTCAATATTTATTATTGTATCATTCTTTAATAATCAAAGTAAGCTTTATAAAATACTTGACAAAAATTAATAATGTATTTTCTTCCACAGAATACCAGAAGTCAGTGCTTGGAAAGCTAGTTGAACTTCTAGATGAGATAAAAAGAGCCGGAAGGCACTATGAGCTCCTGAGTTCTGCTGTCCATGTTGCAAGGCTAGAAACCTTAGAGTTTGCTTAAGAATAGGCACGTCTCAAGGACCGCAACCTCTGGGAACAAAGGGTATGATTTATACAGAAATTGGACTAAACTATGTCAATTAGACTAGACCTCCAAGTCTCCAAAAAGTTTAATTATCTATATTGTACAAAAATATGCTTTTGTCGTGCATCTGTTAACATGCACAGCTTTATACACTCACCGGCCACTTTATTAGGTACCCCATGCTAGTAACGGGTTGGACCCCCTTTTGCCTTCAGAACTGCCTCAATTCTTCGTGGCATAAATTCAACAAGGTGCTGGAACCATTCCTCAGGGAGTTTGGTCCATATTGACATGATGGCATCACACAGTTGCCGCAGATTTGTCGGCTGCACATCCATGATGCGAATCTCCCGTTCCACCACATCCCAAAGATGCTCTATTGGATTGAGATCTGGTGACTGTGGAGGCCATTTGAGTACAGCGAACTCATTGTCATGTTCAAGAAACCAGTCTGAGATGATTCCAGCTTTATGACATGGCGCATTATCCTGCTGAAAGTAGTCATCAGAAGTTGGGTACATTGTGGTCATAAAGGGATGGACATGGTCAGCAACAATACTCAGGTAGGCTGTGGCGTTGCAACGATGCTCAATTGGTACCAAGGGGCCCAAAAAGTGCCAAGAAAATATTCCCCACACCATGACACCACCACCACCAGCCTGATCCGTTGATACAAGGCAGGATGGATCCATGCTTTCATGTTGCAGACGCCAAATTCTGACCCTACCATCCGAATGTCGCAGCAGAAATCGAGACTCATCAGACCAGGCAACGTTTTTCCAATCTTCTATTGTCCAATTTCGATGAGCTTGTGCAAATTGTAGCCTCAGTTTCCTGTTCTTAGCTGAAAGGAGTGGCACCCGGTGTGGTCTTCTGCTGCTGTAGCCCATCTGCCTCAAAGTTCGACGTACTGTGCGTTCAGAGATGCTCTTCTGCCCACCTTGGTTGTAACGGGTGGTTATTTGAGTCACTGTTGCCCTTCTATCAGCTCGAACCAGTCTGGCCATTCTCCTCTGACCTCTGGCATCAACAAGGCATTTCCGCCCACAGAACTGCCGCTCACTGGATGTTTTTTCTTTTTCGGACCATTCTCTGTAAACCCTAGAGATGGTTGTGCGTGAAAATCCCAGTAGATTAGCAGTTTCTGAAATACTCAGACCAGCCCTTCTGGCACCAACAATCATGCCACGTTCAAAGTCACTCAAATCACCTTTCTTCCCCATACTGATGCTCGGTTTGAACTGCAGGAGATTGTCTTGACCATGTCTACATGCCTAAATGCACTCAGTTGGCGCCATGTGATTGGCTGCTTAGAAATTAAGTGTTAACGAGCAGTTGGACAGGTGTACCTAATAAAGTGGCCGGTGAGTGTATAATGTGTAATTGAGGGACACTGAGGGAATTTTTGGAAGGCGTATTTTCCTACCTTTTGTATTAGAGGGTACTACTGTCCCATAATATGAATGAGTCAACATGACCAATTCTTATTTAATCGCAATCTGGCAACAATCAGTATATTACCAACACCATGGGTTTATTCATAATGTATTGAGTGGCTTTTCATGTGTCATGTACAGGTGTCCCAGCTCTCAAAGGTGGGAGGGAGGAACGATAAAGACTGCGTCCATAAAGTGATGGACAGGTATTAAACAACTGTCACATGCTCAGAATATAGAATGTAATTATGCAGTTACATTTTTACTCATTGCCTGCTCTGTTTGCCCTCCTCTTAGCACATAGAAAAGCAAAAATGCGGAAAGAGATGATTCATTAGGAATAATGCAAGCATAAAGGAATGTAGGTGTGAATCTCACCCTAAGATTTTGTGCATGTATTCTCAGGCTTTTCACCAACAGCCTAATGGCATCTTTCAACATGAAGGCGCGGGGTACCAGTGAGAAAAAAGCCTTCCAGGATACCATTTTTTACTCTGTGGTAAAAGGTAACTGCATTTTTCATCTTTATATATATATAATTTAGCTTACCAATTGTATTTGCAAATCCATGCAATTGTCAATTGATTAAATGTAAATACAATGTGTAGTAGGAGCCTAAATGATGTACGATGTGGTTTATTCATGCACCATCTAATATATTTTCTTTTGCAGCTGCAGTAATGAAGTGTAGTAAAACTGCCACAGAAGTAGAAATCAGGGCTGCTATGGCTGAGACACTTAAACATGCTCCCGGGAGAGCTGGAGGTGGAGGTCGCAAAGTGTGAACATTTGTAGTGTAAATTTTGTAGAGTAAAAGAGTTGTTTTGTGTTGACTCTTGGAATTAGTTAGGGAAAGACTAACTTTCCCTAACTAAATGTGCTTTTGGAATGTGAAATCTGTGTTTGTTAATGCACTATTTGAAATGTGCTGTTTTAATAAAGCTATTCTAAGCTCACTCTAAAGTTTTGTTTCATTCATGTTAATCTAAAATGTGATTTGGCATGTTAATGTGTTGGAACTTGAGAATTGACAATTGTCAATAGGCATAGAGTAAACGTTGAAGATCGACCTATTTTCAACGTTGAAAAGTTGGACAAATTTGACGTCTTTTCAATTTTCATTTTCAACCTTCAGTGGGCCGTAATTAGACGTTGAAGATTTACGTCTATTCAACGTCTAATAGACGACTTTTTGCTAGCTGGGCATGAATGGGAGAGACTAAAGGCCATTGCACACTGAGTCCGAAATTCGCGTCCGAAATTTTCGCACGTTAAAAAATAAATACGACCTCACGTTATGTCAATCATGCTTGCACACTGCCTCCGAAACTTTCGTCCGTCATAAAAAAAATCGAATCAGGTTCGATTTTCTGCGTTTTTCGTATCTGTAGCAAGCAGTTTGAATGGTGTTTGAATGGTGCTTTGACAATTCAGAGCCACCGAATCACGAATACGAAAAAACGCATACGAAAATTTCGGACTCGGTGTGCAATGGCCTTAAGGCCGCTTCTCAAAACTAGTGATGTGACATTTGAAGCGAGGCGTCGGAGCTTGTGTCGAGCAAAAATGTGCGTGCCAGATGAAGCCGCGATTCGAGGCTTGTGTTGTTAACGTGAAAATCATGTGACTAATGACAAACGAGGCCTCGGTTTGTGTGGATACGTCATCGGTTCGGTCTGAGTGTCGTTTCCGGATAAAGGGGGTTCGAAACTCGCGCCACCTTCTGGGTGTTGTCAGGAGTAGTAGAAGCAGTTGTAGTAGTGTCAGAGAGTCAGTTAGAAAACTCTCATTGTCATTGTCGTTATATTGTGTCATACAGTGTTAGGGCTGTGTATTATTACATTATATCAGATTAGAATAGTTATTAATAATAATTATTATTATTATTATTAATTATAGTAGCTATATTATAGTCTTGTTATATTAATTAGATAAGATTATTTGGATTGCTTTGGATTTTTGGTAGCTTAAATTTTTGGATCTGGACTGGACTGCTTTTTAATTTGGATTGCCCTTTTGGATTTGTTTGCTTTTTATGACATCTTCCTTTTTCATGGTAATGGAGCCAGCAAGAAAGAGGAGATCCTCCCCTGTCTGGACTCAACAGAAGCATCAGTATCTTCATTTATACCCGCTGGAGAGGTTTTGTACAAGAAGAGGAATTGTCTAAACCCCAACACACTTAAAAAAATTAATTTTCTCTAAAAAAAAATCTATTGTAATCCTTCCTTCATCCACCCCAAACTGCAGTGTTTACTGCAGTTTACTTTATTACACTCCCTCGAGTCCCTCCACCATAAGCACTGCACTCAACACAGTCACTTTTGTTGTTCATACTGTCACGATCCACATTTTTTTTAAATAATTAAATAACTGTGTGTGTGTGACAGTTGTCTCTGTACAAGTAAAAACAGACAGAGAAAGATGCATGTTTTATTTCATACCCAGGCAATAGACAAATGTCTGCACAGATCTCTTTATTATTGCAAATGAAAGGTTACAGAGAACAGTGAGAAGAAGACAAATAAATAAAACAGAGCGGGAGGGGCTCGGGTCATTGGTTCGAATGAATTTATTTGCCTGCTATTTCTTTGCACAGTAGCTAGGTGTCACTAGTGAGCAATGCTGAATGAAGCTTCGAGTAATGAACCTTTGGTTGAAGCAAAGGGCTGTGAGGTCTCAGTGGTTCAGGAAGCCTCATCTTGCCATCACTACCTACCTGCTCAATCAGACCATGTCTGTGCACCAACACCCAAAGTGCTACCAAACAGCACAACTCCACACAAAAGGTTGGACCTCATTTCTAGGCCTCCCTACAGGTGCCTGCTTAAATACCCTCTACATACCTGGCCACACACTCTACTAATTGCCACCTCACCGGTTACACAAGCTTGTTTGACAAGGGTATTTGTCACAGATTTAGACAGCATGCCCTCCGCACCAGGCCTCATTTATAACCATTGCGTACACACAAAATGGGAATAGAAATATGCATATGGATTTTCCATGCATATATTGGGGATTTATAAAAAATACATTTGCCGTAAATAAGTGCGCACCGTACGAAAACTCTAGACCATGCGTACAAACACTTTTACTAGAGTGAGAAAAGTAAAAGTTAACAGAACGTTTTGATAAACACAATTTTGATTAACACATTTACGTTTAAAATTTTTATATACACTTTCATTTATATACACTTTCATTAATGCAGTTAAGAACTGATATTACATAAAGTCATTACGCAGAAGTTAAACAAAATTGATATGAACATAAATAGTCATATTTGTAATGGATGCGCTGAGTAAGACAATTATATTTACACTGCAATAAATATTATAATATATAAATAAATATGTAGGCCTATCTATTAATCCACTAAAAATATCCTATAAACATCCTAAAAAATATGTTCACCTTATCAGCAAAACGTCATACATTTTGATTTGAATTGTTTAAAACAATTAAAATACTATTTGGCCTGTGGAAATTAATAAATCAACTCTATTCTGAAAACTTTATTTGAGAAGTATCTTATACAATACAGTAGTTTTTAAGTATAGTTTAATATTTATTCTAAAACATAGCAAGGATATTGGATGTTGTGTATGGCACAAATGGCCTTTATGTTCCGCATCTAATATTTTCCAATGTCTTGTACCTTTGGTGTTTCATGTGGATGGAAATGATATGCAGATGATTTTATGCATTGTAAAACTAGGCGTTGTAAGCTTCATATATGGTTATTTCGGGGAGGGGACGGGGATTGAGATGCATGTACGCACAATCTTCCACTGACTGGGATTTTTGAGCAGGTTCTGGAATGCGCATGGTTTTATAAATCTGAAAACTTTTTGTGCATACTGTTTGTGTGACAGAATGGTTTTAGATGGTCAGATGTTTAACTCTCAGGGATACCTTATGATGAGTTTGAGTGTGTGATGCACTAGTGTTAGGTCTTTTGTTTAGTGTCTTGTATTTTGTATCATTCATGATTTCCTGTCCTTTTGTAGTCTTTTACTTGGTCTTTGTAGTTCTTCTACTGTTTCCCCACCCTAATGTTTCGCAAGAGCTCCTTGTTTTCCCTCCTCTAGTCGTTTTTTTTCTTTTAGCCCTGTGCTTTCTATTGTCTGCATACAGATCCAGCTTCCTCGCTTCGTTTTTAACAGCATACCAGAGGTAATGAATCTGGCTTCTATACCCATAATTAACACAAATGATACAGTATGATGCAAAACTTGTTTTGTTTTTTACAATCCAAAAACTACCAAGTCAAATCGTTCACTATTTTTCTCTTTTTTTCTTTTTTTTTTGAAGGCTTGAACTACTGATTATTGGGCCAAATTGGTTCCAAATAAGGTAAGATTTATGTTTTTGACTGTGCTGATCATTGTTATGTCATGTTTTGTACAATATTTACAAGTCTGTTTCCAAACCAGCATGTAGATTATACAAAATACAACAAAGACAAATTAAGTACGATTTAATTTAATCTTATTGTAATTATGTAAAGAGATTATATTACAGTAGTGCGTCAGGCTTGATTTCCTGGAAACAGTGTGTAGCTTTGCCATCCATCCTAACCAGCTCCACCCACTTTAACTTTCATTCTGGGAAACAATATTACATCACAGAATGCAACATCTCAGAGGAGTGAACTATAAGAACACACAGCAAAGTGCGAAAAACCAACTAAAGAGTGCCTGATTGTTGTTTTTTAAGACTAAAATTTTATTAATGGGTAGTTTATTACTTTATTTAGTAATCTATGGATTTATAACGGCAGTAGGGCACTTTTATAAAAAACTTGATAGAAGTTTGAGTTTATTAAAATGAACAATCTTAAAATATAATTATTTATATAAAATATATATTTTACAAAATGTTTTACTCTAAAACTGCAAGAAAATCAAAGCTGAAAACCTGAACAAGTTGTGTTAATTTTAGAATGGTATCTCAAAAAAAGCTTTCAGTAAGATTTTGTTTGGGCGCAGTAACACACTTTTACACTAAATGACATCCAAGCCCCATTACTGACCATATAAGGGCGCCTCCATCTCCATAAATGGTTTGAGTGATCTGAACCATATATTTCCATAATTTTCATATATTTAATGAAGTAGTCATCCTATCCAGATGTATTATGGGCGGTTTGGCAGTATTTGATTTGTATTCAACCTATAAGTAAAGCAAAAAAGCCACTGCATAACAAATTGATAAATTTCTTTCCCGTATATTTAAAACATTTTCAGACCTTTTTTTTCTCCTAAAATTTAATTGGTGTTCACTTTCAGTCGTGAACGTCAGACGTAGTCGACGTCGACTTAATGGGGATCAGGCTAGGGAGCCAATCGTCTTCGAGTATCTTTAGAACGAGCCAATGCACATTGCCTTTCGCTTCGGAGCAGAGCTTCATGTTCAGGTCTTCTGAAGATACATAACGAGCGAGTGTGTCGGTGCTTCTTATGGAAGTCTCTCCCGGTGTTGGTGTTTACAGCGCGAGTGCAGCGGTGATCGCGAGCTTTCGAGCTCTCAACTGCTGTTCTCACAGCAGCCCAATTTCTGTTTGTGTTTGTTTGTCTGACGGTCGGTTGAGGGGACAGGCTGTACCATCCCTGTAGCAGTGTTGCCGCGGACATTCCCCTGTGTGCTCCGGCACTGGTGAGAATTTTCACTTCCTGAAAGAGAAACACGGGTGCGTTTGTGTCTTTTTCAAGATGTCATTCCACCTGTGCGTTTCTGGGAGCGGTCGTCCTTGTCTCTCTCTCTGACGGTCACAATTGTTGCATCACGTTTTTGGGCTTACAGCATGATGCAGCTTTTATGGACAATTCATGTTCATGGGAATATGACTGTCGCGGTGTTAAGATCGAGACTCGCCTTCGTCCGCGAAGCGCAAGGCCACCATTACCGCGCCCCGCCCTCGGATGCCGTGTGGGATGGGTGATGGAGGATAGTGTTAGATGTTTTAGATCTCTCGCCCGGTAACCATTCCCTGTGGGCTCCTCACTCCTCCCTTCCACCGCAGCCGTTGGAGTCCCCTGTGGAGCGTGCTGGTCCATCTGTAATGGGTGGGTCAGTCGTTTCACCCGGGGCTCCCCCCAGAGGACAGGAAGCCGATTGCAGCATTGGAGGGTGAGCTGGCCTCTGCAGATGATGACACGACTGCATTATTTCCCTCTGGGAACGTAACGTTGCCTGAGCTGGATCCAGAATTGTCAGCTATGCTGAAACGGGCCGCCAAGGCTGTTGGGCTCGAGTTGAACTCTCCACCGTGTCCGGTTCAGTCTCAGTTGGATGATTGGTATCTCGGGGCGGGCCGTGCTGGTTCTCAGCCCACCGCCCCAGTGCCCTTCTTTCCCGAAGTGCATGGAGAACTTACTGAAGAGTGCATTTTTTTGCCCCTGGTAAAACAAATTAGATCTCATCTGACTAATTTTATAAAAATGATCGTCTTTGCATTATGTCTGCCTGATTGTTGTTTTTTAAGACAATTTTTTTTATTAATTAGTAGTTTATTACTTTATTTAGTAATGTATGGATTTATAACATCGATTTAGCAGCCATATCACCCTGTAGCCCAACACTGGTTGCCCACTGAAGCTAAGCAGGGCTGAGCCTGGTCAGTACCTGGATGGGAGACCTCATGAGAAAACCAGGTTGCTGCTGGAAGAGGTGTTATGAGGCCAGCAGGGGGCGCTCACCCTGTGGTCTGTGTGGGTCCTAACGCCCCAGTATAGTGACAGGGACACTATACTGGTCAAAGAGCACCGTCCTTCGGATGAGACGTTAAACCGAGGTCCTGACTCTCTGTGGTCATTAAAAATCCCAGGATGTCCTTCGAAAAAGAGTAGGGCTGTAACCCCGGTGTCCTGGCCAAATCTGCCCAGTGGCCTCTGTCCATCATGACCTCCTAATCATCCCCATATATATATATATATACTGATTGGCTTTATCACTCTGTCTCCTCTCCACCAGTAAGCTGGTGTGTGGTGGGCGTTCTGGCGCACTATGGCTGCCGTCGCATCCTCCAGGTGGAGCTGCACATTGGTGGTGGTTGAGGAGATTCTCCCCTTCCATATATAAGTATATATACACACATTCCATGTAAAGCGCTATATAAATGTAACAAACTATTATTATAACGGCAGTAGGGCACTTTTGTAAAATGCTTTAACCCTTAACTGTAATACCTATGTACCTTTGTATTCAACCTATAAGTAAAGCAATAAAAAACATGTTTGGGCGTTATAGCTTGCCACTGCATACCAAATCGAGAGTCCGTAATTTTTTCCTGTATATTTAAAACATTTTAAGACCTTTTTTTTCCTCTCAAAATTGAATTGGTGTTATATTTTGAACTCTTGCCATGAAAACAAACTGAGGTTTCTACCAATATTTTATGATTTTTCATGTTCATCGCTATTTCAAAATAAAGGCCTGAATATGCCTAACTAGAATGAAAAATTATTGTTGCAAATTGATAAATTACTGCTCATCTGTAATTTATTTTTTAAAAACAGTCACCAAATATGAAAACTAGAGATTATAAGCTTTCAAATGATAAATAGTTTGTTAATATTACTTTAGGTTTTTACTAAGATATTATTGTTTTCAATATATCCTAGTTACCAATAATTCTGTGACATGACCGTTCACAATTTTTTCCAGAATATGAAGACCACAGATTGTTTATAACAATAAATAAACATAATATTTTAATAAATACACTGGTAAAATTATTTATGAAAATCTATTTTATATTCTTATTCTTCACATGTTTTTACATGTCTTGATTTTGTACAGGTCAATTTCAGATTCAGAAAGAACAATGTCTAGTACCGTCGTCATGCCCACAAACTCGTCGACGCTGGTCATCCAGTTTCAGGCTCCAGGACAAACGGCTCCTGCTGAAACGGGGACAGCGGCTCCAGTGACTGTTTATGTGCCACAGACGGCTTCAGCTTCTCAAGGACTTCACGCTTTTCTGAAAGGCCAACCAAAAGCTCTTGGGGTGAGACAGCTTTCAATAATTCATTTTTATACGTGTGAAGGAGGAAAGGTACAGGAACAAATCCACTCAGCTAATAACTGTGAGTCACTATTCCCCAATAAGTACCTGTTTTCTGGTCTTCCTCAGACTGTCCAGATAATGATCGGCCTGCTGATTCTCCTGTTGGGATGGTCTACAGGCAATATAAGTTCCATGTTTTTCTTCATTGGTATTCCTTATTGGGGATCTCTCATCGTAAGCAAACAATATACAATTTAAGTACAGTTCAGTGTTTTCTAACACAAGCTAAATATTCTAACAGAAGAATCCTTTCTCTATCCTCTCAGTACATTATCTCAGGATCACTCTGCATTGCTGCAGAAAATAAAATCCTTGGCGAAGGCTCCTCCAGTTTGTGTTTGGTATGTGCACATCACTTGTTATTTTCAGGGGTCCAAGCACAAACTTTATTTAATGTAAGACTAAACAAACTGTCCAAAACTGGATGAAAGTAAAAGTATTACTTTCTTTCAAAAAAAAGAAAGAAAGAAGAAAAAAAGAAAGAAAGAAAATATTACTGAACCAAAACTTTTGAACGGTATAATGATTTCTGAAGGTGACACTGAAGACTGGAGTAATGGTGCTGAAAATTCTGCTTTGCATCACAGAAATAATTATATTTTAAAGTATATTCAAACAGAAAACTATCATTTTAAATTATAATAATATTTCACAATATTTCTGTATTTTTGAGCAAATACATTCAGGCCTGATGAGCTTAAGAGACATTTTTCTAAAAATAAAAATAGTAGCCTGATGTTTCCAAACTTTTGACTGGTACTAATATATGTGGCCGTTCAACTTTATGTCAAAGAAAAAGACACAGCCATAACATCTACAGAGAAAAAGGATTCTTTTATTCCTGACTGACCCTCAAATGAGACACAGCGTTAATGTATCTTTGTTCAGGAGAAAAGCAGTTTTTTAGAAAGTATTACAATTAATACGAGAAATTGGCATATATAGCTAACAAAAATAACAAACTGTCCAATTGACTCCAATGAGTGCAGAAAACAAAGTAGTAAGAGTCTTACAAAACAAAAACAAATAAGAAGGTGTTTTTTTACATTTATAATCTCAGCAATCAAATAAAATTAGTGCCAAGAACAACGGTAGTGGCCTGTATGTGCCTAATGAAAGAAATAAGCACAGCATACATGAGAAATCTGCACATTTCACCACATGAATACATTACAATTCAGTTTAACCCCTTTTGTTCAAATCAAACAGTAACTAGACTCAAGAAAACAGTATACACTTGTATATACACCAATATTCTTCATAACTTATATGCAGGGTTGCCAACTCTCACGCATCTGGCGTGACAGTCACGCATTCAGCCTCAATCTCACGCTCTCACGCTCGACAAAGAAATCTCACGCTAAATGAGACATTCTTCTGTGGTGTATTATTTTTTTTTTCCTCATGTGCGCTAATTTCCGAATTACTAAACAAGTTCAGGCTCTTAACTACTGATTGGACCACTGCTGTGTCTAATGCCTTTCTCTGATTGTCGATTCGCTGGAAACATTTGTCGTCGTTACGTCAGTGACGTCCGTGACCGTAATTTACCCTTTTCACACGCGCTCACGGCACACATCTTTCTCAAGCAGAGACAAATCGCGAGTCAAAGAGGATACTGACACCGACAGACAAGACAGAGAACGTTATAGGCTACTTTTGATATGGAACAAATTCTCTGCTCTAATATTCTGTCAATATTTTTACGGGATTCAAACAATAAATACAGTTTTTGGTGCTTTTAACCCCTTAACTGTCACTCCCACTTTTTTCGCATAGACATGAAAATCACTATGCAAATCACTATGTAATAGAATGCTTTGGGATATAGACCTATGGTTGGTCTTGTTTTAAAGAAGACATTTGCCAGATTGTTGTAGAAGTGAAATAAATGATGAAAGTGAAATAGAAAAAAAGTTATTTAAGTTTGAGTTTATGAAAATGAACAATGTAAAAAAATAATTATTTAAATTTTATATAAAATATATATATTACAAAATATATTTTACTCTAAAACTGCAAGAAAATTAAAGCCAAAAATCTTAAGAAGTTGTGTTCCAAATTTTAGGCTAATATCTCAAAAAATAATCTTTCAGTAAGATTTTATTTGGGCGCAGTACCAATTTCTTTCACTAGGACAGCCAAGCTTCCTTACTGACCATATAAGGGCGCCTCCATGTTTTGAGTGATCTGAACCATGTATTTCCATAATTTTCATACAATTTATGAAGTAGACATCCTATTTAGAAGTAGTATGGGTGGTTTGACAATATTTGATTTGAATTCAACCTCTAATAAACTCATAAAGAGAGCACACATGTGCGTTATAGCTCGCAGCCGCATCACACATCGAGAATCGATAATATTTTTCTTTATATTTGAAACATATTCAGACCTTTTTTTCTAATACAATTGAATTGGTGTTATCTTTTGAACTCTTGGCATGAAAACAAACTGAGGTTTCTACCAATCTTTCATGATTTTTCATATTTATTGCCATTTCAAAATAAAGGTCATAACACGTCTAATGCATATGAAATATTCTTGTTGCAAATTGATAAATAACTCCTCCTATGTAATTTATTGAAAAAAACCAGCCGCCACATATGAAAACTAGAGATTGTCAGCTTTCAAATGATATATAGTTTGTCAATATTACTTTAGGATTTTACTAAGATATTATTGTTTTATTGGACGGTGACAGTTAAGGGGTTAAATGTGACAGACTGTAGCGCTTCAGCTGAAACGGCACGTGATACAGTACAACTTCTTTTTTTTATCATCATCCCCCCCCCCCTCCAAACATCCTTCTGCCAAAAATGGCATTCGACAATCAAGGAGCAAAAGTCGAATATCGTTCGAAAATCGAAATTTTTATTTTATTTTTATTAATCAACTGTTTTCTGTGTGTCAGTGTCTGCAAAGATGAATTTGACGATCAGCATCTCTGTAGTGAACGCGCCTATAGAGAGAAATGCGTGTAATGGTTTACATAATCAGAGAGTATGGCTATGCTATTTATTTTCGTTTTTAATTGTTTCGTTTAAAGACATTTCAAGCTTTCAATATAGATATATTTCTCATGTCTGTGAGGCATACACTGAATTTCGGTTAATGAGATGCGCTCCAGTTCACGTGCAATGCAAGTGACGGCGGCGGCGCCTCCATGTCATGATTGTATTGTCTATTTGCTTCTTAATTATTAAATCCAGTCAATTGGTTGATGAAATAATTATTAAAATTAAGATACAATTTATACAAAACGAAATTTACTTTAAATAAAGGCTTTCTACAAAACAAAACATAATTAAGTGGGCAAAATCATCCATTGTTGGATTTTTTTTGGTGTGGATTTATAGCGTTTCAAAAAAATTAAATTAACTTTGAATTTATCATCAACAATATTGTTGTTTGATTTAATAATCATTGTTCAACATGTTCAGACTGAGGGGAAAAAAACATTTTAACAGGATAAATTGAATATTCATAAAATGTGTGGGTCTAGGAAAAAAAATTAATTTTCCTGAAAACTATTGAAATGGATTTATCGCGTTTTGGAAAAGAGCTCCTCATATATATATATATATATATATGTGTGTGTGTGTGTGTTGATGATATGAAAACATGAACAAACAACAAACATTCACAACACTTCACTTTTTCCACACTTTATGTTACAGCCTTATTCCAAAATGGATTTAATTAATTATTTTCCTCAGAATTCTACAAACAATACCCCATAATGACAACGTAAAAGAAGTTTGTTTGAAATCGTTGCAAATTTATTAAAAATAAAAACAATAAAATCACATGTACATAAGTATTCGCAGCCTTTGCCATGACATTTAGATTGAGCTCAGGTTTATCCTGTTTCCACTGATCATCCTTGAGGTGTTTCTACAACTGGATTAGAGTCCACTTTATTGGACATGATTTGGAAAGACACACACCTGCCTATACATGGTCCCACAGTTATCAGTGCATGTCAGAGCACAAACCAAGCCATGAAGTCCAAGGAATTGTCCGTAGACCTCCGAGACAGGATTGTGTCGAGGCACAGATCCATTTTGGAATAAACCTATAACAAAACAAAATGTGGAAAAAGTTAAGTCAAAGTGAAGTCCATCAACTGAGTGGATACTTTCCGGATGCACTGTAAATGGTTCATTTTATTGACTCTGCATACAATTCTTTATATTTTCATAAAGCTCAATGAATAATCAATATCTAATCAGTTTGCAAAGAAATCGGTGATCTCCAAATTATCTTTATTTTTACATGATACAGAAAACATGTCAAGCTGTCAAGACATGAATGAATGTATTGCTATCCAATTAAAATGAAGAGACAATATTATTTGTCTATTGTAAAATAGTACATAGAAGAATAGTTCCATACACAGACACCTGTTTTATATTTGAATATATATATATATATATATATATATATATATATATATATATATTTATTTATATATATATATATATATATATATATATATAATTTATTTATTTTTTACATATATTTGAAGAGCGATATTGCCATTGTATAATTGTATTGTCTTCATGAGTCATTTGTACTTGGACCCCGATAATTGCAACTTTATTATTTATTTTTATAGTGCTCCATATATATTGTTTCATGATCTGCTTTAACACACTGGGTAAAGTGCTTTCTTTCTAACTTATTAACTTGTTTTCTGTCTGTAGGTGAAAGGTTCACTTGGAATGAACATCTGGAGTGCTTTAACTGCAGGCATTTCCATTATTATCCTTTCATTGAATTTGTCTATAGGACGCAACCCTTACTGCTATGGATATGAATGTAATGATTACAAGGTATGTTAAAAACTTTTCTAGTCACAGTTTTACTTGCATTTAATAGAATAATTTAATAGACCTCTTACTGTTACTGATCATGTACATAAATCACGGCATGACATTTATAGTGGTCAAAAATAGCAACATGAGTTACACACAAACCCGCCTCTCCTCACTCACTCATTTAATTTGCTCCAGAAATGTATTCAGACACTTTCAACATTTCTCACATTATCAGTTTATTCGCTATAGTTTAGAAAATGGTAATAAAATATGATAAGAAGATATCAAATCAGTTGATATTTCACTGGTTTTGTCCATCCTTCTGTCTCACAAATGAATTAGGTTGAATATCTGTCAGCTGTTAAATTTAATTACACAATTATGACATAATACCAATTTAGCTCAACTAATTACCAAGCAATGCTTAATTTAGTTCAGTTTGTGGTGTAAAAAGATCACGTTAGTAATTAAAAAAAAAACGAATTAAAGGAATATTTGTTTCTCTAAATACCTGGCTATGTGTAAACGTAGCCTGAATAATTTTTGCTCCAATTTGTTTTTTAAATAATTTTTACTGGCAGTCACTGTATGAAGAATTGTTGGGTAAAATATGTCACAGTTTACTTTGTTTTGCTATCCTAACTTACATAAATTAACCAGTGTAGTGCACCCACTAGTAAAAAAAAAAACCCTAAACATTATATCTGGTGTCTGAATAAATATTTGGTTTGACTGCTGCCAAATTATGAGACAGTATAACAAATATCTATTGGCAGTTTGTCCCCATGGTATTGGTAAAAATTGTAGCCCGTGAAAATGCTGAGTGGCTTGTAACTCCTGAAAACCACTAGACACAGTGGCTAGTGAGTAAAAAAAGTTAATGTCAAGCCCTGTTTACCATGCAAGAAGGCACTGACATTATACATTAAGTTTGATTTGTTATATTACCATATGGAACTAGAGGATTGTATATTCTGCACTTGCAGCCAGCGTATGAGTGAGTAACTATCATTTATTTAATTGATATTTGTGCTAATGATGAGTGTTTTCTCAGACCCTCTTCTGGGGGATCATTTGTGTGTCCCTGGCATTCACTATCCTTGAGTTCATCATCTCCATCTGTCTGTCAGCATTTGCCTGTAAAGCCAACGCCTGCTGTTCTCCACAGGTGAGTGATGCGTTCAGGTCTAGAAGCTGAGTGGCCGCTATGGTTGCTAAGCAGTTGCTAGGGTTTGCTGGGTGGTTGCTAGGACACTGAAGATTGACAGAAATAATGGTCATTTTTCAGTTTCTATTGTTTTCAATAAACTGCACAAGTTTCGACACCAAAATATTTTAGCAGGATGTTTGTCTTTTCCTTTTTCTATTTGAAATACAGTGTTGTCTATAAATATAAACCTGTAATACTAGGACTGTCATCCAATATTATTGAATTTATATTGCAGTAAGAGGGTATAAAACGCTACATGTGCATTTTTCCAAAGGTGGTGAATGTTCACCAGGTTGTTACTCCACAGTCATATGCCTTTAGACCCAATCCCTCCCATGATCTTAACATATCAGAGGTAAGAGAAGCTTGTGGCCCCAGTCTAATGGGACTTTGTGTAAAATGGTTAAAAAAATATCCACAATCCATTATTTGGATTAGTATTGTTTATATTTATTTTTATATACAGTGTGTGTGTGTGTGTGTGTGTGTGTGTGTGTGTGTGTGTGTGTGTGTGTGTGTGTGTGTGTGTGTGTGTGTGTGTAAGAATTGATTAGAATGATCAATAAATAAGCATTAAAGCTGATGGCATACCTGTTTTTCTTGCAGGTACCTCTGGTGAGCGACTCTTCTGTGAATCACAATCCTGCAGATATTCCCCCACAATACAGTGAATGTGCTGATCCTAAATATGAATATTAAAAAGTGGACAGAGCTGTGGTCCTGCCGTTGGGTTTGATGCTTTCGCAGGACACACAGCTTCTTCCAGCGATTCAGGCCTTGTCCACACTAATACATGTGGCATCTTTTAAATGCTGTTTAAACTTGTGACAATTTTTTATACCTAAAATTGTTGTTAAAAAAAAGAAAACGCATCTTTTTCTCTCTGTTTTGTCCTTCTGTCCACACAGAAGACAATTTTTTTTTAATGAAAACAAAGCTTTTTGAAAATGCTCTCCAAAGTGGGTAAATTTTAAAACGCTGTTTTCGCGTTGTGGACTGTCAAAACTGAGGTTTTATAAACATTGACGTAAGTTTAGTCATGTGACGCATATTGTACCAATAGATATTCATGTTTATACCAGTATTGTGCCTATTATGTATGATTCACTTTCACACAGTTGCTAAACTATGTACTGTTACTTTGCACACTCTTCATATGACAGAAAATTTAAGGGTGAGTTATTTTGCTAAATAAAATAATCCTGTGAGAAGAATTGAGAGAGAACTTTATTATTTACTTTTCCGTCTGTATCATCTCAGTGAGGTTTTGTGAGGTTTTACGCATGCACAGGCATACGTTAAAAATGAAAACGCCGTTTTTAAATGTATGCGGATTAATGTAGACGTAGCCTTAATGTCCTTTATCTCTGCTTTCCTTTCATTAAAAAGAGGACACAAATGTAATCACTGGATAAAATAGTAAATACAGATTTATAAGTACAGTCACTTGTGAGTAAAAAACTACTATTAAAGATACTGCTTCACTATTTTCTTTACAGTAGGTACTCAACCAGAATGCCTATTACCGCCGCGACTCGTGCCGCGGCAAAAATAAACTAGTCGCATTTCAAAGTCGTTCGCGAAATGACCGCCAGGTGGCGCAAAGGGTCATTTAGCAAAACAGCCGCAATTGCCGCATTTTGAAACGTAAGTGCGGGGCTAATGTCAATTAACAGTAAGGATGAAATACTACAACTATGGCAATTTCCAAATAAGCAACAAACATGAAAAATTCAAACAAGAGCTATTTGCATTTTCTGTACAATAATGAAACAAACAAAGATTTTGTGAAGTTGAAACTGCATGTTAAAGTAATAATTTTATTATTAATTAAAGACAGACAATTTTGTTAATGTTATTTAAACAAACGATCATACAATTTATAGTATACATAGAGATCCATTCTTATCTATATGAGGCGAAAAAAAATGGCGTCTGGTCGAGAGAAGTATGCGGGTGGAGGGTCTGCTGACTCTCTGGTGAAAACTAAACCTGAGATATATACGACCGATGATGGTAACATCGTTGTGGAGGATGAATTATTGAATTTCCTTGTTGTTAAAATGAGGACAATGGCGCAAGATGAGCTTGTGCTATTAACTACAAGTCATTTTCCGTCGGAATGGATCGCGAGTTCAAAGAAAGTTCTGTTTGATCTCTGCCCTGGGTCTACACAGCGTAATATTCAGCACAGAGAAGAACAAAAAGACGCAAACAATGTTAAAAGTTGTCTGGCGCTATTAAATGAGCTTGGTGACAAAATTCCTCGTTTTGTGTCGTATCGCCTGGATGAACTGCCGCCTGTGACTTTTAACAGCATTGATGTCTCATGTCTACTTGCTAAAATTGAGAAACTGAGTACAGATATGACTGCTTTGAAGCAGGGAATGAATATACAGGCAAGTGCCTCTGCTGATCTGTGTGCTGCGGCAGAGGACCTACACCGGCGGCTGACCGCGGTGGAGCTCGGCCAGGGTAAGGCTGCAATTTCACAAATGCAATTTCAAATGGTGAGTGTCTTTGCCACGAGGTTTGCGCCTGAACTAGAGGCAGACACGCTCTCACTTTACCTGCGAAATAAACTTGGACACGAAGCTACCTGCACAAAGATAGACTCATCACAGAGTAGATATAGCTGTTTCAAAGTTGTTGCAGAGTGTGATGATGTTAAAGACATGTATGACCCGGCCTTGTGGCCAGAGGGCGCATTTGTGCGACGCTACTATGAAGTGCGTAAACCCAAGGCAATAGTGGCTCTTGGGGATGCAGAGTTGAATGCGCCTCTGATGTAAATATCTATGAGGGTTGTATCATATAACACTCGGGGTCTGCGGCTAGGACAAAATGCAGCGGATAAAGCCCGGCGATTGGTTGTTGATCAGCTGTTTGAGAACACGGATATTCTATGTATACAGGAAACTTTGCTCTCGAAGCAAGATTTGGACGGGCTTAACTCTGTTAATATTGACTACCACGGGGCAGGGGAGTCTACAACAGACTTGAGCTTGGGGATAGTGCGTGGTCGAATACCTGGAGGTGTGGCCATAATGTGGCAAAAGAAATATGATTCAGTTATTAGTGTGATCAGACTGAATGTCGATTGGTGCATAGGTGTAAAAGTTACTTGGGGCAATAATGTTTTTATTAATTTGAATATTTACACACCATTTGAATGTCATGATAATGAAGCTGTATATTTGCAAAGACTTGCCTTTATTGGTTCTTTTATAGAAGAAAGTGAATGTACTTGTATTTATGTAATGGGTGATTTTAATGCTGACATTTCTGATGTGAAGTCCATATTTGGTCAGCATTTAATCCAGTTTTGTGAAGACAATAAGTTAAACGTGTCAAGTAAGGTTTTCTTGCCAAGTGATAGCTATACATATGTTAGTGAAGCCTGGAATACAACCTCATGGCTTGATCACTGCATAAGTACAGCAGATGCTCAGGAGGGTATAGTGGACTTAGAGATCATGTATGGGATGGCAACTACGGATCACATGCCTGTCTCTGTTACACTAAATGTGGAGAGTCTACCCGCTTTAACCCCTCATGATACACACATGGGTGATGGGAAAGTGGGGTGGGTAAAGCTCACAGAGCGTGATTTACAGCACTATTATTATCTGACAGAGAGGAACCTTGGGAATATCCCCATTCCATATAATGCTTTAATGTGTGGAAATATTAATTGTGATAATCTGAACCATAGAGAGGACGTGTGTAAGATGTATGATCTAGTTGTGGCTGGATTAAAAGACTCAAGTACACCATTTAGTAAAAAGTTTTAAACAACAAAATGCCCAACCTGGATGGAAAGAGTATGTAAGGAAACATCATCAGCAGGCTAAAGTGGCTTTTATAAATTGGGTTGCTGTAGGTAAACCACGGACCGGACCGGTATTTGAGCATAAAAAACAGATGGATAAGCAATTTAAACGTGCTGTACGGTACATAAAAAGGACGGAGCAAAATCTGAGGGCTGACTCCTTAGTGCGAAAACTGTTGCAAAATGATGTGCAAGACTTTTGGAAAGAAATCCAGGTTATGAATGCTGTCAAAGTTCCTCTGCCCTTTAGTGTTGAGGGAGTTACAGGGCCTGATAATGTTGTGGAGCTTTGGAGAAAGCATTATAGTGATCTATTCAACTGCGTAGAAAGTAAAAACTTCAGTATTGGGGAAGTCTCCCCCGATAATGTGAGTGTCACTATTGAGGAGGTAACTAAAGCCATTAGGAAACTATCAATGGGTAAATCTTGTGGCTTGGATAAAATCTCTGCGGAGCACTTAAAATATGCCAGTCATAGAGTTGTGGTATTACTTGCTTTATGTTTTTCTGCAATGTTGACGCATGGTATATTGCCCAGCTCAATGCTATCTGTTGTACTTGCACCTGTAGTGAAGGATAAAACAGGGAAGATCTCCTGTATTGACAATTACAGGCCAATTGCATTGGCTTGTGTCATATCAAAGGTTTTTGAAATTGTGCTCTTGGATAGATTTCAGAAATATGTTGTCACCACTGACGAGCAGTTTGGTTTTAAAAGTCAACATGGAACTGATATGTGCATTTATGCCATGAAAGAGGCTGTGAGGAAGTATAGAGGGCAGAATTTTGATGCGTTTGACCGCATCAACCATGGCAAACTGTTTGAAAAACTGCAACGGCGAGGGGTTCCTCCCTACCTAATCCGGATACTAGGTTTTTGGTACACACATCAAACAATGCAGGTTAGATGGGGTAGTGCGATATCAAGACCTTTTTCTGTGACTAATGGGGTGAGGCAGGGTGGGATTCTGTCACCCATGCTTTTTAATCTTTACATGGATGATCTTTCCCGAACTTTGAAAAACTGTAAGACCGGCTGCATGATAGGGGAAAGACTATTAAACCATTTACTTTATGCTGATGACCTGGTCATTATGTCACCATGCTCTGCATGGCCTCCAGCAACTGCTTGATGTGTGTACTGAATATGGTGAACGATATGACATCAAGTTTAATTTGAAAAAGACTGTTGTGATGATTGTGAGGACTGGAGAGCAGCGTAATGCTGTATTTCCCATGTTCCACTTGTCAGGAAGGGATCTGGCAGTTGTGGAAAAAGTGAAATACCTTGGTCACATCATAAGAAGTGACCTCTCTGATAATGATGACATCCAGAGGCAATACTGTAAATTGTATGCACAGACAAATATGCTGGCACGGAAATTTGGAATGTGTACAGAAAATGTAAAAATAGCCTTGTTTAAAGCCTACTGCACACCACTTTACACTGCTCACCTGTGGTGTTGCTACACAAAAGCTGTATTTCACAAGTTACAAGTAGCATATAACGATGCTCTTAGGATTCTTTTGAAAGTACCTCGCTGGACCAGTGCAAGCCAGTTGTGTGTGCAGAATGATGTGACCACACTAAATGCTGTAATAAGAAATGTTGTTTATAAATTTATGATGAGACTTACGGATTCGCAAAATGAAATTATAATTGTCTTTATATGGCCTGACCAGAGCAGTACTAGGTACAGTTCGCTGCTTTGGAGGCACTGGAGAAATTGTTTATATGGATTATAGTAATCCTTTGTTTTTATTTGTTTTGTTTGTCTTCTTTTGTATGTTTTTATGGACCTTCTTTTGAGTCTGAAATAAAATAATATTATAGTAGTAGCCTATACATATAGGCTAAACGTTTATTTGTACGAACTATTAGGCTATATATCTCTGTTTGTATCTGTTTATTAAAAAACACAGCACAAGGCCTTGTAAAAAAAAATCAAGAATGAGACTGATTGAATATGTAAAAAAATAAATAAATAAATAAACAAACGAAACAGAATAGAACAAACTTTTAGAACAAAAAATAATAAAAATAAAAATAATTTAGCCTACAACAGATTCGGTTAAATTTAACGAAAGCAAAACGTAATTAAGTAAAAGTACATTTAAACAGAATATAACAAACTTTTAGAGCAGAACATTTAATGAATCAAAAGTTAAAATAGGCCTCTCTCGCAGTCAGTGGAAATAAATTAGGTGCAATAACGCTTTTTAGGGTTGAAGAGCGATTCTCTCGTGTGCGCGCACACTGACTGATGAACAACCGAAGTTCTGGACAAATCTCAGTGAGAAAAGTCGTGGTCGAGTGGTAGAACTTGAGTGGTTTCTATAATTTATACGGATTTAGTTCAAATCCCGAATAAACACGGGCTATTTATAAAATACAATTTTTCTGCCAAGCTCTCCGAAGCACCTCCTCTTTCGTGCGGTAGCTCCCGAACTTGACTACTATAGACCATGGCTTTGCTTGAGAATTGTTGGGTTTCGGTGCTAATGCGCGGTGTGCTCGCTCAATCCCGAGATCTCTGTCCCTGGGAAAGTCTAATACACTTTTCAACAGGTTATCCAGAAAGGCAATCATATCAGTGCCTTCTTTTTCTTCAGGTATACCGTAAATCCTTAAATTGTCTCTGCGCGCACGGCCCTCTTGATCTATTAACCTGGCTTCCAGGTTAGCCTGGCCCCTTGTTAGCCGCGTGATTAACGTTGATGCTGCTTGAAGCGCGGTCTCCGTTTCCTCAATTCTCCCCTCCGCCTCCTCCAGTCTATCGTTTGTTCTTTTCAATTCTTGTTTAATGTCGGAGAGCTGTACCTTATTGTCCCTTCTGAACTCCCGGAGTTCGTTGAGAATACATCGCAGACTAGCTTCGGAGCCATCTTCACAATGTGGAGATGAACTCGGAGAGTTACTTCTGCTACCTTGCGTCACTTCAGGGTCATTTTCGATCACGTTCATCGTTGTCCTACTTCTAGTAGTAACCCCTTTCTCCATTATTACGCAAAGTATACACCAAGGTTTACAAAACTAAGTTTTTTGGGGGTTATTTCACAAAACCGTCGGGGAGCTCGAAAATTAGGCTGTCTTAAGTGAACTCATTTATAGTTATAAATGCAAATAATAATAATAATTATCATTATTATTAATAAATTTATTAGGCTACATATTTAGAAGACGCTTTTATCCAAAAAAGGAACAAAGCAATTCGTCAAATGTCATTCATAATACAGGTTAGACAATAATAATACAGGGCTAAGATTATCACAAATAAACACAAGATTTTGACGCATAAAGGAGTGTTGAGCGCGCACTGCATGACATGGAGGCGCGGGCGCGAACACTTGCATTTTCCTATCAACAGTGGAAACAACTTAAAATACTCTATAATTTCTGGTCATACAGAAAATAATAATACATAATCCCCAACTACTTTTATTTGTGTAAACTCACAATAACAAGAAAACGTTATTCTTTTGTAAAATAAAAGAAAACAATCAGGCGTGCTTTCATGGTCTCCGTGAACTGGATCGCGTCTCAAAAATGAACTGAAACAAAATATAGCCTATGTAGGCTAAAGCTTGAAATGTCCACTTTTAAACGAACAAATTCGAATCGAAAGCAAATACCTTCTGATTATGTAATCTATATGAAAGGTGCATTTCTCTCTAAAGGCACATCCGCTTAACAGCAGAGATGGAGATATGTTTGCAGCCGACACTATTAATAAAATAGTGTTTTCTAAATCAAACAATTAAAATCGTTATTTTTTCAGACACATTTATTATCATTAGCCTATAATCACCTATAAATCACCTCTCTGTAGGCTATGGTTCCAGAGACATGGCTCTTTTCATTCAGCACTGCGGAACAATATCTTCAGGTTCTAATTTGACCTTAGAAAACCAGTAAAAAAGAAAAAAATTCCATATTCATTTGTGAATATTTTAAATGTTTAATAAAGGGGCAAAAAGCAAACAAAAATCTGAAAATGTGTCTATATTTATTTTTTTGCACAGCATTTGGTGTGTGCAGTTCGAATTAAAATTTTGTTGTTCAACTTTGCTTAATTTCAATTCAACTTAATTTTTAAATTTCCATATTACAAATTTCAAGTGGGATCTACTTTGTTTTAAAAAATTTGTTAGTGTATTTTAAAGTTACATGTACTCAAATTTTCTAATTAGCAACTGAGTATTTCTACTGAAAGTATAAATGCAAATAGTTATTTTTTTTACTACTATTTACTAGTTCAACACTGGTACTTGTAAACAGAATGCCAGTAGAATGTGCTCATCAAATATGGAAATCTAGTTATTACATTACGTAAAGCTGACATTTTGGCCATTTGATAGTAAAAACTGACAAGGTCAGTATACAAAAAAAAGTATAATAAAATGTATACACCTCACAGGTTGAGACATTGGCCCTCATTTATCAAAAGTGCGTACACCAAATTTCCAGCGTACACCCAAAACCACGGTGACTTTGAGATTTATCAATATGGACGTTGGCGTACGGCACGCTCAAATCCTACGCCAGCTCAGGAGGTGGTGTACATGTACGCACGTTTTAAATTAGTGCGGAAATGCGCAGAAAAACAATTCCTACCACCACAAATCCCACTGACAAAATAAAAGATATGAGGAGCTTTTTTCCAAAACGCGATAAACGGCATTTAAAAAAAAATGCGTTTTTCATGTCATTTTGCTGTGTACTGAACCTATTCACTGTTCCATCAACGTTTCATGCCAAATCGCTATTTCCTTGTTTAAAATGTAGGCTACTGCAAGATGCAGTTTCTTTCCAAACCGCGATAAGCACCAAACCTATTTTTAGCCTAAACGCGATATATCCTCTCGACTAATCAGAATTCGGTGAACGTTCTGCAATCCAATGTCGGCGCGCTGAAAAGAGGTTTGTTTATGTGCATTCATTCCTCAAAATGAGTGCTTTAAACGGTGATAACACTTTTGATGGCCTTGATGAGCCAGTGAGACCTGCACCTGGGGGTAGAAAACGCCGACTGGACAAAGAAAATCACAAAAAACAACAAAAAAGAAGGTTTTTCACTCGGGTGGCGCGTTAATACCAACAGTGGGATGTCAACACAAAGCTGCTGCCAAAGGTTTCTGTCAGGCCAAGAGGCTGTCGCCGGACGATCTGATGATACATTTCAACTATTTTATCATTTCTGCCAAAAATGGCATTCGACAATCAAGGAGCAAAAGTTGAATATCGTTAGAAAATCGAAATTTGTATTTCATTTCTATTAATAAACTAGTGTTGTGTCTGCAAAGATGAAACTGATGATCACCATCTCCGTAGTGAACGCGCCTATGGAGAGAAATGCATGTAATGGATTACATATTCAGACAGTAGCCTATTTCTTTTCGTTTATAATTGTTTCGTTTAAAGACATTTCAAGCTTTCTTTATAGATATATTTCTTATGTCTGTGAGGCATATACTGAGTTTCGGTTAATTTATGATGAGATGCAATGCAATGCAAGGGACCGCGCCCGCGCCTCCATGTCATGACTCATGATTATATTGTCTGCTATTTGCTTCTTATTTATTAAATCCAGGCAAGTGGTTGATGAAAAAATATTACAGTTAAGATACAATTTATACAAAACGAAATTCACTTTAAAGAAAGGCTTTCTACAATACAAAACTTAATTAAGTGGCCAAAATCATGTCTGACCATGTCTCCCGATATATTGCGCATCCTATCTTACTCATATTCACTTTTCGTAATCAACATAGATGGGGGAAAAAATAACATTATAATATTTTAACAAATATAAAAACTAAATGCACTTATTTAATGGCTACAACACGTAGCCTAGTAGGCCTGAATATTGTTATCATTACTTTTTTCAGGTTCGGCACGAATGACTATTAGCCTAAATGTGTTACTAAATGATTTGAATGTATTTTTAACATTGTTGTATTTAAGGACTGGTATTTGTATGTGTGTTATTTTTAAATTATTTGTTTTATGTGGTGGACAATATTGGACCTTGACATTGGAAATATTTATTTTATTTTTACTATTTAATTTATTTTACAATTTATTTTGTTTGGCTTTATTTATTTCATGCAGTTGCAATTATTTAATTTATATTCATTTATAGTATGAGTCCCTGATTATATGTTGCATGTTCTCTTGTTGTTGTTTTTTGTTTTGTTTTTTTAAAGACAAAAAATGATCCATCCATTTTTTGTCTTTTAAAAAAAACACAAAAAAACCAACAACAAGAGAACATGCAACATATAATTATTAATCAGGGACTCATACTTATAGCGTTTAAAAAAAAAACGTTGAATTTATCATCAACAATGTTGTTGTTGTTTGATTTAATAATAATTTTTCAACATGTTCAGACTGAGCAAAAAAAAAAAAAACGTTTAAACAATACATGTGACGTGATACGAAATTAAATGCTAATTGTTTCAAAACACGTGCTGTAAAATAATGCATAGGTCATTTGCTCATCCAAACAGCTATTTAAACTGGATTTCCACCGTACACCAATTCTCAATGATGGCTGACCTGGCGCTTTTAGTTTCTTTCCACTTCCCTGGTGATGGGCTGCGTCCGAAATCGCATACTCAATGAGTAGGTACTTAATTTCAGTGAGTACTTACTTAACCAGCGCTAAAAGAGTAGGTACTTTCTAGCCAAATCTCGTTGAGTATGAATGCGATCCGGACATCTTCGCCATGTTGACGTTATCATGTGACCTACAACGCGTTATCACAAGCGCAACAACTTAAAAGATGAACGACACGTTTAATTCATCTATCTGTAAATATCTTGATGAAAGTTGCTCATTTTGTGGTATTGTTGAAGAAACAGCTGCCCATTTATTATGTGAATACATTTAGGGTTGATTTAAGCAGTTTTATCCTTATAACGATATTTTTTATTAAGAAACCCCAAAATCGTCATCTCTTGAATATGTTGTTAATTTCTTTATTTTCTTTAAGTTTTCCTCCTTTTTTATTATGAAGAACTATTTAAAGATATTTAGCCTTGTTATTGTTCTTTTTTTCCTGTGTATAAATATCATATTATGATGTGTACACAAACCATGATCTTTATGTTTTGTCATTATGTTCATTGTTAGATACAACTATGGTATCTTTCCATGATCTTGTATGTAATAAGTTTAAATTGTCACAACGGCAGTGAAAAAAAGTCAAGGATTCAAATGCGAGTGCAAAGGTATTTATTTGAATAACAGTGCTCAGAAATAGTCTCGAAGTAGAAGGGTCAGATAATCCTCAGGCAGACTCAAAGTAGATCTCTCAGATAATCCTTAGGCAGACTCGAAGTAGATGTCTCAGATAATCCTCAGGCAGGCTTGGTAACGCAGGGACTCAGTGGGCGGAATGCAGAGACTGCGTCGAGCAACAGTTCCACGGAAACGCGTAGAAGCACCAGGACTGGAACAGGAGACGAGGTTAGATCCCGGAGAACCTCCACAACCATCTGACAGAGACAAGACGAGTGAACAAACAATATATAGGACATCCTCATTCAGAACAGCTGGCGCTGATCGGCTCATCAGTCTAACGAGCCCGCTGATGAGCCGCGCCCATACACTCGACACGCACACACATAGCGAGAGAGAGTCAATGAATCCATGAACCGTGACATAAATGATATGAGCGACAGGTGCACTAACACTGCATAACGTCAGTAACAGCACAACCTAGAACAGTTTTCCTCTGCGTTTGTAATGTCTGCACAAAGGAGACGTGCATCTGCTCGTAGATCTCTCCTTTGGAGGAAACTGTTGATTTTATACTCGAAAAATGGAAGTATCGCTCCTTAAAAATGAATATTACCTCAGAATCAGTTGCATTGCAAATGCTGCCCAATACTTAATTATATTACTTTTTTATATACTAAAAATGATATAATTTCATAAAACAAGCAAAATGTAATTTGTTTTGTCATATGATAGTTATACATGAATAGCTACACACTATAAATGCAGTGAACCATCTCAATTGTTAGTCAAGCAATGAATTAATGCATACATTAGGCTAAATATTTATATTTTATTTACTGACAACAATAAGAAACATGAATAAATTAGTAAAAGAACAAATAAAAGTAACCATCACAATAAACAAATGCATATACAAGACAACAACGCATGAAACAAAGCTTTATTCAGACTACAAGCATGTATTTACAGGCGGTGAACCGCACATCATAACATCTCAACACAGCGGTTCCCATTCTGTGCTTTATCCTGATGAAGTCACCAGAGCTGAGCCGTGCCTTCGTGCCGGTGCTGTGCCGAATTTCGACCCCCTGCCAAATTATTACTCCCCTCGTTGAAGTCAGTACCTGATTGCCTAATCCTAACCCCACGCCTAATCCTAACCCCACCCCTAATCCTAACCCCACCCCCACAGCTAATCCTAAACCTACCAATGCTAGGGGGGTAATAATTTGGCAGGGGTCGAAATTCGGCACAACACCGGAGCTTGTTGCTGCACTTCACAATCTGCAGTAAGGGCAGATGGAGTGATGGAGGGACTCATAAGGGCAGATGGAGTGATGGAGGGACTCATAAGGGCAGATGGAGTGATGGAGGGTCTCATAAGGGCAGATGGAGGGTCTCATAAGGGCAGATGGAGGGACTCATAAGGGCAGATGGAGTGATGGAGGGACTCATAAGGGGCAGATGGAGTGATGGAGGGTCTCATAAGGGCAGATGGAGTGATGTAGGGTCTCATAAGGGCAGATGGAGGGATGGAGGGACTCATAAGGGCAGATGGAGTGATGGAGGGACTCATAAGGGGCAGATGGAGTGATGGAGGGACTCATAAGGGCAGATGGAGTGATGGAGGGACTCATAAGGGCAGATGGAGTGATGGAGGGTCTCATAAGGGCAGATGGAGGGATGGAGGGACTCATAAGGGCAGATGGAGTGATGGAGGGACTCATAAGGGGCAGATGGAGTGATGGAGGGACTCATAAGGGCAGATGGAGTGATGGAGGGACTCATAAGGGGCAGATGGAGTGATGGAGGGACTCATAAGGGCAGATGGAGTGATGGAGGGTCTCATAAGGGCAGATGGAGGGTCTCATAAGGGCAGATGGAGGGACTCATAAGGGCAGATGGAGTGATGGAGGGACTCATAATGGCAGATGGAGTGATGGAGGGTCTCATAAGGGCAGATGGAGGGATGGAGGGACTCATAAGGGCAGATGGAGTGATGGAGGGACTCATAAGGGCAGATGGAGGGACTCATAAGGGCAGATGGAGTGATGGAGGGTCTCATAAGGGCAGATGGAGGGTCTCATAAGGGCAGATGGAGGGTCTCATAAGGGCAGATGGAGGGACTCATAAGGGCAGATGGAGTGATGGAGGGACTCATAAGGGCAGATGGAGTGATGGAGGGTCTCATAAGGGCAGATGGAGGGATGGAGGGACTCATAAGGGCAGATGGAGTGATGGAGGGACTCATAAGGGGCAGATAGAGTGATGGAGGGACTCATAAGGGCAGATGGAGTGATGGAGGGTCTCATAAGGGCAGATGGAGGGATGGAGGGACTCATAAGGGCAGATGGAGTGATGGAGGGACTCATAAGGGCAGATGGAGTGATGGAGGGACTCATAAGGACAGATGGAGTGATGGAGGCTCTCATCCATGGCACCGTTTCCAGGATTCAGCTCTGGGCTCCTCATCCTCAGTGCTCATGTAATACCCCTGAAAAGAAGTATAAAAAGATAAAAGAATAAATAAAACGAGCACTTCAGTGATGGCTTCCTGGTCGTCGTTTTTACTCTTGAATGAAGCACATCACGGGCGCGCGCGCTACTAAGCCGTGCGATGACGTCATCACACTGGTATGCCTAGCGAAAATAATTTAATAAATGGACATAACACTCTTCTTTTTAAACAAAGCACAAATAAGCATTTAAGCAATATCAACAATATTAGAAAAATAACATTTACAAATTCTACAATGGATTTGAAAAAAACCCCAAAAAAGATAAAATCCACTAGGCCTATATCACCCACACCAGTCTGTAGACATTTCAGATCCTACAAAAATGCACAAACATTATATTTACAGCACATTTGTCTAATGTAAACAGTGTTGACAACAGTGAATTATCCTGCATAATAGCACACATTAATCACTCAGATGTCTTTTTCATGCTGTGATTTGCTCATCTGTAATACTTATACAATATTTTCCTTACAGATGTAAATATACATTTTAAATAAGCGTGTTTAAGATGTATATGGTTATATAAATCCCCTTTAGAGACGTAACGTTACGTGTGCTTACTGGAGCTCCCCTGTTAGTTATACATAATAAAACATGTTTTTACAGCAAAATCACAACTATACTATACTGTCTAACTCCTTACACATTGAACAGTTAAAACGTTTAGTTTAACACATAAGATTTAAACATAAGGAACCGTGTTTAGCTTACTCACTTTGAAAACCCCCGCGCCGCTGATCTCCGTGATGTTTGTAATGACGTATGCTCTCGCGTGGCCTCCTGGGATAGATGAGTATCATGAGTAACCATCGGTTGAGCACTCAAAAATCTGGGCGAAAGCAGTAGATCATCCGGGAACTTCTCGCCTACTCTTTTATGAATACTGATGTTTCGAACGTACTGCTTCTTTCACGTACTGTTTTCGCCTACTTTATAGTAGGAAAGTAGGCATATTCGAACGCACTTTAGGTATACGTACGCCCGAATCTCGCAAGAATTAGTACGTCACCCAGGTAATTCTCGCCTACTCTTTTATGATTAGTACATACTTTTCGCTCGCCTACTCTTTTTCCCCTACTATATAGTAGGTAAGTATGCGGTTTCTGACGCAGCCATGGTCTCGATCTCCACGTCGGAGAAGTTTCTCTTCTTTGCCGTCTTTCGTGTGTCCATGGCGTAAAATGAGGGCGTGGGGGAAGCGGAGACTTGAATATATTGGGGCCTGTTATTCTAATGATGATCGTTTTCTGCCGCGGCATTTATCAAGGGCAGGTATTGCGTACACCTGGATTTCAAAGGTACGCACAGCTTCATAAATCAGGCGGTGAGAGAAGTGTAATCACTCCACCCAAGCAGCAGTGTTTCGCCTTAGAGAAAATAGTTCCCAGTATCTATACGGTTAGAAGATGGCTGTCTCTCATGTGACCTTGTTGTTTGTAAACGCTGTGACTATACAAATTACAACATGTAAATAGGAAAATGTTGGCGTTATTTTGTCACTTATTGGGAGCAGTATGCTAGCTGGAGCTGTTTACCTCCAGTATTTGTGCTAAGCTAGGCTAGTGGTGGGTGCGTGAGTTACGGCACGCACAGAGATGAAAAGGGTATGTATGGACTTATCTAACTCTGGGGGATACAGTGAATAAGCTAAAGTCCCAAAAAGTCATCGTGTTCCTTTAAAACAACACGCTCACAAATATGATCCCCATGTGAAAATGGAGATCTTCTAAGATACCAACATTTCAGTTTCTTTGGGTTTCTATTGAAATAAGTTGACATTGTGCAATATATTTTCCACTTTTCTGACTTCTTAACTGTCATCTTTCCTTCAACTGCACCTTAAACATTAACAGACTCACAAACATGGTCCCTATATGAAATAGTATTAGGGCGCTTTCACACTAGCACTTTTGGTGCGCACCCGGGATCGAATGACGTCAGAGTTCGGTACGTTTGAATGATGTGAACGCTGTCTTCCGAACTCGGGTGCGCACCCGCGAACCGTACTCGAGTCCGATTAAAAAGGTGGTCTGGGGTACAGTTCATGTGAACTCGGGTACGGTTCGCTGCTGATATGAACGCAATCGAACCAAACCTCGGAAGTGAACCGCTATTGATGATGTATAATGTGGTAAAATATTTGATAAACGTTAGCTCTTTCGTTCGTTCGCGTGTGTGTGTGTGTGTGTGTGATGAAAAGCGGGATTGACGCACTGCAAGCAGAGAGAGAGTTTCTGAATCTTCGGCGGACAGCCTGCTGTCTCGTTTTCAGAATTTTTGCGGCAGACAGACGCGCGTGTTTCTGTATGTCTATGTTGAAAACAAAACCAAAGGTTAAAAAAAAAAGAAGAACAAATGTAATCTCAACCGAGCGAGTCTATCCATGTGTGCGTCTTTTCATTCGCGGTTACCAAGCAACGCCATTACGCCAGCTGCAGCCTGATGACACAAGCGTACCGCGGTTCGGATATAAATATTATAATGTGAACACAGTCCATCGGGGGGAGGGGGGAGCAATCGAACTCGGGTTTGGAACAGGCAATCGAACCAAATGTGAAAGCGCCCTTAGTGTAACTTGAGAAAGTGCATTGAACAACCCTGAGAAATTGAACTGTAAAACTTTACCAGAGGGACCTAAGTCAAACCCTCTACCTTCAACTATGTCTGAATGGTTTTTAGGCCAGTAAGCTGATCTTGAGATCATGAAATTTGGGGAACATTTTTTGGTTCCTGTCCTCCAGCTTCAGGAAAATCTTCTGGAAAGTCTACATTTCAGTTCCCTATCAGGAACTCGAGCTGCGTGGAAAACGCTGCGGGAACGCTTCTTGCGTTGTGCTACATGAAGCCAGTATGAAATCAGTCCAAAGGCGAGACGGAACGTGATAGGCGGGTGACGTCATCGACCAGGAAACTATAAAGCACCCCAAAATCACAGCCGTGATAGCTTCTGTTGTCTTCAGCAAGCGCTCTGTGTGTGAATCTGTCCCAGTGTTTTTGTCTGTCTGTAGTGATTGCTAGGCAGGAGTTTTCACAAAAAAAAAACAAAAAAAAAAAACTATATATATATATATATATATATATATATTCACATATCTATATGGTGAGCGAGCAGCAATACAGAAAGTGTGTTCCCCCCTGTACTCGTTATCTCACGGGTGAGGATTCACACGATCTGTTTGTTGTTTGTTTGGGAGTACAGCATGCCTAGTCAGCTCTCGAGGGGGCTGATCGTGAGCATTGCGAGCGTTTTCCAATAAGAACGCTCTGCTCCCGCCGATCACTCTTTGAGGAGAGTGGTTCGGCTCGCGCTCCCCGCGGCTCGGGTCCCGCTTCTGTCGAGGCAGAGCGGCGGCGCGTGTCGCGGGGATCGCGGATGAATCTGACAGCGGGGTTTGAGACGGGCCTCGCCCTATCTCAGCCTTTAACTGTTAGATTCAGTGTCTCAGTTCAGGGTTGGAAGCACGCTCTGCGGTTTCTTCTGCCCAGGCTGTGGCATCAATATTGCAACTATCCAGTTCTGAGGAGCTGGATGTTGTTGGTATTAAAATAATAATAATAATAAATAATAAATAAATTATTATTATATAAAATAAGGGGATAATGAGGACTCTCTACCTCATTTCCCTGAACAGAAATAAATGAGGAGCTTTAGAGGTGCTTACTCATGCTGTAGAAAAATTAAGCATTGAGTGGTCAGCAGTTTGGCAGGAGTTTATTTATAAAAATATTGTATGAACTATTTTTGCCTTTCCAATTGCAACCTCCACGACGGTGCCTGCCGTTTCCCGGACCTCCACACCGAGGTGTCGAAGTCCTAGAGAAAAACGATTTCATACTGTATTTTTAGTCCTCAGACCTTCACGAAAAATATTTAAATATTGCTGGGGCTTTAATTCACGGTTATGGGGCGATGCCTAAGCTTAAGAGACGCTTGCAGCCATCTCTCCGCTGTAACGACATCGTCTTTTAAGGCACCGGCGTTTAAAAACAGGGACTGCTGGGCGGGTCAGTCCTGGCTGTTGATAAGCTCCTCGCATGGGCACAACAAAAGCAGAGCGTCGCGTCTCGTGTTCCCCCTGCAAGCAATGGGACCAGACGTGACACTCTCAGATGAAGTTTTTGGGTTATAACTGATCTAAGGATAGTTTTTATAGCCAAGTGGCTTCATCAAAAAAAAAAAAAAAAAGAGTAGTTCTGACGCCACCGCCGTCAGGATGTTGATGGTAGTCTCCACCGTGAGAGGAAGGAGTTCACCGCATCACAAGGTGCCCATTCTCTCTCGGTGCCCTCAGGGGCCCAATCTACCAACCCTGCCTTTATGCCGGGGCGTAGACGGTCCCAGCGAGCGCGTTCCCGAGGGACGCTCGCTCCTTAAAAAGCAGAGCGTCGCGTCTCGTGCTCCCCCTGCAAAACAGTGGGACCAGACGTGACACTCTTATATGAAGCTTTTGGGGTATAACTGATCTAAGGATAGTTATTATAGCCATGTGTCTTCATAAAAACAAAAACAAAAAAAAAAGGTAGTTCTGACGCCACCGGTGTCAGGATACTGAGGGTGGTCCCCACCGTGAGAGAAAGGAGTTCACTGCATCAGACGGTGCCCATTCTCTCACGGTGCCCTCAGGAGTCCCTTCTGCCAACCCCGCCTTCGTGTCGGGGCGTAGACGGGCCCAGCGAGCGCTTTCCCGAGGGGCGCTCGCCCCCTCTGAGGAGGAGTTTAGAGCAGTCAAACCAGTCGTTCCCTGCCGGTGCACCGTTACAGGGCGCTGTGTTTGCTGCTCAAAATATTCCAGAGGCCAGCCTCGAGAGGCTGGTACCCTTTGTAGATTTCCTGGCAGAGTGCAAAAGCCTTCCATGATTATCTCTGTGGGTCCTGCAATCATTAGTAAGAGGTTATGCTATTCAGTTCAGATCTCATCCAATTCGATTCAGACGGGTCCTGCCCACCGTGGTAGGCCCCAAGCAGGCTCTGGTAACGGAACAGGAGGTGAAAATGCTCTTGCAAAAGGAGGCTATAGAACGGGTTCCTCCTCCCAGCAAGGAGTCAGGTTTTTACAGCCGATGTTTCATCGTTCCAAAGAAGGATGGGGGGGGTTGCGTCCAACCTTAGATCTGTGCCCGTTTAATCGCTAGCTCGATTTCTAGATGCTGTCTCTCGCAGAGTGTTACAAATCAGATCCGAGGACTGATTTGTCACGATAGATCTAAAGGACGTGTATTTCCATCCTTCTGCAACATAGGAAGTTCCTGAGGTTCGCTTCTGGGGCTGAAGCATACCAATATCGTGTTCTTCCGTTCGGTCTAGCTTCACGAGTGAAACTGGACCAGTTGCTCACTGTAAAACGGTTTCAGAGACTGTTGGTTCTGATGGCAGCAGCGTCCAACGTTATACCTTGTGGCCTGCTGTACATGAGGCTATTACAGTGGTGGCTCAGTACCAAGGGGTTCTCCCCGAGGGGAAACCCACTCCACACGATCAGAGTCAGGCGGCGTTACCTCCGTGCTCTAGTCGTGTGGAAAGAACCTTGGTTCCGGTCCTAAGGACTTGTTTTGGGAGCTCTTTGTCGTCGTATAATGCTAACGACAGATGCTTCCCTCACAGGTTGCGGGCGATCATGAGTGGTCGTCCAGCCCAGGGTCTGTGGTAGGACCATCATCTATCATGGCATTGAATTGTCTAGTAGTTTTGGCAGTGTTTCACTGAAACACTTCCTCCCAGACCTGAGAGGCCATCATGTTCTTGTCCGGTCAGACAACACATTGGAGGCCCGGGGAATGGAGACTCCTTTGGAAACATTTCGGTCGTGCCGAGGTAGACCTGTTTACATCTCGGGAGACATCACACTGTCTACTGTGGTTCTCTCTAAGCTATCCAGCCCCTCTGGGGTTGGACGCTATGGTACAGGCGTGGCCGAGGTCACGTCTGTACGCATTTCCCCTGATTGCTCTGCTCCTAGGAGTTCTGGAGAGGGTTCGCCGGGACGGGGTCAGTCTACTGTTGGTAGCCCCGTACTGGCCGGCTCAAGCTTGGTTTTCGGACCTAATATCTCTCCTCGTCGGCTCTCCTCTGGAGATCCCGATCAGGACGGACCTTCTCTCTCAGGCGAGCGGGTCGATCTTTCACCCCCGCCCAGAGTTATGGAAATTGTGGGCTTGGCCTCTGAGGGGGCCCAGCTCATAGAAGCTGGTCTCTCGACTGAGGTCGTTGAGACCATCCTTCACTCCAGAGCTCCGGCCACTAGGAAATGATATGTCCTGAAGTGGAAGCTTTTCACTTCTTGGTATGGGGAGCACCTGATGGACCCAGTTAACTGCCCTGTGGGTGCAGTGCTGGAATTCCTGCAGGAGCGTTTCTCCGCTGGGTTATCCCACTCCACACTGAAGGTGTACGTGGGGGCCTTATCTGCTTACCATGTCCCTTTAAGTGGAGCTTCTCTGGGGAGACACCCACTCATATCTCGTTTCCTTCGTGGCACTTTGAGGCTGAGGCCAGCAGTTCGCACGAGGGTGCCGACCTGGGACCTGGCCATTGTTCTAGAGGGCCTCTCCCTTGCTCCTTTCGAGCCCATTGAGGAAGTTTCTGAGAAGTTCTTTACTTTCAAGACTATATTTTTGCTTCCTATCTTCCTTGAAGAGAATTGGGGATATTCAAGCTCTCTTGGTTTCTCCCTCGTGCTTGGAATTTCGCCCGGCATGGTAAAGGCTTTCCTCCATCCAAGACGGTTCTATGTTCCTAAGGTTCCAACTAATGTTGTTAGGCCTATTGTTCTGCAGGCTTTCTGTCCTCCTCCTTTTCTGAAGTCGGACCAAGAGAAACTTAAACTCTGCCCGGTTAGGGCTTTAGACGCCTATGTCCACAGAGCTGCCCTGTGGATAAAATCTGAACAGTTGTTTGTCTGCTTTGGGCCACCCAAGAAGGGGTGTCCTGTGTCTAAACAGAGGATGAGCAAGTGGGTGGTCGAGGCCATATCACTTGCTTACGAGTCGGCCGGTCAGCCTTCACCTTTGGCTGTTCGAGCTCACTCCACTAGGAGTATGGCTGCTTCCAAAACTCTTCTGTCAGGAGTTTCACTTCAGGACGTTTGTGATGCGGCAGGCTGGTCCTCACCGCACACATTCGCCAAATTCTACCATCTTGACTTTGGCTCCACTCCAGGGGCGCAGGTGCTTTCGTCAGCTTGTGCGCCTTGATTTCACACGACGGACACTTGCTCGCATGACGACGTGGGTATTTGCGTTCCCGCAGCGTTTTCCACGCAGCTTGAGTTCCTGATAGGGAACGTCTCCGGTTTCGTATGTAACCTTAGTTCCCTGAAGGAACGAGACGCTGCGTGTCTTTGCCATACTCCCTGCATGCCCGAGATCACTTGCCTCAGACTTTTTCAGAAGCTATCGCGGCTGTGATTTTGGGGTGCTTTATAGTTTCCTAGTCGATGACGTCACCCGCCTATCACGTTCCGTCTCGCCTTTGGACTGATTTCATACTGGCTTCATGAAGCACAACGCAAGAAGGGTTCCCGCAGCGTTTTCCACACAGCGTCTCGTTCCTTCAGGGAACTAAGGTTACATACGTAACCGGAGACGTTTCTTTGGGTAGCTTAGTGATCTATCACAATAAAATTACAATAAATTCACATTGTGCAAAATATTTTCCATGAGTCATGTATTTCTCGCTTCTTCACAGTCATGTTTCCTTCAAATGCTCATTAAGAGACTCACAAACATGGTCCCTATATGAAAATGCAGTAGTGCAACTGGAGAGTGAATTAGGAGAACCTGAGAAATGTAACTGTAAAACTTAAACAGAGGGATCTAACTCAAACCCTCTAACTTCAACAACGTCTGTATCGCTTTTAGGCCAGTAAGCTGATCTTGAGATCGTTGATTTTGGAGGAACATGGAGGAGGAGTTTTTGTCAACATCCTCCAGCTCCAGGAAGATCTTCTGAAATACTTCAAAGATGTATTTCAGTTTCTTTGGATAGCTTAGTTCCAAGGCATAAATAAGGCCCATAAGGTATAGGTGCAAGCATGTGCTACACTGGGAATACTAAAAAGGACCTCTGCTCCCTCGATGGCCATTCCAGCTTGCTTCTCGAGACCTCCATCCCTGGCTTTGCTGACCACAAAGATGTTGAGTACAAATGAAGTGATGGCCTCTTGGATGGCTGCAGAATCGTCGTCATCACAAACCTGTGAAATACACCAGAGAGAATTTAACCTACTTTTTGTTTGCTAATGTGAAGAATGCATATAGCTCTTTGCTTTGAATAGAAATCTGGGTGGGATTACGTGGTTGCTGTGGTTGGATTTGCCTACATTTATAAACAATAACAAAGTTGTGTGAATTGAAAATTATTTATATGGAGAGAGTCACGAGTATGTATGTGTATATATAGTATATATGTATATATTAGGGGTGTAACGATACATATTCGTATTGAACCATTCGGTACGAGGCTTTCGGTTTGGTAAGCAATACGCATTACAAACCAAACGGTTCGTTGGACCATTTTTCCTGCCGACCAAAATTTAGTTATTTCAAATGTAGGCGCTGTTTTTGTTTTATATGCTCCTAAGAAGAGTCAAGTAGCCTATAGCTCCATCATTGCTCAAAGTAAAAAATGATCATACTTTATGATGTTAGTTTTAATTAAAAAAATCAAATCAAGGAAATTTCTCTTGCATTATTTCTTTTTGCATTTTTTTTCTTTTTGCGAAGTATTCTTTTTGCATTTTTGCTATATCGAAAACGTACCGAGCCGTGACACAAGTGTATCGTATCGAACCAAACCGTGAATTTTGTGAACCGTTACACCCCTAATATATATATATATATATATATATATATATATATATACACACACACACACATATATGTATATAAGTGCACTGTAAAACTTTCTATATAAATCAAGAAATACATTTGAAAATCTTTCAGTATAGATACATATGCATAAATATAATTTCTTTACCCGGTAGTCCTTGATTAATTCCTCTGTCTTTTCACCAAGGTAGAGAATGAGGCCTCTGATCACAGTTTCTCTTCTGGACTCAATGCTGTTGTCCTACAAATAAATGAAATATGGAATTATCTTAAAGGGTTTGTTCACCCGTTCATCTTCAGAACACAAATTAAGATTTTTTTGATGAAATCTGAGAGCTGTCTCACTCCTTCATATACAGCAACGTCATGACCACTTTCAAGGCCCAAAGACTACAAGTGGCTCAATGTGACTACAGTGGCTCAACCTTAATGTGATGAAGCGACAATAAAAATTGTTTGCAAAAAAAACAAACAAAAAGAACGACTATATTTAACAATTTCGTCTCTTCTGTGTCAGTCTCCTACGCTGTTTATTTAGTAAAACACAGAGTTGAGCTTCAACGCCGGCTCACTACTGGCTGACGCTGTTCACTTAAAGGGTTAGTTCGCCCATTTAAGACATGAAGTTGTATGCAATCCTTACCAGCACTATAGTGCATACACACTGACCCACTCTGTAGTCACCTCCCTGGTCAGAGTTCTGGCCGCTGGAAGTTTTTTTCAGAAAGTACTCCCGGTTAGTTTCCGGGGCCTCAAAACTGTGCGTTTTTACGTGAAAAAATTATTTGCGTTTCAAAGATTGATTAATTTAACACACAAAAAACACGCCAGACAAAATTCATACCTCAATTTTAATCGGCACTATTTTCTTTCCATTTCTATCAATCCGCGCTGCTGTCAACGTCAACAGTGCGCACGTTCCGATCAGCTGTTGATAGCGCGACTCGCTGACAACATGTCTGTAAGTTACCTATATCCCTATATACTGTTTTTATATTAGACATCTTTTCACATGTTTTCCACTGGAGTCTAAACATCAGCTTGTTTACTGTACAGTTTAGACATGGGATCATAAAGTTAGTAAATAGAGCTTACCCGTGGTACTGGTAGGCTAGAGCAAAACTCTTTAAAATCAGTTTTTTTCTTTTTCCTCCTTGGTTGGGGATGTAATCGTCTTCGCTGAAGTGAGCACTGCACACACGATAATCCTTGATTCTGGATATTTTAGCTCCCGCAGAGTAGCCGATGGCAACCAGCCAAAGCTGTCTCGTAGCTATATCCGAAACAGGAAAACGATGGAATCTGAACGGTGATCCCGGCACATTCTTGTGGTCACAGCCTGGGAATTTACAAGTTCGCACCATTGTTCATTTTCTACTTTTTACGTCGTTGTCAATCGATTGTGTAAACACTATGGAACAGCTGATCGGAACGTGCACACTGTTGACGTTGACAGCAGCGCGGATTGATAGAAATGGAAAGAAAATTGTGCAGATTAAAACTGAGGTATGAATTTTGTCTGGCGTGTTTTTTGTGTGGTAAATTAATCAAGTTTGAAACGCAAATAATTTTTTCACGTAAAAACGCAGTTTTGAGGCCCCGGAAACGAACCGGGAGTACTTTCTTGAAAAACTTCCAGCGGCCAGAACTCTGACCAGGGAGGTGACTACAGAGTGGGTCAGTGTGTATGCACTATAGTGCTGGTAAGGATTGCATACAACTTCATGTCTTAAATGGGCGAACTTGATTTCAAGCACAATGATCCATGTATATGATGCTGACGCAGGAGCTGGCCAACCAGAGGCCAATACTGAGCCGGCATTTTGAAGTAGAACACGGAAAGGCAACGCTGTGTTTATTACATCAACAGGAAACTGACATGGAAGAGAAAAAATAGTTGAACAAAGTAATTATTTTTGTGGGGGTTTTTTGTGCACAAAAAGTATTCTCGCCGCTTCATGGCATTAAGGTTGAGCCGCTTCCTCACTACAATAAATAAATTTATTGAAAGTTACATACCTTTATCCAGTGTAGCCTACTTGATAGGAGAATCACCTGGTAAGGACAGTGTTATGGTTAGTAACTGACCAATGCAAGAAACTAAAAACATAGCATATAATTTAACTATAACTATAGCCTAATTAAAAATAGTTTCACATTTTATTCTCTCCACAAACACTGCAGGTAGTTGACCTGCTGATCAGACAGCAAATTGTCTTCAGTTTCAGTTGAAATGTTACTTTGGGTTTGTTTTCCCTCGGAGCTCAGATGTGAAAGTGTGCAGGGAAACCGCGTCATGCAGAAGGCGGGACTATGGTCACGTAAGATGATTGACAGCTGTAAACCTCTAATGAGCGCTCCAACCATAGACCGTAAAAAAGACCTTCTTACTAACGCATGAAGAAAAACAGAGAGCGCGCTGTTTCAGTTCTTCAGATCGCATAATTCAGTGGGAAATGGATTTTTGTAGAGCCTACTTTTAGTCCAAACGTGCGCGCATTGTAGAAATATCGATTTAGTTTTCAAACTATTTCGTCATGAATACATCGCGGATCGCACACGTTCGGACTAAGAGTTCTAACGAACGCTGTCAATTGCATCTATGTGAACACAAATAAATTATTGTTATGATATTATAATGATTATTTGCACTATTTGACATAAATTAAGAAATAAATGTCACTGCAACCCAGTTTTGTCATAAATAGTGGCCAAATATCCAAGCTGGAGTCTTAAATCTTTCTAATATGATACTCAGTTTTTAGATCAAGTAAAATGTTTTAACGTGCAGTGAATTTTAAACAATAAGCTGAAGCTGTCGGCGATCTTTCTACGTAAATGGGGTAAATAAAAGGATCTTACTCTATAACAAAAAGGTCGACCTCTCTAGGGATCCTTTCCATAATGTTGTCAGACACTTACAATAATAATCTGAGCATGTCAGTGGCAAAACAAGCAGGTTTTGTGGATGTACATTAAAAGTACGCAATTCCCCATAACGTTGGCCTACGTTATAGGCCTAGGCCTAACGTTAACTGTTTCGCCTCTGCAGACTGAAGCGGTCTAAGCCTAATACTGGACCGATTTCAAAGATTGTTGTTCCCATCAGTCACTTAAACACAAAAACATATTTTTTTAAAGAATAAAATAGGACCCAGGTTGAAAAAAACGAACGATGTTACACATATTCATGGCTGCTCTAAAAATCCACGTGCTTACACTACATGCCTTATTTTATTGCTGCATTCTAACGTTAGCTTTAAATTACACTAGAACAAACTATTTTATCGCCACTTGCAAAGTTTCAATTAATGTTAGGCTACACGTAAAGCAACATATAGCCATGCCAGCGTTGCCACATGGTAATTAACGGTAATTAGAAAATCCACGTACAACAACGCAATCTTCAAATTACATTTAAAGCCTAATTTTTGTACAACAATTCGAAAACTGTAAAGAATGTACAAACCCAAGTAACATTAACTGTTAGGCTACTTTGCTAACTTTATTCTTACCTTAGGTTCAGTCCGCGTGTACATCTTCGTTTGGAATCCAAGGGGTTTCCAGACCAACAAAACAGGAAGGGGAGTAATTTTTTGTACTGAGTAAATGAAACGTCTCGGGTTACGACTGTAACCCTTGTTCCCCGAGAAGGGAACGAGACACTGGGTCGTCGTGACGACACTTTGGGGAATTCCCCCAGCGTAGCGCATCTGAAGCATGAATGAAATCTGTCCAATCCTGATTGGTGCTGCGTCATGACGTAGTAGATGACGGCATAACCGGAAGATACAAAGGGACGCCCAGCACACACACACATTAGCTCTTTTGCGATGAAGTAAGCGCCCACTATATACCCAAGTAAATACCCACTATGCCACACCGTAATCACGCCCGCCCTAGTGTGAAGCTGGGAGACCAGGCACACTTAGGACGCGAGCACTCTGGCGCCAGGCGTCACGGGGAGTTGCAGGCTGTAGAAACGTATGAAGGTGTTGGGTGGCCCACCCGGCCGCCTCGCAGATCTCCTGAAGCGAGACGCCAGAAAAGAGGGCCACCGAGGAGGCCATGCTCCTGGTGGAATGTGCCCTCATGGCCATAGGTGAAGGCAAGTTGCGCACCTGATAAGCTGCGGCTATAGCCTGGACAATCCAATTACTGATCGTCTGTTTAGATGCAGGCAGCCCTTTCTTGGGTGAACCAAAGCACACCAACAATTGGTCTGACTTCCTCCACTGAGAAGACTTCTCCAAATAAACCCTTAGGGCTCTGACTGGGCAGAGCAGGCGAAGTCTCCTCTCTTCCGCCGTCCCATGAGGTGGAGGATGGAAGGCCTGAAGAACCACTGACCGTGGCGCACTAGACGGCACCTTGGGCACATAGCCCGGTCTTGGATGCAAGATGGCCTTAACCCTCTGGGGTCTAAGGTGTTTTTGGGGTTCTTGAGATGTTTTGACATGCCCTGACATTTGTGCTTTTTTCAGTTGCTTATAAACATATTAATGGCACAGGTGAAATTACACTCTATTTAGCACAAATATGTCTACCATAAAATTTGAGCAACATTTATGTACATGTTTGTATTTTTGAGAGAATATTGTTTATGCATGGTTATTGAAAAAACTAAAAACTAAAGTTTCTGAAATAAGGCCACAAAACGCATACTAAATATCTGTCCACAAGACTTTTGACTAATGGATGTTGTCGCCTAGAGTTTTTTCTTCAAAATGATCTGAAAATCATCCTGCCTAATCATTCACATAAAACAATAGATTGTTTTAAATTGTGAAAAAAAAATTTTTTGTGTGGAAGTGAATATGCGGATGGGCGTGAACGGCCCAACCCTCATGAATAATTAAGTGGTTCTCACCTGACTAGACAATGACCCTGCATAATAATGAGCCTTTCATTCAGGTGTCACACAAGAAAGAATGCAAGGACAATATATATATATATATATCAAAATATAAATGAAAGTCAAAAGCACATTTTTAGTCATACCTAGAAACAAATCCTGGTCAAATAAGCTATATGGGCCATTCTACAGAATTGGTTCAAAGTTAGAATTGGAAACATCTTGAAAAGAACATTTTCTTTCCATAAATGTCTTATAAAGTATTATTTTTTTAAAGTAGGCCAAAACATTTTATCATACATATTTCAAAGTTAAGGATTCATTATTTTGATATAGCTTGCATTGGAACAAACACTATAACAGTTGATTAGTTTATTTGTGACAAAAGAAGCTACACACACACACACACAAACACACACATATATATATATATATATATATATATATATATATATATATATATATATATATATATATATTTTGTCCTCACACTTTCTTGTGGTACCCAGTGGGAAAAGACAAATGTTTTTCAAGATGTTTCCACTAACTTTGAACCAATTCTGAAGAATCTTGTCTAAATATTCATATTTAGTCTGTAACATATCGTGTTTATGCGAGTGTGAGATGCGCGCTGTAGCTGCTACAGCTGTAAACAACAGCGCGCGCGTCTGTGCCTTTCATTCATTATTCACACTATAAATATTGCGATTATAACAAAGCTCTTAAGAATAATAATAAATACCTTACTACATTAGCTTGATTCGTTGCTCCTCGGAATGATACTACCAGGACTTCTGAGGTAAATTGTTCCAGGATTAGGACGATAGTATTATTCCACAGAGCGCAGCAAGAGGTAAAGTCCACGATTCTTGTTCAACTTGATGTGTTTTGTCCAGCTGATATGGGGGCGTTAACAGTTTGCATGACTTGCCTCAGATTATTTGCGTTTGAATAGCGCGCGCTATCTGTGGGCGTGGTCACATTAAAAGATAATTAGCTGAAATGAGAACGACTGACATCTCTCTCTTTTTATATAGATTACATAAACAGAGAATATTTGTTTTAGTTTTGAATTAGATAATTTAAAAGTACACACTTAAATGATTATAAAGATATATTGCTCATGCATGTGTGACTAGTATTCGCTGAGTTTTGTTTACGTTTAGAGACGTGCTCCAGAAAAAAAGTTCACGGAGAAGGAGAGGCAGAAAGCACACCCTGTTTATTTTCTTTATTTTACAAAAGTACAATGTTTTATTTCGATTGGAAGTGGACCCATAAAAAAGTAGACATTTAACAGTTCATTTTTTCATATTTCTTAAAAGTGTATGACAAAAAATGACTGAGTATTTTAAGTCTATTTTGCTGCTATGTGAAAAAAATCGTGCAAATCATGCCGGCGTGATTTCAGACCCCAGAGGGTTAACCCCGCCAGGGGCAAACTCCAGGCAAGTTGGCATTATAGCCAAGGCCTGGAGATCCCCCACTCTCCTCAGAGAAGTGATGGCACAGAGAAAGGCCACCTTGAAGGTCAGGTTCTTTGCCTCAGCCGACTCCAGTGGTTTGAAGGGGGCCTCAGCCAACCCTTCAAGAACCACCGCCAGGTCCCATGTTGGGACTCTGGAGTGAGCCGCAGGCCTTATTCTCCGAGCCCCACGGAGGAAACGTACAACCAGATGGTGCTTTCCCAAAGGCCCATCACCTAAAGGCGAGTGGAGAGCCGCAATGGCAGCCACATACACCTTAAGTGTGGACGGGGTAAGACCGGCGAGAGAAACGATCTTGGAGGAACTCCAGCACTGAAGCCACTGGGCAGTTAACTGGGTCCACCTCGAGTAGGGTCTCGACAACACCTGCTGACAGGCCAGCCTCTAAGTACCGAGTGTAGCAAGGTTCAGTTTAGGCAGGAAGGAAGAAGACAGGGATCGGCTTGAGCTGGGACGTTCACTTTTATTCAAGTCTTTAGAAAACAAAAGAAAAGGTGCGCACAGAGCGCGTTCACCGTGCACAAGCACAGCCAAAACACAATAACTCAGAATTCGTTGCGATCTCTTTCCACGGCCACACACGCGAGGTCCCAGCTCGTCTCTCTCTCCTCTATCCCTCTCACACGCCGGCTTATATCCAGTCTCTCCACGCCAATTACTGAAATCAGACACAGGTGTTCATCATCTGCACTTGACCTACTTACGCTCCGCTCTGCTCCGTCCTCTCTCTCCCGCTACAGACTCCGCAGAACCACGCCCCCCTCGCCACACCGAGCCCCCTCAGGGGCCAGACCCAGAGGTTCCACAGCTCTGGCCGGGGGAGGAATATTGTGCCCCCTGCCTGCGACAGCAGATCCCTCCTCAGAGGGACCTGCCACGGGAGGCTGTCCAGCAGTGCTACAATGTCTGAGAACCATATCCGGGTCGGCCAGCGGGGTGCTACTAAAAGTAGGCTGATCCCTTCCCGGCGGACCCGCTCCAAGACTCCCGGGAGCAGAGCGATCGGGGGAAATGCGTACAGACGCAGCCTCGGCCACGTCTGCGTCATAGTGTCCAGCCCCAACAGAGCTGGATACCTGAGAGAGAACCACAGTGGACAGTGGGACGTCTCTAGAGACGCGAACAGATCCACTTCCACTGGGCCGAATCTCACGCACATGGCCCATGGCCTCCACCACCTCGGGGTGGAGTCGCCACTCCCCGGGCCTCAGCCCCTGCCTCGACAGGACGTCTGCTCCCTGATTTTGGACCCCGGGGACATACATCGCTCTGAGAGACGACAGTTTCCCCTGGGATCACAGAAGGATCTGGTGTGCCAGTCTGCATAGAGGGCGCGACCTCAGACCCCCCTGATGATTCAGATACGCGACCACGGACATGTTGTCCGAGCGTATCAGGACATGGTGGCCGCGGAGGTCCGGGAAAAAACTCCTCAGAGCTTTGTAGACCGCCAGCATTTCCAGGCAATTGATGTGCCAGGAAGAGTGCCGGGTCTCCTACAGACCTCTCGCAAAGCGGCCGTCCATGACCGCGCCCCAACCAGTGAGGGAGGCATCTGTTGAAACAGTTTTCCGGCAACATGATGCTCCCAGCACCGGTCCCTGGGACAGGAACCAAGGTTTCCTCCATATGACAAGAGATCGAAGGCATCTGCGCGTTACCCTGATCATACAGAACGGATTTCCCCTCTGGGAGTAGGGGTCTCATTTTCCCCTCCAGATTTTCCCCATCGGATTTCCCCACCACTGTAGGGGTCTCATGTGTAGCAGGCCAAAAGGTATGACACTGGACGCTGCTGCCATGAGCCCCAGCAGTCTCTGAAACTGCTTCACAGTGAGGTTGTGGCCTAGCTTTTTCTTTGTGTTGAGTCTCAGCCCCAGGCACCTGATGTGGGCCAGAACGACATCTCGATGCCGAACTGCCATCTCGCACGAACTGGCCAATATTAGCCAGTCGTCGATGTAATTGAGTACACGGATGCCCTGGAGTCTCAGCGGAGCCAGCGCTGCATCCATGCACTTGGTGAAGGTGCAAGGGGAGAGAGCTAGGCCGAAGGGAAGAACCCGATATTGGTACGCTTCGCCCCCGAAAGCGAACCTCAGGAACTTCCTGTGACACGGAAGGATGGATATATGGAAGTATGCGTCCTTCAGATCTATCGTGACGAACCAGTCCTCGAACTGGATCTGACTCACGATGGCTGGAATTGTGAGCATCTTGAACCTGAATCTCCTCAGAGAACGATTCAAGTGCCAGAGATCTATTATTGGACGCAACCCCCCATCCTTCTTGGGAACTATGAAGTACCGGCTGTAGAACCCGGACTCCCTGTCTGGCAGAGGAACATATTCTATGGCCTCCTTGACCAACAGGGATTGAACTTCCTGTTCCATGACCCGAACCTGCTCTGAGCCGACCACAGTCCAGACCACCCCGTTGAACTTCGGGGAGGGGAACTGAAGTCTGTAACCCAGCTCTACAGTACGCAGGGCCCATGCAGATATACTCGGAAGGCATGACCATGCGCCGAGATAATCTACTAAGGGAACCAGCCTCTCGAGCCTGGCTTCGGCTATTAATCGAGGTTCGTTCCCGACCCCCTGAAGCGGATTTCCGGCAGGGCTTCACTTGAATAAGTGAATCACGATCTGGATGGTAGACTGAATTAAAATATCTTACTTCTCAAAGTCAGATATTTCATCATTTTAATATCATAATATTAAATGCAGCCATAATCACCAAACAATACTGTCTTAATTTTATTTACGGTCTCGTAATCTACACGTTGCCTCGGCAAACGCGAGATTCGAACCGTTACAACATATATTTGGCTTTCGCCCCTCGGGAAGAAAGACAACAGGTGCGAGGCTGAAACATCCGACAGCGCAAGGATTTACACGTCGAGATATTTCTCAATGAACACTGCCAGCACCCTCAGGAACTGACTGTGAATGCATCGCACCCAACAGTATTGTTTCACAGATCGTGTGTGTCCCCTTTTATAGCAGACCCGTAATATTTGCGCTGCCTCGGCAAACGCGAGAGTCGTCGTTCACAATATAGAGCTTTCATCTCTCAAGAAGAAAGTCAACGGGCGCGAGGCTGAAACACCCGAAACGCACGGCTATGTGCGGCGAGATATTTCTCAATGAACACAGCCAGCACCCTCAGGAGCTGACTGTGCATGCCTCGCACCCACACAGAATCTTTATTGCAAAGTAGACCCTTAATCTACGCGCTGTCTTGACAAACGCGAGATTCGAGCCACTACAGATTCTGTATCGCAGTGCAGACCTTTAATCAACACGCTGCCTCGGCAAACGCGAGATTGAGTCATACACAATATATTTGGCTTTCATCTCTCGAGAAGAAAGTCAACGGGCGCGAGGCTGAAACACCCGAAACGCACGCCTATGTGCGTTGAGATATTTCTCAATGAACACAGCCAGCACCCTCGGGAGCTGACTGTGCATGCCTCGCACCGACACAGAATCTTTATTGCAAAATAGACCCGTAATCTACACGCTGCCTTTTATTATTTTGGGACAAACAACACCAAATATGACAGACAGTTTGACACAGAGCGCTTTAGCTGAAGAGCAAAAAAGCTAATGTGTGTGTGTGCTGGGCGTCCCTTTGTATCTTCCGGTTATGCCGTCATCTACTACGTCATGACGCAGCACCAATCAGGATTGGACAGATTTCATTCATGCTTCAGATGCGCTACGCTGGGGGCATTCCCCAAAGTGTCGTCACGACGACGCAGTGTTGAGTTCCCTCGATGGGGAACAAGGTATTGTTCAGTGTGTGTGTACCTAAAAAGATTGGCTGGGATTACTTAAATTAATTTTGTAAAGGAAAAAAAATGCGCATTGTCTTGTGTTTTGAACAAATCCAGATGAATTCAAAACCAGATATATTATGTAAAGATACAAACGTAACATTTTATTGTTAATATCACACATTTTAATTACATAACATTTACATTCACTCAGATTTATTTTTTCAGTGCAGAGTTCTTTATTAAATGCATGAAAGAAAAAAGAATTACAGGAATACTGGATTCTAAACCTCAAAGAAATGCCACAATCAAGACCTTGGAGCAGAAATGAGGGAGAAACACCTCACATGTGCCGTTCATAAGGGCACATATAAGGGCACAGTTAAAGGGGACCTATTATGCCCCTTTTCACAAGATGTAAAATAAGTCTCTGATGTGTGTATGTGAAGTTTTATCTCAAAATACCCAACAGATCAATTTATACAGCATGTTTAAATTGTCACTTTTTGGGGCTCAGAAAAACGCATCATTTTAGGGTGTGCCCTTTAAAAGCAAATCAGATGCTGCTGCATGGCACAGGGGGCGGAGCCTTATGAGCTATCGCTTCAGTGACAGAACAATCTCATCTCACGGAAAGATGATAATATCAAAACAGAAACTCACAGCAATGGTGTTCATTTCGACCCGGAGTCGGACAAAAATGCCTACAGAGTCAGAGAATATATGCTGTATGGAGATGGAACAGGTATAGTTTAGATTAATTACGGTTATAACGTATTTGTCATTTGTCATACTGAAGATTTAATCAAGTTTATTGTACATCACACAAAAGATGAAGGGTCAGTCTTACTCCAGAAAATCACGGTAAGAGCTGAGTAAACAGTATAAGAAGTGCGTAATTACATAAACGAATTTCGGTTGAGGGAGCATTTTCTTTGAAAATAAAATGAATCCACCTCGTCTTCAGCGGCTGCCTCAGATTTCGGGAGTAAATAGAGAGAGCTATGGGAATTAATACATCCAGCCAAACACCTACAACGCTTGGGAGACATTCTCGTCAGTGCAGCAATGGCGGATGTGTACAACTTGCTGTGAACACGATCAGGGCGGTTCGATGTTCAAACGGCAGTGTCTGTCAACATTCGTGGACGGGGCCTGTGGCTTTAGTGATGTCACTAAAGTCCCCCCCATGGCTGAAACAGGTTGTTGGGAGACACTGCTTATGATGTATGGGGATTTAAAGTGAGTGAGTGGATTTTTATCACTATAGGGTGGTTGTGTATACACACTGCCAACACACATTTATGTCCAAACACCATGCAAAAGTTACTGGCAAAAATTACTGGCCAGTATGTCCCAATTATTTGGGAGGAATGTTTTTCCAGTGAAGCAAATTATCTCAAATCACAGGGGCAGTTTACAAAGTCTATTACATTAACATGGACCAGCAAGTACCAGATTCACTTGAAGGTGTACACATTTATAATATTTTTTCTTCTTTTAGTCATGCTAATAGGTCTCCTTTAATAATGGGCATGTAGTAGCGCCACCTTTTAAGTAAAATGGGGGGTTAGTTAGCCGAAGTGGCTAGTAGGAGTGACTGTTGAAACACTGCTGAAACACCACGCTTCGAAACTAAATCTTCCACCATCGTCTTGTCAGACCGTGAGGTGAAAGACTCCTGCAGCTGATCTGTGCTGCGACTCTCATTCGGCTTACACTGCATGGAGCGGACACATTCGGTTTTTAATTGTAGTGTAAGTTCTAACTACACTAAATGATTTTTATTACTATACAAAATCAAAACGACGGTGGGGGCGGTGCCGCGGTGGGCAAGTGCACGTAACGGTGTTGCGGCTGAAGTATGTAACACCGACTATCGCAGCAAGCCTAGTTCCTTCCAAATGAATGGGTATTACTGGCCAGTATGTCCCAATTATTTGGGAGGAATGTTTTTCCAGTGAAGCAAATGATCTCAAATCACAGGGGCAGTTTACAAAGTCTATTACATTAACATGGACCAGCAAGTACCAGATTCACTTGAAGGTGTACACATTTATAATATTTTTTCTTCTTTTAGTCATGCTGCAGCATCAATGAATATATGCAGGAGAGAGGGAAAACAACCATACATCCTTGCAGTTGGCCGAACCCAGAAGACGATTTTAAACCTTCTACATTGCCGTTGACAAACAGCTCATCCTCTGCCAAGCCACCAGCTCATTGGATGCTTTTGATAAACTGTTTAAATCCCACTATGTGTTCAACTTGTCTTATGATGAGTCCCTGGTCCATTTCTACTTTTCTGCAGACAACTGTCTACAACATTGATGTTACCACAACAGATGAGTCTCTAAGAGTTTGTGAGCTACGGGCAAAACTTTTGAATGGCATATGATTGTTTAAATGTTTCATTTGTCAAGCAGTGCATGCTACAAGCCAGTGCCTAATAACTCATTTGCGAATCGGCCACAGTTTATATCCAAGCACCAGGTTTATGTTAGTTTGTTCACAAGATCATTGTAGGCGTCAGTTTTCAATATTTTCAGGTTTAAAAAAACATTTAGTTAGTGTGCATGAGAAGTGTCGTGCAGAGCCCTGACGATGGGTATTTTGACAACAATGGATCAGGTCAAAGTATCACAAAAAACACAAAAGATATCTGTGCTACAATTATTGCCAAACTCCATGGTAGTGGTATGGCAAATAGTGTATTTTCATCAATTGTTAGTGATTTGGAAGAACTTGCTGGTGGACTGCATGAAAATACTGTCCACTGTGCCAAAAGATAACCCTGTAAGATCTACATTCGAAAAGGGTTTTGAGAATTTTGAAAACCCATTTTTGAGTTTTAATACTGAAACTAAAAGAATGGAGTATTTCAACAAGAAATGGAGGATTGTGGAGCCAGTGTAAAAAGAATTAGGAGTACGATTTGATACAAGGCGAAATAAAAATACAGGTGATTATGACCAGGTCTCAGTGAAAGACACTTTTGATTAATTTTGTCCAATTTTGGAAACTATTAAATTTATCTGTCGCAATTCTTATATTTGTGAACTACTTGCAAAACCATGTGTATCAAATTACAGATATGAAGACTTCCGTGACAAGACCGAGACCATTAAAATATGGTCTCGAGACCGAGTCAGAGTCCGAGTCTTGAGTACACAACACTGCTGCTAACCCACTGGGTTCAAAACGTGGTGTTCACAAAGTAGGTGCTCTCTAATTTGTCCTCCAAAATCTGTCTCCAAAGTTAAACTCTGTATTGATGAACATCCATTTTTGATGAAGTATTGATGAACATCCATTTGTTTGTCAGAAACCTTTTCTGTCTTTATGGTGAGAAGATTTTCACCAATTAAAGAAACCTGAAACGTGAAGAGTTTGCCAATGACACAACATTTTAAATGTGGCCTCTATCTCTGGCATGTTTATCACTAGTTATTTGGCCATGCCACTTCTTTTGTTTGCATCTTTAATGTTTTTATACTTTGCCTTGATGGATTTTCTTTTTCTTTGTCATGTACAATGAATGCCTGTGGCCACGCCTGACCATTTGCTTTCCTATTGTTTCAAATATTGAGCAGTTACAGTCGCCTTCCTCTAATTTTGAATGTATTAGAGGTGTTGTTTCATATATTGGTTAATTTTGAAATCTCAGATTCACACCACTGGCTATTGTTGCCCTCTATGAAGGATCTATAGATGTAATTTTACTGTTTAATTGAATCTGAACCTGAGCAAACATACATTTGTGTTGTCTCATTTTATCATTCATATTTTAATTATATTCCTCATTATGTTCTTTGCTCTTGTTTTGCTGTTGTTGTTCAATCATGTGTTTGTACATCACAAGTTATTTAACTGTTTCCACTGTCATGGGATATTACGAATCAGTTTGGTTTAACAAACTTTTCATCATCACTTCATCTCCTGTTTCCTCCTTCTCCATTGTCTTCGCAAAAGCGAAGCACAGAAAAATATGTTTCGCCAAAATGATATTATTACAGTATCAACTAAGAGTGCTTTGGTCAGTTCTGACAGTGGTGTGGTTTTCGGTTGTGGACGGGTTTTCATGGGAACTCTGGTCTGTGGCTTATGCTTCTGTATGTTGTGACATTCCTCCCATAGTCAACATTAATATATTATGTGGCTTGTGCCATAGTAGACCTGACCTTGGAGCAGTAGAAAAAGGTTGCCTTGTTAAATGTGTCCCATCACATGGACGGCCTTGTACGTGTACACTGTATCTTGGAGAAGTGATGGCACTAGGACAACAGGCAAGTAGCCTGGGTTTCCCCATGCTGCCTTGAGCGCAGCGCGATTTTATTCACGCTGCTAGGCAGCCTGGACACCATGAACCAGATTTTCGCGTCAGCGAGAGGACCAATCACAGAACGGGGAGGGAGCAGCAAGACGATGCGACACACCGAAGCAGTTTGTTTATATCTATGGATCCAACATGGCAGCAGACGCGAAGTTACCTTTCGATGCAGCCTTAGATAGTGTTCTAAGTAGTTTCGTGTACACATAAATCTCTGACCCATCGTCGTCTTCCTCGTCGAATTTCTGTCGCTCTACATACGTCATCTGGTATAATTGAAACGATTGGCTATGAGCTACGTACAGGCGCATTTGATAGACATTCGTAGCACCCAATAAACGGTTCTGGGCATTTGTAAACCACGCCTCAAATACGAGAAAATGAACATGTGTAGCACCCAATAAACGGTTCTGGGCATTCGTAAACCACGCCTCAAATATGAGAAAATGAACATGTGGTTCCCAGACCACGTCTCAATCTCAATGAGACGTGGTCTGACGTTAGCCAGGCTAACAAGCCAGTACAAGCACCCTCAAACAAAAGCAAGACGACCCTCAGTTGATACTATAATAATAGCATAAAATAAAAGGAGATGAGACACATCAGCATGACTTTGGGTCAAAATCCATCATCCCTCAGCACTGCGGTGGACACCAGAGCGGCCCAATCTGTTATCGCAAGATAGAGACTTCAATTTTAACCCAAAAACAAGTCTTCCAAACCACACAATGAGGATAAAGGTTGTCCACTCGTACAGTACAGTATATACAGACAGTGTATTCACAGCAGTTTCAACGTACTTTGCAAATTATTCCAGGCAGAGGGAGCATCAATTTTAAATGCCTTTTTCCCAAATTCAGTACGTACCACTGGAACAGACAGTAAGAATAATTCCTGGGACCGTAGGCTATAGCTACAAACATACTTTTTTACAGTTGTAGGTATAAATATATGAAGGAAGTTGACCCAGGATAGATTTATAAATAAAAACATGCCAGTGTTTTGGTCTTCGGATGGACAAAGCAGACCGTACAACCCAAGCATACAACACACAATGATGAGAGGGTTTTAAGATTTGTTATGAACCTCAGTGCGCCATGATAAACACTGTGAAGATGCATGCATATACTGTATATATATAACATGACCATAGTCCAGTTGCTGCAACAAACCTCTTTTTTTGCCTCAAAGGGAAGACAGGATTTGATTCTAAAGTAAAAAACCCAATTTCACATTCAATATTTTCACCAGTTGCTGAACATGAGGGCCAAAGGAGACTGTCATCAATTAAAATCCCAAAATACCTATTCTGAGACTAGTTATGCTGAACAATATTAAATGCAAGCTGTAACTGAGAGAGCCAGATTGGGTGTGGATGCTGACCTATATGTAATGGTATCATCAGCGTAATAATAAAAATTTACATTATGAACATTTTAATCAATATTATTTATATAGAGTAAATAGGAGTGGTCCTAGGACGGACCCCTGTGGCACACCTTTAGTTACATTGAGTGAACCAGAGATAAAACCTTCTGCCTGTACACAATAAATAGTGTGTTTAGATAATCCAATACTGACAAGTCGTATCAGTAAGGTATGATCAACAGTATCAAATGCTTTTGATAAATCGACGAATAGCACAGAACACTGCACAGTGTTTCTTATCTTATCTTATATGTTTCTGTTGATAAGAACACTGCACAGTGTTTCTTATCAACAGATTCAATAAAATAATTTAGTACTCTTAAGGCTGCCGTAGTTGTGCTATGTTGTTAACCTCATGCTTAAGAATAAAAAGGCACAAAAGTAAAACAATAAAATTTTATTGGCAAAAGTTTAAGAAAATGAGATCAGTTACAAGTATGAATCCATTCACCAGCATCATGCAGATTAGTAACAAAACGTTTTACATGTGTAACATTTTGATGATTAAAAACTTGTTTCACTGATTAATAATCATATGATTTAAAGTAAAATACAAACACTTTTTTTTGCCATATTGTAATTTTTTCAATAGAACGCAATGTTTCTAGACATTTTTACTGATTTTGAAATGCTCTTATTCCATCACTCCTCCCTAGAAATAGATGCTTAAAATTACCAAAATGATCACCAATACAAGTCATCTTTACTTGCTAAAATGAGATTTTAGAGGCAGAGATCAATAATTTCCTATTTTCTATAGCCATCATCTTAATCACCATAATCATCTGCAAAATGTTTTACCTGTGTAAAATTTTGATTATTAAAAAACTCACTTAATTTCACTGATCATGAAGAATTATATGATTTAAATTAAAATAAATTCCACAGTCTGTCATTTCACTTTTAATAAGCATCAAATTGGGTATGTTCCTGTTCTACACTACAGAGAAGTGTTTACATCAGTCTACTGAAGAGAAGCTGAAAAATTGCTTTTGGATTTCATTACGGTTATATATTTTTGAAATTGAATCACTCAACTCAACACCATCCTTATGTTTGGAACTCATTTCATGTTTTGCGGAATAACTCTGCGTTTAAACCTGAAACACACTCATTAAAACATTATTACCATGAAAACTGAATTAACTACAATAAAACACAAATTTTTTTATAAAATTTTTTTTTTTTAATAGAACACAATTTTTCTAGACATTTTTACTGATTTTGAGTTTTAAATGCTCTTATTCTATCACTCCTTCCTAGAAATAAATGCTTACAATTACCAAAATGATAACACATAGAATTGCTAAAATGCTCTTTTTTTCCCCTTTTTTTTTTGCCGTAAATGCTTTTTTAGCGGTAGAGATCTATCATTTACTATTTTCATTAATCATCATCTTCATCATGTGGTGTTGAAGAGAACACGTTTATTTTCCCTGTAATCCCTGCAGAAGTTGTGTGTACTCCTCAGTGTTGGTGTCCTCATGCCGGTCCTGATCCACCCACTCATCCAGACGCTCGCGCTGCGTCTGATCCAGGATTCCCACGCGGCTGTACTCCGACACCAGGTTTCTGTATCCTGCTTTATAGTAGCCTCGGATGCCTTCATCCGACAAAACACAGCTCTGGGACAGAGCGCTGTCACCTGGAGTTACACACAAGAATATTATCAAGTGCAGCAACACAACAGCTTTTACTCTTAGACTATCAGTCGTGTTATGCTTTACATTTAATATCTTCAGTCCAGTTAATTTCTAAAGCACATTTAATGACAGCAAGAAGGCTGACCAAAAGTGCTGTACAATATAAAATAAAATAGTAATTGAACAATCCCTTTAAGACCTCCTTCAAATCCTTCAAAGCAATGACATTTCACATTATGTATAAGAGATTAATAACAATTTTACAATGGTCTATGATCAGTTCTCATTATATAAACAAAACATTTTAGCTGGCTATTTTCATTTGTCATTATTTATAGTAAAAGTATGTACAATAGCAGCAAACAAACTTTTGGTTAACAGGACAAACCAAACATATGCTTGGAATAGTTTCATATTCACATTGAACAAAATCAAAACAACACCTCATTGCCATTACGAAAAACATGAATTATTTACTCATTTCCACTTAATATCTTGTGTTGTATTTATTGTCTTGTCCGTTTTTTACTGCCAGTTTGTTTTCCTCTAATCTGTGTGCTACATGTTGTCGTGTGTTCACGGCTGTCTGTGACTTCTGTAATGTCACACCAAGGCTTTAGTTTAGAGACTGCTATTTCTACTACTGTATCATTGTATATGGCTCAAATGACAATAAAACTCTTTAATCTTTCTTATCTAATTGGTCAAAGATTATATTTCCACCATAAAAGCTGCTGCATTATCGTGTCTACCGTAAACACCCTGAAACATCACAGTATCTTCTGGAAGTTTATACAGGTGTTTTGCAGGATTAACACCTCAAGAGTTTCTTACCTAGAGCCTCTCTGAGCTTTTGTGAAGTAAACGGGTGATGAAGAATAGGATAGTAGGATCCTTACTAAAAGTGTACGTGCGCCCAAAAGCCAAAAATGGCGTACGCAAAAAAACATTCAGACTTATAAAAGCGTACGTACGCCAGAACCTGCGCATAATTCACTTTATAAATCCCAGTCAGCGGAAGATTGTGCACACATGCGTCTCCTCCCCGAAATAACCATATATGGAGCTTACAACGCCTAGTCCTCATCTGCATATCATTTGCATATGATTATTCATCCACGTGATGTTTAACGGTACATGACATTAGGAAAATATGAAATACGGATGTGCCGTCACATTACATTACCGGTAATAAAAATAATTTAGTAGCATATCCTTGCCTTGTTTTTGAATAAATAAACCAAATAGTGTAAAATATATTTCAGAGAACGTTTTTCTCAATCTTTTCCATTGGCCAAATAGTATTTTTAATTAATTTATATTTTTAATGGAAACAGATAGACCTTGTTGTGCATTATTTGCACTAAACTTCTTTCTCAGACAATCTGCTATTATCATGATAAGCAATTAGCCTATCTCTGTAGTTAAAACTCAGCATGCCACAGGAAAAGTGTTCAAAATCATCGCATCCACAACAAATATTTACATTTATTGAATATAATTTTTTTTGTAACTTCTCAGTAATTAGGCCTAGCCTATTTCATGTAGTTTAAGTGTTCAACTCCATTAATGAGAATGGCATATTTAATCTAAATGTTTATAAAGAAGTAAAACATAGTTTAAATCATTATTTTATTTATTTAAAGCTGCAGTCCGTAGCAATTTCCCTTTTTGTCGCCATCTCTGTTCGAAATATGTAACTGCAGTGATTCGCGGAATTATCACATTTACTTGAGTTGTACATTGGCGTGAAACAGCGCGGATGAACACATTGTTTTGAGGAGAGTGCGCGTCTGTCAGTCACCGCGCCGGTGTGGATACTTTGACTGGCATTCAGAATCACAGATTCTACGTTTTGGAAGTATGGCCAGCATAAGAATTTTCACATGAAAATGTCATCTGAACAAGTAAGTAACATCCACTTTTGTTTTGATCAACTATGGGGGGAAAAAACAATGAGGTAAATCGCGCTGTTTAAATATAACGATCACTTATCTTATGCCAAACAGTAGCTACAAGTTATCATGCAAATTATTCTGAAATTTTTTATGTTAACAACATCAGCATTGCATGACTACGTTTAATCCAAGTTTATTATGGCTACCTGTAGTTCAGTTACCATTTCTGTACAGTCTAATTTCTAATTGTCATACCATGAAATTAATGTTTCTTTACTGGTTTTCTTTTTCTTTTTTAAACAAACAAACGTATCTGTAATCCGATGCATATTTAAAACTGGAATATATATATAATTTCAGTCACATACATGTAGGGGTGTGACGGTTATGATATAACCGTGAGACCGACGGTTATAGTTGAACACCGTCATTAGAACTCTATAACCGCCAAAACCGTGTTATTAAAATATATTACAGATAAGGTTATAATATCAGTGTTGGGTACTACACGGAATACTTGTACCGGCGTTAGGTATTCAGAATACAAATTATGAGTAACTGTAGTCTCCACAGAACATAAAATATTCATTTTATTTAATTTTTCGTGTTCGCATTTATGAGGAAAAAACAATGTTATGGACGTGAGCGCTCTGAAAGCGGCACTAAAAGATGCTTTAAAACTTTCACAGAGGCATCAAACAGAAAGCACAAAACCTTTCTTTAAAACGAATTTCGTTTTATATTAATTGTATCTTAATTTTAATCAATGTTTCATCAACCAATTGCCTGGATTTAATAAATAAGAAGTAATAAAAGATAAATATAGCAGACGATAGATAATCACGAAACAGAGGCGCCGGCGCGTGAACTGGAGCTCGTCTCATAAATGAACCGAAACTCAGTGTAGGCCTATAAGGAAGCCTCTCTCACAGACATGTCTACTTTTAAACAGAACAATTCAAAACGAAAGAAAGCAGACTACAGACTGCTCTCTGCTTATGTAAATGTGCATTTCTCTCTGGCGCGTTCACTACTGCGAAGATCGCGAGTCAGCATCGTCGTCACCAGATACTGACAAAGAAAACACTTGTTTATTAATAAACAATTAAAATATCTCCTTGCTATATTTTACATAGGCCTATTCATAATCATTATTTTTGCCGGTTCTTTGTGACAGATTGTAGGTGCTTTACTGGCAGCGCCACATGAACGCGTCACCACCGCATCCACCAGAATAGGCCTGTTTTTTTTTTTTTTTAAGGATTTGTTTAGTGCGCGTTTTTCATTTAATGGAAAGCACATTCACTGCTAGTTGTCTTGCTGTTAATTTTAAATAAACGTAGAGCTAATCAGTGCCTGCTCGTTTATTCAAACTAAGTTGTGTAAGTTGTGTAAGACCTGTCACAGCAGAGGTTAACAGAGATACAGGTTTGTTTTTGTATTGTACACTTCAAAATATTATTTTCCCCATATATCTTGTATCATATTGTTGCTTTTCAGTCTGCAGTGAATGACCTAGACTTCGTTCAACGGGGAGAGATCCTTCAAGAGGTTTTAGTACAGCATCCTGCAATATTGTTTGACGTTTTAGCCCATGCTACACAAACAACAACCCTTCCTACAGCATCATCACTACACTGGTGTACCTGCAACAACTGCAGAGAGATGCCCACAGACCTCGAAAGAAAATGTTGTGGCCAGCGACCAGAGAGGTGTTTAAGCAGGACAGCTACATTTGAACTTCTGTGTCTTAATCCATCAGTTTTGAGGTTGGTCAGGGACACACGTAATGATATACTTGCCTTGGAAGACTCTGCTGAACCAGGCACAGACAATCGAGAGTCTCGATATGCTGCATACAGGCAGTATGTAGTTTGGCAGTATGGTGCTTTAAGTGGGGGCCATAGAGTGGTCATACCAAGTTGTTGTGTTTGGTCTATTAGAGAGAAATATCCTGATCCTCAAGGCCAATACACAGGATTTATACCCAATAGGCTGTAGCACAGTACTTGAATTTTAAGTTACTTTTCTTTGAATTTTAAGTTACTTTTCTTTAAAAACAATTTAAATAATAAATGCACTATTCAAATTTGCATTTCTACTCTTAAAAACTGAATGCACTACCTCATTTCACATAATAATGCAAGATATACATTTTATTTTACATTTTGTTACTGTATTGGTGTATACTGTTTTGGTGCAATATTATTTTTTAAGCGTCAATTTGTATGGTTTAATTATTTAAATTCTGTTCCATTCCTTATCTGTACAAAAGTTATTAGAAAACTAAAATGATTTTTATTTGTATTCAATATTATCTTTTTGTTATAGGATTACAACTATAGTTGTTAATGTGTACTTGTTTACATGTTTAAAGAGGCTATAATAAAGAAAATAAATAAATCTTGAGTTCCTTATCAAGTCTTTTTATTACACTGACCAAATCAGGCTGATACAAACTGCACTTCAAAATAGGCAGATTTTTTGTACTATTTGTAATACTGACATCTTTCATAAACACTGTTCAAACTACATATGTGTAAGGAATGCTCAAAGGTTCATAAGCTTTTTAGTCAATTTTAATTTCGGGGAAGAATATTCAACAGTTATTAATCTATGATCAACAAATTATCGAATATAGTCTGAACCGAGTCCTTACGTACATAAATAACCCACGAGGGGTTATACAGCACACGTCTGATTCGGTTATGTATATAACAATTAAACACAACGAATTTATGATTAATTAGGAATATACATCCTACACAGACCGATGGCTGTTGATCTTTAAAATTACCAAAGCAATTGAAACCCCCTTTCTCAGTCAGCACGTCCGCCGTGCTGTTCGGTTGAAAGTTATCAATAGCTTGTGGCCTATTTTAGCTTAACTTTACTGACACTGTTTAGTGCACTTAACAATATCAGATTGTAGCGTTTAGGATCTTTTATATTAAAGCGGCTTTGTTATGTGGTCAACAACAACAGAGGCAATAAGGTATAACTGAGGTTTTTAATAACAAAACTACACTACTGGTAAAACAAAGATATAGATAAACAAAGTAAACTAAAACAAATAATAAAAGAAATGTAGAAACATAAGGAAAACACAATTGCTAGCACAATTAGACCCTCAGAGACAGCCACAGGATACACACTTTAAATTTGAGATGGAACACTTGCATTCAGACCTGTTTTTGTGTAGGAGAGAGCGTGCGGCGTCCTGGAGATGGAAGGCGGACTTCTTTGATACTTCTGAGCGTGGATGTTTCGCGGGAAATTCAAACGTCCTAAAACAGTTCTGTATGCGCAAAGGCAGTCTTATCACCGGGATGCTGGAAGACTGACGAAACACACGTGGGTAACTCGGTCGGAGGACGAGAACCACACGGAGAACAGATTAGCTATACGCAAAATGAAACAAAGACAAACTAAAAACATGAACAAAAGAAAACACACGAAGGTTACATCTGGGAGCAGGATACACAGCGCAAGACTGAGGGAATGAACTGCTGCACGGCTTTTTACCGGGAAGAGTCCACGCCCACTTTGGAACGAACTCTCCAATGATCCTTTCTTGATTTGGCGGGGTTCCGTGGCCTTTGTTTTGTCGGAACGCCCAACTTTCGGATTTATGGCCGTTATGAATATGGTCAAAAACATTACAGAGATGGAAAAACATAGCAGAGTACATTTTAACGGAACCTCGTTTGTATGGTTAGTTAGACCACGTTGGGAGCTTTCATTTGCTATCATGAAAGACGTGTTTGACGCACATACAAGTGAATATATGCTCTTAGGCTCTTTATACAGGCCCTTAGAGTTTTAACTACACAACTAACAATCTTAACTGGCATGATACACAAAAAGGGATATACCAGAATACAGGAATATATCATATTTCTCTTAGAATCACCCATTTCTCTGGGTTTTCCCTAAGGAATGCATCGGCGCGTGTCCATAGGTGTGTGTGTGTGCGTGTATCCGTGGTTGCGAGCGTGGTTATGTGTGTGCGTTTCCATTTCACACATCTGGCTTCGTTCTCTCCGCAGAGATGTGTGTTAAGTGATAGCAATCTGTTTGAACAACCTAGGTCCGAATTTTTATGGCCATTTGTGTAAACCATCTCTTATCCTAAAGGTGTCAATAGGCGAGCTCTTATCCAGACCCAGTGTCGCCAGAGGGTGATTTGCCTCGAATGACCAAGGAGAAGATTAAGCTTATTTCAAAAGGAAAACATATACTTGTGATTATACATTTCACGATATTGATATACAGCTTAATAGATGGATCAGATTGGGAGGATTGTAACGATATCAAACATCACACGTCACAGACATAATACTGCAGAGTTACCTCTTAACGCATACGTACAGGCATTTTATAATTCTCTTACACGCATGATGACATTCTTAGGACACGTTTACACATTACAGCTCTCCTACATGTATTTCGACACATCGGATATGTTTTAGTAACAATTTAATATATGAAAAGTCATGTTTCCTGCATGTGTGTTTGGGTGGATGTGTATCGAGCACACGTGGTGAGAGGAGACAATGGAAACATCTGTTTTTCGCTTCTCCCGCCCGATTTCCGCCAGGGGGGAGTAAATCAAGGCCGGTTTGTTGTCTTAAGAGTGAGAATTCGCTGTTTGTAACGATATTCAAGACATTCATCAACATAAATGACCAAGAAGGGCAATCTCGTCGCAGACTTTGAGACGCCTGGTTTGGTTAAGAGAAGTCCGTATCAGTTGACCACATGGTCGTTGGAATGTGGTTAGTTAAGGCTCTTTGTTCTTGCGAGTTAATGATTTAATAAAAGAGAATTAATGATTGTCCGTCCAATCTCTACAATATGTTACACTCTTGGTGAGATCCAAATGTCCTCTACACAAACATCAGTAGAACTATGTAACTCCAGTAGTAGAATATAACAGAAAACCTCCACGGATATAAGCTAGAAAGAAAAAGAAAAAAAGTGAGTAAACAAATCAATGATATTACATAATTTAAATAAATGTCATATTAGTCATGTTTACCTTGAAAACTTTGTTTTATAATAGGTGATTACAGCTTTGAGTAAATCATGCAAGATCCTGAAAGACATTAACACAGTAAATGGTGTTCCTATTCAACATACACATATTGTAAGGAATTTAGGTAATTGTGTCATACTTACATCTCCTCTGTGAAGTTGACCTCGAACTAACTCTGCAGTTGGTGGTGGAGGAACGGCTGGTAAGTTGCCCAGGGCTCTGGGGTCATCAGGCTTCAATGTCCTCTTTCTTGACAATCCTGACGCAGAATCTAGTCTTTTCCTAACAATAGACTTCTGCAGTTCTGGGATGTACATGTAGTCTTTGTTTGTTTTTAATGCATAAACACACCACCTTTTAGATTTTTTGTTGTACAGCCTCCTGTACCTAAGACATGAAGGCAGAGTTAAATCAAAAGATCATATTGACCTGTTATAGACCACAATACATCTATAATAGAACTTTTAACATTGAAGATTACTCACATTTTGTTGCCCTCTGCATTCACCAATACTGGACGATGATTGTGATGATTGTAGTCCAGCGCAGCAAGTAAGGTTCTGGCCTCATAGACACGTGGGGAAAATGCAAATCTCTTGCTGGCGTACATCAAAATGTGATTTTGAAATGACTCTAGATCAGCAGTTGTCCTGTAGTTACATATAAAACACAAACATAGATTATCTATTGACCTTTAACAATAAATGTAAATAAATGACTGTGAAGAAGATAAAGTTCATAATAGACAAACTTATTGCAAAAATTATACACAAGTACATAATTACCTGAATCTAAGATACTTATCAATTCCTTTAAGCCATCTTGCATCAAGTACAATCCTGGACAGGGCCTCATGTGCAACAGAGCCAGGTTTCATCCAATCCTTACTGTGGTAAGAATCGACACTGCCATGTTGACATTGTCCAAATGCCCATGTATGCTTGTTAATCACATGATGAAGCACACCAGTCCAAAGACCCTAAAAAAAAAAAATACTGTCATTCATACTAACTAATATTAATACTATTATGAAGAGGGGAATTTTTTTTTAACATATGTCCAACCATGAACTGTTCTCTATTATCTGCTGCTTTACAACAAAACCAGAAATGGTTTACGATGTCTTTCATCCAGATTAAAATGATGTGCTGGCCAGCTATCATCCCAGCCTACATAAAATAAAATAAAAAAAGCAGTTTAGTAACCCGTTTTGTGAACAACAATGTGACAAAGAACATACACAGCACTGCAACACTTGCAGCATGTAGTCTTTTTGCAAGGTTCTTCGCTCCATGCCACATGTCCAGAGAATGTACAATCCCTTTATCCTTGTATCTGCCTTTCACTGGGTCTGCACACATCACATAATAACAGTATGTAATATTAACAATATTTGCCTTCAGAACAAGTGTCAAAACTCTGTCCTGGAGATCCATAGTCTTGCAGTGTTTAACTCCAAATAGCTCCAAAAAACCTGCCTGGAAGTTTCTAGTGTGCCTAGTTAGATATTTATAAGCTGGTTCAGAAGTGTGGTTAATTGAGGTTGCAGCTAAACTCTGCAGGACAGTGGCCCTCCAGGACTGTGTTTGGACACCTCAGATTTAAATAAATGTAATAGCGTTATGCATTACAAATGGTAGACATTGCTGACCCATCAAAGCAGATATCTGACTGTGTGCATCAGTAACTATCTCCTTCAGATTCAGTTCTGTAGAAAGCTGGTCAACAGTCTGAATAAAAGCCGCTTTTTCCATGATAACAGAGTTTCTCTGGGTCTCTCTTTTATCGATTGTTACCACATGAACTATGTCCTTTGAGTCATTTTCCATAGTGGTATAAGTGCAGTACTGTGCACAGTGTCCTGGAAGCAGACATATAGGCATGCAAAATTCAACCACCACACACATTTTTTGTAAGCAGTATGTTGGCAAAAAACAACAACAACAACACACACACACACACACACACATATACATATATATACATACATACATACATACATACATACATACATATATATATATATATATTATTACCTGGAGAGTCCATTCTTCCATCAGCTGTAATTTGTACACACACATGATTAAGAGAATAAAAAGTAAAATAGTGATTGTAATGTATCAACAATGTAAAAAAAAAAAATCAACAAAGGTTAAGACTTACCTAGGACCACAACCTCATCTTTGGACTGATGGCGCTGAATCACCTCAGCTCTCTTAATGGTCCAGAATTCCTTTACAGCATTTATGCAGTATTCATCTTGAATACTGTAAAATGTGTTTTTGGCAACAATGCCCATGTTCATGAACTGGAAAAGAAGTTTTATCTTGGCATAGTTGTTGCCAGAAAGCAAGATGTTGCTTGCCAGCATGAAATCCCCTCCTTGCAAGCCATATTTGAATTTTGGTTGTGAATTCCATGTCCAAACATTGTGACCTCTGGAACAGAACTAAAAAAAACATTGAGAAATGTGTTTTAATTTAAAATTGTCAAACATCTATCATAAATTCTTTAAACTACTCTGTGAATTATTAGTTACAAGACAGTAACCAGCAGTATTACCCATTGTAAGACTGTAGCAGTTCCTCTTGATGTTAGTTTATATGTGAAGGGTGGAGGAGCATCACATTTTTTATTTAGGGTGTGTTCTTTGAAAGTACATGCAGTTAATGGTAACTGAAGAACATTTGCAAGCAGTTTCAAATTGTCATCATAGACAATGGAAGCATGCTTCCCCACAAGGTCATCTTCGCAAATAATTTGTTCATGCTCGGTGAGAGGCTCATCAACAGACTCTGTACAATCATCAAGCCCAATCACAGGGAACTCATCAATGTTGAAAGGAATACTGTGTGAACCTTTCAATCTGAAAAAAAAAAGAAAAAAAAATCCCACAAATCACGCCTTTTAGCATTTCCTATATCAAACTGAAATAAATATATCACTTTTTTTTTTCAAATGAATAAACAATAAAAAAAACATACCGCACACATAAAGGTGACACATATTCCTCATCTGAACTGTCATCAATATCATAGTCATCCCCATGTTTTGATGGCATATCCATTTCATTATCCCAATCTATACTTTGTAAAAGATTAATTGACAGGACTGATTGTGAGTATTGGTAAACCTAAATTACTATTTGCTAAATATGTAGTACCATAAAATATATTTTTACTTACACAGTGTTCATCAGGACATTAGCTTGATTGTCATCCATTTGCAATGACTTCTCGCTAATTAGCATAGATGTAAAGCTGTAATCAAACAATTAAATTACACTTGTTAAATTTTTTGGAATTTAGCGGAGCACTCATGGAGTGGATCATCAGATTTTAAAAAAACAAATTCTAGCTTCTAATAGCCTACATAACAATCATGTGCTGGACCAAATTTCAAAGGAAGACAGCTTATTGAAGATACTCATGTAACATAGCCTTCAGTTCAGTATAGTTTTTAAGTCATGAGTAAAAAGACTATACATTTGGTAATAATAGTAATATAATCAAATAAAAAACAGGACTCCGATTGGAGAACATGCAATGGAAAGAATAGATGGACTGTGTATTGACTGTTTGGGACATTCACTTTACAGACAAATGTTGATTACATCAGGGGCACAGGCAGAATGCATCACATCAGAATATACACTAAAGACAAACACACTTATATCACATACTGTGGATAATCAGCAAATAAAATGAACAATAAACTACTAGTGATAATGTACACACCTTGCTTGCAATGCCTCTTCTTCATCATGTTCTTTTTGCAAAAAATCAATTCCAGGGTCAGAAATAACACTTTGTCTGTAATACAAAAGTTGTCAATTACACAGTAGCAAAAATGTAATTTGATGTAAACAGCTGATTACATGCTAGAGCAGTTAACATGTACAAACAAATAACAATCATAGTGCTATGAAATAAAAGGTTTATGAACTGAATTACCGATCTGATTCAGCTCCAATGCTTGACAACGGAGGAGGCGGATTTTGTTTTCTTGGAGTAGACGTGAATTGCTCCCTCTCATAGCTAGCACAAAATAATTCATATTTACTAATAGCAAAACGAAAAAAGCAACAACAAAGGAAACTCCGTAACTGCGTGAATTAAGAGAACAAGTGTGCTGCCGTTACACAAACTATTGAAATGTCTTACCTGTCCAGCAGAAAAAAAGCCGTCTCTGCGTCCGTTTTGAACCCCTTCAAGTCACGGAGTTCACGCCACCTTTCAAAAGCCCTGCCTATGTTTATTCTTGTTTTCGCGAGGGCACGGTTGCAGTCTCTTTTTTTCTCTAACCACTGCGAAGTCCGAATTCTTTTTGGTTTAACAACTGGTGAATCTACAGTTGTAACTGTTGAATCTACAGTTGTCACTGGTGATTGTCGATTCCTTTCTAGATCCGCCATAATCTTAATTATTGTGCTGTGAGAAAAGGCTAAAAATGTCCACCTCCAACATGATCACACGCAATATAGCCTGCTTGCCGGGACTCCTTCTTCATGTGCGCGGATGTGACGTCATGACGCAAAGACATGCTCGAATTTCCCGCGGAAACCCACCAGTACCACTGGAATTAAAATCATTATTACAAGATAACCGTTTTGAATCGAGAAAAGGTAAGCAGATATTTTTGAACACTGGATGATTATGTTTTTTATTATTATTATTATTTTGCATATTTTTAACTCAAAAAAGTTACGGACTGCAGCTTTAAACTGTTATTGTGAACATGCACTGATTAGGACTCATAATGAAGATTTACGGTTTTACTTATGCCGTTAGATAGCCTAGGCCAGTGGTTCTCAACCGGTGGGGCGCCGACACTCTCCCGGGGGGGGGCGCGAGTAGGCTACAGGATGGGAGGGGGGAAAAAACTGGGGAAAAAAATTTTGCTTTTTTTTTTATCACTAAACTACTGTCATAAAAGTTAAAGGTGCCCTAGAATGTTTTTTTTTATTATTTTATAATGTTTCCTGGGTTGCCCTTATAATGTTAGTATGTTTTTTAGATCAAAAATAGTCATAATTTAGAAATAAAAGGCATTTTTCCTAGCCTGATTTTAGTCTCTGATTTGAACACTCTGTTTGAAGGGGCGTGTCTGCTGTGAGAACCGGCCACTGCTGTGATTGGCTGACATGCTTGCATATGAAATATGACATGTGAAACTCTCTCGAATACTTTTATTACAGCTGTTATATACGTTTTAACTATTACAGCTATCGAGATTAACGAATCGTGAGATGTTTTTAAAGTATTTAAATCTATTTCCATCACATAAAATGTTGCTGTGATGAGCATTGAGCAAGCAGATGACAGTCTGTTGATCGCGAGACAACGCAGTTTCTCTCTCTAATGCTTTCACCAATGCAAACGATGACATAGCCTACTTCTATGAGAGCTTCGTTGTGCAGTGTAACAGCGTCATTGATTTCATAACGAGTTTGGCAAGAGAGATAAACTCGCGCTGTGTGGATTGTTCTTTGACCGCTTTCTGTATACTTTTTTCACTGAGAATTAGCCTATTTAACGTTAGTTATGTATGCTCGTTACTTGGAGTTTGCTATTACTGTACTAGGATCTTGCGCTGGATCTAACACAGTGTAAATTATCTTTAATAAAATCACTACTTACCGGTTGCGGGAATATAGTTGGAATTACCCCCTTCTTCAGTTTGAGACGCTGAGAGAAGCTTGATATTGTCCCAGGTTCGAAAATAAGTCCGTGGTGAAATGGGCAGAGCAAACTAACAACTTCGAATTAAACTGTTGCGGTATCCGATTAATATAAACATCAACCACGCGTCCACGCCTGTTGACATTTCTTTTCTGTGGGAAGGGTATGAAAATACCTCACATCCCCTGCACAGCCTGGAACATAGCATTTATTCCATGATCTGCCATTTTCTCTCTGATCCTCGCTTGTTCCGATAACTCGGCTGTGCAGTGCTTGTCATTGAGGGCTGGCATATGCAAATCTTTGGAGGCGTGATCCCCGACTGTTGCGTCACAGTCGGTATTATGTGGAGATTCGCCTGTTTTTCAGGGGTGTTTTTTAAAAACGAGATTTAAATAAGAAGGAGAAAACAATGGTGTTTGAAACTCACTGTATGTCATGTCCATGTACTGAACTCTTGTTATTTAACTATGCCAACATAAATTCAATTTCACATTATAGGGCACCTTTAAAGTTTTGTATATACGTTACTCCTGAATAAAAATTAAAATGTGTTTGGGCTGATTGAAAAAAAAAAGTTTTGAACAAATTTGATTGGTTTGTCGATAGTGAGCGCAAATGCAGGTGATAAGCGGTTTTATTAAGCGAGTCATTGAGTCGTTCATTCAAACAATTCGTTCAAACGGCCGATTCATCAAGAATGAGACAGATGTTTGTGAATGGGTCATTGAATCTTTGACTCAACCGATTCGTTCAAAACACTGAATCATTAAAAACACGATTGAGTGTTGCTGTGAGCAGAGCCGTCGCAATGGGGTAGGCAAGGTAGGCAGCTGCCTAGGGCCCCCAGCTGAAGGGGGCCCCCGATGGCCGCACGGTCGTTTAGGTTGTGTATCTGCCTTCGTCAAACAGTATCAACCACTGTAAACAAACCACCACAGTGAGACAGCACTATCACTCAGTACTGCTCCGTGAGTGAGAGGGGCCCCCCAAACTAGAGGGATTTCCCCTTTGCAACGACAAACACTATGAGTGCCCTAATCGCTGTAATGTTGAAGTGACATCCACCGTCACGCTGCGCGCACCCCCCATCAGGTCCCCCACTAGCTGTCAGTGAAAGAGAACTCAGCGCTACGCGGGCATTTAAATTTAAAAATGTCATCATCAAGCGCTCATACCCTTCAGGATTTCCCAAAAGACAGAGAAAGAAAGAAGAAGAGGAAAAACGCCAAAGACACAGTGGTAACTAAACCATTATTATCTCCAAATGCAACTGGCTGACGTGTTTTCACACCTCTGCGAACATAAACCTTGACATCAGTGACCAAACACAACGGTAGATCGATGTGAGCGTTTCTAGAGGGTGAAAAAGTTAAACTAATTAATAGTCATACACAACTTTGTTCTGTTTGCAGAATTTAAGCATTAACGTTAAATACACACTAGAAAACTTCTCGCCCCTTCACTGTTGTAGCTACAGTGTTCGAAAACTTCCTTTGAGCTAAATCCTCTTGATGCACGAGACCAGATTACGATCGCATGAGATTTTTTGCCATGTAGCTATAAAGGCAAAAGCTAGAGAAGTGTTGTCACTTACTCCCGCGGCTGCGGCCACTAAAAACTTTGTCAATTCCAAACAAAATGAGCTGGTCCTATGACTCCCCATGCAGTTAGGTCCAAACAAAATAATCCATCAAGTCCAGTTACATTTTAGGTGTACGCAGGCTATCAATTTCCGTTGGTGATGTTTCTATTCCATCTGGAGAAAAATGCCCTTTTTCCTTCGCGTTTGTCCTTCTAATCTTCTCCATCAACACATCTCAACTCTTTGTACCGTACGACGTTACTGTCTGTGGCATTATGAGAAGTGAAGTTATTTTCCTTTAAAGTAAATATCGAATCCTCCACACTTCACTTATATGCGAGAACAACAATAAAGTATGGCTATTCACCAAATGTTTTATTTATTTTTTGTTGTTGCTTTATTAGGTACTTTGCTTAAATATATGTCTGTGCCAATTGATAATGCCACCTCAGTAATTAGTCAGTAATTCATCATGACTCTTAAAATGCACCAGAATACATGAAATCCCATCTGAATTTTAAAAAATTTCCAGAGGGAGGACTTGGGACCTCACTTCACTCTTTCGCCTTGGGCCCCCAAATATCTTGAAACGGCCCTGGCTGTGAGATGCGCTATGCTGTGATCTTTGTTTGGATTCATCGGATCTATTTTCGCTGCTAAAATATACCAAAACAGTAATTATTTCGTCTAAAATGTAAGTGACTTAATATTATTAACTTGCTTGTTGAACTGTCATATGAAATCAGTGTCACATTTTCAATCGTGAGGTGATGGTAAATTAAGTGATGGTCAATTGTCAGCTCTCTTGGTCGTCAGGTCGTGTGATGTATGTTGCTGACGTATATTTATTTAACTGCAAAATGTAACTGCAATTGTGTGTGCTGCGCTCATAGACTTTAGAAAACGGCGCTCATTTGTTTGATTTCTCCTCGAGCTGCGCAAGCCTCAAAAGATTAAGGTCCTGCACCCTTACTAAGTCCGAAACTGTCGTATTCGTTTTTTCACATTCGTCATTTGGTGGCTCTCAATTGTCAAAACTCCTCAAAATATTTGCTACGGATGCCAAAAATGCAGAAAATCCGCATTTATTTTTATGACGGACGCAGGGCTCAACATCAAGGCTTGTCCGGGACAAGTGGATTTTTTTGTAGGACAAGTGGAAGAGAAAATTAAAATTTAAGAGAAAAGTTACATTTCAAACAAAATAAAATGCCATGTTACCTCACGTTATGTGCCACTCATTACGTCTATTTTACAGATTTAATTTGACCGATTTGAAACGAACACATTTTTCGCGCTGCCTGTGAATGTCCTGAATGTGACTCACAGAAAGACGCGCGCCCGTATAATGCGCATGCACAGACCACGCGCCAGAATACAGTTCTCTTTCGCGCTTGAACTAACAATTATGGCAAAATGTTGTTTGTCGAGTATCTTAATAACATAAGAGCAGTCTTATGAGGGACATAAAGAGTTGTGACACGTGTGATATCTGCGTCTCTCAGCAGCGGCTGCTCTTAAAGGGCCAGCTGCCAATAAAGCGAATTCTGTCAGTAAAGTTAATCAAAGAACAAAGAGAACAGAGAAAATTACTCACTGCTCTTGAACTTGTGTGGCTTTAATAAGGATTAGTCTATATATAACTTATAATTTATAATTTATGCAGCGCAGACTTTTTGATAACTTTATTCAATTTCTGTATATGTCCTACCTGTTACACAGTTAATTTTTATCCAGACATCAATGGCTTATTGATCATTATAGGTGTTATCAATCATTTAGTTGTTATTGCTAATTTCAGAATTATTAGAGGCTATGCTTATCAAACATTGAGCCAAGAATTGAGGATCTTTGCAAGGCAAAGCAGGCTCAGGTCTCACATTAACATCACCTACCTGCAAGCTTCTGTAAAAAATGCAGATGATGCCTACTATTAGGCCTAGTAATAATAACAATAATAAAGCATAAATTAATATCAGAGGTCTGGTGCCAATTCCCAATTATAGCATGGGGTATGGGGGTATGGGGGGGGGGCAACTGCAATGAACCAGCTTTGGGGGGGCCCAGCTTGCAAAAGGTTGAGAACCCCTGACCTAGGCTATATACGCCAGTTTAACTAACGGCCCAACGCGCTCGCTGGCGCGGACATTTAAGAAGGGATGGATATTTGCTTCATGTGATAGGCTTGGTGAAATTATATTTGTATTATCTTTCTGTATATGTTTAATAATTTTCTTTAGATTTTCTGTCTAAAAGTGACCAAAAAGACATTTAACTCCAGCTCACCATCGGTGTCGCCAAACTGCTCCATCTCCAAAACGTTCGTACGCATGGGTCAGAGTTTGCGTGCAGGTGCGCAAATTTCCCCATCAAGTTTGTTTTTATAAATCACAATTTAAGCGTCGGAAGTAGCGTACGCCTCTTTCAGGGCCTGTTTTGAGCGTACGCAACGGTTATAAATGAGGCCCCAGGTGAGTATTTGATCTTCCTCTAGATTCTGTTGCTGTGTTGAATCTAAATAAAATGGACAAATGACACTCCTGATTATATATTACTATTTTTCAATACCTAAATTATATATATACTTTATATTTAGTGTATCAGGTGAGTCTTCTCTATTTCCTTTGTAGATCTCCAGACACAGTCCTATTGTGTTGTGAATAAATAACAGCTTCAGCAATCAGAACCTTTACCTGTTATATTCACCAACAAATCCAAGATGGTACATTTTGATGAGGATACGTTCGTCACTTCTGATGAATTTAACACTCTGTAAGTATTTCTGCAGTGCGACGTCTGTCTCCTTTCTAATTCCTCCAGTTATGTTGTATATCCTGGGGTTTTTGTGACAGAAGTTGTATCCTCTCTGGAGAATAAGCAGGGGTTTGTACGATTCAAGGTTTGTCTGGATCTAATGAGACAAAAATTAAGATTGTGAGATTAAACACAATCCTGATCACCTGTACAATGATTGGTCAGGAATGGGATTTTCATCAATCTTTTTTCTGTACCACTTATCCTACACAGTGTTTTGGGGGAAGCCTATCCCAGGACACTCGGGGCTCAAGGCATGGGACACCGTGGACAAGGTGCAAACCCACCACAGGGCACGATCACATAAACATTCACACACTACAGAGAATATATAGATGCCAATCAGCCTGCAACGCATGCATTTAGACTGGGGAGAAAACCAGAGTCCCGGGGGAGAGCATGCAAACCCTGCACACACAGGGAATCAATCCTCCAATCCCAGAGGTGTGAGGCAAACGTGCTACCCAGCTGACAAATGTTTGTTCTATTTTGGTTATGGGAATTGGAATATGGGAATATGTTATTGGAAATTTTCAGGTCATTATTATCTTCTTGAAACATTCTAATAGGCAATTACGTTGAAAAGGTCACGCTTTACCGAGTCAGAGTTTACAAATGTGAGGAAGGAAGACCATATACACATATTCAAATGTCTTTGTGTCAGTTTATCATTTAAAATGCCCATTTCGTGTGCGTATCCTGGGTGTTTTAATATTAAAAAGGCTAAAAGAAAATTTTCGTCAGGACAGAAAGCGTGACCTTTTCAAAGTAATTGCGTATTACGTGATGTACACGACGCGCATCACAGAATGGAGCAAGGCGAGCATTTTTGCTTATAAAACTTAAACTTTTTTTTTTTTTTTTTTAAATGACCGATGGTTTCGTTAGATAAGACCCTTATTCATCGTCTGGTGTCGTTTAAAGCCCTTTGAAGCTGCACTGAAACTGTCATTTGGACCTTGAACCATTTGGTGTCCATTGAAGTCCATTATATGGAGAAAAATCCTGGAATGTTTTCATCAAAAACCTTCATTTCTTTTCGACTGAAGAAAGAAAGACATGGACATCTTGGATGACATGGGGGAGAGTAAATTATCAGCAAAAGTGTTTTTTTAAATTAATTAATTCTTTAAGATGTCTGCATTAAAGTGGTTAAAGCCACTGTTTCTCTTCAAGACTGATTTAAAGCAAATTATAGTGAATTTGTGGCATTAATTAATAAACAGGTAGTAAACAAATACAACTGTTGTGACAGAGAAATCACTGTAACATTAACACTGAAAAGAGAAAGAGATCAGTGTTTTTCAAATACACAACAATATTTTTTTGTGTAAAAATGGAGACACTTACATTTAAACCTCAACAATGGTAACAAAACATTCAGATAAACATCTAAAGCTAACTGGGAACGTTCTCTGACATTTTGGCAAGGTTCTCTCAAGGTTATAAACTAACATTCTTCCAGTAATATAACTTTTTTCAAAGTTGTCTGGTCTTTAATAATGGTCTAAAAATGTTAGATTAAAATCATGTTTTATAAATTTTTTGTAGAACTTTTTTAAACCGCCGAATAAATTATTCAGCTGAGTTGTCCTATTATTATCTTTAATACTAACCATTTGTTTTTATTTTTGCTGTTGTTTTGTAGGGGTGTTGTGTAGTTAGTAAGTTATAACAAAAATTAAAACCACTATTTTATGACACACTCAAATTTCACAAACAATTTCAGCTCATCCTTTTCTGTAAAAAAGATTTTAGTAAAACAGTTGTTGATAAAATACTAAATTTTACAAAAGTCAAGGTTCAAGAGTCCAACTAAAGCAACCACTAATCACCATAATGGTGACTTCAAATGAAACATTTTCAATAAAACATTAACACTAACTAGAGCCAAACCTCTGTTCATTCTCAATAAGAACTTGTGTCGATGTATGAATGAATGAATGAAAGAAAGTCAAACTGGTTAGTAATAGTGAAGCTGGTAATGCTGTTTGTTGAGTTGTTTAATCATCCTCTTGAGAGATTTAATGTTTACTTTAATTTGCAGTTGATTTCTTCTAAGGGTATGTTTACATGGCACCATTTTCAACTGAAAACAGAAACCTTTTTATGCGTTTTGGCCATTCATTTACACGACAACGGCGTTTTGAGGGCCTGGAAAGGCAGGCGTTTCAAAGTGCCAGGTTTTGAAAATGAGGCCTTAACCATCTCCATGTAAACAACAAAAACGTGAATTTGTGAAAAAGTGACGTCATTCGCATGCGTATTACGTTCACACATGCATATTACGTGTTCACGGAGTGTTTCTTGACAATGTGACATCACCAACTACTGCCTGGCATGCATAATACAGCCTTTTTAAGCATCTTCATTAAAGATGAATGGAAAACAGAGCTCTTTGCCATCGTGGCTATTTAACTGCAGCAAATGCTGGTCTGGGTTCACGAAACCATTCAGGCTCGGAGTCAGCACTGCGAGTACCACTGTATATAAATTATATAATAAATTATAAGACAGTTTCTACTAAAATGAGCTTCTCCTTCATCTTGCCTCGGTAGGACTCGGCACTAAAGTGTGACGGATCACATGCACTCCTATTGGTTGTCGCTCCTAATAGTCGCTTTTCGTTTTCAAAAGGTTGAACAGATCTCAGCTTTGTCGCGACGCTGGATACACCCCATCCGATCGCCAGTGATCACGGTCACTCGTGTCGCCAGAAATCGCTATTGAAATGAATGGTATTGTGTCGCTGGTAGTGTGAACGCAGCTTAAGAAGAATAACACGATTGGGCACGTGCTGTTAGGAGAAAATAATCAACTTTGGGGTGGTAACAATAACTCTGCTTCATCACTCCACCCGGTTATTAATTATTTTCCTATAACTTCACCCCAAACAATAATGTTTCATATTTCATCAGGAGGTGACATGAGCTGGGCTGGCTAATAACTCACATTTTGTGCTTTTGCATTTTCCTAAAAGGTAATCTGGTGATAAACCTGTGTAGTGATGATTTTTTGTGAATTTCCCTCTGGGATAAATAAAGTGATCTATCAGTTGGTCATTTGGTCTGTCTGTCTGACAAACAGCTAGTGATTTCAGTATATCAGTAAATCTGAGCATATCTTCAACTCTAACCTGCACCACTGCTCAGGAAGGTTGGTGACCTGGCCCTGGTTGCGGATGGCTGCTGCATTTCCCCTTCTCCTGAGGTGCGCAACCTGGGCGTCATTCTGGACGCCACTCTATCTTTCCGGTCCCATATTAATAACATCACCAAGGTGGCCTTCTTCCACCTTAGAAACATCTCACGACTCCGGCCTTCACTCACAGATTCAGTAACTGAGACACTCATTCATGCCTTTATCACCTCCCGTCTGGATTACTGCAATGGTGTCCTGTCTGGACTACCCGCTAAGGCCCTAAGCAGACTGCAGTATGTACAGAACTCTGCTGCCAGGGTTCTAACCCATACTAAGCCCTGGCAGCATATCACTCCTATCATCCAACAGCTACACTGGTTGCCAGTCAAGTCACGCATCACCTACAAGATCCTTCTGCTCACTTACAAATCTCTCCATGGACTCTCACCAAAATACCTCAGTGACCTCCTCCATCCCTATACTCAGTCACGTTCCCTGCGGTCCTCTGACAAGGACCTGCTGGTCACCCCCCGCACCAGGATGCGGACTTTTGGGGACAGGGCTTTCTCCGCAATTGCTCCTATACTTTGGAACAGTCTACCATTCCACGTCCGCTCTGCCCCATCCCTGCCCATGTTCAAAATGCACCTTAAAACATTTCTTTTCACGAAGTCTTTTGACCCCTAACTCCTCCCCCAGCCCCACACACACACACACACTTTTGTTAAGCGACCTTGGGTACCATGAAAGGCGCTATATAAGTCCAAGTTATTATTATTATTAACTCAAATCTGGCTTTTGCACTCAGGATGTGCACACATTATCCCATGAAGAAATCGTAGACAAATGAAGTGTACTCGCCTCATTTAGCACTTTCTTGCGTAGCATCAATGCTTCCTCCATCTTACTGCCAGTTGCTTGTGCCAGAGCATGATAAAGAGCATTCTGATGATCCAAGTTAACACTGATTATCTTGCCATCATCCTGCACAATGTCAAAATGGCCGCTGTACAGCTGTGCATCAGCTCTGTTTTTAAACTTAAAAGTAACCACATTCAGTACACAAAGTTCATAAACATTAACTGAAATTGATTTATATATACGTGAGCAGTAGGGGTGGCACGGTACATGAAAAAACATCCGAACCGTTCGGTTCGCTTGTCTCGGTTCGGAGCGTGTGTGCGTCGCACGGTTCGACGCATGCGCAATGTAGCCTCGTGCCTGTATGTGACCTCAGACATCTGTGTTTACATGGACCCTTTTATAATTGAGCTCGATCCGATTGGAATTTCGATCGGATTGAAAGGGGTGGTTTACTCCTTTTGTAATCCGATCGAGAGAACATGTAAACACTTGATCGGATTGAAAACCGAAACTAAAAGGACTGCGCATGTGCAATGACGTTGAAATAGCGTAATGACGTACAACGCACGGAACGAGCTGTTCTGTTGAATAAAGTGTCATATAAATGAGTGTTCCGTTATTCTAAAATTCTCATTTCACGCAGCGTCTGTGAAGTGGAGCAGGACAACGTCCCACCAGAGCTGGTTTCAGACTCTCATCCACGGACAACTGGTTTTGGGCGCGAGATTTTACTGCGTGATAAATATAAGCAGCAGCACAACGGTTCATGCTCATCGTCTCCAAATCATGACCAGAGGCGGATAAATATTAAGTCTGCTGTTTAAAACAAATAAAGAACCAATAGTGGAGAATAGTTATGCGCCAACAGGATTTCATGTTACCTATGATGACAACGGATATTAAAACGATAGATAGAACTGCGACTGAGTGCAAGGTTGATACTGTTTTTGTGTTGAGCTGGTTGAACTTATGCTTTACTTTATGATTATGGCCTTTGCTATTGTTATAGCCTCATTATAGGCAATTATGTTTAACGTATTTTTACTTATTTAAAAGAGAGGGCTTTAAGAGTTCCTCTCTTTTTCTTTTAAAAGATAAAAAATTTGTAAGAGCTACACTGAAGTTGGCAGTTTGATAAATGCAAGTTAATTTCAATCTTTGTGTGCTAAAAAGGCACAAGTTCCTGTAGAGATAGCAATACACATTCTCCTATTTTTGCCAAATAAAAGAAAAGCATGTCATCAATGTCTTCTCTCTTGCTGTATCAAAATCTCACTTAGCTTTCCTCAGAGATGGTCCCAGTAATGTGCTTAAAGTCAACGAACCGTACAGAACCGAAAACCGTGACCCTAAAACCGTGATATGAACCGAACCGTGGGTTTTGTGAACCGTGCCACCCCTAGTGAGCAGTATAATGCTCTAGTAATTAGTCTTACTGTGATGTATGTGGGGCTTTTTCAGATTTGGTTAATCTCAGTTTTATATCGCCTGCTGATTTGGTGGTTCCTGGGTAACATTCCTCAGTGAGCTGTTGCCCATTTTCATCAACGACGATGAGTTGAATTCCTTTTCCATCGAGCAGGTTACTTTTTGTGAGCACGTACACATCAAGGGCTTTAACAGGCTGATCAGTTTTGCACATATCTTCTGTATACTGCATTAGTTTTGTTTTGTCCTCATCTGACAATTGTTCCACTTTGTTGTGGCTCGCAGATTTCTTGTTGTGTTTTTCCCTCTGGTCATCAAAGAAACGCTGAGTCTTATGTCTGCGCATGACCTTGTCTACCGCCTGTCCTGCAGCAGTGTTCAACTCACTCTTAAATGTGCTGGTCATTAAAGAAGTCATGTGTGTAGAACAGGAACTGATGAATTCCTCCGAAACTTTATGTGCGATAATCTGTAGAAGTTCTCCTTTAAGGCGTTGTACATCGTGTAAACTGTGTCGTCCATCTTGATCATACGTTAGCTGTGTCCCAATGTGAAGGCTGCGTCCTCCGAAGGCCGCATTTGAAGGCCGATTGGCCGCATTTGAAGGCCGATTGCGTCACAGCGGCGCGACGAAGGCTGTCCCAATTCAAAGGCTGCATCTTCGAAGGACGCATTTGAAGGCCGATTGCGCCACCGCGGCGCGATGACGGCTGTCCCAATTCAATTCCGAATCCTTCGAAGGCCGTATTCGAAGGCCGGTTGCGTCATCGCGGCGCGACGAAGGCTACCCTGATTCAAAAGCGACGCCAAATGCACCCTTCGTTTCCCCGTGAAAGGAAGGATACATAAATGGATCCTTAGCGGCCTATCCTACCCTGATCCTACCCCATAATTCATTGCGCGCCGGTGACGACAGCATTTTTGGTGCAGCATTTGGTGTGTAGCCTACAGTTCAAATTCAAATGTTGGTGTTCAACTAGGCCTATGCCTTTTAAAAATACAACAACCGTTCATTTTTCGTTTTTACGGGTTAAAAAATTAAAAACGAATGGACGCAAATTTACACGGACTATTAAACTAAAGATAGTTTAGTGATAGTTATCACTATTTTTAGTGATATTTTTTAGATTAAAGTCTTTGATTTTACTAGTATTTTGATTGACTATCAAACCTTTCTACAAATACATTATTTGAAATATTTAATAATATAAGGTAGCTTACTTTTGCGTCCATTCGTTTTTCTTTTTTTAAGCCGTAATTGAAAAACTAAAAATGAAAGGTTGTTGTATTTTTAAAAGCCAAAGTTGAACACCAAAATTTTAACAGTAGGCTACACAAATGCTGCGCAACAAAAAAAAAAAAAGACTTTTTGCCCCTTTATTAAACATTTAAAATATTCACAAATTACTATGGGACAAATGTCGATTTTACTGGTTTTCTAAGGCCAGATTAGAACCTGGAAATTATATTTTTCCCGCAATGCTGAATGAGAAGAGCCATGTCTCTGGAACCATGATTTATAGGCTAATGATAATAAATGTGTCTGAATAAATAATGAGGCATTTTAATTGTTCGTTTAAAAGTGAACATTTCAAGCTTTAGGCTAGGTATATTTTGTTTCAGTTCATTTATGAGACGCGCTCTAGTTCACGGAGATCATGACAGCGCGACTGATTGTTTTATTTTATTTTACAAAAGCACAACGTTTTCTTGTTATGTGAGTTGGGACAAATAAAAGTAGTTGCGAATGATGTATTATTCTTTTCTGTATGACCAGAAATTATTGAGTATTTTTTAAGTTGTTTCCACTGTTGATGGGAAAATGCAAGTGTTCGCGCCCGCGCCTCCGTGCCATGCAGTGCGCGCTCACACTCCCACACACATTTGCGTCAAAATCTTGTGTTTATTTGTGATAATCTTAGCCCTGTATTATGACTGACATTTGACGAATTTCTTTGTTCCTTTTTTGGATAAAAGCGCCTTCTAAATATGTAGCCTAAATGTAGGCTAATAATAATAATATTATTATCATTTGCGTTGAGTTCACTGAAGACAGTAATATGTTAATCATAAAATAAATTATGAATGTTTTATTTTTATATAACCTAACCTTGTGTTTGTGTTATATTTCTTTTTTATATGTGAAGTCTTTTTTTGCTTATTCTATTATAGCCTACTGAACTTTTTCCTCCTAAAAAATTTACTTTAAAGACAAGTGGCCTAAATGTCGTTTAGAAAATTTATGTATTTAACATCCTCAGTAAAATATAAAACATAAAAATGACAATAGCCAATTCTGGCTCCATAGCTGTTTACTCAATTATAACAAATTAATCATCAGGATGGCAGCTCCGTCTCGCACTTGTCGTCGAAGGACGAATAGGCTGCATCCTTCGAAGTCCGCGGCCTTCGGAGGATGCAGCCTTCACATTGGGACACAGCTGTTGTCATGTCTCTGCTTTGAATCTAATATTTCTTTGCCTGTGCGTCGTGCATTATAATATTTTAATCCACAGCTAGCCGTCGATTATCCCTTATTTCACACATTAAAACCGATGTAAACACCCTGAGATAAGCCTTAGAGGATTAACTCATGTAAACAACATGAAGCCTTCACTTTCGGGTCAAGAATTTGTCAATCAAAAACTCAATTGGCAATGAGAACCCCCGACCACACAAGGGATTTGAGCCAAAACTCAGGAAGTGTAAATGAAAATGACAGAAGTGTAAATGAAAACAGTGCATTTTTACTTCCAGATCAGCAAAAGAAAGAAGAGAAAACAGTGTTTTTAAAAACTAAGTCAAAATATTTCCCTGTGATTTTTTTTTTTTCAGTTGTAAACCGTGTTTATTAATTGTTCAATGTATATTTTATTATTTTCTTGAAAAGGTACATTCAGTTTTATTGGCAAAATCAAAAAGTCTTGACAAGTATGAAGTATTCAAATCTTTATAAAAAAAATTAAAAAAAATTAAAAAAATGTGTTTCTACAACTATGGTTTTGTTAACATATGAAACACTATGCATGCAGTGTATTTGCGCACAGCGCGTGGAATCAGGGCAACAAATTAATGGAAATCCTCAAACACACACACACACACACACTCAGGTTTTTGTTAATTAGGAGGACTATTTTGTCAAACCAGTTTTTTGCAACACTAAACAGTCACCCCTTTCCACTTGTGCTAGAAAGATGTAGTACATCTTTAAAAAAAATCCTATTTGAGCTATACAATACCAACGCAGTCTCATGAAAGTGCGTATCAATACCACGAATGTTATTTCTCGTGCCATTTATAGGCCAAAATTGGTTTTTGCGTGTAAATGCTACGCACTGAAAACTGCTTGGGTAGGATTAGGGGGAGGGGGACGGGGGGTGCGTGCGTATTACACGCCAAAAAGTGCGTATCATATGCACGCGAAAACTGCGTATCATATACACGCAAAAACTATTTTTGGCGTATAAACGGCACGAGAAATAACATTTGTGGTATTGATACGCACTTTCATGAGATCGGGCTCACAACACAAATCTCACTTAAAAATTCCAATAAACACATCAGAACTCAAAATACAAGAACCTGACACCATGCTGTATTAAGAGGACAAACGATAATGAGGTACTTAGCTCCGCCCATGACACAACTAGTAATTACCAGGGCCAACTTTATTTGTCAGGACCATGGCCATACACATAAACAAACATGTAAGCTCTGTGTATTAAAGGGTCAAACATGGATTAATGGAACCTTAAACAGACACAAGTGGACTGTGTGATACAGTTCCTTCACTTAAGAGCAACAGAATCCATACTATTTGTGAACAGAAATGAAAATTAATGAATGGCAAAATGAAATTATGCATGGCGACACGTGTCTGGCTTGAGAAAAGAGAGTAAAACTAACGTGTCTTCTCAAAGAACTCGAGGGACAAAAACCTATCTTTGTCCTTGCAGCACAAACACTGCACACAGCGTCATGTCAGGAAAACAAAGATACATCTGATGTTTAGCATTCAAGTAGTGCAAGAGGGTCAGAAGCTTCAAGCTACAGTTTGTGCTTTGATAAGGTTAAAAGCGCAGTTTTGCGGGTCTATAGTGCCTGAGGCGTATAGACAGCGGTTCAGGGGCCTTTGTAAAGCTGCTAGCCAGACATAAGCAGACTTCGCTAGGGAAAAGGTAACTTTATTTGATCGTTGGTGTGCGGCTTGTAAAGCTGAAGATTTTTCTTCCTTACATGAGTTGATGTGCTCTATTAGGCGTGTTATGGCCTTCGCCATGTCTGGTGAAAGTAACACTGCAACTTTCCGGCCTCTTTTACCCCTAAATTCAACACGACTTAAGTGTTGACAAAGGTGAAGTTCAAATTGTGTCAGTCCAAAAGCGACATTCTTGTGCAGGGCACTCGTGTCTCTCTCCAGAAAGCCATTCAGCGTCATCTTTGAAATTTCTCCCCCTCTTCTCCTGTTAAAAAGTATTACATTTGCCATGGTGGCTTTACAAAGTTCACTATATGATTTTGGTGAACTGTGGTCTTCCAAGTCCTTCAATGCTTGTTCTGTAGTCTTCTCCAGATGTCTATGAAGACGCTGAACATCTTCCGTAAAAGGAAGAGTGGAAGGCTTGTTAAAGTGGCGCTCATTCAGCGTAGCTAAAGTGGTGTGGGAGATGAGTTCAGACCACTTTATAGCACAGAGGGTTTTGAAACTCTGGGTTGACTTTATCAGGTTACTGTCTTGTGCCATCAGTGCTCTGCAATATAAAATGTCACTGACTTTCTGCAGTGTGACCCAACTTTAATGCAAGGCTTGGAGTACGGTAGCAGTGCTTTTCGTCATCATACCCTGACACTTTCTTGACAGCTTTGATCACCACATTAAAATGTGCAGGTCTCACAGCATCCTCAAGAGTATGTATTGAGAAGTCCTTGCGAAGCGTAAGCAGAAGTCTTCCACTTTCTGTGAGTATCTGGTGAATATAGTCGTATTTGGTGGGATCCTGTCCATGTTTGTTAAAAAATTACTGGGCCAGCTGAAGAATAGAATAGTCACTTCGCACAGTAGCAGTTATCTCATCATCTTTCATGACAGCTAACATCTTCCAAACACCTGGGGATATTTGCTGGCACAGAGCTGACTCATTCATAGAGGCCAAAGACAAGACCTTTTTTCTCCCAATCTCTGAATTGGCTTCTACTGGTTTTGAAGAACATTTTTTAACATGTCGCCACAGATCTCTTCGGAGATATAATGCCTGGCAGTACATGCAGTGAATATAGTCTTTTGCATTGTATTTTGTCTTTGCTGTGCGTCTTAGTTTTAGGGATCCAACTCCACTTGCTAAGAACTCTGAGTTATGGATGTGGTTTCCCTTGTTGCGTAGCTTTATAAGCATTTTCTGGCACTGTTTGGACTTCTTGGGAAGATTTAAAACTTGAGCAACATCTGCATGTGTTTTTTCACGCGACGTTTTAGGTGACGTGTAAACTTTGTCTGTAGTTTTCCACAAATGTAGCAGTAAGTTTTATTTTTGAGAGAGGAGGATGTGTTTGAGACCTGTTCAGCCCCAGCATCAGCGCTATCATCAACAATTATGCCTTCAGCATCAGCATTTCCTACTTTGGCAGTAACTTCTGATACTTCAAGCTGACTTGCGCTGATTGCATCTTCAGATAATGATTCTGCAGCTTCAGAAACTGACTCTCTTTTCCTCTACAAAACTTTCTTGGTGGTGTCTTTTCTTTTTTGAAGCAGACTTGCTGGTGGACACCTCATCAAAATTCTCTAATTCTAAATGTCTGCGACTGATTTTTAAAGGCTCTGCTATGCTGCCCCATGAGCTGTTTGAATCAGCTGTGCAATCAGGCACATATTCCTCTTCTGATGATGCCACCTCACTTGAACTTTGTTCTTCACAGACCTGATAATGATTAAAAAATACATTTATATTTTGTGTACTTGGAAAGCATTTCACTGAGAATAATTCAACTAAAAACACTTACCACTGGCAGAGGTTCAGTGATGTTTTTACCTTGTGCTAAACATAACACTTTTTTGAGCCAGGACTCGTAGCAAACTAGACAGAGAAAATTAAGAATTAATAAAGGAAGATAGTTAATAATGTCATGGTAAGTACTTAAAAAGTAAGTGCAGCTGCAAATGGCTCATCTTGAACATATAGCAGAGTTACACATGGAACCGTTTTTAAAAAGTGTTCCTGTGGCATCATGTTCAAAAGATATGGATTGGATTTTTGTTGTTGTTATTATCCCTGTTATGAATGAAATTGTTTAGAAATTAACTTAAAACTAGATTTATAACTTTTTGCATAGTAAAAAAATTTGTATAGTTCAGAGGACAAAATATACATAGTGTATAAAAATCTATTCTCAACCCAGCCTGTTCTTCAACAGTACAGAGTATGATAAATGTTACAAAAACAAAGATACGCTCACTGGGGTCTTATAGTCTTATAGAAAGGTGTTTCTATAGTCAAGTGAAGTCAAGTCAAGTCATCTTCATTTATATAGCGCTTTTAACAATGTAGATTGTTTAAAAGCAGCTTAATTTACAGAGATAAACATAATTTAAAGTAACAGAGATTGTTTTGGCTTTATAGCGGTTCTTGAATAATGTTCTTTCCAGCTAAAGTTAGTTTTGATTGATTGACTTCCGTCGAAATGATCATTTGTTATTAAATTAGGGGCCGCTAAGACGCCGCCGTTCTCTCTCAACATACTTTAAACGTAAACCTGCGATAAACGCTGGTGGCGTTCATATGCACATTAAGAATTGATTCTATAGTTATGTGTGTTTGAATATATGTGCGCAGGTTTGTAATTCCCTACAAACCATGCCTAAACAAACTACTTGTCTTGCCTGTAAATTTTGATACAGAATTTTATTTTATCACTTCAGGGTAGGCACGCGAACCAAATTTCCCCACAACGCTTTATCTGTAGAGTGGGAAAGGGATCCTCCATAGGGAGAGGCTAGTTGGCCCTTCAGCACTGCATTGTCATCGGGTCCAGGCGAAGGTCCTAGTCAGATCTGGATACGGCCTGGATCCGGCAGGCTGCGGAAAAACCTCGGGATAAACAAAGACACTAAAATTAGCGTAGATGCCATTCTTCTTATGATGTAATGAGTACATCATGATTTAATGGAAGTGTTCCCAGTTCCGGCTGACCTAATCTATGCAGCCTAACATTGAATTATAGAAGTCGATAATGTATTATGTGAATGCTAGGTCAAAGAGATGTGTCTTTAAGATGTCTTGTAGAACCATGAACATATGGTGCCAGTCCATCAAGTATATTGTTATACAGATAGGAAAAGATTATTCACACCACAACTGTATGGGGCCATTTTGCAGGGGGTCATCACAATCACATTTAAAAAAATTTACAGAAGAAATATTGTGATAGATCAAGCAAAAAAATAAAAAAATAAACATCTGAGAATACAGACCCTCAGAAGACTAAACTGGATTTACTCAGTCCTCCTAATGTCTTAACTTGTCAATTTGAGGATTACACAGGACCTGTGTGTCTCAATACTACTTAATACAACCCAGTTTCACGCCAGTTCGTGATGGCATCACAAAAAATACGATACCATCACAATATTTTGAGGATTTTTGTGATGGGGTCACGTTTCGCTGACTAATGTTTTTCAATTGGTAATTTTTCTCACAAGTCCTACATTACCCAGTACCCCCCAATCTGACTGTCTGAGGCAGTAAGCAGGTAAGTTTCTTCTCACAGTTTACGTTCTCACATGGTTTATTAACTGTTAAATGCTGTGTATATTGTGTTTATATAATATATATGATTTATTATATATTGATTATATGATTTTACTGTAACGTTACAATTAAATACAATCGTTGCTAAGTCTGCAGTCTGAATACTTTACCTCAGACCGTCCGTTAACTGAATTGAGCTGAACTTTCCCACATGTATATATTATATATACTGACTTCACCCTGTGCTGCAATATACATAGTTTTACATTAATTTACAGAAATCAGCTGCTTGAATGAAAATTGCTGATGTTATCAGATTTTCAGGTGATATTCTCAATTCATTCAGTTAACGGACGGTCTGAGGTAAAGTGTTCAGACTGCAGACTTAGCAACGATTGTATTTAATTGTACAGTAAAATCATAACATAGTACAGACATTATCTTAAAGCTGCAGTCGGCAAGTCTGGCAGATTGAGTGGACTTAGGCAAGATTTTGAATGTTTACAACTCTCATGCCCCTCCCCCACTATCAACGAATACCCTCCCACCGAGTTTGTGTTCGTCAGTGCGTGTGCACCAGATTTTCTGTGAACGCGCCCGTCTCATCAGCATCCATCAACACCATGGAGTATTTGGAGGAATGCCCTGGCTAATCTACCGATAGATTGCAATTGCTAACGTCATTTATATTCTAAATGAACTTACTTGATTTGTTAGTGTTTTGAAAGCGAGATACAAGTGTCGGATGAAGACTATGTTCGTTACTGCGCAAACTTCAGGCGTGTGCATGTGATTGTAACATGCGCGAGGGGTGGCGTGTGCACGACCTGTGATTGACAGTCAGATCTCACACCGCCCTGCGCTGATTGGACCCGATGATCCGGGAGCGGTGGATTTTTGCAAAACAAATAACACGCTCCAGGTGGAGTTAGAAGCTCTGTTTTTTTTCTAAAACCACTATTTATGTTGTTCTGTCGGATTATAGTGTCAATTTCACTGGATATGATCAAAAAATATTTGCAGACGGGCGCTTTAATTCCATAATGTCCTTTAACATAACAATATTGCTGGACATAAACTGATGAGAAAGTGCGTGTCCGGTCTGCGATACCTCGAGTTGTCCGTGGCGCTGCGCTTCTCGTCCGGTGTGCGACCCCCTTTAGAGCAGGAAAATGCATCCCCTCCACAAACCCCTTATTACATGGCTACTTACCAAATAAATAAATTATTTGCAACACCATATTAATTTTAAAAAGGAGTTTATTGATTTAAATACGATTGTATTGCTTCCGCTAAAGAAAATAGTCCGTTCCGTCTGTTCGGTTCGAATCCTGTGTCCGTAGCATAGACTGTAAAAAAATCCCCTCAACGAATTTAGTTGTTTTTATGTTTTTTAGATTCTTCCAACCAACCTAGTAGATCACCAGTAGATCACCACAACCAACGGCCCTTTTAACCGCCAACCTGTCTATATTTGTGTACTGTTTGTCTTTAGGTCTGTCTTCTCATTTCTGTCTGTGTCTCTTATCTCTGTCTGCCCCTCTGTCCATCTCAGTGTCTGTCTCATGAAAGACAGAATGTCTCAGCTTATCAGGTCATGAAAGGAAAAACCCCTGATATCATCTCCAGTTCTCCTATTCTTGCTGAAAGAGACGCTAAAGAATGGACTCCATTTTATAAGGAACTAGGTACACTCAAAAAAATAATTCATTGGATGAACATGATTTATTCATGCCACCTATATTGCATCTAAACAAACCAAGTTAAGTCAACCAACCTTTATCAGGTTATTTGAACACAAAATAGATGTGTTGGTTAAACATGATATTAACATTTCCATTAAACTCATTTGCATCTTTTTTGAGTTACATGGTCATTCTTAGTTAATTTAGTGAGATTACTTTGAGTGTATTCTACATTGGTCAAACACTTAATTTGAACAAAATTCAACCTTGGTATATCAACTCATATAGGGTTTGTCAGTTTCAGTAGTGCTAGTGTTTTTGAATGAACTGATGTCAATCTTGCTGGTTTAATTAATGTTATTTTCATTCCTAGGACCAAGTGTATGACAAAACATGCATACAAAAAGGCAACATGCAAATCCATTTTACATTTTTATTTATGCAACATTTTTCTTACTAAAACAATATACCATATACATTTTAGTACTCTTCTCACTGTTTTTTGCCTGCCACTTGTAAAGAACATTATACTATATAAAAACATGGTATAAGCAAGCAACACATTTTACTTCAAACCCTGGTATAAGCAAGCAACACATTTTACTTCAAACCCTGGTATACGCAAGCAACACATTTTACTTAAAACCCTGATAAGCAAGCAACACATTTTACTTCAAACCCTGGTAAAAGCAAGCAACACATTTTACTTCAAACCCTGGTATAAGCAAGCAACACATTTTACTTCAAACCCTGGTATACGCAAGCAACACATTTTACTTAAAACCCTGATAAGCAAGCAACACATTTTACTTCAAACCCTGGTATAAGCAAGCAACACATTTTACTTCAAACCCTGGTATATGCAAGCAACACATTTTACTTAAAACCCTGATAAGCAAGCAACACATTTTACTTCAAACCCTGGTATAAGCAAGCAACACATTTTACTTCAAACCCTGGTAAAAGCAAGCAACACATTTTACTTCAAACCCTGGTATAAGCAAGCAACACATTTTACTTCAAACCCTGGTATAAGCAAGCAATACATTTTACTTCAAACCCTGGTAAAAGCAAGCAACACATTTTACTTCAAACCCTGGTATAAGCAAGCAATACATTTTACTTCAAACCCTGGTAAAAGCAAGCAACACATTTTACTTAAAACCCTGGTATAAGCAAGCAACACATTTTACTTCAAACCCTGGTATAAGCAAGCAACACATTTTACTTCAAACCCTGGTATAAGCAAGCAACACATTTTACTTCAAACCCTGGTATAAGCAAGCAATACATTTTACTTCAAACCCTGGTATAAGCAAGCAATACATTTTACTTCAAACCCTGGTAAAAGCAAGCAACACATTTTACTTAAAACCCTGGTATAAGCAAGCAATACATTTTACTTCAAACCCTGGTAAAAGCAAGCAACACATTTTACTTAAAACCCTGGTATAAGCAAGCAACACATTTTACTTCAAACCCTGGTATAAGCAAGCAACACATTTTACTTCAAACCCTGGTATAAGCAAGCAACACATTTTACTTAAAACCCTGGTATAAGCAAGCAATACATTTTACTTCAAACCCTGGTATAAGCAAGCAACACATTTTACTTCAAACCCTGGTATAAGCAAGCAACACATTTTACTTCAAACCCTGGTATAAGCAAGCAACACATTTTACTTCAAACCCTGGTATAAGCAAGCAACACATTTTACTTCAAACCCTGGTATAAGCAAGCAACACATTTTACTTCAGACCCTGGTATAAGCAAGCAACACATTTTACTTCAAACCCTGGTATAAGCAAGCAATACATTTTACTTAAAACCCTGGTATAAGCAAGCAACACATTTTACTTAAAACCCTGGAAATCTCCATGACATTTCTTATTTTTCTTCCAGACGCTGCACCTTTGCATCAAACACGTGCTTTCACATTATTATCAAATATCTTAGACCTGTTAAAATCTTTTTAAACTTGTAAAATTGGTGTGGTTATGTTCAAAGTTTGAAGCATGTAAAACATTTTATCAAAATATTTAACACTAGTAAACATCCTTAAACAATCCAGTAACATTATACAATTTCAGTATTTGTGAATGACTCAAGTTTTTACAGTCAAACTAAAGGTCCTTTTGAAAGAAAAGCAAAAATGAACAAAAAATAATCTGCCCTGTAGACCTCTACTTTAAGCAAAATGACCTTGTTTTCGGTAATTGTTCTTTAGACAAGCTCTGTTCTGCATCACTTCAAAGGTGCATTTGAGGTCTAGTGGGTTGCTTCACCTTTTTACAGTCTGTGTCCATTGAGCAAACTTAAAGTCCTTGTAAAAAAAATAGGAGGCAAAAAAAATAAAAAATCTGCATAGACTTCTCCTTTGAGCAAATTTACTTCATGAGTTTGTTTTTTAGGAACTGTGCCTTGGATGACAACCTCTGGCCATCCAGATTCATGAGAATCTTCTGCATCACTTCAAAAGTGCATTTGAGGTCTGGTGGGTAGCTCAGGTTCAGACAGTATATTAGTCCAAATAACAAAGCACAGGCGTCCCCAATGTTTCGTAACTCACCAATTCATTTTCCACACTGCACCTTCTCTGAATGTATCATACCAAGTAGGGATGTAACGATACTGTCACAGTCTTCGTCTGCACCTGTCTGTCTTCGTCTTCACTACACTCCCCAGAATCCTCCTTGTCTCCACACCTGAACTCACTCCCTCACTTACCAGCCTGTCCCTCGTTATCATCATCAGTGTCACCTGTTTTCACCTTGTTATGTCTGATTCCTCCGTGTATTTAGTTCCCTTGGTTCATTCAGTCTTTGTCGGTCAATGTTTGTTGTTAGCCCGTGTGGCGCCCGTGTTCCTGACTTTCTGCCTGTGTTGTATATATATTAAAAGTGATCTTTACCGATATTCCGGACTCCTCGTTCCTCTGCCTGAACCACACCGTGACAGATTGACCGACCCCAAGGTAATGGATTCCTTCGTTGCAGTCCAATTGCTCTGCTTAGAGCAAGAAGATCGTCCCTTGGAGGATCATCTGGCGGATTTCCTCCGCCTCGTTCCCGCCACGACCTTCCCGGACGACAGCCTCTGCAGCTTCCTCTATGCTGGGCTCAACACCGCCACCAGAGAGCTGTTGTCTGGGAAGGCTCCCCAGGTGAGCTTCGCAGCTTATGTGGAGTGGGTGCTGGTGTCCTGCGGATCTCCCTTCACCATCGATGACGGCACCAGCCCCACTCCACCACCCGAGCCTTCCTCATCGCTGGTTCCGTCCAGCCCCGTCCAGCCCGCTCCAGAGACCGTCCAGCCCGCACCAGTGACCGTCCACCCAGAGACTTCTTCACCGCTGGTCCCGTCCAGCACAGAGCCCTCACCGCAGGTCCCGTCCAGCACAGAGCCTTCACCGCTGGTCCCGTCCAGCACAGAGCCTTCACCGCTGGTCCCGTCCAGCACAGAGCCTTCACCGCTGGTCCCGTCCAGCACAGAGCCTTCACCGCTGGTCCCGTCCAGCACAGAGCCTTCACCGCTGGTCCCGTCCAGCACAGAGCCTTCACCGCTGGTCCCGTCCAGCACAGAGCCTTCACCGCTGGTCCCGTCCAGCACAGAGCCTTCACCGCTGGTCCCGTCCAGCACAGAGCCCCGTCCAGCACAGAGCCTTCACCGCTGGTCCCGTCCAGCACAGAGCCTTCACCGCTGGTCCCGTCCAGCACAGAGCCTTCACCGCTGGTCCCGTCCAGCACAGAGCCTTCACCGCTGGTCCCGTCCAGCACAGAGCCTTCACCGCTGGTCCCGTCCAGCACAGAGCCTTCACCGCTGGTCCCGTCCAGCACAGAGCCTTCACCGCTGGTCCCGTCCAGCACAGAGCCTTCACCGCTGGTCCCGTCCAGCACAGAGCCCTCACCGCTGGTCCCGTCCAGCACAGAGCCGTCCAGCACAGAGCCCTCACCGCTGGTCCCGTCCAGCACAGAGCCTTCACCGCCAGAGACCGTCCAGCCGGAGACCGTCCAGCCGGAGACCGTCCAGCCGGAGACCGTCCAGCCGGAGACCGTCCAGCCGGAGACCGTCCAGCCAGAGACCGTCCAGCCAGAGACCGTCCAGCCAGAGACCGTCCAGCCAGAGACCGTCCAGCCAGAGACCGTCCAGCCAGAGCTTCACGTCAGCCACGTCCAGCCAGAGCTTCACGTCAGCCACGTCCAGCCAGAGCTTCACGTCAGCCACGTCCAGCCAGAGCTTCACGTCAGCCACGTCCAGCCAGAGCTTCACGTCAGCCACGTCCAGCCTGAGCTTCACGTTCCCTGCAGCCCTGCCGAGCCTGAGCTTCCCTGCAGCCCTGCCGAGCCTGAGCTTCCCTGCAGCCCTGCCGAGCCAGAGCCTTCCCCGCTGGTCCCATCCAGCCCTTCAGAGCCTTCTTCGCTGGTCCCGTCCAGCCCTCCAGAGCCTTCACCGCTGGTTCCGTCCAGCATAGCCGGGCCTTCACCGCTAGCCCAGCCAGAGACCGTTCACGTCCCGTCTGCCCAGCCAGAGACTGTTCACGTCCCGTCTGCCCAGCCAGAGACTGTTCACGTCCCGTCTGCCCAGCCAGAGACTGTTCACGTCCCGTCTGCCCAGCTAGAGACTGTTCACGTCACGTCTGCCCAGCCGGTCCCAGAGCCTGTCCCTCATCCAGTCACTCTCCCCAAGAATTTTTTGGGGGGGGGCCATAGGTCATCGCCATGGCCACCCGAGGGGGTCTCTCCGCCATGGCCACCCGAGGGGGTCTCTCCGCCATGGCCACCCGAAGGGTCTCTCCGCCATGGCCACCCGAGGGGGTCTCTCCGCCATGGCCACCCGAGGGGGTCTCTCCGCCTTGGCCACCCGAAGGGTCCTCACCGCCGTGGCCGCCCGAAGGGTCCTCACCGCCGTGGCCGCCCGAAGGGTCCTCTCCGCCGTGGCCGCCCGAGGGGGTCTCTCCGCCCCGTCCGCCTTCACGTCCTGCTCCGCCCTGGCCGCCAGCACGTCCTCACCGCCGTGGCCGCCCGAAGGGTCCTCTCCGCCGTGGCCGCCCGAGGGGGTCTCTCCGCCCCGGCCGCCTTCACGTCCTGCTCCGCCCTGGCCGCCTGCACGTCCTGCTCCGCCCTGGCCGCCTGCACGTCCTGCTCCGCCCTGGAGGCTTCCCCTCCTAGTTTGGTCACGCCCTGGCCAGCCTTCAGGGCGCCCGCCCCCCCACCCCTTTGATGTTCTACAGCGCGAGGTCGCGCCTTGTTGAGGGGGGCGTTCTGTCACAGTCTTCGTCTGCACCTGTCTGTCTTCGTCTTCACTACACTCCCCAGAATCCTCCTTGTCTCCACACCTGAACTCACTCCCTCACTTACCAGCCTGTCCCTCGTTATCATCATCAGTGTCACCTGTTTTCACCTTGTTATGTCTGATTCCTCCGTGTATTTAGTTCCCTTGGTTCATTCAGTCTTTGTCGGTCAATGTTTGTTGTTAGCCCGTGTGGCGCCCGTGTTCCTGACTTTCTGCCTGTGTTGTATATATATTAAAAGTGATCTTTACCGATATTCCGGACTCCTCGTTCCTCTGCCTGAACCACACCGTGACAGATACATTCAACTCACGATTTAAAGTTTACAATACGATTTTCTCACAACTTTAACAAAAAAAAAGAAAAAAGACTTTAAAGGGATACTCTACTGGTTTTTCATATTAAACTATGTTATTCCCTTAACTAAGACGAGTTGATACATACCTCTCTCGTCTCAGTGCGTGCACTAAATCACTGTCTTGCCGCAAACCTTTGTTAGATCTTATCTCAGCCCTGTTCATTCAATACGTGCCAAGAAGAGAAGCGACACCTCCACGTTTTCCCTATTTAAATACAGTTAGAGTAGTGTAACTCGACCAAGAACGGTGAAAGAAAAAAAAACGTTCTGCTTTTCTAAGCGTGTAAAATGGATAACTATATTGTATGGCAGAGTACCATAGCAAGTGCTTGGGAGCACATCGACTCGGCGCAGTAATATCATCTCTCGTGAAAAGTCCGCTCACCCGCACCCTCTCCTCCTCCCTCTCATTTCAACGGGAGCGGACTTTTCACGAGTGATGATATTACTGCGCCGAGTCGAAGTGCTCCCAAGCACTTGCTATGGTATTCTGCCATACAATATAGTTATCCATTTTACACGCTTAGAAAAGCAGAACATTTTATTTTGTGTCACCGTTCTTGGTCGAGTTACACTACTCTAGTAACTGTATTTAAATAGGGAAAACGTGGAGGTGTTTGGTCGCTTCTCTTCTATAAATCCTAATAAATTCTCTGTCTCTTCAGAAGCAGACTGTTGGTTCATCCTGGTGCTGGAATTCTTTCCAGGGAAATGCAGCCACATGATAGACCATTTAGTTGTCAGCATTTAACAGCGTTAAGCCAGCTAAGGTTACCCGCTGTATGTTAACTAACGTTAGAGTCACGTCCTAGGCTGTTGCATAGAGATTTTTATTTTTATTTTTTTTATCTCAACCAGTATTCTTAACACATTTAAAAAGATTTTTAACCGATTCACGATGCATCGTTTCATCCCCACAAGCAAATAAATATGTGCTCTTTTCAACTGGTTTAAAGCTTTTTTGCCAAACATACGTAACTCACCATATAATCCTTTACAAGTTTCTCGTGGTCTTCGTTTAAGTAGATGCACAAGGACTTGAGGACACATGCACGTCTCGTATGAATTGTGTCGTCCTGAGGGAAAAAAGGAAAGTCATTTAGACAATATTCTTTATTTTTGAGAGCAGTTTTAAAAGGCAACGCATGGTGCTTGTTGATTCATACCAAAAGGTAGGAACCATATATATTTTAGTACTCTTCTCACTGTTATTTTGCCTGCCACTTTTAAAGAACAGTATACTATATAAAAACAAGGTATAAGCATAAATCAACATTTTAATTCAAACCTTGGAAATCTCCACCATGACATTTCTTATTTTTCTTCCGGCTGCTCCACCTTTGCTTTGAAATATCTCCATCAGGTGCGGAGTGTACTGGTCGAGAGCAGCACAGAATGTAGAAAGTAGAGGTAAAGTTGATATGCGATGGAACTCCCTATCGATCTGGAAATCATTAAGGCACGTTACTAACCCCGTCAGTACACCACAACAACAAGAAGGAACAATAAATTGCTAGTAGTTTCATTACTATCAGTGAAGATATTTAAAAAAGCCCACGGGACAATCACCTCTATCGCAGTGAACAGAGCTGGCCACCTGCTTTTGACGTCTGAAATCAAAGGCTCTCCTTTAAGGATTTCTTGCCTCCTGTACGAGAAAGTCTTCTCCATTTTCAACTTCACAATATGCTCATTGTTCCTCTTCTTTATTTCTGAAAGCAGTGCGACTCTTTCCATCTCCAGACTTTCAGTGGATTCTCCTTTTGGATGCTGCGGACAGTAATTGACTTCAGCCCGTCTGGGCTTTTTCACATTCGACGCTGCCAAACGCTTGTCTTGGTTCTTGTTCTTTAGTGAATTTATCATCACTTCAGGGCATCCTAGGCCTCTCAGTTTGGACCGGAGGTTGGCCATTTTGTATTTAAGGCTGATTTTCCACCCATAACAGCCATTGAAGGACCCTTGCTCCCTCAGACAAGGGTGCTTTTTCACAAGTGCTTCTGCAACATCATTAAGATCATTGTCAGTTGGATAGGCTTTGAATTTAAGAATTTCTTCAGACAGTCGTTCCAGAATGTGAGATTTCAGCTTTGGTGGTGGGCTCAAATAGGTTCCACTTGCATTGCATTCTGCATTGGCCGTTTCCAGTTGCAGTTCAGACTCATAGTTGAATGGAGGGACTGTAAAGACACTTGGCCACATGCACAGCCGTGTAGATGGCGATGACCCTGATGATGAAGCAGGCTCTGTATTATCCGTGTCAACCGAGGAGACTGATGAGGAATCAGTAAGGCTCTGGACCGCTAGATGTTGACGTGTCATTGAGTCATCTTCTGAAGAAGTTTGCAAGTAGACCACCTTTAAGGTTGCTTTGTCATCAATTTCAGAGATCACAGACAGATTTATGAACTCCTTTCCAAAATCAAAATCTTGATATTGAAGGCGAAAATCTTGCTCCAATCCAAAACTAGTCTTTATAGTCTGGTACAATTCTTCCATGGAGCTTGGTAACCCTGCTGGCAGGATTAGCTTTCTGGCATCATCTTCACCCAGAATGATCCTCAAGTCTCATAAGATGGCTCATTGTGGAGACCTGAACACACATAAAAAAAAAGCTTGAATATGCAACAATACAAAGTCACTTTTGAGACAAACTGTGCTTTGTAATGTTAATTTGATAGGTACAATGCACAGGTCCTTAACAGTACCAGAGTAGGGAACAAGAAATTCCCCAAACACAGCAACAACAATCAGGTGCTGGTAGATAGCAGGATGAGTCTATGAAAAGTTAAAAAACACACTACCGCGACTGATCTGACTATACTACCTTTATTGTGAGCAACGCGTTTCACCCATTGCTTCCAAGCAAGAAGCAATGGGTGAAACGCGTTGCTCACAATAAAGGTAGTAAAGTACCAGAGTAGGCTCTAAGCAAATTTTCCTATGTCCCTGCATTAGCAGGAGAAAGACTAACATCTTTGTCGAAAGGAAAACCTAACACTGTAGTATACAAACAAACACTAGCACAATATTTTACAACTGTAAAACACAACACAATTTCACAGCATTAAAACAGCACAATAATACCAATAATCAGCCCACAACAACAAGACAAAATTACAATAATTGAATTTATGCGTGATGGGTACATGATTGGGTTAATTGTGGGGGGAAATACTTACAAACTTCCTTATTACTCCCATTTTCCGTGCAAGTTGTGTGTCTCTTCAGAGAAACCAGACGCAGGCCTCCCACTGAATAGGCAGCCAACGGGTAGTCATCAAGTAGTTCCCCATGCTCAATCAGAGACACCTCTTTTACATGTAATGTGTCCAGTTCAAACGCTCTAAAATGCTCTCTATACCAACTGGACAACTTTTTCACAATAAAATGTACCTGGCCTTGCAAAATACAAATCTGCAGAATTTCAGCTAACTCTGGCAGACCAAATAATTGCCCATGGACAAGAATCATCCCCTTGTTGTAATTCATACCATTGTATGAAACACAGTTTGTAATGTGGACATCGTTCTCATCTGGCAATCTTTGCTTAATAGCAGCTGCAATCTCACTTTGCAAAACATCTACTGGTACTGATGAGACACTTGTTACCACCAAAGGTGTCTTTTGGTCAAGAGAGTGCAAGTCAGAGGCAATCACAAGCTGATGTTTTTTGGCTAGTGTGAGAGGTATGTTCTTAAAACAGTTGGTATGACGAGCAATCTGTTTGAAGACACTATGCTTTGCCTCAAATCTTAATGTCCATGTATGGACAAGTGGGCCAAAAAGGCGAATCAGAACAGGATAGTGCTCCAAGAAATTACGTTTAGGGAGGAGATTGTTGTTGGGAAAAAGCTCTTGGTATCTTTGGCGATGTTCATCAATTTTGCACTCAAGGTAAGATATTGACTCAGCAGTGTGGACAGGGGCTACAACAAGCTCCACAATGTCTTTCAGATCCAAAACAACATGCCATGTAGGTTCATCCTCCGTTGGCCAATGATTAGAGGCAACAATCGAAGCAGAGCCCAATTCTCGTGTGCGTTTCCACCGATGCTTTTTTTAACTGAGAAAGTCTGTGGTATTGTGTGAGGACGATTTGTCTTGTCTGCCCATTTATACTCGAAAGTTTAGATCAAATTGTTACGTTTTTCTAAACTGAAATACTTCTTAGAAATCAAAAGAGAAAAACAATATGCTAGCTCAACAGGTATTATGCCCTCAAATAGATCATGGGCAAGATCTGGAGGGTAGCCTGCGGTAACATGAAAATGGGAGAGATTCTTACTCAACACACATTCACGTTTAACACCATAGCATGCACTTGCTTTTTCCAATGCACACTTCAAATGTGCATCATGGTGTTCCCGCATTCTAAGCTCAAAATGACTAGCTGTCTTCAACTGAATTTCTGTTTTCTTAGCTGTACAGAATCTACAGATGTAGTCACCAGAGAAACTTTCTACAAAACTTGCCAGGCCATGGGCTCCAAGGTTATTGTCACGGGTGACGAAATCGCTCGGCAAGCGGAACCCTCTTGAGAGTCCTAGGTTTCCCAGGGGAAGGTATTGTGTGCAACACACCCCACTCCGGTGATGTAAACATGCCCGCACTGATTAGCGCTAATGTATTGCAGGTGTGAGAGAGAGAAGCGGCGCTCACACAGGCTTCCTGTTATGCAAGCCAGGATAAAAAGGGACCATTCAGAGAGTGTGAGAAGTGTTCGGTGGGTTTCGTGTGTTCGGTGGGTTTGATGTGTGTTCAGTGGGTTTGAAGTGCTCTGTGAGTTGGATGTGTTTGAAGAGCCTAAGGGTTGACTTGGAGCAGTGTTGGATACAAGTTTCCTCAGGAAAACCGTTGGGGTGTGGAGATCGCCCATTTGAGTTTGCTGGATCAGAGTGATCGTTTGTGGGAAGTCTGCTGGATTGAACTATCATCTGGATTGGTGCTGTGGAAGGAGAGAGAGGAGATAAGTGAACTGATTTCATCTTATGAGCATTTAAATTGCTGGAAGAGGATGCAGTAAATGTGGATCTGATTGTTGGAAGAGCTATGTGTTTCAGAGTGTGTTGAGGAGGAATTGAAAGAGAAATCTCTCGTGGAGCGAGTGCAACAAACGGAGTGGGGCCTCTGACCAGCCTTAACGTGTGAGTGAATTGCAGTGCTTTTGCCTTATTGATACACATTGATTTGTGGCTGTGGAATTGAAGTGAACACAAGTGTGCCGTGCCTTTGCTGAGAAGTGGCCCTAGCCCCATTCACACGTTGTGGAAAGTTACTATATCTGCTCCCCATTGGAAGTCCAGTGTGATACAGCTGTACTGGAGAGAGTACATTGTACTGCGAAGATTTTTACCTGCTCTACTTACTGTTTGAGTCCAGAAGCTCACAGCATCAATTGGGAAGCAACCTTTTAATTCACTGTCTCCTTACCGTGAGCTGAAGAGAGTACTGTGAAGAGCCTTACCTGTTCCATTTATGGTTGAGTCCAGAAGTATGCAGCATCACTAGTGACCTTATAATCCATTGTCCTCCTGCTGTGCACTGGAGAGAGTACGTCGTACTGTGAAGATCCTTGCCTGTTCTACTTACTGTCTGAGTCCAGAGGTATACAGCATCACTGAAGGACGCAGCATCATGGGCGAAGTAAACCCTTAACTCACTGTCTTCCTCCTGTGGACCGAAGAGTACCGTGCACTGTGAAGGGTCCTTACCTGCTATACTTACTGCCCGAGTTCGGAAGTCTGCAGCGTTGCTGAGAAAAAAAGCGTGCAGTATCGCTGGTGAACGGAGTCCCTAAATTGCCGCCCAGGGGACGCAGTGACAGTTGCGACACGCCCGCCCGTGGCAGAAGGATATCTAGAGGACAGTGAAGGCTATCCAATTGATGCCCCCTTGTTTTATCGTTCAATAAAGATTGTTCCTCCTTTGAAACTTACCTGTGTCTCCGTAGTCCTCTGTTGTGTGCCTGTGGTGTCGGCTCCTCACGGTGGTGACTCAGTAAGAGAGGGGGGGCGGTTGGTCATCCGAGCATTCCTCCCCTCGACCTGTGTGACATCAAGTGGCGTAGTTCGGCAGGGTACACACCGTGAGTTGTAGCGGCCACAGGTACGCGATGGCGGACGAAGAGGCACCCGCGGCTCGTCCACAAGTCATGCCGATCTTCATGGGAGCTCCTTCGGCGCAGCGCTATGGAGGACCAGGGTCAGAGTTAAGTTTGCAGGATTGGAGGGCGCAGATGGAGTACCTGGCTGGACTACAGGGATTGAGTGCCGCGCAGAGAGTACAGTTTGTGTTGGGGTCATTGGAAGGAGAAGCCAAAAGGGAAGTACTGGCTGCACCGGAAGCCGCACGGGCTACTGCGAAAACTATCCTTGATTTCTTGTTCGGATTGTATGGAGACTCTACCCCAGTGGCCACTCTTCGTGCCCAGTTCTTCAACTATCAACAAGGACCTACGCAGACACTTCGGGCATACTCCTTGAAGTTACGGGAGCAGTTTGGCCGGCTGAAGGGGCGACCGGATCATGGACTGGGTGAAGGGGATGCCTTGCTACGAGACCAATTTGTCTTGGGGCTGCGTGAAGGGCCGGTACGCCAGGGCATACGACTCCAACTTCGACGAGACCCCACTATGACCTTTGAGGCTCTGCGACAAGAGGCTTTGGCGTTGGAAATGGACCAGGGAGAGGTAACTCGTACCCCAGTTTGTGTGGCAGCAAGTAGTGTTAGTGGACCTGCTCCTGTTGAACCGGACGATTGGAAGCAGAAACTGAGGACCGAGCTGCTAGAGGATGTCAAGGGACAGATGGCGGAATTATCGCGGAACCTGTTGGGTGAACTTCGTCGAGGACGAGTTGAGGGCGGAGCAGCGGTGAGAGGGAGGTCGTATTCAGAGGAGGGGCGAGGCCCTGTGCGCCGCCCCCTACGTCCTGTGGGCCCCCGGTTCCAGTGGGATGATCAAGGAAGGCCCATCTGTATCAATTGCGGAGATCCGGGACATATCAGCCGCCAGTGTGGGCTTCGCCGGGGTTCTCAAGGGGGTTTTTAGTCCCACCGGCCACTGTGGGTCAAGTGGCCGGGACCCCTTTGTGTGACCCTCCTTTTCCTGCTGCACGAGATAATTGGGTGGGATATTGCCCCACCGTGGAGGTTCAAGCTAATGGAGTCACGATAGACTGTCTGGTTGATACAGGGTCTCAAGTTACGTTATTCTCAGAAAGCCTGGCCCAGGAGTTGTTCGCAGATCATCGGCTCCAAGCAACAGAAGCTTCCAAGCTGACCTTACGGGGGGCTAATGGTCTGGACATCCCCTATACTGGGTACATCATGGTAGACTTTCTTGTCCGAGGGGTCCCCGTCCCACAAAAAGGGGTAGTTATCGTCCGAGATCATTGCTTGGGCATTCATCGAGCACTGTTAGGGATGAACGTTATACTGGATTGCTGGGAAGAATTGTTTCGGGACCGGCCGGCTCGGACGTCTCCGTTACCGGCGAAACAGGACTGGGACCGAATTCTGGCCGATTGCCGAAGAGTGCATACAGCTAATCACGTGGAAGAAAGGGAAGACATCGGTCGAGTTACCTGTCGGTATGCTCTGTCTATCCCAGCCCAGAGTGAGACTGTCCTTTGGGTCCGTGTACCCGCGGGACCCCGTGGGTCAGGTACCTGGGTCCTGGTCGAGCCTCATGAAGATTGTCAGCCAGTTGAAGTGGCTCACGGGCTGGCGGTTGTTCGCCGTGGGCGAGTGGCAGTCAAAGTACGGAATACAAATCTCTACCCTGTGTTCCTTCGTCGACACCAACGTCTGGCCCGAGTCTCCTCAGTACGTCCTGTCCAGGTGCATGAGCACCAAGATGTCTGCTTCAGACAGGTGAGCTCTGCGGTGGTGGAAGTTGCTGTCCGTCCCGTCGAGGTAGAACTGGGTTCGGTCGGAAGAGGAGTGCCGGCCCATTTGATGGGAGAGTCCCTGAAGGGTGAGAATCTGGAAGAGGAACAAGTGGTACAGCTTCAGGAGCTGCTGAAGAAGTGGCAACATGTGTTTTCAACACACGAAGAGGATTATGGCTGCACAGGGGTGGTGAAGCATCAAATACCCACTGGTGAGGCGACACCTAGTCGGGAGCGCTACCGTCCGGTGCCCCCCACTCTTTATACCGAGGTCCGCACCCTGTTGAAAGGAATGCTGGAGGGAGGAATCATCCGGGAAAGCAGTAGTCCGTGGGCTGCGCCCATCGTTCTGGTGCAAAAGAAGACGGGAGCTCTGAGGTTCTGCGTTGACTATCGCAAACTCAACAGCGTAACGAAGAAAGATGCATTTCCATTGCCACGGATTGAGGACTCGCTCACCAGTCTCACCCAAGCGGCGTGGTATTCAACATTGGACCTGGCAAGTGGATACTGGCAGGTGCAGGTGGACGACCGAGATAAGGAGAAGACAGCTTTTACCACCCCGTTTGGGTTATTTGAATGGGATCGTATGCCCTTCGGTCTGTGCAATGCTCCTGCGACCTTTCAACGCCTGATGCAGCGCTGCCTGGGAGGACAATTAGTCGACTCAACGCTGGTCTACCTAGACGATGTGATCGTTTTTTCCCCTGATTTCCGCACCCATCTGCATCATCTGGAGGAAGTGTTCAGGGCCATGGAGAGATATGGGCTGAAGCTTAGACCAGACAAGTGCCAGTTGCTGCGGAAGGAGGTGCAGTTCTTGGGACATCGCGTCAGTGCTGCAGGGATTTCCCCTGACCCGGAGAAGGTGGCGGCGGTCCAAGGATGGGAGCCACCCCGGACAGTGAGACAGGTGCGGTCATTCCTGGGGTTCGTGGGATATTATCGGCGCTTCATAAAGGGATTCTCTGGGCTTGCGAAGCCATTGAACCAACTCTTGGCTGGTACTGGACGTGCCCGTGGTAAAGGCTCCCCCTCAGTACACTGGGATTCCACCTGTGAGGCCGCCTTCCAGAACCTTAAGCAGGAACTTCTGAAGGCCCCTATCTTAGCCTATGCAGACTTCACCCGGCCGTTCCTCTTGTATACCGACGCCAGCAACGCAGGGTTGGGGGCCGTGTTGGCCCAAGAGCAGCAAGGAGTGGAGAAAGTAATAGCCTACGCAAGTCGAAGTTTACACCCCGCCGAACGAAACACGTCAAATTATAGCTCCTTTAAAATCGAATTGCTGGCGATGAAGTGGGCCATGACGGAGAAGTTTAAAGACTACTTGTGGGGAGCCAAGGTAACGGTGATTACAGACAACAATCCCTTAGTACACTTGCAGACCGCTAAGTTGGGGGCAGTAGAGCAGCGCTGGGTGGCACAGTTAGCAAATTATGATTACCAGCTTAAATATCGTCCCGGCAGAGAACACGTGAATGCAGATGCCCTGTCTAGACTCCCAGCCACCCGGAGAGACGATCAAACACCCCTCTGTACCCCTGGTACTGAAGACGAGTTGCTGGTGGCAGTGGTGGAAGCCCCTGGGGCCCCGGAGCCTGTTCCGTCCAGTTGGGGGTGGGACCCCGGACGGTGGAGAGGGCTGCAGCAGAGAGATGCAGATCTGGGTCAGCTCCTGTTGTACCTCAGACAGGGAAACATGCCGAGGGCAGAGGAAAGGCGGGCTCAGACGGTGGGGGTACGACAGCTTCTGGGGCAGTGGAAGAGGCTGCAACTCCGAGAAGGAGTAATCTGTCGTTCAAGGCGGGATCCCTGCACACAGGAGGTCATACATCAGGTTGCTGTACCGGAGGGCCAAGTTGCGGAGCTATTGACTGCATATCACACCCATACGGGCCATCAGGGCCAAGATAGGACACTGTCCTTGCTGAGGAGGTATTTCTACTGGCCTAGGATGGAAAAGAAGGTTGAGGAGTTTGTTCAGAGTTGCCCACGGTGTACATTGTTCAAGCGCAGGAAGGAAGTCCGAGCCCCATTGGTCCCCCTACGACCTAAAGCACCTCTGCATATTGTAGGGATAGATTTCCTGACTCTGGGTCGGCCGATGGACCGATTTCAAAATATTCTGGTCATGACCGACTTATTCACCAAATATGCTTGGGCTGTCCCCACCGTCGATCAAACGGCAGTTACCACAGCCAGCGCTCTTTGGAGAGCAGTGATACAACCTTTTGGCTGCCCAGAAACCCTACACTCAGACCAAGGTCCAAATTTCGAGTCCCGGGTCATCCAAGAGTTGAGCCGCCTTTATGGGTGCCGAAAAACCCATACGACCTCATACCACCCTCAGGGTAACGGGGGGTGCGAAAGATTTAACCAGACCTTGTTGGGGTTGTTGGGGACCTTAGACAGTGAACAACAGGGCCAATGGGCCGAGAATCTTCCCTCACTGTTACAAGCCTACAACAATAGTGTGCACAGTGTCACAGGGTATGCTCCTTCCTACCTTATGTTTGGGCGCCATCTCCGTTTGCCTGTGGACTTGCTCCTGGGGACCGAGGCGGCAGAAAAAGGGTATAGTACCACTGACTGGGTGAATCGGCACCACCACCAACTGCTAAATGCCTATCGACGAGTCTCAGACTATCTGAGTGCAGCCGCTGCCAAGAATAAACGGCTATATGACCGGACGGCCCGGGAGGCCCCGTTGTTACCTGGGGAGCGAGTGCTGGTAAGGGACAACCGGCGCCCCGGGAAGGGGAAGCTCAGCGATCGCTGGGAGTCGACGCCATATGTGGTGGAACAACGACAAGGGCCCGATGCTCCCGTCTACTCTATACGGCCCGAAGGGAAGCCAGGACCAATAAGGGTGCTCCATCGAAACCTGCTCCGTCCATGTCCGAATTACCCGCAGCCAGCGGCTGAGACCCCGAGTGCGCCACCCGCTCCAGAGGTACCCATGGTGGGGTGGGCTGTGGTCCCGAGGGACCCTGAAGTTGAGGCCAGAGCGGCTCCGCCCTCGCCACCCCGACGATCTCAGCGGGACACCCGAGGACAGCCACCTGCGAGGTATGGCGAATGGGATTGAGGAAATGCCGGTTCTAGGGACTAGAACCGATTGGCAGGGGGGGATGTCACGGGTGACGAAATCGCTCGGCAAGCGGAACCCTCTTGAGAGTCCTAGGTTTCCCAGGGGAAGGTATTGTGTGCAACACACCCCACTCCGGTGATGTAAACATGCCCGCACTGATTAGCGCTAATGTATTGCAGGTGTGAGAGAGAGAAGCGGCGCTCACACAGGCTTCCTGTTATGCAAGCCAGGATAAAAAGGGACCATTCAGAGAGTGTGAGAAGTGTTCGGTGGGTTTCGTGTGTTCGGTGGGTTTGATGTGTGTTCAGTGGGTTTGAAGTGCTCTGTGAGTTGGATGTGTTTGAAGAGCCTAAGGGTTGACTTGGAGCAGTGTTGGATACAAGTTTCCTCAGGAAAACCGTTGGGGTGTGGAGATCGCCCATTTGAGTTTGCTGGATCAGAGTGATCGTTTGTGGGAAGTCTGCTGGATTGAACTATCATCTGGATTGGTGCTGTGGAAGGAGAGAGAGGAGATAAGTGAACTGATTTCATCTTATGAGCATTTAAATTGCTGGAAGAGGATGCAGTAAATGTGGATCTGATTGTTGGAAGAGCTATGTGTTTCAGAGTGTGTTGAGGAGGAATTGAAAGAGAAATCTCTTGTGGAGCGAGTGCAACAAACGGAGTGGGGCCTCTGACCAGCCTTAACGTGTGAGTGAATTGCAGTGCTTTTGCCTTATTGATACACATTGATTTGTGGCTGTGGAATTGAAGTGAACACAAGTGTGCCGTGCCTTTGCTGAGAAGTGGCCCTAGCCCCATTCACACGTTGTGGAAAGTTACTATATCTGCTCCCCATTGGAAGTCCAGTGTGATACAGCTGTACTGGAGAGAGTACATTGTACTGCGAAGATTTTTACCTGCTCTACTTACTGTTTGAGTCCAGAAGCTCACAGCATCAATTGGGAAGCAACCTTTTAATTCACTGTCTCCTTACCGTGAGCTGAAGAGAGTACTGTGAAGAGCCTTACCTGTTCCATTTATGGTTGAGTCCAGAAGTATGCAGCATCACTAGTGACCTTATAATCCATTGTCCTCCTGCTGTGCACTGGAGAGAGTACGTCGTACTGTGAAGATCCTTGCCTGTTCTACTTACTGTCTGAGTCCAGAGGTATACAGCATCACTGAAGGACGCAGCATCATGGGCGAAGTAAACCCTTAACTCACTGTCTTCCTCCTGTGGACCGAAGAGTACCGTGCACTGTGAAGGGTCCTTACCTGCTATACTTACTGCCCGAGTTCGGAAGTCTGCAGCGTTGCTGAGAAAAAAAGCGTGCAGTATCGCTGGTGAACGGAGTCCCTAAATTGCCGCCCAGGGGACGCAGTGACAGTTGCGACACGCCCGCCCGTGGCAGAAGGATATCTAGAGGACAGTGAAGGCTATCCAATTGATGCCCCCTTGTTTTATCGTTCAATAAAGATTGTTCCTCCTTTGAAACTTACCTGTGTCTCCGTAGTCCTCTGTTGTGTGCCTGTGGTGTCGGCTCCTCACGGTGGTGACTCAGTAAGAGAGGGGGGGCGGTTGGTCATCCGAGCATTCCTCCCCTCGACCTGTGTGACATTATCAGCTACAATGCAACTCACAGTGCCTTTGATACACTCATTCAGCTGACTGATGAACACACCACGTTCCTCCAGAATGACCAGATCTTTCAAAAGTGGATTCAACACTTCTTCAAAACCAAATTTCCTCAAATCATCACTTTTACAAAGAACAGCCAAATAAATTGAGGAGAGAGCAGAACGAGAGCCAGGCGGGAAATTATCCAAGACCCAGTATACCCCACAAATCTTATGCTTTTTACGCGAAGTCCCAAGAGGATTACAAACCTCAAACTCGTCAATATAAAGTTTGATGGAAATTCTCAACTTATCAACTGCTAGAAAGCTATTTGTTTTATAATTTTCACCATCTCGAAAAGACCTGTAAACTCGCTGATCACCATGCAAAGCTTCTCTACTTTCTTGAGCTGTGTGTTCTTCTATCACTTTATCCAGTAATTTATTGTGACTCAGTATTTCCTGCAATAACTGTAATAATGGAACATATTGGTTCTACAGATAAAAAGTACTCAATAGGCTCTACAACTCGAAAATGTTCCTTGTAATATTGTTTTCTTTTATAAGATGTGGCAAGAGGGCCAAACTTTTAATGAATCAAAACTTCAAAAATCAAAAATCAAAACTTTTAATGACAGGATGAGAGACACACAGAATTAGCAAGTTCTTCAACAACTGTCTGACCAATACTAAGGTTATGTCTGTTGAAAATTTCTGCAATTGCGCACTTTGTGACAGGTACACTAGCTGAACTTAAAAAATGCAACTCCTCCAATAACTCATCCAATCCTTTTGCTGGAATATGAAATATATGTTCCAATTTTAATAATATTGCTGCTATCTTCCGCTCAATTAATTCTGGTTGTTTTTCCAACAGCTTCGCCATCACTTTCTGTCACTGTCTCAACCTCAACTTCATCACATGACACATCAGCAGTACAGCCAGACCCCACACTATTAGAGGCTTCTGATACTTGGACGGGATTCACAAACTTAACTATACTGGTTTTTAAATCTTTCAGTGTGTGAGGATGATGCTTTCTCTTTTTGTGTGTGTAAAATGTACTGTAAATATTTGTCTGGAAAGAGCATCCAAGAAATACACAACCAACTGTCTCACAACTACGCAGATGTGTCCCAATATGAACAAAAAAATCTCTTTCAGTAGAAAGGTCGCTACGTTCACATACCTCACATTTAAATGTCACTGAATTCAAAGCAGTCTGTGTAGGTTGCAATGAATGAGCTTTATAGACATGTGTGTGGAGTCCAGTCCACGTCCTGAATGTACATGGACAATTTACATATATGCATTGATATTGTTGGCCTCTCCCATAATGATGATGTAGTTTATAATGTTTAAGTAATTTGTACCTACTACTCTCTTTTGCTACACAATGTTTGCACTGCCACATAAAGGTCACTGAAAGAAAGAAAGAAATAAAAGAAAGGCATGATTTAAATGTGTTCTATTTCTCCAAATAAAAAAAAAAGCCAAAGTGAGGCCAGCACTTGACTGTAACATCTTCCAAGCTACAATCAGGAGTATAAACACTTTCTATTAAAACGCCAAAGGACCTTTAACTGATACTGGTGATTATGAGTTTGTATTAAAGGAGAACTCTGGCGCAAAATGAACCTTTGGTCTAATTACACATTGGTACATAGTCAACCGTTCTCTAAGATTTGTTTTCATGATTATCGAATGTAAAGAGTTTTATCTCTAAAAACAGTTTAGCTTATAACACTAGTATATGGGGCATAGAGTAATGAAAATATAAATCGCTAGTTAATACCACTTACAAGGCTCAAAATAGCCCATAGTCTGTTTTCGCGAAGTGGACTGTCTTTATAAAATATCTTCTTATTAAACTGTCTGTACACTTACAACGTTCTCAATGCTTCGGTTTGCATATAGGGACCCTGATTATGCTACCGTGTCAGTGTTGGGCTATTTTGAGCCTGGTAAGTGGTATTAACTAGCGATTTTTATTTTTCATATACTAGTCTTCTCTTTGAGGTGGTGACCATAGAGCTGCATTATATGACTGACAGACAACAATGGTTTGACCTAAAAATATCAAAATTGAAACTACTGTGGAAACAAAGACACCTACATCTTGGATGCCCTTGAGGTAACTAAAAACATACCAAAAATGTATTTCAAAGTGAACTATCCCTTTAAGGATGTTCTCCACCCCCTGTGGATAATGAAACACAGTACAATGAAAAACACACAGTTGTGACACATTAATGTACACCTTTTTGTCTGTCATTACCTGCATCACGAAGACACCACAGCTAACACAATCTCTCTGAAATGTGTGAGGTATTGTGCCAGGCTTCCTTTTGATGTTGGTCCAATCCTCTCTTCCATGTTGATTTTTTCTCTCAATGAATATTCACTAAAGTTGGACAAATACATGGAATCAGATTTGTAATAGTTTGTCAAAGTGTTATGATAAATCTGAATATACACAGGTTGATGGAAAAAAACACAGGCTGATGGAAAAAAACAAAGTAATGTACCCAAATCTGCAACATGCCTGTGAGGCATCACTTTGAGGGTCGAGCACAAAGATTGTTTCCAATTTAGCATCCAGGTACTAGAATATATAAATATTACATTCATCTTCTTATTATTCTTATTTATGTGCACAATAATAATACTACAGTGTCCTTCTAACATTAGTATCTGGATGCATCAAAAAGAGTAATGGAGTACAGTAATACACAATAAGCTTTTACATTACCACAAACTTTCAGTGCACATTGTTTAGATTTACAAAATTGGCCCATCATATTTCTCAAAGTTTACCTAGGATAGAAAATTAAACTGTTATTTTGCGTAGATGTAAAGACTCAAAAACATTCTGGAATTACTTACTTTTCGTAAACCATGCAGAATTACTTATGTGGTATAATGACTCAACTGGTATAGGGGAGTAGTTGAACCCTTTGTGTTGAGAATGGCCTGAATGTAACTCTCTATTGCCTGAATCCATCAGTAGAAAAAAATTCAATAATGACACTGAAATGTCTTACTTGTAAATAAAATAACTTGTCATAATGAGCTTTTGGGGCTTCAATGTCTGGAATGTTTTATGATGGAGCAGGTACTCGTATTTTTCTTCTGTGTCCTGCATAATAGCTACAAGTAGTTCCTTTGGTTTATTTGTCCACAGCACGTCAACCTGCAATGACATAAACATGAATAATTTGTCTTAAATAATATATTACAATTTAAATTAAAATGCACAATTTCTTGCTGCTTTTTTAACAGCACAATTGTCTATCACTTTTTATTCTATGTTATTATTTTTACTCCTTTCTCTGAAAGAGGGAATTCTCAGTGCTGACCCTTGTTCCAGAACAGAAATTGTGTGGCTTTTTTTTCCTTTTCTTTTTGTGGGGGACTGGCACTGTGTGTGGATCAGAGTAGAATTTAGACTTTCTAACTGGGAACCTTGCCTCTTTCCTCTTCCACGTCTCATGGGGTTCCCCAACACCCACTGCTGGCACAGGCTTGAGCAATAAACCTTGGGACAAGTTATGTTGGATCACATGTTCTTTGTTTCTGGCCTTCAAGGATGGGTAAATTTTCCTGATGAATGTTCCGGGTGTCATTTTTTTTTTCCATTTTACCCATGATGGAGTGTTTAACAATTCCAAACCATTTCTCCACATGACAGTTGGTGTCCCTGGTCTTTTCTGTCGCTGCGTGAGGAAGACTTGAGGCATGTCTTTTGAGATCCCCTAATAGCAAGCCACTCCACATTGGAAAAATATATGTGTCGGAAAGCATGCTGATGATCCCCGGACAGAAGTATGGGTTATCTTCAGAGATGTCATGTGCCTCCTGCTTCATAGCCTCTTCCAACACCTCCTGAAATTACACAGTGAAACGTGAACTGCCCATTATTGTTTTTGCTTGTTTTTTTTTCTTCAAAGTCCCACTTGTTTTCCTCCAGTTCAGTTTCTTCAGAGGGTTTGTCTGTGGATTTTTTGATGATACAATCCAATGCAGAAACACTTTCCTCAACACTTTTTGTGTATTTTGGAGGTGTGAGGGTGGTACATAATGCTCTGAAGATCTATGTGGCTTCAGGCATGGTGCTTGAATTTTGCAGTCTTCACATAGCGTCAAAATGATGGATGGTGACCTTTGACCTTGCCCCTCCCCTTGGGTTGACCTTGCCCCCCTCCTGTGTCCTTTCGATGACCTTGTCCTTTCGTTTACCTAGTGGTCTTTGACCTAGTGTGACAGAGACATAAATATTTATCTGTCCTTGTGGTTATATTGATTTAATGGAAGTTGTGAAGGTTTTATGTTTGAACTTTGTCACGCGGCTTCACCGGATCTCCCTCCATATTCCAGAGCAGTGGGTGATTGTTGGGACAGTGAAAGTGAGGAGAATATATATCATATATTTTACACTAAAGTTGAAGAACATTTTGTTCTTTAAAAGTATATAAATGAAATTGTTATAAAATTTACATTTAGTCATTTACAAATATTTCACACTAACTAGAGTTGAAAAACATTGATCTTTAAAAGTATATAAATGAAATGCTTATAAAATATTAAATAAATATTTTGAACCAATCTATCTACTAAAAATCTACTGAACCAATTATTTTAGATTTAGATAAACAAAAAAATACATTTTACATTTTCAGAGAGTTGAAGAAGTAGCTCCTATCTCATATCCATACAGTGTATGAATGGGTTTACAAAGATGTCCATACATTTAAAGTTGTAATACAAAAAGATCCCAGACTGTTTCTCTCTCTCTATCACACCGGCATCAGTCTCTGAGCCAGAGGGGAGTGTGTGTTCGGTGATTAATATGTGTCAATATATCGTCAATGTCTCACGAGGGGGTCGAAAGCCAACTCGATTTACACAAAATCTTACATCTATCATACCATTTGCAAGGGATGCATTACATCAATTGTTACTCCTGATCGGCTAAGAGAACATAAAGTCTAAAACAAGTCTGTCCATATTGATAGATATCTGGGTATATCGCCATTAGTCAAGGTAGTTGTCGTCCGAGTCCTAGGATTATATAATTTTTAACACGTTTTCGTTCACAGCCGGCTGACTGAAACATCTGAAGCGGACACAAGGAGATCAGGGAGAGGCGCTTGTCACCGCCCCGGCAAATTTGAAAGGCTGCGCTGCACGGGACTTCATAATGCAGGATCATACTTATGCCGAGCCACAGGAGGAGGAATCCTCGCAGCCAAAAAAGCAAAAACATTTATTTAAAAGGAAACGTGACCAGCGGATTCAAACCGAGGGTAAATATCGGGATAGCTTTTCTCAGGTGGATAGAGCTAATGAAGGAGAAAATTTTTTGAATGGGACGCTGAAGTCCTGCTTTCTTCTCGTCAGGTAAGTCGATGTTACGGTCAAAATTACAAGCTTTCTTTCATTGCTTAGTTGTGTAATTCATTATTTAGGCAGCACAACAGTAGAACATGTATAGTTAAACTCGATGAAGTGCAATTGGAAGACATGTTGTCATAGCTTCTTGGCACATAATGGCTACCGTAGATGCAGCACGCATTTGAAAAAGCGAAGCACTAGAGAGCACTATTCGTTTGAATGCAAAATACAATTTCACCGCTAGATGGGAGAAATTCCTACACAGCGTACCTTTAAAGGAGAAATCCGGGCAATTTTAAGTTAATCGTGATCGTTAGACCTTTGTGAGTACTGTCTATAGAAAGAAAAAAAAACGGATTGGTGCTTGCGACGCGGAGCTGCGACCGCGAATGCCCAGAGCTCCCACTCAGCTATAACGGCAGCTCTGGGGGCATATACATAAAGAGCGTTTTTGTGCCTCTTAACAGACACAAAATGCAATTAAAATGTCTGTCCAACATGAACAGGTGCCTTACCTGTGAACAAGATGCGTTTAGCAACTTAGCCATGGTTTAAATAGTGTTTTAGACGGCAAGCTGTAGTCTCGCGCTGAAGTCTCGCTCCTCCCACCTGGACTCGCGCTGAATCCCCGTGATCTCAGTTGTAGCCGGGAAAGGTCAATAGTGTCCAGGTGGGAGGAGCGAGACTTCAGCGCGAGACTACAGCTTGCTGTCTAAAACACTATTTAGGTGAATTTAAACCATGGCTAAGTTGCTAAACGCATCTTGTTCACAGGTAAGGCCCCTGTTCATGTTGGACAGACATTTTAATTGCATTTTGTGTCTGTTAAGAGGCACAAAAACGCTCTTTATGTATATGCCCCCAGAGCTGCCGTTATAGCTGAGTGGGAGCTCTGGGCATTCGCTGTCGCAGCTCCGCGTAGCAAGCACCAATCCGTTTTTTTTTTTTTTCTATAGACAGTACTCACAAAGGTCTAACGATCAAGATTAACTTAAAAATTGCCCGGAGTTCTACTTTAAGGACTAAGGTGTAGGGTATTTGACAAAAAAAGCCTCCAAAATCGAGGAGGTCAAAGGGCATGCTTTCTGCTATAGTATCATCAGCTCTCCCCAAAGTCTGTTCATGCGGCCAACAGACGCCTGTCGCATGAACAAATGCCGACATTATAAAATTCTACATATATTTTGAGTAGATAACCGATATTCTCAGTAAAGGGTTTCACCCTGTGTGTTTCCACAATGAATAAGGATAGTTTGGGAGATACAAGAAACGTAAAAATTACATCTTATACGTGCAATAGATCAGGGGTTCCCAACCTTTTTTGTGCCAGGGACCAGCAAATTCATAAAAAAAATTCCAGGGACCAGTTGTCAATTTTAATGCCTCAATGTTAAGATGTATCGTTTGTAATCGGAACATATCACTGTGTAAAACAGTAACAGCCTATAATTTCTTTACATATAATGAACTAGGTGGCAACAAAGGCTACTTATATGAATATACCAATCTTTTTAAACTTTCAGACCGGTTCACAAAATGTTTACCTTTTCTCCCATACAATTAGGTCTACTTCAAAAGCAACTCACACAGCACTCACTCATAGCAGGTGGCAGAAATGGCAAATTGTATTTTACATTGAATTTTACATTGAATTTACTTCTACTGGCATGTACCAAGTTTTCACATACAAGGAATTTGCTTTGGTGTTTTGGTGCAAAATAGGGATGTTAACGTTTAATCGACGATAAGCAGGTTCATGCGCGTGCGTGCTGCTCAACCGCGAAACATGTAAAGAGAGCGCGCCGGTTCATTACACTATCATGACTATAAGTTTGCGTGTGCATTCGCAGCCTTTTGTTTTGTGCAAATGTAAGTTGTAATATTGTGTTTATTTTGTGTAGGCCTATCTATATCTGATTTATCTCACGACATATAGGATGCATTTGGTTAAAAATTAATGTAGTAAAGTGTATGGTGATACTCTTCAGCTTCAGCGCTCGCAGCTCAAACGACACTGCACGACTAATAATGACTGTTGGTAGCCTACTGTCATATTATATAACATTATAAAGAGAACAATGTTTTAATAAAACATTGTGAATTATTTGGGTTTAGTTGCTGTGTCGCGTTGCTCCAGGAAGAGCGCGTCCACAACATGAGTCATTCTGAATGGCACGTAGTTCAAATTCACTTGTGCATTCTCGTAATTTTGTGCAGTTATAATTTGTAGTGTTATGTTTATTTTGTATATATCTGATTAATATCATATAGGATACGTTTCTTTGAGTTGAATAAAGTGCTAGCAAAGTGCTCCAGTTTACCGGTAGCCTATCTTTTTTTGCAGTCCATTCAGATACGACGCAAAAAATTCCGGTTGCTAAGCAATCGGAATGAACGCGCTCAAAGAAACACATTTTTATCTATTTACTGTTTATGTTTTGGATTAAATAACATAACATGACATGTCATAGCACTTAAAAAAAAAAAAAAAAATTTATTCAGGGAATATTTCAAGGCCCGGTACTAACGGGTCCGGGGACCGGGGGTTGGGGATCACTGCAATAGATCATCGCTTCCGTAGAAAAATAAGATCATGCTTTGAATTAAGACGAGTGAAATTACATATTCACTCAAGACAAACTTTACTTAAGCTGCGTCATGGACCACAGAGGCACATCGCGTCTCTGAAAATGTGTGGTGATTTTCTAAATGATACAACTTAATCTAAATAAGAGCAATGTAGAGTCCTGGGGATTCTTAAAAACAAAACAAAAACAACAATATATATATATATATATATATATCAATTTAGCTAAAACTATGTTTTAGTAACATATTTGTCATTATTCATTGAGTTATATACTTTATTTAATTTTATGCATCCAAATGAGTGTGTGTGAGTGCAAAACAGCTTAGAAATTATATTCAATTATTTATTTATTTATTTTTGAAAATGTAAACATGAAGTTTTCTGTGATGGTTGTGTTTAGGTGTACAGGATAGAATATGCTGTTACAGGACAAAAATCATTATGGCTATGGCTATATTAATAAAAATTATACTTTATGTCACCCTTAAACTAAATCATCACAGTAATCTAAAAACAGATAAATAGAAGATACGAATGAAAGCGTGTATTAAAACGTTAAAGATTTAATTTAAACAATCTTTTCATTATAATTATAATAATTATATTATTTCACACAATGTGTGAGATGACTTGTGAGACCTCAAATTTCAAAGTTCTTTACATGCATCCTGATAAATAAAAAATACACTTAGAGTTCAAGTCAACTTTTTCAGACCATCGATGTAGCATATTTGTTTTATGAATTCATTGAATTTAATTTAAAACATCTTATATTTTAAAATATATAATTACTTTTAAGATTATACTTTGAAAACTTTAAATGTATGGATATCTATGTGTTAGGAGCTACTTTTTCAAATCCCTGAAAATGTAAGATGTATTTTGTTGTTTTTGTTTATCTAAATGTAAAATAATTGGTTCAGTAGATTTTTAGTAAGATATTTATATTATATTATAATATATATATATATTATATATTTTATTTTATATACTTTTAAATGAACATAATTTTTTTCAACTTTAGTCATTGTGAAATATATTATATATATATTCTCCTCACTTTCACTGTCCCCAGCAATCACCCTGCGCTCAGGAATGTGGAGGGACATCCGGTGAAGCCGCGTGACAAAGTTCAAACATAAAACCTTCATCTTTCATCTGTTTTTCTCTAGGGAGTATGGTGTATATTATCAGCAGCTTCTAGTGATGCGCTAATGTTTTATCAGCTTGTGTCGATCACATGCGTCTTAAATCACGATGCAGACTAGCGCTTATGTTTGACATTCTGGACCTCGTGATCTACCACGAGGTAGATAAATAAATAAATAAAATAACATTTATTACGATTTATTAATTAAATTTATTGCACTAGGTATAAAAGATCGTTTGTAAATGTTCCTATTTGCCAAAGGCACTCTGCATCGTCGTCCTGAAGGGAGCAGCTCAAACTCAATATGGAGGGGGTGTTTATTGTCCTCGATGCTCAGGGCCTTTCTATATAGAGCTGTACTGTAAAGGACGTCCAGTGACTTTTGTTGTCGGCCTATTACCTTTCCTGCTGTTTTGACTATCCTGGCCAACTTATTTTTATTTATAAGTGTTAAGTGACCGAACCAAACTGAGATATTGAATACGAGAATACTCTCTATCAGGCTGACATACACTTTCTCCAGGATGTTTTGACTAACACCAAACTCCTTCAGTTTCCTAATTAAAAACATTCTCTGCCCAGCTTTTTTACAGATGCAATCAGTATTTTCAGTGAAACTCAATTTATCATCCACATGTGTACCTAGATACCTAAAACTGTTTACTATCTCCACTGTTTGTCCACAGAGAGTAAGCGGCAGGGATGGTTCTGCATGATGTAAAATCAGCTCCTTTGTTTTCACAGTATTGATTGACAAATAGCTAGACCTACACCATTGCTCCAAACTGGAAACCTGAGCAAAATAATCAGACATAACATCATTCTTATAAAAAAGACCAACTAAGGCCATATCATCAGCATATTTAAAGAGTTTATAATTGCTGTCCTGCAGTGTCATCTCATTGGTGTACACAGAGAATAATAACGGTGATAGAACACAGCCCTGAGGTGCTCCTGTGTTTAGGACAATTTCCTCCGATAATGTTCCTCTGACACAGACTCTCTGTGGGCGGTCGGTTAAAAAATCTTTAACCCAATGTACAAGACCCCCATTAACACCTAAGTCCAAAAGCCGTTGCAGCAGAATATGGATCTGCATTGTATTAAAAGCGGAGTTAAAATCTATAAATAGAATCCATGCATATGTCACAGGTCGGGGCGGGCCAATCGGGCTGCACCCACCCCTCGGGACCAGCACCACCCTTGGGGAGTCGGACAGAGGCCGGGCAAGGAGGACAGACAACAAACTTTAAATGAATAATAATTTATTTAATATAAAATTAGGTAAAAGGCTTAAAGGTAGAGTCTTCTGCACAGGGTCGTTCCGTCCAAGGACAATCCAAGTGTGCGTTTTCAGGTAGGTCCCCCTCTTCTTCGCAGATGGCAGACAGAGAGCTTACGGCTGGGGAGCTTCGCTGCCAAGCAGCCAGGTGAGCGTTTAGGCACGTACTCCTCTTCTCCACAGGCGGCAGACAGAGAACTTACGGCTGGAGGACTTCGCTGCAAAGCAGACGGTGAGTATACGGCACGTAATCCTCTTCTTCATAGATGACAGACAGAGAACTTACGGCTGGAGAGCTTCAGGCTGGAGGACTTTGCTGCAAGCAGACGGTGAGTATACGGCACGTAATCCTCTTCTTCATAGATGACAGACAGAGAACTTACGGCTGGGGAGCTTCAGGCTGGAGGGCTTTGCTGCAAGCAGACGGTGAGTATACGGCACGTAATCCTCTTCTTCATAGATGACAGACAGAGAACTTACAGCTGGGGAGCTTCAGGCTGGAGGGCTTTGCTGCAAGCAGACGGTGAGTATACGGCACGTAATCCTCTTCTTCATAGATGACAGACAGAGAACTTACAGCTGGAGAGCTTCAGGCTGGAGGGCTTTGCTGCAAAGCAGACGGTGAGTATACGGCACGTAATCCTCTTCTTCATAGATGACAGACAGAGAACTTACGGCTGGGGAGCTTCACTGCAAAGCAGTCCGTTGGGTGTTCACCAACGTGTCCCTCTTCACAATAGGCTGCCAGGAAATACCCTCAAACCTCTGTGAAAAACAACAGTGGTAACCTCCTCTTAAGTATTTAGGACGTGACAGAAAGCTCAGGTAAGGAAAGGACATCCAGCGGGTTTAAGTTCACACTTCACACATCCAAACAGTGTATCACATCACTTCATCTCAGCACTCAGTGGAAAATATACACATAGAAGGCCGTCGCCCACTTTCTGACCTGGCATTCGCATCAAAGAGTCCCGTAGATACAAGAGGAGGATAGAGATTCATCAAACTACTCACAGCCTCTCATAAACGATCCTACTGTCCAGTGATTCCCTCTTTCCAGTTGCGTCGTTGTGTTCTTTCCAGAGCATGTGAGCGGAGTGGAGCGGGAGCGAGCGGGGAGCGCGAGCGGGCGGATCTCGGACAGAGCGCAGAGCGGCATTTTTAAAAGGACGGAGCGTCGCTCTATTTCCCGCTCCAATTTCGCTCAGCGCTCACACCTCGTGTCTGAAGCATGCTCAGTCAAGCCTGACCCAGAATCCATCATACACAGTAGATTATTTTCAGTCGAAAGACTCGAAACTATTAATATAAAACTAACTAAGTCTTTTCCCCCGCCTGGGTAAAGTAGCTTGCATTGTGTTCAGCGCCCAAGTGGGTCTGCGAGCGCAGAGAGGGTTTTCTCCGCTGCTGGCCTGCTGTAAAGAAACCACCCGAAGCCTCAGACTGACATTGTCCAAACTTGTGTTCTTGAAGGTGAACTCAAAAGAACTGTAGATAAGGAAAGCAATTAATTTAAAAAATATATATTTTTTTTTTTTCATTTGACAACATAAGCCAATTTAAATTGTAAAAATTGGAAAATGTAGGCTAGTTGTTGCTCTTTAGTTCTTTTGGAGGTAAGGCTGTGGTCTAAGCTAATAGTGAAATACATGCAGATTTTTTTCCTTTTTTGAAGCGAGCGGGGGGAGATTTGAGTGGAGCGCGAAGCAAACTGCATTGAGCGCTGAGCGATAATGAGCGGAGCGGCCTGATGTGGCTTTGAGCGGGGGAGCGGAGGGGTGAACAGTTCCGTGAGCGAGGAGCGGATATTCTCACTGCTCCACTCCGCTCATATGCTCTGGTTCTTTCTCCCGAACTCGCGGTGTCACACCCGTTGCCGACCCCACTCCCTCTGCTCCAATGCTCACGCTTCCTCCGAGATCACAGTCCAAAAACCACACAACGCTACCCAACGCCCTCTCCAGTCTGTACTCCCTCCTCTTATCCTCCCCCAAGGGCAACGTGTTCCAATCGCGGGGCTTCAATCACCTTTCGCGCAGCTGCCGCTGATTCAGATTAATCACCCCATTTGCGGGATGTTTCCGCTAGCCCGGAACTAACCCGGTGTCCCATTGTTATGAGTCCGGCGGGAGGCAATCCCGCCGAACATTAGTTCCGCCTTGCACGGAGAAAAAGGTGGAATTTCGTCACCTCGTGACACATACGTGTTATTCTGCTGGAGATGACTGGAAACCATATTAACCATGGTAAGGGTAGCATCCTCAGTCCCCCTATTTGTCCTGTAAGCAAACTGTAATGGATCGAATTGTTCTTTTATGCATGAGGTAAGATGTTTACTGACAACCCTCTCCATGCACTTAGCCAGTATGGGGGTTAAGGCTACAGGGCGGAAGTCATTCAGGGATTTAGACCTTGGTTTTTTCGGTACTGGTCTTATGATAGAATGTTTCCATGTCTTAGGTACAGTGCAGGTATATAATAGAAACTGGAATAATCTAGTTAAGACAGTCTTTAGTTGGCTGGCACATACATACCTTCAGAGCACGTCCACCTAGGCCATCAGGTCCCGGCGCTTTGTGGGGCTTAATCTGTGAGAGACAGATGCCAACCTCCTGCTCTGAAAGCTGAATGATGGGGGTTTTGCGTACACCGAGACAAATGGCGTTGCTCTTATCTTTAAAATCTGCAATGTCAAATCTTCCATAAAACCGGTTTTGTAGTCCTTCTAGGGCTGCATCCACCAAAGGTTTGCAGTACCTGTAATTAGAGGTGGGGGAGAGAAACTGATACAGTACAATATCACAACATTTACAGCGTGCATTTATACTGAGACAATGACAATAACAACAAGCATCCCAATACTTACAGTTTTTCTCGAATGTTTACACACAAATTCTGGTAGACACAATGACCACAACATGTAACTCATTCACCAACCCCCTGAACCAATTCTGCTAAACTACAAGCACATTTCCTGCTTTACATTCAAATTGCAGTTCTAAAACACACTTTTTTCAAAACACTACACACAATTCTCTGCTTTTGGTACAATTTTCATGCAGAAAATATCTTGTTTTTCACAAGGAACACACTGCCATTAAAATATGCACACTGACTCATCACAAGGGCAAACACCCGTCACACAGTTTTACAATTAGCAATCAGAGCTTTAGCATAAAAGGGCAACAGGTGAGCTCTTCAATGGAGAAATGGATGCCAACATTGGAAACAGAGGCAGAGCCAGAGGAGTGAGAGTAAGAGGTGAAGGACGATGACGAGGGAAGGCCAAGGACCTCTGATGAGATCCGAGTCATTTTGGTTGATCATGTGGTCAACCATGGTCTAATAATGAGGGAGGCTGGGCAAAGAGTACAGCCAAATCTGAGCAGGTACACTGTAGCATCCATCATCCGGACTTTCCGAAATGAGAATAGGTAAGAAATCTACTCTCACTAGAAAATTGCAGTACTGCATATCAATACAGTACTCAATGAGTACAGTACTGCCAGTGGACTGTTCTGTAGGACTTTAAAAATACTGAAAGTATGTTTCAAGTATTTAGGAAATGTATACCTAGTTTGTATTTACAGTATTTTACTATTTGTTTGGCAGAACTGAAAGATTACCAACACAAGGTGGTCGGGAACGTGTTCTGTCTCCTGAACAGGAAACTGAAATCATAAACATGGTGCTAGAAAACAACGGCATAACATTACAGCAAATTCAAAGAAAAATAATAGAAAACAATGACATATTTCAAAATATTGATAGGGTAAGCTTATCAACACTGGACCGTGTCTTGCACAGAAATCATCTCAGGATGAAGCAGGTCTACAGGGTGCCATTTGAACGCAATTTAGAAAGAGTCAAAGAATTGCGATATAACTATGTGCAAGTGAGTCCCACAGTTGATGCATACTCTCAACACTGTATACAGTAAATTATACATATTTCAATATTGTAATCATAATGATTGTGCTTCACAATAGATATAAAAATCACATTGATGAGGTCCAACCTCACAAAAAGACGAAAGAGGGGAAGGAATATCATCGGCCAGCGTGCAATTGTTGAAGTCCCTGGCCAGCGCGGAGGGAACATCACAATGTGTGCAGCGATTACCCACCACGGCGTCATCCATCACCATGCTACCCTTGGCTCCTACAACACCGCCCATCTGATCCCATTCCTGGACACCCTACACAACACACTCATTCCACCAGATCAGGTAGATGACCCAGAGCAGCTCAGGTACATTGTCATTTGGGACAATGTAAGTTTCCACTGGGCTGCTCTGGTTCGTAACTGGTTCACTGCCCACCCACGCTTTTTAGTTGTTTATCTCCCTTTATCAATCCTCCATTCATCAATCCTATTGAGGAATTTTTTTCTGCCTGGAGATGGAAAGTGTATGACCGAAATCCACAAACGCGTATACCTCTTCTCCAAGCTATGGAGGACGCATGTGGAGATATAGCAGCTGATGCTTTTCATGGCTGGAATCGCCATGCTAGGCGATATTTCCTCCGCTGCTTGGCCAGGGAAAACATTGCTTGTGATGTGGATGAGTTGCTGTGGCCAGACCGCAACAGAAGAGAGGATGCAGCATAGTTTTTTTTTTTATGTAACTGTACAGTAAATTCTTCTGTTGTTTACTTTGTGTTGGTTGGGAATGGGATGTGCACTGTGTACATTGTTCTTGTGGGGAAAAATAAAATATATTTGTTACCGTGTATTTGTGTGTTCTGAGTATAAAAACAATATTCTCAAATATTTTACAACACACTTATGTATGTACTGTCTGTAGTAAGTGTAACACTGAACAAAAAAAAGGCCCAAGTCATTATGATAAATGGAGAAGAAGTGTTTTCCATTCATCATAGTGTTTTACATTGAGCACATCACTGTTCAACTGGTTCTTATAAATGTCAAGTCAAGTCAAGTATATTTATATAGCGCTTTTCACAATACAGATTGTATCAAAGCAGCTTCACAGTATCAATCAAAACAACATAACAATGTTTGTTTATTAGTGGAAAACAATAAAATAAAAAAAGACATCCAAGTTTGGAAGGGCTGATCAATGTTATTAATGATTGGTTAATTAATTTGAATATCCCCAACTGAGCAAGCCAAAGGCAACAGTGGCAAGGAACCGAAAAACTCCATCAAGTGACCCAATGGTGTCCTGGAACTCCATCAAGTGACCCAATGGAGAAAAAAAAAACCTTGGGAGAACCCAGGCTCAGTCGGGGGCCAGTTCTCCTCTGGCTTTTATGAACTAGAGGTCGGATTTACAGTAACTGTAAGTTTTAAAATTTTATATGAATGCCTGGCTGAATGCCTGGCTAAATGTGAAAATGCTCTCCCTCCTTTGGTGGATCTGGATATCCTAGGTATGACCAGAAGCCTCGAATTTAGTGATCTTAAAGAGCGCGATGGATTATAGGGCGATAGAAGGTCCGTTAAATAGACTGGAGCTAAACCATTTAGGGCTTTATAGGTCAGTAGCAATACCTTGTAATTAATACGGAACTTTATAGGTAACCAATGAAGTGATGATAAAATCGGTGTTATATGATCATATTTTCTTGATCTAGTAAGAACTCTAGCGGCTGCATTTTGGACTAACTGTAGCTTGTTTATTGAGGATGCAGGACAACCAGCTAATAAAGCATTACAATAATCTAGTCTCGAGGTCATGAATGCATGAACTAACTTTTCTGCATCAGAGACTGATAGCATATTATGTAGTTTAGCAATGCTTCTAAGGTGGAAAAAGGCTGTTTTTGTAACATATGAAATATGCTTTTCAAAAGACAGGTTGCAGTCTAATATAACACCCAGGTCTTTTACAGTAGAGGATAAAGTAACAGGGCATCCTACTATGTTAAAGTAGTGTTGTCTATTCATATTCATAAAATGTCTATTCATATGATGGTTTGTGTGTGTCATTTGAAAACAAAATACCATTTTGAGAAGAAATAACACTGTTTTGAATGTAAAGTTTGATTTTGCAGGAGCATTGAGGGGTTTTGCCGATTGTGTGTGTGTTTTTTTATTTGTCTGTAGAGTTCTGAGAATATGAGGCATTCTTTCAGAAAATGTGTGTAAACAATCGAGAAAAACTAATTGTTAAATATGATTTGACGGTCTTACATCTATTGTGTTCTTGGTCAATATGTGTTCATAAAGGCCTCTTTTTAATAATTTTACTAATGGCGCACATTAACTTCCTGCACGTATGCTATATGAAGTTTTAAAGGAGTTGAATTGTGTATGATAAGGAATACACCTGAATAACATAGGGGGAAAGAATCTCTAACTGGAATTTATGTGGATTCGTTCAAGCTTATTGATGAGGAGCGTCAGAGTTGGCAGAAGCCATCCCATCTGAACATCCGTCTCAGCTTGAAGGATGTTGAGGGCTTTGGCGAGAGGACCCATGGTTCTCGCAAATTCCTCCAGAAAGGAAATTTCAACTGAACTCAACCTGACAAACATTTAAAGAACACTTAAGTCTTGTGTGTGTGTGTGTGTGTGTGTGTGTGCGTGTGTGTGTGTGTGTGTGTGTGTGTGTGTGTGTGTGTGTGTGTGTGTGTGTGTGTGTGTGTGTGTGTGTGTGTGAATGTGTGTGTGTGTGTGTGTGATGTGGTGACGCTGCTCGGACTATAATTGTCCTCCATTTCCCCTTACTTAAAGCAACTGAATAGTTTAGCAATATTTTCCAATATTACATATTGGAAAGAAAGGTATATTTTAAAAAAGTTACACTTACATTGGCAACTTCAGTGCAGTGCATACAGTTCTCAGAGCTCCTACTCCTTCATCTTTGATTATTCTCACGATTCTTTCAACAGAGAGAAATAATGAGTTCCATCGTGTGTCGTTTGGCCGGATCAGTTGTATTTTGCATGTTTCCTCCATGATGTCTGAAGCAGTGGAGGATCGGGATGTCTTGTTCCATAAGCCACTGAATTTCGCAAAAACTGATCGTGACAGTCTTTTATAGGAGTCATTGGAATTGGCCTTGGCTGCATCAACTGTGGCAACAAGGTTTAATAGATGACATGCACAGTGATGATTCTTTGGAAGCTGAAATTGTAAGCCATCATCTTCCATTAAGATCGGTGTTACCTCAATGAAGTCAACATCAACACCTTCCTCTTCCTGTTCATCATCCTCACTGCAAGTGTAACCGAATGAATGAAATGAGTGGTGGTGATTGACGTTTGTGAGCACCTATCAGCAAAGAGTTTCTCCTTTTTAAGAGCTGGTTGGCTATGGCCTGGGATGCGTCATGTCCGGCTTCTCCCCGTAGCTGTTGTTGACAGTGGACACAGGTATGTGCCATTAGCATGTAGCAAGTTCTGCTTTTTGCTGTATGCGTGGCAGTAATGATTCATTGTTGCATCCTAGCCTGTCTTTTCTCCTCCCTGGTTCCCTCGGCTTGTTTTAAGTGGATGCTAAGACTGCTAACCTCTCAGGTAGGTGCAAGCTGTTTTGTGGAAAGCAGATTGGTTAGCCTTGTGGGGTTTGGGGATTAGTTAATGTTTTGTGTTGTGTGCAGTGTTCCCTGTATCTCAGCTGAACGGCAATTATATGAATACCGTATACCCGTGCCTGTGAAGGGATAATAGAGCTCATTTCCATTTTTCGGTAAGTGTTGTCATGCACGTAGTTATATCCTGACAATTTTAGCAGGTGATGTATGCATTTTAGTAATTGTTTTCTGTGTGTATTTGTCTCAGGATTCTCTCTCTTGCTTGTGAGCGATTTGTTTCTGCTATAGTTGCAGTCCCGTTCGCTTCTCTGCTGCCATACTGCGAGAACGCTGTATCGTCCAACTAATCAGGGGGATTGTCACTGACTGGTTTCTTTAAATCATAGTTTAGTGTATTTTTGGGGTTGACGTCCACTGATGTGTGAAATAAGGAGAATATAACTACGCGGTTGCTCCTTTCAAGCTTGTCTAACCTATTATCTGAATTGAGTTAATTTGTTTTCTTTCTTTTTCTATTGTATTATTATTATTTCCTTTATTTAACCAGGAGAATCACATTGAGATATTGCTATCTCTTCTTCCAGAGAGACCTGCAATTTATGAGATTGATATTAATATCTGTATATTGTTTGTGATTTGATATGTCTTGATCACTGACTGCTCTTGTGACCATACAGTGATGTAATCAAATTGTGAATTATTGTAACTGTTTTGAAGTTTGTTCTTTTATTTCTTTCAGTCGCTGGGGTCCCACGGGTGAAGGGTCTCTTGTGGTGGTGGTGGTGGTGGTGCTCCTCCTACGGTTGCCGTGCAACACTTTTGAAGTGTTTTGGTTGCATGATCTGAGTGCATGGTGGTGTGTGTGTGCAAGTGTGCTTTTGACTAACTCGCTTTGTGATCACTTCTCTTGTGGTGAACCTCGGCCCTGTAAGTTTGTATTTCTTTTTTGAGTTGTGCAAATATTAGTTATGTAAAGTGTTGTATGTCACTTGTTGTTTTTGTTTGTTTTGAAACCGATGTCAGCTATGCACATGACACAGCCTGGTGCAACGGAGGTTATTTTTAATGTGAATCTCATTCTCTTTTGAAATACAACTTTGTATTAATAAAATTTTTTACTTTTTCATGACACCCACATTTCTGCCTACCTTCTTAAGAGAGTCAAACCTGTGACCTAAATTCTTAGGTATCATTCATATTTCCCGGGGTGAAATTCCCATGGGTGGCATAGTCGAAATTCTTTGTGTCTGAAACCTGTACTACTCCATCACACAAGCAATCCTCTTCAGTCTCACTGGAGGCAGTTATTGTTCTCATCTTGTTGTTTTTCTCCATATTCTTTAAATGCCTTTATGAAATTGGACCCATTGTCCGTGGTGGTTCTAACTATTTTTTTCTCTATGCCAAATTTGGAATGGATGTCATTCAAATCACTGCCCAACACATCAAAAGTTTGTGGCCCTTTTAATCCGCCGGCAAGCAAGTGCCACAGAGCACCACTTCAATGAATCTCGATCCACCCAGTGGGCAGTGACCCCGAGAAGTCCTCTCCTTCTTGCACTCCAACAGTCAGTAGTTGTGACAATGAATTCAATGGAGGACATTGCTTGTTTAATATTTCTCTTCATTTCTTGGGCACCCTCTTCTATTTTCCGGTGCAATGTAGTCCTGGACATCACACGTGAATTAGGCTGTATTTCTGGACATCACACGTGAATTAAGCTGTAGCTCTTGTACTAAAGCATGAAACGCAGGCTGTTCCACCACAGTAAATGGTTAAAGACTCTGAATTACAAAAATTATGACTACGTTGTCTACCTTTTGTTTGATTCACAATCTTCGTTTCTCCTAATTTCAGTTGTCCGGAAGTGGAGGGAACTGGATTTTCAGCTTTTCTTTTTCGGGGGCTGTCAGGGCAATGTATCTTTCCAAGTGAAGAGAGGGAAAAACACATCATGAACATCATATTTTCACAGCAATACAGGTCCTTCTCAAAAAATTTGCATATTGTGATGAAGTTCATTGTTTTCCATAATGTAATGATAAAAATTACACTTTCATATATTTTAGATTCATTGCACACCAACTGAAATATTTCAGGTCTTTCATTGTTTTAATACTGATGATTTTGGCATACAGCTCATGAAAACCCAAAATTCCTATCTCAAAAAATTAGCATATCAAGAAAAGGTTCTCTAAACTAGCTATTAACCTAATCATCTGAATCAACTAATGAACTCTAAACACCTGCAAAAGATTCCTGAGGCTTTTAAAAACTCCCAGCCTGTTTCATTACTCAAAACCGCAATCATGGGTAAGACTGCCGACCTGACTGCTGTCCAGAAGGCCATCATTGACACCCTCAAGCAAGAGGGTAAGACAGAAAGAAATTTCTGAACAAATAGGCTGTTCCCAGAGTGCTGTATCAAGGCACCTCAGTGGGAAGTCTGTGGGAAGGAAAAAGTGTGGCAAAAAACGCTGCACAACGAGAAGAGGTGACCGGACCCTGAGGAAGATTGTGGAGAAGGACCGATTCCAGACCTTGGGGGACCTGCGGAAGCAGTGGACTGAGTCTGGAGTACATCCAGAGCCACCGTGCACAGGCGTGTGCAGGAAATGGGCTACAGGTGCCGCATTCCCCAGGTCAAGCCACTTTTGAACTAGAAACAGCGGCAGAAGCGCCTGACCTGGGCTACAGAGAAGCAGCACTGGACTGTTGCTCAGTGGTCCAAAGTACTTTTTTCGGATGAAAGCAAATTTTGCATGTCATTCGGAAATCAAGGTGCCAGAGTCTGGAGGAAGACTGGGGAGAAGGAAATGCCAAAATGCCTGAAGTCCAGTGTCAAGTACCCACAGTCAGTGATGGTCTGGGGTGCCATGTCAGCTGCTGGTGTTGGTCCACTGTGTTTTATCAAGGGCAGGGTCAATGCAGCTAGCTATCAGGAGATTTTGGAGCACTTCATGCTTCCATCTGCTGAAAAGCTTTATGGAGATGAAGATTTCATTTTTCAGCACGACCTGGCACCTGCTCACAGAGCCAAAACCACTGGTAAATGGTTTACTGTGCTCAATTGGCCTGCCAACTCTCCTGACCTGAACCCCATAGAGAATCTGTGGGATATTGTGAAGAGAAAGTTGAGAGACGCAAGACCCAACACTCTGGATGAGCTTAAGGCCACTATCGAAGCATCCTGGGCCTCCATAACACCTCAGCAGTGCCACAGGCTGATTGCCTCCATGCCACGCCGCATTGAAGCAGTCATTTCTGCAAAAGGATTCCCGACCAAGTATTGAGTGCATAACTGAACATAATTATTTGAAGGTTGACTTTTTTGTATTAAAAACACTTATTTTATTTGTTCGGATGAAATATGCAAATTTTTGGAGATAGGAATTTTGGGTTTTCATGAGCTGTATGCCAAAAGACCTGAAATATTTCAGTTGGTGTGCAATGAATCTAAAATATAGGAAAGTTTAAATTTTACCATTACATTATGGAAAATAATTAACTTTATCACAATATGCTCATTTTTTTAGAAGGACCTGTATATCTCAATTTCATAATTTTGCAAATAGTTTTTTTGCATGTACAGTAGGCTGCCGAGAAGGCTGAGTAACTAGCTAGCCTACATCAATCGCAGGCTACTGTTCAATTAGCTACCGATCAATCAATCAACCTTGCATCATGCAAACCTAGTCAAATTGAAGCCTAAATGCATTTTCATAATTTTAGATTGAATTTCTTTAGACACACTACACATTCTATGAATGAGCTTGACAAGTAAATGGCATTTTAGGGGGTAACGTTAGTGTCACCAGGTGACGAAGGCGGAACCAAAAGTAATCGGCGCGTGTTTCCCCTTGGGAGTGCTTTCGGGGGGACACTAGGCCGGTTCCGGTTTGCTGTCATGGCCGCCTGAAAAGAAAAACGGGAAACTAGCGGCAGCTGCATCAGATAAGGGGTGATTATAGTGGCGATTGGGGCGCGCATCATCAGAGGGGATATAAAAGCCGTGATTTGGTTTTAATAGTCAATAAAGTTAACTTATATTATTCTATCTCGTGTCCTGCCTCGTGGTGTTCCCTTGGTATAGCTCCTCAAGAGTAGTGGTTGGTGCGGGTGGTGGGCTGCTGGACTCGCCAAGTGCCTTGGTGTTAATGAGCTTTGCTAAATGTTACAAGTCTGCAGTTTCCTAGCTTAACATTACATTTACATTTAGTCATTTAGCAGACGCTTTTATCCAAAGCGACTTACAACTGAGGACTAAACCAAGCGAGTCATCGTGAAGAGGCAAAAACAACGCAAAAAGTGCTCAAAATACAAAGTTCAGACATAGCTCGGAGTAGCATAAGCCAGGCAAGCGAGGATTTAAAGGAAAAGGAAAGTGTTTTTTATTTATATTTTTTTATTATGTTAAGTGCTCCCGGAAGAGATGAGTTTTCAGTTGTCTTTTGAATGCTGTCAGGGATTCTGCATTCCGGATGAGGGTGGGGAGATCATTCCACCAGCATGGAACCGTGAATGAGAATGTTCTGGAGAGTGATTTTGTGCCCCGCTGTGACGGTACCACGAGCCGCCGCTCATTGACCGATCGTAGGCTTCTGGTAGGGAAGTAGACTTGTAGTAGTGAGTGGAAGTAGGAGGGAGCTGAACCAGTGGTCAATCTGTAAGCAAGCGTCAACACCTTGAACTTGATGCGAGTGGTAGCCAGTGCAGAGAGATGAACAGAGGAGTGACGTGGGCCCTTTTGGGCTCGTTGAAGACAAGACGAGCTGCAGCATTCTGGATCATTTGTAGAGGTTTAGTTGCACATGATGGAAGTCCAGCCAGAAGAGCATTGCAGTAATCAAGCCTAGAAATGACCAGGGTCTGGACGAGAAGTTGTGTTGCATGCTCATGTAGCGGTGTGTTATCTGCGTTGTGTGTCGACTAAAAATCACTCTCGAAGTCAGCAATTCGTCCCATCAATCCTCTTTTATTTGTTCTGAAGCAACAAACAAACTATATGAGGACTCGTGCAGCATTTAGAGCAGCGTGCGGCAGCAATGCCCGACGCGCACACTTTGAATGCTCATGCAGACTGGGCATAAACTTTGACATAAACACATTTTAGGAACACACACGATAATTAATGTACCTGAAGCAACAAACAAACTATATGAGGACTCGTGCAGCATTTAGAGCAGCGTGCGGCAGCAATGCCCGACGCGCACTGTAAATGATAAAAGGATAAAATTAACGTAAACAAAACCCCTTAAAGAAATCAAATTAACAACACATACTTGTGTCCATTACAGAGGGACTTAAAGTCACAATTTCACAACAGTAACAATCAGTTATAAAGAATACGGCCTTATTAAATCAGCACGTAAACTTGCGTGACCTACCACTTTGAATGCTCATGCAGACTGGGAAGAAACAAAGTGCGTCACCCCCCAAAATCAGCATGGCGGACGGAAATAATAAGGAAGACCCAAAAATGGTCATGACAAGTGGAATCACAAAATAAATACTTAAAACACACCTGCTACACTCAGCTAGGAAAGGCCTGATCTTCCTGATGTTGTGCATAGCAAACCTGCATGATCGAGCTGTCTTTGTAATGTGGTCTGTGAAGGTCAGCTGGTCATCAAAGATTACTCCAAGATTTCTGACCGATTTTGATGGGGTGATTGAGGAAGAATCTAGCTGGATAGTGAAGTCGTGCTGTAGAGACGGATTGGCTTAACCTTGCACAATGCCACTGATGTCCACATTTATTATTAACACAATGTATGAGCGTATTATATCCAGTTTGGGTAAAACGACAGGTATATTATTAGTCTTTAATTAATTTCACTGTCAAACTGAAAATTACTTACCTATATGTGTTTCTTTAGATTAGACGGCGAATTCTTGAAAGAAGAAATCGTATGCTTCTGAGGCAGACAGTGAAGGCACTTAAAAATGAACGGTTCGTTCTTCCTTTCCACTACTTTAAATAGTTCGCTTAAATATGGCCATGGGTGCTCAATTTCAATGTCAGGCGCTTCTTCCATTGTTGAGTTGGCTATAAACGTGACAGTGAAAAAAATTCGGCAAATGAATAGACAGTAAAGCACTGGCGCAGCCAACAGCAGCGCCCAAACTGCACGAAACACGATGTGTTCTGATTGGTACACTTGTGGAGCACGTGCACTTATTTGGACCTGTCACTGGTTTCGCATGTATGTCGCGTGGAAAGGAACGTAGAAAGAAATGACAGGTTTTAGGAAAGTAGTGGAGTAAAAAGTAAGGGGCGCGGTAATGGGGACTCGCACGTCAAATATGTTATCTTGTTATAACGATTTTGCTTTTGGCTACCTACCAACATAAAAATATCTATGTAAAAAGTATTTCACATGTACACACACACACATGAGCACGAAAGCGTTTTCTGCGCTGAACACCGCGATGAGTTGAACAACAACATTCGCAGCATAACAATTAGTAAGTTGGTTTTTAACACCATGGCATCTAAAATACGTCTGCTCAAACCGATTAGTTCCCCCCGCCCCTGTGTGACGAATGTGGGGCAGTGGACACCCTTTTCTCTTTCAGGTAATTTTGCAGTGGTGGATCATTAGTGTCCATTAGTTAGTTCTTTACATGCACCCACAAAATGTGTTCCTCTGTCGCAATGAGAAGAATCTCCTTAATGCGTTGATGAAGCTGGATGTGGTCATGGATGCGATAAAATTGAGTGAGTTTTTGTATATGAAGGCCCATATGTAAATATTACACATATGTGGAATTTATGTCACATTTTCGCCCGTACACGTAATGTACATTTTAAACACAGTATTGGGTTATTCCTTGTCAAAAATTAACCAAATTTCATAAACTTCCCTGGTAAATATTTTTCCTAAAGAAAAGACAAACATAAATAGTGATGAAAGCCAAAATATTAAATGTCATGGATGTATATTAATCCTATATTAATGTATATTAATATATTAATCCTTTTAGATTCTGGTTTTTAATAAAAAATTCTAATGGTTTGCTCATTTTAAAGGCCCTCTACGTTTCAACCTCGCAGATATGAAGATTTCAATGCTGCTCCATGAGTATATTGTTAAATTGTGCACATTTTCAGTGGTCAAAAAACAAATGTGAGTCAGTTTGCATTTTTCTTTTTATGAAAATAATTGCATAAAACATACCTGTCTGAGAGCCATACATATTATTTTCCTATGTTTGTGTGCCTGTAATTAAAGTATGAAAGATATTCCAATATGATTTTAATTATGGTAATTAATTATGGTAATAGGTAAAACTATTATTTTTGTATGTAAATTGTTAGGGCCTTATAAGATTCATTCCTAGAGATATGGAGATCTCAATGTTGCTCTATTTTCAGTGGTCAAAAAACAAATGTGAGTGACTGCATACAGCTGATATTTATTGTACCAGGACTTTTATTTTGGTCTGGTTCAATTACGTCATAAGGCTGCGCCGCGCTCTGCATCTGTTGTGATTCTGCTGAAGGAAGGTTTGTGTTTTAAGTGTTTACGGTGTTTATTTAAACCTGTAGAAACAATTTAATCGACTTCCAACTTTTACAAGTGCCGCAGAATGAATTATGTGCTATTAAGTGTAACATTGCATTGCTTTATCTAACATTTATTAGCGTTGTGTGAGCAAAGTAACATAATGAAAACATGAGTAACGTTAACATTAAAAAGGTGCGTCTCATTCCGCTCTCTATGTTGTGAATCAGTTCATCATAAACACGAATTCAGTCACTGGCAAGTATTGATAGAGAAAAAGCTTTTGGAAACTCCGAGTTGAATCAATTTATTGGTAACAACTGATGTAGTGATTCAAAGTGCTCTAAATTAACTTCTTTTTTATTACAAAATAATTCAGTAAATCGAAGCGCCAATGCAACAAACACAAACGTGCAAGCAGATTTTACAATCTAATAGCAATTGGTTTCGTGAAAATGTTAAAGTGAAAGACTCTGTGTAGTATGTGTTCTTTTATTAATTTGCAGTGCTAGTTTTGAGTATTTTTAGTGTCATCAGATAATTAAGTCTATTAACTCTCTCTCTAACTGACTTTCTTACTTTCTCAGTTGGTCGCACCAGCACATGTGAACATTCTGAGCTCACTGTACATTCACACAAAACCATTAATGGTTGACTTTTTAATGTTGTATTTATATTGAACGTTGGAATAAGAAACGCAATGTCTGTAATTGGACATGCTTCTAATGTTATTTTTAACATGATGACCAAAAAACATTATTTGTTCATCCTCCTGAGATTGTTCCCATTTATAAAACCGAAATATTCAAGGTGTAGGAAATCCAACATTTTATCAAACACTCTATTTACCATTATATCCAGAAGATGGTGGCAGTCAGATGATCATTTATTGACTAATATTAGCCATTTCCTGTAGTAATATTTTTTTTTCCCACTTTTGAATAAATATATTATAAAACTACTAAGTTAAAAAATAAACTTTGTCAAGGTGAAGTATTAAGTATTCACAAAAGTGAAAAACAATAAATAACTCAGTCAGTGTTTTTGGCACTGGTTTTGGCACACACGAAAAGTGATAAGGAAATAATGCAAGATCACGCGTGTGTGAGACTGGAGTTCTCATACGACACTCAAATTGTTAAAAAAAATTATAGCCTGCAAGAAGCTTGTGATCCTAATTGTCTGTGTGCTGATTTGCAGCGAAAAGGAGAAAAGAAAAACATTATGCAGAAGGGAATGGCTGGGGAGACGAGAGCAATGATTGTGTGTTCTGCAGAGAGAGTTGGGGATAGAGCAAAAATAATTTTGCAATGTGCTGCTGGTCAAGCACATGTGTAGGCTACTTTGTTTCTGTTAGACATATAATTGTAAATATGTCTATTAAAATACTGATATTCTGGTCTATAACTCCTCCCCGAACATCCTGCTGTCCTGTATCTTGCCCTCTCATTGGCTGTCAGCAGGGCTGGACTGGGACAAAAAATCGGCCCGGGCATTTTGGCCCAGACTGGCCCACTACATATGAACATAAACACAACCGAACTTTGTACGCCCTTGAATATGTATAACAACAACTCCTATTAAAACCACCAACGCCATGTAATGAGTGAACAGGAATGGGTAAGAGTTACCAAATGAAATAACTGCTGAGTGTAAAATACAATTCTCCAATTGCATTGGCAATACCAGTGTTTCTCACAAGATGTTTCAATAGTATCGGTGAGTGTACCTCTGTTCCTCTAGGGGGGTTCGGGGGCATGCTCCCCTGTAAGAAAATGTTGTGCTTTTTAATGTTAAATTCATCAATCTGGTGCACTTTGAGAGTTCAAAATTAAGAGCTCCAACCCATATTCAGTGTGCAAATTGAACAAAGAAAAACTCAAAACTCTTTTAGTTGTGATATAGTGTCTGTCTACATTACACTACTACATAATTAATCATAGTTATAATATTAATCACATGACAGTAATATTGTAAAACACATGCACTGAAAAATAAAAGCAACTTTCATAAATAGTTTAGAACTAATTTCTATAGCCTACTTGAAAGAGATAAACACATTATTTCTTTTATTTTGATGGAAACTGCATCGCTTTTATTTTGACAAAAAACATGGTTTACAAACGGGTCGCATACTCTCATTACAATATTAGTAAAATGCGTAATCGTCAAATATGCAGATGTAGAAATAATGCGTAACTGGGTAATGGGTTCCTTCTCATAGCCTGTGGTTCTGAAAGTAGCCTAGTTCTGCTGACCACAGTTCTCTACACTCACTAATGTCTCTCCTGATCCTCCTCACTCCTCGTCAGACACTTGAAGGGCCTGTTTATTTTTTTCACACCATTTCTCTGCACATTCCTTGCGTTTCTTCTCCATCGCTTTTTTGACTATTTTGACAGATACACACTGACACTGCACGCTCGCTCAGAGCCCAGAGGGGGAGGTGATTAAAGATGTGATTGGACCAGCCCAGTATCAATCAAGAAAATAACCAATGGGCCGCTGATCTCCGTGTTTCATGGGCCGTTCTGTGAGAAAGAAAAAAACCCACGCTGACTTTTTTGTCCAATGCGTTTCAACGCCACAAAGATCCCAGTGCCGCGGCCGGCAATTAAGCAAAACTAAACGAATGGGGCGCCGATACGAGTTGTATGGGCCGTAAAAAAAAAAGTATGAGATGTATCGGCCCAAAAAGCGTGTCGGCCAACTGGGAAAATGCCCGGTATGCCCGATGGCCAGTCCAGCCCTGGCTGTCAGTCATCACCGATGTAGTTTTCAGTCAGAACACTTTTCACACAGCAGGATTTTGAATCACCGACAGGTCCAGATATTTAGCATGTCAAATATCTCACGGCTCGTCTGCGATTCTCTCAGATCACGTCTTTGCTCATTCACACTGCGTGATTGTCACTCGTGTGAACGAGCACCATTTTGCCAGTGTGTTGATGCATTGTTTTCAAATGATAGTGTGAATGATGATCGAATTTAGCTGAGGAACATGTCTTTTTTTTATGTCGTCTTATATTTGAATAACTAGGCCTAAATTAATGCTAGGTCTGACTATTTAAGTGACTATATTCTGATTATAAGCTAAGTGTTAAAATATTTATGCTGTTAAAGCTACCTCAGGACATTGAAGATACCGACACACCAGCAAGTGACACTTCACCAGAGGTTTTCCAGCTGGCTCATATTATTGCAGAAGTTTTAAAGAATGCTCCGTGCATCCATTGCCGTGTTTCATCATCAGTGTGCAATGCACAATGAACGTGTACGTTCGCTCTCTAAACAGAACTGCATTTGTCTTGTGGAAGAACATTGTAGCCGGAGCTCCTTCTCTCTGTTAATGTCTATGACGAGTCACGCAGACTGGGCTACTCCGCAGTGGAGCCGAGCCGACCCCGGTCTAAAATAATCCCAGTATACAGTAAAGACTTATTATAGGCCTGCCGTAATCATTCAGTATAAGATGAAAAACACAGTTTGGAAAATGGATTCATGATTTACTCGTTAATTATATAAATTTTGTTCATTTTGAACACAAAAAAGTTATGGACTGCAGCTAGGGTGCCCATTTCCATAACACCAAAAAGGAGGACACTTTGTGGCATTTAGTGAAGCAAGAATAATTGCATAGGACTCTGGTGTACTCGCTACTACAATACAATTTTGTCCATCATATCAATGGTATCATGATACAGTGGTTCTGAAATAGCCTACTCTATTCATTGCCAGACAATTTGATCTACAATATCTCATGATGTAGACCTATGTGTAACAGAAGAGGCAAAAAAGTGTTTGTTCACAGTATTTGTATTTATTCAAGACATTGTGATATCAGTTTCAAAAACTGACCACTGAGATGAACCTGTCTTGCAAAGTGCACAGTACCAGAAAAATCATTGGTTTTTCGAAAGGTGATGTTGCTTCTCGAAAAAATGACCTAAGGGAAGACGTACCCGCGTCTCGTCGGTTACTTTTATGTTTTTCCGTCCTGGCATGTCGGGTCAATGGCGGCTTTCCCTTGACTACTAACGCCCACTTCACAGCGACACAGTGTGCAAAATCCATGAAAAGCATCTCTACGGCTTTTTGATATAAATGTGTCTCTTTTGTCCATTCCGGATTAAATGAGGTCTGACGTTTCGGCATTTTAACGTTATGATATGACGTAGGCGTAGCCAGCACGTAGAGGCTTGTTTACGTTTTTAAACCAATAATGTATCAGATATTTATTTGACACCGCTTTCAGTCATTTGAATGACTGTCATTCGTTTGAACAATCATTTGTTTGAACAGAGATCTTACGGCATTAGACGCTATGCTGCTGCAGCTGCGTATCAATAAAGATTCTAGAGCCGGATTTTTTTTAGGCCGATTCAGCGCAACTCCAAAAAAGGAGGACAAATGAGTTTCCGGCTTGAGGCTGTGCCGGACAAGGGGCTTAAAATCCGGACTGTCCGGCCAAAATCCGGACGTATGGCCACCCTAACTGCAGCAGCTTCTGATACAATGGTGTTCTGTTCCGCATGTGCAAATTTAACTATGACCATGCACTCGCACAAATGCGAGGTCCCACATAAAATTAACTCGCGCATTCTCAAAAAATGGTCACAGTCTGGAACCCTGTTCAAGTGTAATGTTTTTGTTGAAAAACGTTATCTCATCTAAACTGTTTTTAGTCTAGCTTTGAACTGACAGAGTGTGTCTGCTTCACGTAAAATGGTAGGAAGACTGTTCCAAAGTTTTGGTGCTTAATAGGAAAAGGATCTACCGCCAGCAGTCGATTTTGATATTCTAGGTATTATCAACTGGCCGGACTTTTGAGATCGCAATAGACATGAAGGACTATAATGCGATAAGAGCTCGATAACGGTCAGATAAGTATGATTTAAACCATGCTAATGCAATTCCACTAACGCCAACATCATTTTCGAGTCTATTTAAAAGAATGTTGTGGTCAATAGTATCAAATGCAGCACTAAGATCAAGTAACACTAATAGAGATATACAACCACGATCGGATGATAAGAGCAAATCATTTGTGACTCTAACGAGAGCTGTCTCTGTACTATGGTACGGTCTAAAGCCGGACTGAAAATCCTCGCAGATATCATTTCTTTCAAGAAAGGAACACAGTTGTGAGGATACTGCTTTTTTTTAATATCTTTGACAGAAAAGGCAGATTCGAGATCAGTCTGTAATTGACTAATTCTGTACAATCAAGTTGCGTTTTTTTTAACAAGCAGTTTGATCATAGCCAGCTTAAAAGTTTTTGGTACGTATCCTAGTGACAAAAATGAATTAATGATATTAAAGGGGTCATGACATGAGAAACCAAATTTGCCTTGATGTATTGGTATATAAGAGATCTATGTACTATTAAAACTTCCTGCAAGTTTCATAGCTTAAGATGTCCTCCCCATTATAAACGAAGCATTTATTTAATCAAGCTCTAAATACAGCTCGTTGTGGATCCATGGTTTGAAGTGACGTCACGGTACGAAGTGACGTACCAGTCATTTGCATATGACCGCCTCCAGCGCAGGACAACTACGCCTCATTTCGCATCATTGCATCGTTGTCACACGGCTCGCGCCCACATGCGTTCAGTCGACGTGCAGCGAGTGGGTCTGTTTACAAGAAAACGCAGATGTGCTGTTCCTGGCTGTGGACAAACAACATGTTTGAATACGCTGACGAACGATCCAGACGTCAGGGAAAACAGTTGGATGCAGATAATTTGCTGCATATGCAGCCCACCAAAGGCTTATTTGATCGGTGAGTGATGTAGATGAGTGTGACAGGGTGCATGTTACTGAAAGAACGAGCAGAGAGAGAGAGAGCGAGCGAGCCTTCAAACTGTCTTGCTCTCTCTCTCTCCCTCCCTCGCGCATATGAATCAAAATCAATTGAGAATTGACACGATGGTAAAAGATCGTAAGACCGAAGTTTCACGTGGCGTAGCATTGTGTAGCCTACATGTGATACAAAATTAAAATGTTTACCATATCAATGCTGCATCTTCAAATATGGCCTGTGCATGCATTTTGTTCGTGGTACACCGCAATCATAATTACGCAACAATAACCCGTTTTCAAGTGTCTCGGGTTACAAATTACATATTAATTCAAAATAGTTTCACACTTTCCATGACATGGGCTGATTCATTCTTAGTTGTGGTGAATGATGGTTAATTTTCTTCTGATTCCTCATCTGATTCTGGCTCAAACATATAGGGCTGTATCATTGCAAGAGCCATCACCTCGCTCGCACCAATCGGCAGCACCCGCTACTATTGTAAACACTGACTAGGGGGCGTTAATAATTTACGCATAAGCACTGACGTTAGCCAATCATAACAGTGGGCGTTAACACTGAACTCTTAAAGGGGAAACACCTTCAAAACAGACTGTTTGAATCAGACGATGAGAAACAGGGTGGGAAAAGGTCATAAATCACTACATTTTTAACATTTTTTTGTCCAAAAAACTATAGTAATACTATAATTGCACCTAAAGGAACATAATAAAACAAAACAAAAACCATGTCATGACCCCTTTAAGAAGAGGATCTATGACCTCTGGAAGCATCTCTTTCAGTAGCTTAGTCATATAGGGTCTAACATACATGTTGTCGATTTAGATGATTTAACGAGTTTAGAAAATTCTTCCTCTCCTATAGCAATGAATGAATAACATTTTTCCTTAGGGAGACTACAATGCATTCCCTGATGCGATACTGTAGTGGATGGTTGCATAGTTATAATTTTCTCCATGATATCATATAATTTTCTCCATGATATCATTCTCCAACATATCTATAATGTATAAGAAAATGACAAAAAAACACCACTCTGAAACGTCCTGTGAAATCTGTGCTTGCAAAGTCTGTGCATGAAATCAGTTCTTTACAATCCTCTTGTTCATTAACGTTGTTAGGGTCTGAATCGGGCTTGAAATTGTTTGAAATTGTTTGATTAATTTATACTCTAGAGAAGAACTTGCCGTTATGGAGTGGTGGGACATTTCCCGAACACTTGCTACACGGTGCCAGCTAACCAATCACAGCACATTTAGGCTAGTATTTCGGAAGAAAGGGCTTCATCAAAATTCACTGCTGGAATGGTTTAGCGCTGTTTCACGTGGAAGCTGTGCAGCCGGTGCAAGAGAAAGTGGTTGAGGTTGGAATATTGCCTCATATAATCGCCTGTAAACGGATGACATACAGCGCGTGTATAAGTTGCAGCTAATTATTGCGCCAAGGGAGAGTGACCAATAGAAAATATATTTGTCATATTCTACTTTGATACTCAATCAGATGGCAAAACCAGGTAATTTTTAACTTCATCAAGCAGTTTCTATGCAATGATGAGGCTTAAATTCTTAAATTCTTCACAAATACTGTTTCTCTGATTCAGAAGACACAATTGTTCTGATTTTTAAACATTAAATTCAGTTTCATATGTTGATTATTTTTATATCATTGTTTTGTAGGGCTGTCACTTTACGTTTGAAAATCGATTGCACAATCGATCGGACCAACCAACACAAGTATCGAAAACTAAAATAGGGAATCGATTTTAACTGCCTTTTTTTTAAACCAAAAATGTGTTTTAGGTGGACAGATCAATACAGTATACACAGAACATGTAGGATGTTGGAAAATAACAATGTCTTTTCTGTTAACCAAATGCTTTTTAATATTCACTATTACTTCAATACAAGTGAACAAGCGTGCCGTTATTTGTTGCTTAGTGATGTGTGTGTTCAAGCCAGAAATGCGCAGATTCTACGCAATATGGTGTATTTAATATATCATGAGGACTCACAAGTTGCTTATTTGCGCTAAATCCGCGCAGCTTTGGCTACACGAACTTCCCCCGCAAAGTGAGTAAACATAGAAAGACACCAATTTGGCTCGTGATTTAACAGTGTTACCCGCCAAAGTTCATTTTTACCCACATTTGGCGAGTTGGAGGGTGTTAATTTCAATCCCTGAATGTTGCTCTCCTGTTTGTCATTGTGCACGAAACTTCACACCAATAAATCATCAGAAATATTGCTGACTTCTGCGCCTCTCAAGCGCCCTCTTTACGTTCGGTCTAGTGCCTGTTAGTTGTCCGTGGATTTGCCTATATTTGGTGTTGAAAATGGAAACCTCTTTAGACATGGAAAATCGATTTTACAATCGACTCAATGATCACTTATGTCTCAAAAATCGAACGGGACTTTTCACAAAAGTGACAGCCCTATTGTTTTGTTTTTCTCTTGTTTTGATCTGCTGTGCTCTCGCGCTTGCATCTGTGAGTGTTTTGGTTTTAGGTTTGGTCGATTGGGGAGTTTTAACTCCATGTGTCAGCGATAGGTTATTCCAAAGTTATAACAAACATATTCTGCTTACTTCCCTTTACACAAAAGTAAAGTATGAGATTGAGATCAGTCTATAATTAACCAGATCTCTTGGGTCATATATATTTGACCAGTTAAACCCAGTTGGGTTTAACTGCCAACTGGGTACAAGATGGTTAAATCGGTTATCTGTTGCTTTGTGCCATTAAACTGGGGTTAACAATTTGTGTCTCTTTTTTGTCCTCAGACCTGATGGCACTGAAAGAGGAGACTGAAGTACTGAATGAAATGGAAGAGAAAGATCAATATAACAATCAGCATGTTTTCATTAATGGAGAACAATCTTGTACTTGGTCACGGACTGAAGAGTCCTCACGAGAAATGGCTAACAAAAATGGGACTAGAAGTCATTTCAGCTACAATCAAACAGGAAGCTTTAACAGGCACATGGAAATTCACACTGATAAGCCTTACATGTGCCCTCAGTGTGGAAATAGTTTCAAACAGAGAGGACACCTTGAAGACCACATAAGAATTCACACTGGAGAGAAGCCTTTCACCTGCAAACAGTGTGGAAAAAGTTTCACCCGAAAAGGAATCCTTAACAAGCACATGAGAACTCACACTGGAGAGAAGTCTTATACACACACTGGAGAGAAGCCTTATACACACACTGGAGAGAAGCCTTATACATACTCTCAGTGTGGAAAGACTGTTGTTCAAGACTGTAACCTTAAAGTCCACGAGAGAGTTTACACCGGAGAGACCCCTTTCACCTGTCAACAGTGTGGGAAAAGTTTCAACCAAAAAGGAAACCTTAATTACCACATGAAAATTCACACCGGAGAGAAGCCTTTCACCTGCAAACAATGTGGAAAAAGTTTCAATCAAAAAGGAAACCTTCATAGGCACATGAGGATTCACACTGGAGAGAAGCCTTACAGCTGCCAGCAGTGTGGAAAGAGTTTTGATCAACATGTACACCTTAAAGTCCACATGAGACTTCACACTGGAGAGAAGCCTTACACCTGCCAGCAGTGTGGAAAGAGTTTCACCCGAAAAAGAAACCTTAATTTTCACATGAAAATTCACATAGCCAACAGTGTGGCATAAGTTTCACTCTAACTGTGCGTTCACACCAGACGCGAATACCGCATCAAATTCGCGCCTACCGCGTTTATACGCTTGAACACTTTGAATCCATTTGCGCGTCGGAATCAAAACTCATTTGCGGCCATCTTTTTTATGTTGATCGAGCATTCATCGAGATATGTATTTGCTCTGGAGAGCAGAACAGCGGCGTAGGGATCATCGGCGCCGTATTTGGGTCCACCAGACCCTTCGGAGGCGAACCCAGTTTGTCGAGTTTCACCATTTGATCGCTCCAAGAGCAGCGCTTGGATGACGGCTGCTTTCAGCGGTACTTCCGCCTGTCTCATTCGCGCCGCAGGAATTTTTTATGCGCGAAACGCGTCTTTGCATTGACTTAACATTGAAATCACTCGCGCCAGACGCTCTATTCGCGTCTGGTGTGAACGCACCATAAAAGTAAGCCTTAACAGGCACATGAAAATCCGCACTGGAGAGAAGTTTCAGATATTAAGAAACCCATGAGCACCACATGAAGATTCATGTATGAGAGAAAATTTTTACTGTTTTACAAACAAGAATCACCTTAGGAATCATGTAATAACTCACACCAGAGAGAAGCCTTTCATGTCTCATCACTGTAGAAAGACTTGCAGAAATAACACACATTTTTTGGTTCTTTGCTTAGGGGTTAAAAGATGTTCAAGATACCTGAGCAGCGGACTGTCATTTAGATGAATAAATAAATATTAAACATTGTCACCATCCATTAGAATTACAACTTAATTTTCTATAATAAAGAAGCTGTTGTTAAAGAATTTTGAGCCCAAGAAAACACCAACCTATTAACCTAACCGATGAATGATTTTTTTACGATATTTACATCTACTTCTGTACAGTGATTCCCACAATGCATTGCGACGTGACGAAACGATCCCGAGTGGTGCACCCTGTAAGTCAAGCAAGAGATTTTCTCCAAACTCTCCACTATATACAGTGCACCACTATATAGAGCTTGGGATCGTTTCATCACGTCGCAATGCATTGTGGGAATCACGGTATGGAAGTAGATGTACTGTATAGTAGGCAGTAGGAAATTCAAATTCTAACATTGGTCATTTGATAATATGAGGTTTAATTTAGGTTATTTTAAGGAAAATGGTTCAGTATTGCTGTAATGTGAACTGCTGTAATCGGTCTCACGATCGACAGGGCAAACACCTCATAAATCATGTTAGTCTTCACCCGTTTTGTGTGTTTTGGTGAACGGTGGGTTGTGTCTGAGGTGAATGTTATACCGGATTACAGAACTACCGGATGAAAATAGTGGATTATTGTACCTATAATAGGTGTGTCTCCTGAGGTGTAATAAACCCGCATAGACTAAGAATCTGACAAGTGTGTGTGTGTGTCACCAGATGACGATGCTGACTCGCGATCTTCACAGTGAACGCGCCGGAGAGAAATACACATTTCATACGGATTAACGTTACATTGTTTTCTTTCGTTTTGAAAAGTAGAGATCTCAGGTCTGTGAGGCAAGAAGGCTATGCTGAGTTTGGGTTAATTTATGAGACGAGCTGCAGTTCAGGCGCCGGCACACTCAAGGTGAAAAAGAGCATTCTGTTCATTAAAAAGTCTTACTAAATAACTAAAGTTGAAAAGCATTCTGTTCATTTAAAATAAATGTCTTACTGAACCAATTATTTTAGATAAAAATCATCCGACATGTTTTAGAGAGAAAAACATACAGGTTCACAAAAGAAATAAAATCATCTTACATTTTCACCGTGTTGAAGAAGTACCTTCTAAGATGTCCATACATTTAAGTTGTAATAAAAAAAGATGAGTTTAAAGTTGAAAAGTATTCTGTTCATTTAAATGTATATAAATTAAACAAAAAATAAAATTATCTTACTTTTTCACAAGGGTTGAAAGAGATCCCACATGTGTTTTTCCTCAAGTGTTCTCTCTCTCTCTCTCTCTCTCTCTCTCTCTCTCTCTCTCTCTCTCTCTCTCTCTCTCTATCACACACCCAGTGCATGACAGGCATGGTGTGCGTGTGTGTGTGAGTGTGAGAAAGAGGAGATATCATCGGCAATAAATTACTTTAGGCCTCTCTGAATCCTGAAAACGCCGTCCTCTCTCTAAGTCAGAGGGGCCCGCGTGCACTTATCTGTATGTGTTCAGCGATCAGAACAAGACATTGCGTGTGTTTGATTAGTGTTAATCTTATTTAATAGTATAAGCATTGAACGTTTAAATGATATATTTTACAAATATAAGATGTTTTAAATTAAATTCAATGAATTCATAAAACAAATACATCGATGGTCTGTGAAAAAAACTTGACTTGAACTTAAATGTTATTTTTTATTTATCAGGATGCACGTAAAGAACTTTGAAATGTGGGGCTCTCACAAGTCATCTCACACATTGTGTGAAATGTTCAATAATTCCTTAAGTAGTGTCTGTGAGAAAGTCACTACTGTAGTGAACTTATTTCTTCTAAAGTGTAGAAGATTCAGAAGCGGAGACCAGGAGACTCGGTTGTATCTTTTGAACGTTCTTTATTGCACACGAGCTGGCGTTGCTGTAGTCTTTACCACGCGTCGTCGCGAGTCTAACTAAGGGAAAACATTTGTTTACATTTATAACATTCTTAAAAGGGGAGGGACTTACAAAGCACGTGAATGATGTAAACAGGTTTAGGAAACCAGTTCTAGACTGAAACTATTGCCCTTCCTAGTCCAAATCACAGGTCTATTCAGACACTGAGAGTCAAGAAACAGGACCAAGAGTATCAGTAATCTGCTTACAATAGAGGGAAACAGGACTGTCAGGAAGAAGCAATTAAAGGGTACATATCATGCTTTTAAATCGTTCCGTTTTACATATAAATCATACATTTGTGGTCTATATAAAGCGGAACTGCAATGCTTGGGTCTGAATTCCTCATTATTATAGCTCCACAGGCCCCTTTTCTACCCCTTTTCTGATGTGTGTCTGAGAGCAACTCGTTTTGGTGTGGCCTCTTTAAATGGAAATGAGACACTTCATGCCCCGCCCCCTCTCCAGGCTGCAGAGGTGACACTCGGTTCAACTCCACCCCGGTCGGCCATTTTTGTAGTTTGATAGCAGAGATACGATTATCTAGCGGCACAGAAACTTTTTATTCACAAGTTATTAACAAAATGTCAACAACGGAAGACTTGTCCATCAAGCCTTACATGTTCGAGCCAGAGTCGGAGCGAGATGAAAATAAAGACGACGAACCTGCAGAACAACGTCTTCATATGGATGTATCGCAATGGTATGTTACTGTATTTTCAGTAACTTCTCCATCCATGCCCACTACTACAATACTGCATGTTCTACAACGAATATTTAACACTCACAAAACAAAATATAAGTTATATTATAAACAATTAAAGAAATGTCTATTATTTCTCTTGTTAAAACAAGCACACTAACAAGACAAATGACTACGGCCTAATCTTACCACTAAAAATCTGTATTGATAATATGCTACGTTTAGAAAAGCATCAGAAAACACAGCAGCTAAATGACCATGATGAAACTCAACAACAGTATTACTGCTACTGACGTGTACTTAAAAAGAAAGACAAACGTACTGCTAAACCATGACCACCGTGTGTTTTAAGAAAGTAAAGAGTACTTTATTTTTATTAACGTTATTTACAGCTTACCGAAGTGCTCTGTTCGTCGTCTACAAAGATAGAAGGAATTGAGCCCTCAATCAGACGAAGTCTATCGGCAAATCCTTCTTTATACTGGCGGAGGTTGCTGAAGTAACGTTAGTTATCCTTGAAGTGCTTCGCACACACAAACATGACTTAACCCACAGATGTGGGTACATTTCCGTGAAAAATAAAACTCAACCAGGCACTTTGAAGAGGGTCTGATGCTGGGAGACGGTGTAATGAAGCGTGTGGGTTACTACATCCAACAACTGAACATTTTGACGTTCCCTCTCGTAACTTCTGCATCCTTGAACTTGGACTACAAAATTGCAGCGAGAAATAAAAATGGCGGATTGCTCGAAGTGTTGGGCCAGGAGTCGATGTCCTTATTTGGCCGTTCCGCTGCAAATACTGACGTGATAGTTAAAAAAAACTCATAGATTACAGAAAAATCGAAACAGGTTGAAAAATGTGACCAAAACAGAATATAAAGATATCAACGAAGTCCTTGAAGAGACTAATTTAAACTTTTCTGTACTTATAAACACTCCAAATATACAGCAAAAGGCATTTAAGGGCTAAAAAGGTAGATTTAGCATGATATGTCCTATTTAAGAGTATCAGTAATCTGACAAATACAGAAAGACAGGATTTGCCAGATTCTCTTGCTGGAAACTGTTTTACAGCTGATCCTAACCTGAAATGAACATTCTCAGTTATACTTTGGTATTGGAATCTAAATTAAACATTCTTAAATTTGTAACCCTTTACTACATAGGCCTATCTTTAATGAGAGAGCACCAATGAAGACCTCTAGAATCTGTTCTATTAATCTCTTTTTAGATTACTGTAATGATTTTGTTTACCGGTGACCTAAAGTATAATTGTTATTAATATAGTCATAGCCATAATGATTTTTGTACTGTAACAGCATATTCTATTCCGTGCACCTAAACACGAAATACCTCACCTCAAACTACATTTTCAAAAATAAAATATCTTTCTAAAAAATCTAGTGATCCAATTATTTTAGAGAGTTGAAGAAAAAACCCACTGGGCTGTGCCTGGCAGTGCATTGCACCATGGTCCTTTGATCTGTGAGAAACAAGTAACATCATTCTTGTTTTCGTTATAGTTAGGGTAATAAATGACTTGGGCCTCTCTGAAAAATCCGTCAGGTGAAATCCAGTCTTCGTCCCATCTTTAAGACAAAAGAGCCGCGCTCACTTATGAAGTAGTTCTTTATGCAATCAATCCAAAAAGCTAATAGTTTTAGTTGTCATAAGCAGCGTCACATCCTCACAGAGACGAGAGGAGTTACAGATAGATAGATATGTGTAAAGTTAGTCTGCTTTCCAGAGTTCATAATTCATGTAAAAGCATAATCTAAAAAGTTTAAATCTTTTAAAATCAAAAGACTGTTTAAAGCAAAGCTTTAAAGTTTTATTAAAATCGTATCTTGTATTTATCTTCTACTTCTTTATGATATGATTTTGCATAAATTTAACCTAAGGTATTATTTTTACTAAACAGCGTCTTAAAAATAAAATAAAAACTGTCAAAGTTTGTCACAATGTTTGTTGTTGTTGTTTTGTTTTTAAGAAACCCCAGGACTCTACATTAGCCGAAGACTGGTTGCCCACTGAAGCTAAGCAGGGCTGAGCCTGGTTAGTACCTGGATGGGAGACCTCATGAGAAAACCAGGGTGCTGCTGGAAGAGGTGTTAGTGAGGGCAGCAGGGGGCGCTCACCCTGTGGTCTGTGTGGGTCCTAACGCCCCAGTGTAGTGACGGGGACACTATACTGTCAAAGAGCACCGTCCTTCGGATGAGACGTTAAACCGAGGTCCTGACTCTCTGTGGTCATTAAAAATCCCAGGGTGTCTTTCGAAAGAGTAGGGGTGTAACCCCGGTGTCCTGGCCAAATCTGCCCATTGGCCTCGGTCCATCATGGCCTCCTAATCATCCCCATATACTGATTGGCTTCATCACTGTCTCCTCTCCACCAGTAAGCTGGTGTGTGGTGGGCGTACTGGCGCAATATGGCTGCCGTCGCATCATCCAGGTGGATGCTGCACATTGGTGGTGGTTGAGGAGATTCTCCCCTTCTATGTAAAGCGCTTTGAGGTCCCAGATAAAGCGCTATATAAATGTAACGAATTATTATTATTATTATTATTATTACATTGCTCTTATTTAGATTAAGTTGTATCATTTAGAAAATCACAACACATTTTCAGAGATGTGCCTCTGTGGTCCATAATGCAGCATAAGTAAAGTTTGTCTTGTTTAATTTTACTCGTCTTAATTCAAAACATGATCTTACATTTTCGAAGGTAGCTATTACACGTATAAGATTTATATATAATTTTTTACTTTTCTTTTATTTCCCATCCTGTTATTGGCCGCATGAACAGACTTTGGGGAGAGCGGATGATACCCTAGCAGAAAGCATGCCCTTTGACCTCTTCTCTCTCTCTATCAGACATGTTTGACAGTCTCTGAGCTATAGGTAGGCTGTGTGTGTGTGTGTGTGTGTGTGTGTGTGTGTGTGTGTGTGTGTGTGTGTGTGTGTGTGTGAGAGAGAGAGACTGTGAGGTCTCATTCAGTATTTTAAAACAGCAGCTGTTTTTTTCAGGAATCCCACATCGCTATAGTAATTTATTGCCGTGTGTAACCTGAAAAACAACACATAAAAAAATTTCAGCGATGACCTACCATCTACCTCATGGTTAAGGCGGTGAGAGGACTCCATTCATAGAGTACTGAAAGAACATAGTGGAATAGTATGAATAGTTTCCAATAGTATTTTGCCCAGCCTCTTCTGTATAAATAGCCAAGACACATGGACATGTGCCATCCTCATTTCTGGACCAAAAAATGTGAAATGGTTGTGTTAATTATTGGAAAAACAGCAATACTCATCTTTTCACGTCGATGTTCGTAGACAGCAGAAAGATATTCTAAAAGAAATATGACTTGTTTAGTCACTCTACACTGTCATGTAGAAGGACCGTCATTTAATTCTCTTTATGCTATATTTGTGCATGTTTTTCATGAATTCCTATATGTTTGATCACGTACAGAGAGTATAGTTTTTGCAAACATTCAAAACTGATCACAAGTGTTTTAAAGTGTTAAATGGATCATGCTGTATTTACCTCTTAGAATGTTGACCTGTAGAATTTACTTTTGTGGAATTTTATCGGCAGGTTTTACCATAGCGTGGAACTTTTGTTTAGCAGCCTCGAGCTTTCATGAATACGCCTCTCTCAGTGCAATAGTCAGATGTGATTCTGTGGTGATAGTTTAAGTGTAAAACATCATGGACTTACTTTTCGTGTTAATACTTTGTGAGATTCCACATCATAGATAGAGGGAAACTTAAATTCTTAATTGTCATTTATTCCTATAAACACTGAATGTTGACTGCTCTCAAAGTACATTTTTAACACAAAAAGGACCAGTTAATGGCCTTGTGTCAGAACATAAAAGATTTGAAGAAGTGGTTTTACATTTTTGTTGGAAACTGGTGTCATTTAGCTTAATCTTTGGTTTTTAATCTTTTGGTCTGAAGTTCTGACTTCTGAAGACCTTGTATGTGTAGATTCACTCGGTTGGAGTTTTGTAATTTACACATCTGAAATTAAAGCTAGAGTAGTTTTTTATTAAAGTATTTTATTAGTTAAAATCAATGTCTTGCGGGAACTTGCAGAAATTGCGGGAACTTGCAAAAATTGCGCCAACTTGCAAAAATTGCGGGAACTTGCAAAAACTGCGGCAACTTGCAAAAATTGCGGGAACTTGCAAAAACTGCGGTTTGATGAAAAAGAGAAAAAAAGTGATCCCTGTTCTAACTAGGCTACTGCCTTAATGTAAAGAGTCATTTCTTATTACTCCTATGATAAGCAAGCATAGGCTACTACATCACAGAAAGTGCTGGGAATATTTAAGGTCTCATCTTGTTTTATTTCAGACCTTAATAAACATGGCAAACTTACAAAACATTGATGAGTCAAACAAGTTCTGTAGCTTTACAAAAGGAAAATGCTACTACTTCTGTAAAAAAGAATAAATAAAATATAAAAAAATAAACAGAGGTAGGTAGCTATACAGAGGTAGCTATACAAAACAGACAAATTCTGTTAAAATAAGTGCTTCCAATGCACAAAGTGCAATCCCTTACTGTAACAAGTTTACATACTAATATACTTACAACTGTAAGGTTTTTGAAACTAGTATGATTTAACCCACTGTTAACAAAAAAGTGCAATCTTACAACTGAAAAGACTGGGATTCATCATGACTTCATCGCGGGGTTTGCAGCTTTTCGATGATTTCGATTACGTCACTTCATAACGTTCCCATGGCAACAGGGTGGACCGGCTGCTCGTGTGTGAAGTAAACGCAACATTTTCCACCTTTCTGCTAAGATATATGTGACTTTTTTGCGACGAAAATGCGGGGATTATGAAATCATGCAAGCTCTGCATATTTTGCGTGGAAATCAGCAATTTATGCGGCGAGATTGCGGAGTATTTGAAAAAATGCGACCCCCGCATAAATATGCGGACTTTGGCTGATTTTGCATTGAATTCAGCGATCGCATAATCAAGTTTTTCTGGAGGGACTGTATAAATAGCACCTAGGCATGCAGCCTGCCTCTACAAACACCTGTGAAAGAATTGGTCGCTCTCAGGAGCTCAGTGAATTGAAGCGTGGTACCGTGATAGGTTGCCACCTGTGCAATAAGTCCATTCGTGAAATTTCCTCACTACTAAATATTTCACTGTCAACTGTTAGTGGTATTATAACAAGTGGAAGCAATTGGGAACAACAGCAACTCAGCCACGAAGTGGTAGGCCACGTAAAATCACAGAGCGGGTCAGTGCATGCTGAGGCGCACAGTGCGCAGAAGTCACCAACTTTCTGCAGAGTCAACAGCTACAGACCTCCAAACTTCATGTGGCCTTCAGATTAGCTCAAGAACAGTGCGTAGAGAGCTTGGAATGGGTTTCCATGGCCGAACAGCTGCATCCAAGCCTTACATCACCAAGAGCAATTCAAAGCGTTGGATGCAGTGGTGTAAAGCAGCAGCAGTGGAGACGTGCTCTCTGGAGTGACGAATCACACTTCTCTGTCTGGCAATCCGATGGACGAGTCTGGGTTTGGTGGTTGCCAGGAGAACGGTACTTGCCTGACTGCATTGTCAAGTGTAAAGTTTAAAGGGATTTAAAAGGGGTTCAAGTTTAAAGCAGAACTATGCAATTTTTTTTAGCTTAACAGAACAGCTTCAGAGTTATTGCAATGGTTATATGACTATTTTCGGGTTGAATGGTGGGCGTCTCGTGATATTTTATAGTGATAATGACTGTAGTGCAGCAGAATAATAAAAAAAAAGGCATAGTTCTGACAGCAACAAAAAACTAAAAAGCATGAAACACAAACCTGAGGGCTGTGGCACTATAGGAACAGTATATCTTTGTACCATTGCAGATGGGACAGCAGACTTCATCTTTTCAATTTCCTTTTTCAAAAAATCACACTCATCTTTGAGCAAGGTGATCTCTGCCTTAAGAGTGATAATCTTATCTTTGAAAGAAAAAACAAAGAAAGGTTAGACGTTTAAATTTTTCTTCTGCTGTACTCCAGGGCTTATACTTGTGACCACTTTCCTATTTTTTAAAACATCAAATTGAAGAACTAAACATCACTGGTACTGTACATTATAAATGCACTTGTTAATATGTCCAAACACAATTCATCACTAATTTATAAACAAACCTATTGCATTACAAATAGAGATGCACTGATTGCTATATTTATTTTATTTTTATTTATATTATTTTATTGCCATTACCTGTTTTCATACAGACGTTTAGTTTGCCATACAGTGAAGAAAATAAGTATTTGAACACCCTGCTATTTTGCAAGTTCTCCCACTTAGAAATCACGGAGGGGTCTGAAATTGTCATCGTAGGTGCATGTCCACTGTGAGAGACATAATCTAAAAAAAAAAATCCAGAAAACACAATGTATGATTTTTTAACAATTTATTTGTAAGATACAGCTGCAAATAAGTATTTGAACACCTGTCTATCAACTAGAATTCTGACCCTCAAAGACCTGTTAGTCTGCCTTTAAAATGTCCACCTCCACTCCATTTATTATCCTAAATTAGATGCTCCTGTTTGAGGTCGTTAGCTGCATAAAGACCCCTGTCCACCCCATACAATCAGTAAGAATCCAACTACTAACATGGCCAAGACCAAAGAGCTGTCCAAAGACACTAGAGACAAAATTGTACACCTCCACAAGGCTGGAAAGTGCTACGGGAAATTGCCAAGCAGCTTGGTGAAAAAAGGTCCACTGTTGGAGCAATCATTAGAAAACAGAAGAAGCTAAACATGACTGTCAATCTCCCTCGGACTGGGGCTCCATGCAAGATCTCACCTCGTGGGGTCTCAATGATCCTAAGAAAGGTGAGAAATCAGCCCAGAACTACACGGGAGGAGCTGGTCAATGACCTGAAAAGAGCTGGGACCACCGTTTCCAAGGTTACTGTTGGTAATACACTAAGACGTCATGGTTTGAAATCATGCATGGCACGGAAGGTTCCCCTGCTTAAACCAGCACAATCTTAACCAGCCAATGACCATTTGGATGATCCAGAGGAGTCATGGGAGAAAGTCATGTGGTCTAATGAGACCAAAATAGAACTTTTTAGTCATAATTTCACTAACCGTGTTTGGAGGAAGAAGAATGATGAGTACCATCCCAAGAACACCATCCCTACTGTGAAGCATGAGGGTGGTAGCATCATGCTTTGGGGTGTTTTTCTGCACATGAGACAGGGCGATTGTACTGTATTAAGGAGAGGATGACCGGGGCCATGTATTGCGAGATTTTGGGGAACAACCTCCTTCCCTCAGTTAGAGCATTGAAGATGGGTCGAGGCTGGGTCTTCCAACATGACAATGACCCGAAGCACACAGCCAGGATAACCAAGGAGTGGCTCTGTAAGAAGCATATCAAGGTTCTGGCGTGGCCTAACCAGTCTCCAGACCTAAACCCAATAGAGAATCTTTGGAGGGAGCTCAAACTCCGTGTTTCTCAGCGACAGCCCAGAAACCTGACTGATCTAGAGAAGATCTGTGTGGAGGAGTGGGCCAAAATCCCTCCTGCAGTGTGTGAAAAACTACAGGAAACATTTGACCTCTGTAATTGAAAACAAAGGCTACTGTACCAAATATTAACATTGTTTTTCTCAGGTGTTCAAATACTTATTTGCAGCTGTATCTTACAAATAAGTAGTTAAAAAATCATACATTGTGATTTCTGGATTTTTTTTTTTAGATTATGTCTCTCACAGTGGACATGCACCTACGATGACAATTTCAGACCCCTCCATGATTTCTAAGTGGGAGAACTTGCAAAATAGCAGGGTGTTCAAATACTTATTTTCTTCACTGTATATATATATTATTGAATATTGGATGTGAAAAGGAAATGGTTTTTCCATAACACTGCACTTTAGATGTGTGTGAATTTCCCACACCAGGGGTAATTTATATAGTTCTATTTTATAGCGATTATCTGTTAAAAAAAAATATATGTTTTATGCAAATTGTTAAATGTTCTATTAAAGAAAAGATAGAAAATAAATATTTGTGTGTGCTGTAAAGTGGTTAGAAAAAATTAAATCGGAATCGGCCTAGAAAATTGTAATCGGTGCATCTCTAATTACAAATTAGTGTTGGAATGATAATATACATAATAAATGAAGATGTGGCAACATCGCATCATAGACTTCATAAAAATAAATATTGTACATCTATCCACCTTATTTTTTAACGCGGAAGTAAGTGATGTGACATATTTCCCTTGACGACCGTTTCAATATTCATGGGAGCATGCATAAAACATGATTTAAACAGTTATGGTAAAAATTTACTACACCTGCCATGTATTATTAACCAATGGGAGGATGAAATTAATAAGTGGCCTGATATATCATAAGAAGATATATTTAATCATTTTGTGTTGTTGCTCGGGGGTGAAGGGTATTCAATACGCAATTATAATAGCATACCAATATCTTTACTATTAGAAAGTCAATCGAGTGTTTTTACATGAAATATACCAAGACTTTTTTAACCTTTTCAGGCATACGTTTAAAATGTCACAAAAATATTCAGTATTGTTTTTGTTTTATGAAATTATTTGCTTATTAAAAAATGTTTTTTTTCTATTTAAAACATAACAAAAATACATGTAAACAGTGAACACATTAAGAACAGTTATAAACATTAACTAATAAGCAGTTTATGTCGTATATATTCTGTAATGTAATGACATTTTTTAAATAATATATAGTAGAAAAAAATAAACCAGCAAAATCAGCATATTTTTATCAGCATCATTTTAGTTGTTTTTTTTATCAATTATTGTATTTGTTTACTAGCAGTGTCTATGAAAGGTTTTACTGCAGGGCTATTCAATTAGCTTCATTCGAGGGCCGCATTATCAAATAAAAAAAGTTGAGGTGGGCCGGTGGGTTGGTTTGGGGTTTAGCTTATTTATTGAAACATAAAAATTAATAAATATGGAATGGTATTTACTTGGAAATGTGGTACCTAACAGAATGCAGATATATAAACCATAATAAATAAAAACTTGATAATTTACAGCTGTGTACAACTATTTTCCTTGGAACAAATATGCTAAATAAATTATACAAACTCATAACTGTTGGTGAGAAATAATTTTATTTATAATTGTTATGCTTAAATGAAAATATTCTGACAGTGAGACTTGATAACCACTGGTTACTCACTCCCACTGTATAAAAATGCCTAAACACAAGTTAAAAACAATACGCACCTTTACAAAGAAACTGACATAATTTCATAACAAACATTAATTGTATATTCCTCTACCCACCTAATAAATCTAATGCAATAAATCACTATATTTACTATTATAGCCTACTTACTATATAATATTATAGTAAATATATATATATTTACAACCTCCTAACCTAAATATATATATTTACTATATTTATTTATTTATTACTGCATAGTATTCAATATAAATATTGCATTTCTGCCCAACACATGGTATTACTATAGTACATTCATGGTAAATGTTTTTAAGGGTGATTAGCTAGGTGATTTAAAGTTTTCTAATTTTGTTCATGCCCCAATGTTTCTCCTGCTTTCCTCATCAGTCTTGTTGGGAATGTTGAGGCTGTTTCATCCGATTTAATACTAGTTAAATCATCGAGTGATTTGTGGTTTGTAACAGAGAGATTTCTGTCGGACTGAAACGCTGGTTGTCGCAACGCTGTTTAATAATAGTGTCCGGTACCGGTCCGGGAGTAAACGCAACTCTGTCCTTGGCCATGTTTAAACAACTAGTGAAATAACTGAAAACAGCGCTGTTTGTTGTTACTGTACTGACCGAGAAACCGCTTCAAATGATTCAGTGACGGAGCGGTCCGAATGAATCCGAATAGTTTTAGACCGTTATGCAAGCGCGTTTAGATAGAATCGAACCAAAAGAATGATTCATTCACGAATGATTTCTATCGCTGGTTCAGTCGACATAAAATCGGGACACGTATAATAACGGCTGAAATATTCGCACGTAAAACGTTTATCATGACAATCGGAGCGCGTATCAAACTAAATTAGCCACACCGCCAGGAAAAGAGGAGGAGGGAGGTTGGTGCCGTCGGGCCAGATAGAGATGATTGGCGGGCCGCATTTGGCCCGCGGGCCGCCAATTGAATAGCCCTGTTTTACTGGATGGATGTGTGGATAGAGATCACGAGTGCGCCACATACACATTTAGCTTGTATTATGGTTAAAACAAATGTTTTGTAAAGATTTAATGCGTTATGGTAACCCCTAACTGCACAAATTATGCCGGTCTTCCTGGATTTCATAATAAACATTAAAAAGCCAGTCAAAACAGCACACTCTTCCCTCGCAATACAACTACCATTAGCTTTAGTGGCTCACCGGAAGTCTTAACACAAAGGAGCTCAAAGATGGCGGTGTTATGGATCAACTGGGGATCGTGTTATCTGGGGACATGCGCGTGCACGCACGTAAATTTACCTGACATACCAGCAGTTAGACATTTACGTCAAAAATAAGGTGGATAGTTTCACTAAAGAACTGAAGGGGATCTAAAAGTTAGCCATTGCAGGGTAACTAGTTTAGAATATGTGCTGAAAATATTCAATTAGGAAAGATTGTGATGCTGCAATATTGTGAAAGGTACTCCCCAATCTTACACTTAAATACGTCGTCATGTTTTCCCGACACAGTGGTGGTCATGCTGCTCCCACCCACACGCGACTTCCGTGGATGTGGCGTTTTCACCCACCGTCCTGTACTTCGACGGGTTCATAATGTTTCTTTTGGGTTGGTTCATCTTTGATTAAAGACGAAAAAGGAACATCTGATATTACCTGAAGGACGGACACTCAACTCACTATCTCTCACTCTCTTGGTATTTGGTGGGTCGCAAGCAAGGTGCATACCGCCACCTACTGTACAGGAATATGCAACCTCATGGCTTCATGTACTTATAAAAGGTAAATAAATTAATTTAATAAAAAAAAACGTCATTCTATTATATATCCTACCTGACTGTCTGGGAATCGAGTCCAAAGTAAATAGGCTTATTCACCTTATTTTCCACGACAACAAGGGTGACGCCATTACGTTCGTTTTGTCATCTTACTTCCGGCTGAGAGGGACTTCAACTTCCGGCTGAAAGGATCTACGCTAGTTTCTAGCATTCTAGACGTAATTCTATAGCTGTAAGTTAACTGAAATACGTTGAGTATTATATGCTCATTTAGGGGCTGCCATAACAATTGGATCAAAAGGAGAGAACAATTGAACCAACGCTGTTACGACCATATTGTAAAGTGATCGGAGTGTTGTGGTGCACTCTACGATTTACACCCACCACCTAAAGATGAGGAGCACCTGAGGCCATGACGGAAGGCGCTAAACTTGAAGTGCCCACCCAATCGCGCTTATGTGTGTTCTTACCATTTTGTGGACGGGAAGCCGACTGACGAACACCCTTACCCCGAGAAATGGCTCGGCTACGATGTTCCGGTAAAGAAGTCCCGCCGGGTGCTGAACAAGTTGTCAGATTCAGTAGAGTTGTTCCGATTCCGATACTAGTATCGGAAATGCCGCCGATACCAATAAAAATTCCGGCATCGGTATCGGCGAGTACTTCTATCCATGTACCGATCCGATACCATTTTCGTAAAAAATACCTAGTTATGCACGCGAGCTTTGCTTAACACTGCAAATCGGAGATCAATTCTTCTTCGCTGCTCTAAACAGTTGTGCTGTTGCCACAAGCGACCACTGTTTAGATCAGTGAAGAAGAAAACGCGCGCGCGCTATCAGTGCGTCCGTTGTTTAGTAGTATTTCAGACTGAACCAACCAGCCAGTAAAACAGCGACATGTCTCGTATGCCATACTGCAATTTCGAGGGGTGGAACAAGTATTAGCAACTTCAACACGAGTAACTTAAAGCATTTGAAGACGCGTCACCCTGAGAACACGAGGGTTACACACAGGCAAGGGCAGAGAAGAACGAGCCGCGCCAGAATCAATAATCTCTGAAGCTTCATTCAAACAAAGAGAAACGTTTCCAAAAGACGGTCAACGAGCAATAAATATAACCGACAAAATGATCGAGTTTATTGTTCTGGATGACCAGCCGCTGTCAAAACTGAAATGCCGTTTATTTAACAAAATTGTTTCTGGACTTTTAAGTCATAAAGAGATTATTTTCTTATATTATTCATATATCATTTTTTAGATTCCTAGATTTATTTGTTGCACTTTTTTATACAGTTATATGGTAAAACTAAAATACCCTTTTCAGTTTACAGTATTAGATGTGTGGCTGCATTTGAAGTTCTTTTTCACTTAAGAAAAATAAATAATATATTGCTGTGAAAGGTATGTCAGATAATAAAAATACTCTAGTTCACTGTATGTATTTGTTCATGTTTAATTAAGGGATGAGTCTGAAGCACACCATAAAATAATTATATCAATTCATACAGGGCTAGTATGAATTGCAGCTGTATAGATGCACACACACCCAGGTATCGGATCAGTACTCGGTATCGGCCGATACCCTGAGTCCAGGTATCGGAATCGGTATCGGGGAGGGAAAAAGGGTATCGGAACATCTCTAAGATTCAGGTAAGCTAACTTACCCAAACGTTAGATTCGTGAAGTCCGTTCTATCAATACATTTAAGATCAGTAACGAGCCGTTAACAAAATACAACGAATCTTGCATGATTTCCATAGCCCACCTATATGTCATATTTCGTTGTGATATGGACATAAGGGTCTGAAATAAAGAATGAATGAATGAATGAATATGCGCGAAATTACAATGTACATTACAGTCTTACAATACCTCACACTATTCCTGTAAGGAGGCCAGCTAACGTTAGCTCATTCTCATTCAGATATTGATCTTGACCTACGTAGAGTTAGGAGATTGTGTGTATACTGTCTTGTTTTTAATGCATCTCTCTTTTTCACACTATTCTAAGTATGAGTGCCATCATAAATAAATTATCATGATCTATTTTAAGTACTAATGTAAAAATGTTTATGGTTATATTATTTCCATAGATGCATCGATGAGCGTCAGTGATGCAGTGGACAACTGTGAGGAGGATCTCAGCCACATGCCCCAGACCTGTGATGCAGAAACACAATGGGAGGATCCATCTGTCTCTGACCACACCTACACCACAATATCTCAACTCAACCTGAACCCACCTACATCTGAAATTGGAACACAATGCGTTGAGCCTGCGCCATTGTACATAACTCTGCTTAGAAACGACCACCTTTGTCAGCTCTACACAGGGTTGACATTGGACGCATTCCATTCAGTTGCCGAGCACCTTACCAGTTCATACACCAACAGCTTTCAGCTACACACTTGGGATCAGCTCCTGATGACTCTGATGAAGCTGCATCTTAATTTATTGCAGGGTGATCTTGCTGAAAGGTTTTGTGTTTCTCAGTCCATTGTAAGCAAGGTGATTTTGTGTTGGCTTGACATCATGGAGGAAAAGATGAGGTGTTACATACCATGGCTTCCCAGGGAGACAATCCAGGCAACAATGCCTCAGTGTTTTAGAGAGCAATTTCCCAAAACAACATGTGTGATCGACTGTTCAGAGACACCCCTTCAAAAGCCATGCAACCTTGACTCGAGAGGCGAGTCCTACAGCCATTACTACGGCCAGAACACCATTAAATACCTGGTCTCCTTGCACCATGTGGACTGATCATGTTCATCTCACCAGCATATGGAGGAAGGTGCAGTGATAAATTCATAACTGCAAATTCAGGGTTCCTGGAATACCTTCGTCCAGGCGATGAAGTAATGGCAGACAGGGGCTTTACTATTACCGATCTGCTCTACGAACGGAAGGTGAAACTTGTCCTTCCAGCATTCACCAAGAGAGGCATGCAACTCTCTGAAGAAGACACCACTAACACTAGGCGCATCGCCAATGTACGTGTCCACGTTGAGAGGGTCATATGTCGACTTAAAAACTTCAAAGTCCTCTCTCAAACCATTCCAATTAACCTCACCCCTAAAATAGATAAAATTCTAAGAATTTGTGCAGCCCTTTGCAACCTTCGAAGTGACATCATTTCTGATATTGAGGATGAATAAATGTTTATTTGTAGGTGCGTTCCACTTCTGTCCATACTTTTTGCTTTGGTTTTTGCTTTAACTAATCAGTGTAAGTAGTTATTTTATAAACCTTTACAGTGTGACCAGATGTTACCTGTTGTGAATAGTTATTTTTATAAACCTTTACAGTGTGACCAGATATTACCTGTTGTGAATAGTTATTTTTATAAACCTTTACAGTGTGACCAGATGTTACCTGTCAGTCATTTATTATAAAACCATATAATGTGAGCTCTGTAGATTCCCCTTAAAACTTAAAGGAATTAAGTCTTTTGGTTAGAAGGAATAAGTCCTGTCAAGTTAGCAAATGAATACCAGTTTAATACTTAAGAAAATTAAATGGTGAAATGTATCTACATGAAGGTCAGTAGAAGGTGTCTCTAGCTTCATGAAAACATAAAACACTTTTTACAACTGATTTTATACAACTTATTTATTCATTTATATTTTTCTAAAACACAAAATCACAAATGTATCTCGCTAACACAACCAATTCAAAATGCATCCCACCCCAATTACCTAATATCCTATCTTTAACCCTAATTATTCTCATTCCTGCTTATTTACAAAGCAGATGGACATTGTTGGGCATTACCTCTGACGTCAGTACATCAGTGGCTCGGTGGTGGGAAAAGGTGATGTCCATTAACCGCTTCGGGCAGAGGTTCCTCTGGGTCCCCACATTCCAGAGCCGCTGCTCATCTGTGCAGGCAATGCCAGTGAGCCCACTGGACACAGCATTTTCCACCTGAGACCAAACATATGCACTGATGAGCTTGTATACTTAAAAGATATTTCAAAACTTTCACTGCTGTCTTATTATTTAAAAATCATTAATTATTATTAAACTTAATGTTTACTTACCTTATTCCTTATATCAGGTAATAGCGTAATTAGACTTAATGTTACACTTGTACATGTAAACCTACCGAATTTACCTTTACCTTAAAGGGTTAGTTCGCCCATTTAAGACATGAAGTTGTATGCAATCCTTACCAGCACTATAGTGTATACACACTGACCCACTCTGTTGTCACCCCCCTGGTCCGAGTTCTGACCGCTGGAAGTTTTTGAATGAAGTAATCCCGGCTACTTTCCGGGGCCACAAAACTGTGCGTTTTTACGTGAAAAAAAGATTTGCGTTTCAAAGCTTGATTAATTTAACACACAAAAAACACGCCGGTCAAAATTCATACCTCAGTTTTAATGCGGCACTATTTTCCTTCCATTTCTATCAATCCGCGCTGCTGTCAATGTCAACAGTGCGCACGTGACGATTAGCTGTTGATAGCGCGACTCGCCGACAACATGTCCGACTACGAAACTTCAGATGATGAAACTAATTTTAGCACAGTGTCAGACGGATCAGATGAAGACAGTAATTTTAACTCAACGATAAAGGGATAAATTCAGGTGTACTTGACCTCAGTAGTCATGGCAACAATAATCAGAGACACCTGAATTAATCAAGTTTGCACAATAATGACAGACAGGAAACAAGGAGCTGGTTGAAGTTCTGGAAGTAGTGCAGCTGTGCATAAAGCCAATTGTGTGTGTTCAATCAAATATTTTTCTCAGCAAATTGTAACAATATATACTTTTTTATATTCTACACATCTTTTCACGTGTTTTATAATGGAGTCTAAACATCAGCTTGTTTACCGTACAGTTTAGACATGGGATCATAAAGTTAGTAAATAGAGCTTACCCGTGGTACTGGTACAGCAAAACTCTTTAAAATAATTTTTTTTACTTTTCCTCCTTGGTTGGAGATGTAATCGTCTTCGCTGAAGTGAGCACTACATACACGAAAATCCTTTATTCGAGATAATTTAGCTCCCGCTGAGTAGCCGATGGCAACCAGCCAAAGCGGTCTCATATTCATATTTGATACAAGAAAACGATGAAATTTGAACTTTGATCCCGGCACATCCTTGTTGTCACAGCCTGGGAATTTACAAGTTCGCAACATTGTTAATTTAATATTTTTTACCTTGTTGTCGATCGATTGTGTAAACACTATGGAAGAGCTGATCGTCACGTGCGCACTGTTGACATTGACAGCAGCGCGGATTGATAGAAACGGAAGGAAAATAGTGCCGCATTAAAACTGAGGTATGAATTTTGACCGGCGTGTTTTTTGTGTGTTAAATTAATCAAGCTTTGAAACGCAAATCTTTTTTTCACGTAAAAACGCACAGTTTTGTGGCCCCGGAAAGTAGCCGGGATTACTTCATTCAAAAACTTCCAGCGGTCAGAACTCGGACCAGGGGGGTGACAACAGAGTGGGTCAGTGTGTATACACTATAGTGCTGGTAAGGATTGCATACAACTTCATGTCTTAAATGGGCGAACTAACCCTTTAACATTTGCATATTCAGTGCATGTGTCACGGGTGACAAAAACACTCGGTGAGCGGAACCTTCTCTCAAATGCTGAGTTCCTGGAGGGAAGCAATTGTGTGCGTCACCTTCCACTCCGGCTCCGGGGGTGCTTCTCATTTCTTATTTGTGCATCCTCGTTTCCTTTCCTCGCGTCTCAGCTCCACCCCCTGTAGGATGCGAGGGAAGGCTGCAAGGAAAGAAAAGGAGGACGGAGGAATCGAATTAAAGCTTTTTTATACATTGGAATACTCGACAGCGTCATCAGCAGCGCTCAAAGGATCTGCCCAGATGTTGTTAAAGTTGGGTTATTTAAGAAATTCATATTAAATAATAATAAAGCAATATACCCTGTTAAAATATGTGAGATGTGTGGTTTATTTAAACTGCAAATGTAAAGTATTAATTAATTTGATTGTGACTGATGTAAAGGGTGAGGAGAATTTATACGTGCGTCACGTTAAGTCGATAGAACCCTTCCGCATAGGATACACCCGTGTATCCTCGCTCATCGCTCCTCAGGAAGCCTCCTCACTCCTCGATCCTCGCCTCCTCGCGGTGCAATTAGAGAATTGAGATGTCCTTCAAGATGGCTGATCTCGATCGGTTTCCGGGTCATAGGATGGAGGACGGAGGAGCGAGGAGACGAGGAGGGATATTGAGAAGCACCCCGGGTGTGACAGAAACATGGTCCGAATTGATTAGCGCTAATACACTGCAGGTGCGAGAGAGAGAGTTTACATACAAGTTAATATGCATAGGCCTGTTTATATATTAATAACACTTTACAACATGTGTGCGTGTTTGTGTGTGTGCTATTTTTCTATATTTATTAAGTATGTAAACATAATCATTTTAGAACAAAAAGTAGGGACAAAAAGGAAGAAGACACATGCTGGTTTCACAACGCGTCATCAATCCGTAAGTCGGCCATTTTTGAGGCACAGAACATAAACAATGCCATTGAACTGAACGGACTCGCAAATTTGGCTGATTATTTCTGCTGAAAAATGGTCGAGTTTGGTCTGTACTAATCGGTCACATCGGGAAAAAACATTTCAAGTTCTATAGACTGTCAAAAGTTAAAGAGAAGAGTGCAAAAAAACTGATGAAAGAAGGCGTTTGTGGTTGAGAGAGGTAACTACAGCATCAGCCACATTTGTAAATGAAGCGTTGACTATGGCTAAAATGTTGACGTAGTTCACTATGGCTACATTCACACTGTCAGTCCAAATCCGATTATCTTTGTATCTGATTGGAATCTGATGTCCACACTGTATCGCAACTGTTCAGATCTGATGTGTGTGTCTAGCAGTTCTTTGGTAATGTGGCAATGACGTTGCGTTTATGGAGGGGGTTGCATTTCCGAAATAGCGTTAGATGTTGTCTTATTTAAATGTTACAACATGAAAATGTGTAGCCGCCGCGCTGGACTAACGTTACTGCATGCGCCTTAAGCAGGAGGCTGTTATGCACAGCTTTTTCCCACGCTCTTGTCTGCGCCGGTTTCAGAAATAATAATTTCCTGCTCGTCCAGCACTTTGCAACAACACAGCATTGTTTCGGCAGCTACTTTCAGCATGTTCCCTATAACAACGTTTGACATTTTACATTTTACGTGGCGTGAGAAAGTCACATACCACACGAAATCCGATCGTTCGGCTGAAGCTGATGTCCTGATATTTGATTTGAATAGGATTTCAAACCACATATGGATGTAGCTAGAAACGGATCAATCTGATCCGGATACGTTCAATCTGAACGTATCCTATGTCGGGATAATAAATAGATGGAAGAATCACAGTAAGGCCTAGAGAAGCTAACATAGACTAACCATGTTCCGTACAGCAACGATGTTCCGTACAGATGAACTTTTACCGCCAATCACTGAATAAATACTTCCAGGTCATACACATTATATATACAGTGAAGAAAATAAGTATTTGAACACCCTGCTATTTTGCAAGTTCTCCCACTTAGAAATCATGGAGGGGTCTGAAATTGTCATCGTAGGTGCATGTCCACTGTGAGAGACATAATCTAAAAAGAAATCACAATGTATGATTTTTTAACTATTTATTTGTAAGATACAGCTGCAAATAAGTATTTGAACACCTGAGAAAATCAATGTTAATATTTGGTACAGTAGCCTTTGTTTGCAATTACAGAGGTCAAACGTTTCCTGTAGTTTTTCACCAGGTTTGCACACACTGCAGGAGGGATTTTGGCCCACTCCTCCACACAGATCTTCTCTAGATCAGTCAGGTTTCTGGGCTGTCGCTGAGAAACACGGAGTTTGAGCTCCCTCCAAAGGTTCACTTTTGGGTTTAGGTCTGGAGACTGGCTAGGCCACGCCAGAACCTTGATATGCTTCTTACAGAGCCACTCCTTGGTTATCCTGGCTGTGTGCTTCGGGTCATTGTCATGTTGGAAGACCCAGCCTCGACCCATCTTCAATGCTCTAACTGAGGGAAGGAGGTTGTTCCCCAAAATCTCGCAATACATGGCCCCGGTCATCCTCTCCTTAATACAGTGCAGTCGCCCTGTCCCCTGTGCAGAAAAACACCCCAAAAGCATGATGCTACCACCCCCATGCTTCACAGTAGGGATGGTGTTCTTGGGATGGTACTCATCATTCTTCTTCCTCCAAACACGGTTAGTGGAATTATGACCAAAAAGTTATATTTTGGTCTCATCTAACCACATGACTTTCTGCCATGACTCCTCTGGATCATCCAAATGGTCATTGGCAAACTTAAGACGGGCCTTGACATGTGCTGGTTTAAGCAGGGGAACCTTCCGTGCCATGCATGATTTCAAACCATGTCGTCTTAGTGTATTACCAACAGTAACCTTGGAAACGGTGGTCCCAGCTCTTTTCAGGTCATTGACCAGCTCCTCCCGTGTAGTTCTGGGCTGATTTCTCACCTTTCTTAGGATCATTGAGACCCCACGAGGTGAGATCTTGCATGGAGCCCCAGTCCGAGGGAGATTGACAGTCATGTTTAGCTTCTTCCATTTTCTAATGATTGCTCCAACAGTGGACCTTTTTTTACCAAGCTGCTTGGCAATTTCCCCGTAGCCCTTTCCAGCCTTGTGGAGGTGTACAATTTTGTCTCTAGTGTCTTTGGACAGCTCTTTGGTCTTGGCCATGTTAGTGGATTCTTACTGATTGTATGGGGTGGACAGGGGTCTTTATGCAACTAACAACCTCAAACAGGTGCATCTAATTTAGGATAATAAATGGAGTGGAGGTGGACATTTTAAAGGCAGACTAACGGGTCTTTGAGGGTCAGAATTCTAGCTGATAGACAGGTGGTCAAATACTTATTTGCAGCTGTATCTTACAAATAAATAGTTAAAAAATCATACATTGTGATTTCTGGATTTTTTTTTTAGATTATGTCTCTCACAGTGGACATGCACCTACGATGAAAATTTCAGACCCCTCCATGATTTCTAAGTGGGAGAACTTGCAAAATAGTAGAGTGTTCAAATACTTATTTTCTTCACTGTATATCTGTGTCATCTTCATTTATCCCTCTTTCATATTCGATCAAGATAGAGACACCCCAGCCGTTTGTTCCTGTGATATTTCAGTAAGTTTGCAAGGTGCGCCCACTGCGCTTAAAAATGGCCGGTGGGCAAGCTAACACTTCAGACAGCAGCTTGGGTGGGGAGACAACTAGAGCAGCGAAAATGTACACTTCGATTTAATTTATGATTTTCACAGTATTAGTCTTTTTGAAATGAATATTATGTTACCACAAATTGTTTAATATATTATCTTTTTGTTGACTAAGTTGTAACGGTAACCAGATGGCCCAACTCTGCCAGTTGATGAAATTAACTAGATTAATTTTTAACCACCCCTTACCCTCCATTTGGAGTGATACACACAAGGAAAGGATTGTCCTATCTTGACTGAGTCACTGACTGCAATTCGCACACACAGCATTTCTCTCTAATAATTAAACAAGAATGCCCTGTTTTACCGACATGTGATCGACATGGGACCACAAGGCCCATTTGTCGAGATCTTCGGGGAAACCCCCCCGAGAGTTTCTTGTCTGAAAAGGTACCTTTCAAGGACAAAACTATCATTGTATTCCATGATAAACTAATCAATTCAAAAACAATACGATTCCCCGAGGGGGTAGAGCACGAGCCTACCACACTGATTGAGCACGAGTTCATTACACTGTTGAACGCTCAACGAACTCTGCATACACAACCACACACAATCATTTTTGACAAACATTCTTGTTTTAAATGTATGAAAAGTTTTTCTTGTTGTGTTTTATTATTCCCATGTAACCAATCCTATAATCATGATCTTTATGGTATGTAATCAACCCTGATATGCGCTAATCACGAAGAAACATGTATCTTAGTCTCGCTAGCTTACAATTATACCATGCGTGGTATTATTGTGATCAGAGAAATCTAATGGTACTGAATTCTTGACCCAAAGTGCAACATTAGGCATTCTTTTATTAAATACCAGTTTAGAAGTGTATTTTGACTTAGTTTTATCTTCTCTGCACATTGCCCGGAGGACGTGTATTTTGCAAACATAGAAGTTTGCCGCCACGCCTCCTCCCAAACGATTGGATCAGGCGCGCAAGAAAGGCGTGCCTCTAGCTCCTTCAAAACATGGAGCGTCCCGTCTGTTCGGTGCAAGTTTCTACGCCAGAGAGAGCTACAACTTTCCTGAGAACTCCAGCCGGAGTTCTTCTTCTTATTCGTCGTTTTTCTACTTTGTTTTAATCTAAGTTTCTTTCTTTTTCGATCTACCTCAGTTTGATCATTTGCCTTCGTTCAGTGTATTCACGAACAAAACGAGTTTAAAATTAACCATCTCGTACGGACCGCAGCTGAAGCAATCGCAAACGTCTGCCTCCTACCGGAAGACGCTCCAGACACTCCGACCAGGCTGCCTTTATGAACGCAACTGCACAAAAAGGGGCCTAAAACGCAAGTAACATACAATCTGAATTCAAGTGCTGTTTTAAGGTTGTTTAGATCTTACTAAGAAAGCCTTTGGGTCTCGTGTTGAATTGTGTTGAACTGTTCTCTCTCTCACACACATTCATTCATACACTCTCTCTCTCTCTCTCTCTCTCTCTCTCTCTCTCTCACACTCTAACTTTCTCTCTCCAATATTTCGTATTGCAATCGCTTTGTTAATTGTTTGTTTTGCTATGCATATTTACTCCTGCGTGATTTAAGTAGTTTATGTGTTATTAAATTCCATAATCCTTTTAAGTGAATTTGTCTTATTGTTCCATAATTTGAAGTCACTGAAAATGTCGATATAAGTTACCTGCTCTACCTGATTTAACTATTGAAAAAGTGCCTTACACGGAATGTCCTTCTTTGTGGCCAAAAGAATGATGCGCTGTTTACAGGCCGATAAATTGTGATAAAGAATTAAGTCTCGCTCCAGTCCGCCGGACGGACAGATTGCTTGATAGATTTTAGTCACATCAAAATGTACTCTTATGATTGACCGCATCTTACCTATAGGAATAATTACTACGAGCAATCGTGTTAATTATTCATATACGGTGAGGTTTAGCCTCGTCCCTATTTGGGATAATCAAATTCGTGTATGCGATAATACATATTCAGTATCTCATGAATAGTATTCCCCATTTGAGTTAACAATTTCCCCAAAACAAAAGTCATTGTCGCTACAAAGTGCTTTGAAATGTCATTTTTAACCGATTGCAGGCGATGACTGTTTGGCGCCACTCTGAGGCAGCAGAAAGTCTGTCAGCACAGACGCTGCGTGCAGTGATGAGGTTTATATCAATAAAGGGTCAATTAAGTTAATGTTAACATAACTTGTTACATGAATTTAATATTTTAACATTATTTAACAAATTAAACATTAATTCAATCGACTGTGATGTTATTTCATAACCAACTTTCCATAAAATGTAACATGTTTAACATTAACCTAATGTTAACACAATGATAAGATATTCACACATACGTTATTTAAAAAGATTTCATACATCAAATGATTGTTTATAAATTGTTTATAAATTGTTTTTATTTACATAGTTGTAATGATATATAATTAGTAAGTTAAAGATTAAAAATGTTAACATAATTTCAAAAGGAAAGTTAAACAAAAAAGTAAGAAAACGCTGTACTGTATGCGAAGGAGCTCTTAGTACAGGCAGTAGAGGAAGTGAGAGCAGCAAGCTTGAGGGCCACAGCAAAAAAAATATGGCATTCCCCACACCACTCTACAAGACTACAAAATATATATATATATTTACACAACCCTCATCCTGTAACATTCATCGTCTGCACCAGTCTGTCTTTGTCTCTGCACTACACTTCCCAGCATCCCTCATGTTTACACACCTGCCCGTCATCATCGTTGTCACCTGTGTTTTGTTAATCATCATCTGTTTCACCTGTCTTCACCTCGTTATTTTTCATCAGTCTCTGTATTTAGTTTGCTTCAGTTCAGTTTGTCTTGGTCGGTTCTCGTCTATGTTCCGTGAGTGTTAACCTTCTGCCTGTCTACCTGCCTGTACCTGTTTGTTGTTTTTGGATTTATTAGTAAAAGTATTTGTAGTGGAACCATTTGCCTCATCCTCTTCCTTTGCCAACACTACCCGTGACACATCCTAATTTGGCCCTGACACCCCCAGAGGAAGAGGCCCTTATTTCTTTTATTTTTTGGATGGCGGATAATGGCTTCCCCGTGACAAGATCCCTCGTAAAAATTCTTGCAACTGGGATAATCAAGGAGAGTGGCAGAACAGACAGCACCACTGTCAATTTGGAGAAGGGGCCAAGTGATGTCTGGTGGTCCAGGTTTAAGGCCCGCCATCCGGAACTGACCTCACAGACGGCAGACTCCCTGGACAGAGCCAGAGTCCATGGTGCTACACCAGAGGCCATTGAGGTTTTTTTTTAAATATATGAGGCCCTCTAACTGATGCATGGGTTGGATGAAAAGCCGAACCTCACCTACAACTGTGACGAAACTGGCTTTGGGGACAAGCCTCGTTCCCGGGAAAAGGTCCTGTGTCAGACTGGGAGGAAACACATATACCAGCAGCAGAACACGACCCGGGAGCACATCACAGTCCACTGCTGTGTGAATGCAGCCGGGGACAGCATTTCACCATTCATAATTTACCCCGGCTGCCTCCCGAGTAGTGCATATAGGCTGGATGGGCCCCCCAACGCTCTCTATGGAATCCAGGATAAGGGATATATGGATTCTGAGCTATTCTTGAAATGGCTACACCACTTTATCCAGTATGCACCTGAGTAGAGACCACTAATATTAATTATGGATCAACATGAGACACACGTTTCAAAAAATGTAATCATGTACTGTAGGGAAAATAAGGTTGAAATTCTCTGCCTACCTGCCCACACCACACACATCCTTCAGCCCCTGGATATAGCGGTCTTTAACCCGGCCTACTCCACCATGGCTTCCAGGCTGGGTCTGGTACGAGGGGATCTTGTGGTGGGGAAGAGGCAGTTCTCTTCTCTCCTCAAGAGTGTTTACCCCACTGCTGTGACAGCCCAAACCATCAAGGCTGGGTTCTGCAAGGCTGGAATATTTCCTTTGTCCAGGGGTGCTGTGGACACAACCCAGGTAATTTTAACATTAATACAATGGTAATTCACCCATGCTTTTCTTTTTTAAGTTTGCTAATGAGTCTTACAAATGTTTTACTTTCTTAGGTGGTGAGAGTGCTCCCATCTGCAGATCCATCCAGCACTCACGCTATTCCTTCAGCCACACCATCCAGCACTCACGTCACTCCTTCAGCCACTCAAACACCTTGCCCCACCTGCAAAAGAGTGACCCCTAAAAATTACCTGGTGGCAGCAGTGTCATCACCAGCGACCAGTATTTTGACCTGCTTGTAGAAAAAGAAGCTGAGGAGAAAGAAAAGGAAGAAAAGAAAAGAAAATGGAAGGAAGAGATGGCAAAGAAGGAGGATGACAAAAGTCGAGCCCAGGAGACCAAGAGGCTAAAAAAGGTCACTCCTCGGACTGAAGAGGATGGAGAACACTGCGCTCTCTGCAGAAGAGTGGTTCCACCTGGCTCAGGAGATGACACAATAGATGAATGGGTCCAGTGTGATCTGTGCCATTTGTGGTTCCACTTGGAGTGTGCAGGGGTGGAGGAAGTGTCAGACACTGACTGGCTTTGCCATAAATGTTGTCTGTCCACATAAAATAAAAAAAACACACGTTATACACACATCCACACACACACACACACCATGTAAATAGTGCACACAGAAAATGTTTAATGTCTAGTTCTGGTATTTGTTTTAATCAGTTTATTGTTAAATGTAAATAGTTCTAACGTTAAACACACACAATCATTTGTGTTCTTAAGTTTTTTTATAATAAACATTTTTTTTAAATCAATACAAATTGTTGCCCTTCTTTGTCTTCAGAAAGAGGTTATTCACTAACGTTTCACGTGGATTCATGCTTAACTTGTTCGACCATGCCATAATTAATACCACGACACAATCATGCCTAAACTTGCATGGTCTTCTAGCTTATTAAAGCAGCAATTAACTAACATTTTAATCAAAATAAAAAGGCACCCACCTTTATTATTCATTTAAATTATGTTTTCTTGATCAGTTGATCAGTTAAAATGTCCATTTTCTAGGTTGAAATCAAATGATGCGCTCTGTACGGAACACCATTATAAGCCTGTAGGGAACATCGTTAACCCTTATCATCTTCCGTACACAGGCGGAGGAGGTACTTTTCCCCACTTTTCTCAAAAACGATTGGTCCAAAAGACATCAATCAAAGTGTGGACCAATCAATGGATATTCCCCCAGGGAATGATCACACAAACATGCTAGTCTTACTCTCAGCAACGGAGGAGTGGTTGCTGACGTGCGGCGAAAGGCGAAAAGTGTACGGAACATGGTTAGTCTACGTTAGCTCGTTCGGATCTTTACCACATATTAACTTTAGTTTGTCAAAATTTTGCGCTCTTTCCTGCTTACTAAGTCCTTCTCTATATGATTTTGCAGCTTCCACGTGTTTTTTTCCGTGGTTTATTAGTGTAACAATGTGTTTAGTAGTACATAAACAGTGCAATCCATTATGTTGTTTACATCCGAGTGTCTCCATAATGGCCGCGCATCCGGGTTACCGCCCAGAACATGACGTCGGTGAAAACCCTCTGACGATGGTATTCTATAAAAATAAAGGCACATTTTTTGCATTCCTATTCTGACACTCGACAGCACAACAAGACATTTTTTGTGAGTTATCTTTCTCGTTTCACTCGTGTATAATTCTTTTCCACTATTTTTTCGCCACCACTAACTTATTTTTTCTTTATCACTAACTAACCCATTTAGCCCCCCCTTGCCTAGATGACCTCTGACCTGGTCAGTCTTCTGGTGCCTCGCTCCATACCTTCCCAGGCATACATGAAAGAAAGACAAGTCTCCACTTTCTTATCCCTTCACAGATGACAAAACCATATGACATTCCTTCACCATTCTACTGAAAGAAAAATTCAAACCTTATATATATATTGAAGGTCCCATTAGAAACACATCAATAGAAACACATGTAAAAACTAAAATTCCCATAACACTACAAACACAAACTTGGGGAAATTTCTTTGTGACACTCATACAGGAATGTGCTGTGCAGTTATTTATATATAAGGGAACAAGATGCATTTGCAGTTTAATTTTTTTTTGCAGACTTCACAGAGAAGATGTAGATTTTAGTTACATACTAGATAATTTACTGGATGACGTGCACATAATTTAAAACAAGGATTATTTGCACATGATATCTCAAATAAACATACTTCAATGCAATTAGTGTGTCATTTCTATTGCTGTTCCTTTTAATCATTAAGAAATTTCATGTTTTAGTTGACAATTTGTTTAATCTTTCCACAGGAGATGTAGAAGTAAAGTTTGTTGGTTTGTATAAATAATTATATATTGTGTGCAACAGTGAATATATTGAGTGTATTATTTATAATTGGTTTCTTATTTTAATTTAAGTTCATTTCAGTTATCGTATCTCAGAAACATAAGACACACAACTAGGGGTGTCACAGTGCAGCCTATTCTCACGTAAATACGTGTCTATATCACGTAGTGTGTTTATCGTGTTATTTATACTCGAAAATGAGTTTTTACGTGCATATGATACGCAGTTTTCACATGCATTTGATACGCACTTCATTACGTGTAATACACACGCACCCAACACCACTAATTCTACCCAAACGTATAATACATACGTATCCCACACCACTCCTAAACCTACCCTTAACAACCCATGCGTATCATATGCACGTAAAAACTCATTTTCGCGTATAAATAACACGATAAACACACTACGTGATATAGACACGTATTTAGTGTGATCGGGTTGCACAGTGGGTAGCACTGTTGCCTCACAGCAAGAAGATCCCTATAGGTCAGATTGCCTTTCTGTATGAAGTTTGCATGTTCTCCCTGTGTCAGGGTTTACTCCGGGTACTCCGGTTTTCTCACACAGGAAAAAAACATGCAGGTTGGGTAAATTAGAGATACCAAATTGCCCCTCATGCAACGTTTGTATCAATCAACTTGTGTGGATTACTTGTGTATGGATTAACCGGTTCTCGCCATGCATATAAGCCATAGATGCTGGAATAACTTAAAAATAAACAAACATGCAACTACAATCACTGGATATATTGTGTAATGTAGCATCATATTATTTGTGTTTCATTATTTTTAATGGATTTTCAAAGGTAAATTACACCCAAAAAATTTTACTCTGTCATTATTCACTCACCTTGTTTCAAACCTGTATAAATGTCTTTATTCTGCTGAACACAAAGAAGATATTATTTGGAGTAATTTCAGTAACCAAACAGATCCAATCCCACATTTACAGAAATAGTAGGGAAAATAAATACTATGGGAATCAACACGAAATGAGATCTGTTTTGTTACTGACCTTCTTCCAAATATCTTCCTTTGTATTCAGCAGAATTAAGAAACTCAAGACAGGTTTAGAACCACATCAAAGTGCTGCTAATATATCTCGCATATGGTTTAACACTATTTTGAATAGTCAGTTTTGCTCAAGGTCTCAGGAAAAGACATATCGACTTAAATGAGGAAGGGGCTGCTAGAAGTAGTACATCAATCACAAGAGTGTATAATACTCTTCGCCAAAATGCTGTGTCACTGCAATTAAAAGACTTCAGAAAAGGAAGAAGATGAGGATTGGTGGATGTTGTGAAAAAAAAAATATATATTTCCCTCTGTTCTTGTTTTCTTCGTTCTTACTCGTTCTTTTATTTTCTTTTAATTATTTCATATGTTGTTTTTCTCTCCTGAAATGTATTTTATTTTTGCGCCCGACAGGAACAAGACACACACACAGTCAAACAAATGGTCAAAGAGAGCTTTTAACTCTTTGATATGAGTAATTTGCATTCAGGAAAGACAGGGGGGTTATTTAGCCATAAATGAGACTTTTGATCTCACGGGAGAAAACAGTAAAACCCAGGGGGTCAGGAGAGCAGGAAAAACAATGGCGTTATCTAGTCTTTTGACCTTGACAGGTGTAGGTTACGGGGGTGAGTGGAATTTTACAGAAAGAAGGGACTTTGAACAAAGGGCTGGGGACAAAGGGGAACAAAGACAGAACTGTCTGTTGCTGTGTGGGCAGGTCTTGTTTTCGGTCGGGAGGTAGCTGACCCGGCATATATTTGTGAAAGCCTCTTTCAAAAAAATAAACATCTTTTGAAATATAATTTGAATCCTGTCTTTTGCCCTGTGATGATTTATTTATTTGTTTGTTAATTGTTTTTGCCACAACAGTGGAAGACATGCTTTTGTTGTCATTGACGAAAGAAAATTCCCCCACAAAAGAAAGGTACAACATTGAATGGCAGATGCTGTTGAGATTACTATCAAGATTACAAATATTTAAGATATTCAAGTAAAAATAATATCATGGCTGTATCATTTTGATTTTACTATGTGTAGTACAACCGTGGACGCTTCGGAAGAACATGGCGAAGGAAACATTCCTGGGTCTTTGGAATGCTGGAGGTGCAAGGAACATCTAGAAAACCGATATTGAAGTCGGTCAAACGTCGCCGAAGAAATAATCCGCTACCCATTATACGAAAGTATGTAGTATCTGGGAGTAAAATTCTAAGTGATTGCTGGAGGGCATACAACACCTTGCCACAGCAAGGATACATTCACTATCAGGTTAACCACCGACGATACTTCATTCATCCACAATCAGGTGCCCACACCCAGCACATGGAACTTGCATGGCGCACATATAAAAGAAAAATATATAGATGCAAGGGAAACCTCACTGAACAGTCACTGAAAACAAATCTTTGTTTAGTTGAGTAGAACTAGCCTACTGGCTTGGTAAGAACCACAGACATGGACCCATTGGTCGCCTAATTCATGATATTAAAAAAGTATATCGATTTTAAAGAAAATTAAAAAAGAGAGAGTGGTCATAAGAGTTATTTTTGTAATGTTGGATGTTATTACATATTTATATAATTTAAAATTTTGATTCTGTTAAAAGTGTGAACAAGTTTTAATTCTTAAATTTTTGAAGTAATTTTGTCCTTGAATACAATACAGATTTTTTTGGTTGTAATTAACTATTATTAAACAGACACTGTTCAATTGTTATCGTTGTGGTTGTGCTTTTTTAATTATTTTTTTTATACTTTAATTGTTTTTTTAAATTATAGTTCTTATTTGTAATAACAGAAATAACGGTAACATTTTCTCGTATTTGTTAACAATTAGTTAATTGATTAGATTACATGATATATCAATAAATAATACTTCTACAGCATGTATTAATCTTAGTTCATGTTAAAATCTGCATTTACTAATACATTTTGAAAATCAAGCGGTATAACATTAATTTATGCACCATGAACTAACATAAACAGTAACTTACATTAACAAAGATTAATAAATGTTTTATCATGTTATTTTTCATGTTATTTAATGCATTTGCTAATGTTTACTAATACAACCCCATTGTAAAGTGTTACCAAAATAACTAATTAATTATATAGAAACAATGAATAAAAGAACTGGAGAAAAAGGTGCATCGAGAATCGTTTGACACTTGAATCAAATCGTTTTCACTCGACAGAAGTTAAACTCTTTGCCCCCTGCTGACATGGCATTTCTACCTTGGAAATGCAAAGAAACATAATTTCATTGCTGAGAGAGTCACAGATCCTTGGGGTAGGTTTACAAGTTGTGGGTGAGCGTGTGTGGGAAAACAACGAGGAAGGAAAAGACGTAAGTTTGAACTTAATAGTGAGTATTCCGGGAGGCGGTGGTAAGGCCGTGATCCCATATAGTTACCGTCATTAGATAATCCTGAGTTATCTTATTTTATGCTTCACAGTGCTCATACTTTACCCAGTGTAACCAATTCATCCTTGTTATCTCTGATCTGTATACTTTTCAAAAATACTGGGTTACTATTGTGATTTGCTTATTTTGGCTTTCATCTTAATTCAGACTTGCCACAAAATGAACTATTCAAAAACAAACACGAAAAAAGACTAACAATTAGTGTAAGAGACACATAGGTCATTAGATAAGGCTACGTGATTAGTGATTAAATTGACTTTCACTAATTTCTTTAGAGATAAAATTTTCTAAATGGCTTGCCCTCTTTAGGGTCAAAGGAATAATATACAGTGGCAAAATATTATTAAATGACAGTAGTTTAAAGTGAAAAATAAAACTTGCAGAAAGTGTAATGTTTACATATTTTATATTTACAACTTAAAGGTCCCCTGACATGGGGTTATTTTATTATTTTATAATGTTTCCTGGGTTGCCCTTATAATGTTAGTATGTTTTTTAGATCAAAAATAGTCATAATTTAGAAATAAAAGGCATTTTTCCTAGCCTGATTTTAGCGTCTGATTTGAACACTCTGTTTGAAGGGGCGTGTCTGCTGTGGGATTCAGTGTAACCGGACACTGCTGTGATTGGCTGATATGCTTGCATATGAAATAGCTACGTATTACATGTGAAACTCTCTCGAATACTTTTACTACAGTTATTATACGTTTTTACTAATACAGCTATCGAGATTAACGAATCGTGAGAAGTTTTTAAAGTATTTAGATCTATTCCCATCACATAAAATGTTGATGAGCATTGAGCAAGCAGATGACAGTGTGTTGATCGAGAATAAAGATCTTATCATTGCAACGCACGCAGTTTCTGCACTCTCTCTAATGCTTTCACCAATGCAAATACGATGATGTAAATACAGTAAGAGCTTCATTGTGCAGTGTAACGTCCCAGCAAACAGGGGACGTCATCCGGACGTTGCGAACGTCTAATTAGGTCCGGATCTGGTCCGGTTCATAACGTTCGCTGGAGGACGTTCGGAGGACGTCCGCATTTGGTCCGGTTTATAACGTTCGCTGGAGGACGTTCGGAGGACGTCCGCATTTGGTCCGGTTCATAACGTTCGCTGGGGGACATTCCGAGGACGTCCGCATTTGGTCCGGTTTATAACGTTCGCTGGAGGACATTCTGAGGACGTCCGCATTTGGTCCGGTTTATAACGTTCACTGGGGGACATTCCGAGGACGTCCGCATTTGGTCCGGTTCATAACGTTCGCTGGAGGACATTCCGAGGACGTCCGCATTTGGTCCGGTTTATAACGTTCGCTTGGGGACATTCCGAGGACGTCCGCATTTGGTCCGGTTTATAACGTTCGCTTGGGGACATTCCGAGGACGTCCGCATTTGGTCCGGTTCATAACGTTCGCTGGAGGACATTCTGAGGACGTCCGCATTTGGTCCGGTTCATAACGTTCGCTGGAGGACATTCTGAGGACGTCCGCATTTGGTCCGGTTTATAACGTTCACTGGGGGACATTCCGAGGACGTCCGCATTTGGTCCGGTTCATAACGTTCGCTGGAGGACATTCCGAGGACGTCCGCATTTGGTCCGGTTTATAACGTTCGCTTGGGGACATTCCGAGGACGTCCGCATTTGGTCCGGTTTATAACGTTCGCTTGGGGACATTCCGAGGACGTCCGCATTTGGTCCGGTTCATAACGTTCGCTGGAGGACATTCTGAGGACGTCCGCATTTGGTCCGGTTCATAACGTTCGCTGGAGGACATTCTGAGGACGTCCGCATTTGGTCCGGTTTATAACGTTCACTGGGGGACATTCCGAGGACGTCCGCATTTGGTCCGGTTCATAACGTTCGCTGGAGGACATTCCGAGGACGTCCGCATTTGGTCCGGTTCATAACGTTCGCTGGGGGACATTCTGAGGACGTGCACTTTGCATTTTGACATAATGAATAAACCATAGTAAAATACATAAAAAGTGTTGGTGGTATAAAAAAATACTGCCTATGAGCATTTTTAGCACATATGTTCAAATGAAATATGGGGCTTGAGTGTTCGTAAAAACAATAATAAAAAAGTCTGAAAGTAAAAGTGACATTGTCCTGGAGTGGTAATTTGCACCTATGAACGGGTCATAACTTCAAAATAAGTTTTAGATTCATGCTTTAATAATGAGATTTTTATTCAAGTAGGTTATTCTAGTATATATATAGAAACATATGTTTGTAAATGCATGACTTTGACGCGTTTTAATGGGCATGCGCGTGAAGATTCGAGAAACACTGGAGCGCTGCGGAGATGAGTTGCCATGGAAACGGCGCGTCACCAGTGCAGACAGCAAAACTCCGACTCTCCCTGTTTTCACTGCTTTCAGGTGAGTTTAGTCTCTAAAATCACACAAATAATACACACGACTGTTCTTGACACTTCTCTTACTTGTAATTGACACGCTTCTGTTTAATATTTACTTTATAGAAATGGGTTAGTGTCTTAGAAAAAGTCCGTTAGCATAGCTGCTAGCTACATCTCAACCGTTTTCAGAAGAGTTAACGTTAGGCTAACTTTAGCTTTAGCTTTTGTTTATGAATGTTTGGGCTGTTAATCACATCTAATGTGTAGATGACAGGTTTTGATATTTTTGTAAATATTTTGCTTGGAAGTGAGCTAAAAACGTATGTATTTAACATAAAAATAACGTTACTGTTAATCGATGACGTCACTTACACGGCTTAAACTATAGCTCAATGGTTAATAAATATTGATAAAAATTGTTCTGTGATTTCAGCAGCAACAAAATAATTGTTGGCTATGTGACAAATGGTTTGTTGTGTTCCTAGATCGTTCCATGCTGATGCCCTGCTCCGTAGCAGAGTTGAGCTGATCATCATCTCTAAAAGGCACCATACTATAAGTAAGCCAAAGACAAATGTCCACTTGGAACTAAACTAAAACTTCAAACTTCAAAACATACACTAATGTTGTTGGTACACACTACCATTTATATATGTTGGGTCTATTTAACAATTAATCCTGGAGAGAGAAAAAAGAAAATGGATTAAACTGTTACACTGGTTTACACAAAAATATTAATCAGCACAACTGTTTTTAACATTGATAATACTCAGAGAAATGTTTAGGACGTTTGCATTGTAATAATGTATAGTATTGAAATATAAAAATGCTGACTCGTTAGGTCATGTTTTCTCATTAAAATCAGACGATTTCCTATTAATTCAATCGAATATAAGGGAATAACTCTAGAATAACCTTCCTGAGAATGTTTGGGGCCCAGAAACATGATCCTAATTTAAATCTACATTAAAGACATCTCTTTATCCAAGCATTCAATTAACACATCTCATAATCTTGCACTACACTAAATGTTATGAAATAGTCAAAAGTGCACATGATCATCTTTTGCCTGAAATAATATGACAGCAGCTATGCTAATCTTTCTCCTTTTGCTTCCCTGTTTCTATCTCAGGATGATCAGCAAGTTTACTAGAGATTACAGCAGCTCCAGTGTGGATCCAGCCTCTCTTGTGAAGACTTCTAATGACACCAACACTCTTGAAGACTTCAGATGATGACAAGATGGACATACAAAACTGCCAGATATTATCCTTATATTGCACTGGCCCAGTTTTACAGGCAGGGCTTAGATTAAGCCAGGATTAGGCTTTAGTTAAATTAGAATATTTAAGTAGCTTTTTAAAATGTACTTTAGAAAAAAATCATTACTGGTGTGCATCTTGAGACAAAACAATGGCACTAAAAATATTTTAAGATGTCAGTGCAAGTTGCTTCCAGTTAAGACAGTTTTAAGATGCATTTTAGTAAATAAAAAAAATATATATTACAGCACTACTTTATTTCACTTCAGAATTCTAGATCTGAGCTGTAGATAAACAGGAGGGGAAAAAATCAGAACAATATATATATTTTGTTTGACCAGCAAAACATTCATGAGTCATGTTGACAGCTGTTATCTTATCTATTTTTCCAACCCATTTAAAAACAGTCTGTGAGTGCCATCTTTTGGACATTCATCATATTGCATTGGTTTTAATTTATTGTCCTCAAACAGAGCACTAATCTGTTTATTTTAAAGTTACACATTCTACATTGATTAAAAAGGAAAATCAAATGTGTTTTTTAATGGTAGTATTATTTTATACAGAAATAAATTAATTATAATTCAGATGAGAATAAAGGAAAACTGAATCTGAAAATATAGAAAATCAATTTTAAATTAATTCAGGTACAATTACCAAACATATCTCAAGGTCTTTTTTTATTAATTTAATTAATAAACTAATTATATAAAACTATTGTCAATGCACTACAAATAAACTGGTTCTATGCCTTTACTTTATTAATAAAACTTATTTTAAAAATACAAGGCTTAAGACATTTATATTCCTTTAATCCAATAGTAATACATTAATTACATGAATTACTCAAATGTAGTAATACACTAGGTGGTAGCCTACAGCCTGAGACATGCACAATAAAAAAAAAATTGCCTTCTGCATTTTTGTTTTGCTTTTCCCTCCATTGTACCGAACCGTAATGTCTGAACCGAGGTATGAACCGAACCGTGACTTCTGTGTACCGTTCCACCCCTACTTTAAACTCATGACTTGTATTATCTTATGGACATTACTTTGTTGCCAGAAGATCCTCTCCAGTGAATAGCAGTCGCCTCTGGCTGATTAAAAGAATATTTTTTCTACCAACCATGTTATTATAATTTTTTTTCAAAACCATGGTTCAAGTTGGGTCAAGTTCTAGTAATATTACTGTGAACTATGTATTAGTTGAAGGTGCCTGTAGTAAGGTGTACCCACACCACAAGACCCAGAGTGCAGAAGATATGATAGCCGTGACCCTTAAGCATGCTCCACATCGTGAGAAAGCAAAGAAAAATGTTAAGGAAAGAGAATTTTGACCAAAAACTCGCAATATAAATACTTTTATTTCAGGATAATACTATTGTTGTGGTCATATATTTGATCCTCAATGTTATGTAAAACATGGCCTTAATATTGATCCTTTACTGATTGTATTACAATGATCCAACTAAAATTTTGTTACTTTGTTTTAGGTTCCAAGCTTACGGGTGTAATCAGATGTGGAGGAGTAACGCGTTTCAGCTGAACCTGGCAACCGGACACGCAAACACACACGCTCTTTTTTGTTAATGAAAATAAAAGTATTTTGTTTCCTAATATTCCTTGTTGTGTGTTTTTTCCTTGGGTAGTTAAAATTTGTGTTATCAGACTTACACTATAAGAGGATGTTAAAAAGACTTCTAGTGAACGTTCCGTAAAGGTCCCCGAATGTTTGCTGAACGTCCCGCGAACGTCCCCCGCGACGTCATGCGAACGTCCTGCGAACGTCCCCCGCGACGTCATGTGAACGTCCTGCGAACGTCCCCTGCGACGTCCTGAGAACGTTTAAAGAACCCTACACGAAGACGTTCAGGGGACGTTCGCAGTGGACGTTCAGGGGACGTTCTGGGGACGTGTTTTTGTTAGCTGGGGTCATTGATTTCATAACGAGTTGTCCAGATAAACTCGCGCTGTGTGGAAAGATTGTTCTTTGATCGATTTCTGTATATAATTTGTTCACAATTTAAATAAGATTATTTTCATCCTACTAAAAGAAACGATATGAAGTTGATATTTTAGTCACTGGCTTGACTTACTGATCATATGCATAAACAGTATTGAACTATTTTGAGAGAAAGATTACCTGTCTGAACTTGAACTTGAATTGTTGCTTATAGCTCGATGATTTATTTTCAGACGTTCATCGAGGCCAGCTCTGTATTGGCCCAAGTTGAGGAAACAGTCGTCGGTGAAATGTTTGGACCATACATGTCGGCGCAAAATAAAATTAATCCATTGTTTCTTCAGAGGCTCGGATGAAGGAATTAAAAAATACTTTTGTGTTCATTTGTACATCCAACACTGATCAACTGCCATGCTTCGCTCGTTTGCAAGCCATTATATCTCTCGAGGAAAAACTCAAATCGCGCTCGCGAGTTCGTACTTCCTAGCTCGTTTTCTCATGGGCGAGTCAAGTTCTCTGGGCGGGCAAAGCAGAGAAAGGGGAGGTAACCTTTCCTCGTTATGACGTAATAACGAGGAGATTCAAGATCAGCGCGTTTGAGCTGAAGAGAAGAGAAAGATAGCCAAAGCTCGGTTTACATCGATTGAAAATTCTAGACACGAGGGGACCAAATACAGGCTAGGGGAACTAATATTAATGTTAAAAAACCTCAGAAAGTGAAAATTTCATGTCAGGGGACCTTTAATTATTTTCCCAAATGATCTTAGATTTGTTTTTTTCTTTTTCTTCTTTCTTTCTCTGTCAGTGGAACATGAGGAAGACGAGGAAGAGGATGAAGATGAAGTGGAGGTTGAAGATGTTGAGGAGGATGTCATTCTTCTCTTCTTTTCAGGTTTCTCTAAAGAACATAAATCGGTAACATTTATAATAACTGCACACTATAAATCAGTTAAGCATTTGTAAATAATTAATTCCATCATTTATAAAGCATTGTTTCTACATTGATAGAGATTAGTAAGCAGTTTATAAATACATGCTTTGCTCTTGATTAATAAGCATGTCTATAATGTGTTTAATAACTGTATTCATACTTTATAAATTATCAATTTGTCATGTTATACTATCACATTCATAACCTGTTTATTAATGAACTGCTTACTAATCTCTATTAATGTAGGAACAATGCTTTATAAATGATGAATTAATTATTTACTAATGCTTAAATAAAGATGTATAGTGTGCAGTTATTATTAAATGTTCCCCTTTAAATGTAGTTTAACCCATTTAATCCCACCAATCACAAAGTTTTAAAATGTACCTGAATGTTGTTTTAGTCCATTTCCTGCAAATATGGATATAATAAAGGGTATGAATTTAATATGTGCATTTTCTCATGTATAGCACAATTGGTCACAATGACCAGGGCCCGGTTTCCCGATAACGCTCACTCTTAGCGCGCTAAGAAGACTCAAAAAGATATATCTTACCGAAGTTGTTTATGTTCCTAAGTGTGTTCCCCGAAGTGTCCCTTAGGAAGCTTCTTAACACGCTCCTCTTACGTACGACGTTACAAAGGCGCTGTCCCAGGTGAAGGTGCTGAACTAGTTGGCATCGATTGCTCAGGAATTGATTTTCCACTTCACGTGAAGGTGCATACCGGCGTTAAGAAAGACAACACGTTCTATGCAAATGAAACATTCCTCAAATTATTCCAGTAATATTTATTTTAACATAGTTTAAGTTATCAGTAAAATATAGACTATTAATTAAATAATCAAATTGTGATATGTCAAAATTTTTGAGATGACCGATCAAAGCAGGATTTATGTTCACAGAAGCGCGAGCTGCGCGCGAATCCCAACGCGACGCTTCACGAGATAAGATGCAAGTGGCAAAACTAAACAGCTGTTTTACGGTAGAAGTTTTAAACGACGACATAAATAATCAGTTTGCAAAGACTGTATCAATCAAAGCTCACCTTCGGGAAAGGGATATTTACAGGTAAAGATAAAGAGACTGAGAGAAGAGGAACGAGAGAAGGAGATGGAGATAAGAGAGGAGAGCAGGTAAAACAATAGCCTATTGCATACTGTGCCCACAATGAGAATAACTTTATTGCAATGGATTCCTATTTAACACAGATACACATAGCCTAAGTTCTTTGACAATGACAGTGGAAAAATAATATGCCCCCGAGCAAGATCACTTTTGGGACCTCTGTATTTATAAAACCCTGTGTATGGCTTTTGCACTGAATAGAAAATTATATTTTTGAAAAATACAATGAATTACAATGCTGTACAGAAGAGTGCACTATTGCAGACTTATATACTGAGGTTTTAATTACATTATTTTAATATAGACAGTCGGGAACTAAAGTGGGCCGGTCTAAGGCATGAACTCCAGGGCTGAAAATGAGTCCCACTCCGGCCCTGAAACCTCTCACTCAAAGTGCAAACCTACACACCAAATCTACAAAACCATAAGCTATTTCTCAGCCTTTGACTCAGTTTTCAATTGCATAAAACACTTTTTCAAAACACTACATACAATTCTCTACCTAAAACACAAAAATCAGTAACACTTTATTTCGATAGTCCACTTTAGACATTCTACTAACTATAAGTAACTTTTCAACTACATGTCAACTAACTGTCATTAGAGTATTAGTAGACTGTCATCTTAATATCTGCTGACACTTTATTTTGTTGGTCCCCCAACAGACATTCAACTGACTATAAGTAACTTGGCGACTACAAGTCAACTTATTCTCCTAACCCGAACCCTAACACCTAACCATAACCTACCAGTCTACTGACAGTCTACTATAATATACTAATACTCTAATGAGAGTTAGTTGACATGTAGTTGAAACGTTACTTATAATTAGTAGAACGTCTAAAGTGACTATCGAAATAAAGTGTAACCCAAAAATCTAGCAGGAATTTACTTGCTTTCCTTTTCCAAACACAACCAATCAAAATGCTACACTTATTCACCAGGTCACACACACACACTCCTCATATGTGCAAACACTAATTGCTTTATTGATCACTAAGCAATCACTGCTTTACTGTAGTATAAGCCTATAATAGGTCAAAGGTCAGATTACCTGTTTTGAACAATGGATGCCAACAATGGACAGAGACCCCCCACACTCAATTGTGTTCTTTACTGTATTCTAAAGAATATACTTTTGGTTTACATATGTTTATGGTTTTGTTGTATGCTACTGTATACAACAGTAATGTTTGGCCTAATAAATATTTTCTGTTTCTACATTGCATTGGTGATTACAGTGTACTTGTTACCCTTCTCAGAAGATTACTTTCACTGTAGAACATTGTATTGAAATATAGATATAAGTGTAAGAATGACCAAAGAGCTTTAGATTTAGAAAAACAATGTTTACAAGGTATATCCAAAAATGCACTATTATGAAATAAATGTTTGCCATTTGATGCAAATGCTTCATTCTGACATGTGTTTATGACATTTTTGAAGGAGATGTGAGGCATTTTGCATTTTGTGTGTGAAGTTTTGGGAATTGTGTGTAGAGTTTTGAAAAAAATGTGACATAGTTGGTCAGTTACTAGACACCACCATGCTTACCCATTTATAGATCTTAGCCATTTAGAGCCAAATTGTTTGCCAGATTTTAATTAGCCTATCAAAAGTGATTGCCAATTTAAACGCTTTAATGACATTACGAAATATCCTCTGCTAATTACCACCATATTAGTTCTGATACCAAATAAAGTCAACTTCATAAATAGGCCTGTATCCATTGCGAACCTATTTTATTATTAGTCTTAAAATGTCCATAAAATATAAAATCATTGTTGAGACACAACATTGTCAACATACCATAGTTTTACTTGTACTGATGTCTAAAGACTGCTGCACAGTGGCGGCGACTAGCGTCTTGTGCTCAAACAACGCTAAGAGAGAGCTTACGAATGGTCCAGACCAACCTTACGAAAGTGTGACTTACAGAAGATATACTTAGCGTACGAACGTGTCGGGAATTGTGCCATAAGGTTAAGAGAGAGGTTAAGGAATAGGTTAAGAAATACTTAGCGATAAGAACGTTTTGGGGAACCGGGCCCAGAGCAATTCACATCCTTGTTTGTACCATGAGAAGATTATAGCTGCATCAAAGCCCAAAAACAAAAGGTAATAAAAATGATGTTGACAAAGATTTTTTGTACACATTGACTTCAAAGTGTCTAGTATCAATATATAAGTTCACATTTATTCCGTTTTGTCGAGTGTGGTCATGGAATAAGTAAACGTTGATGACAACAATTGTGACCACTGGGAAAACATTTTTAGAATTTACTGTACTTTAAAATGGCAGTTATTAGCAAAAGATGAATTAAAGTTTCACAATGACAAAGTTACTGTGAATATTGCTGTAAACAAAAAGGTATAGCCTACCATTAATTCAGTATCACATTATTCCACCACTCACAATTGTGAGCAACCTTAAAAATCAACTTTTCACATACATCTCCATTCTCCATATTTTTTTATTATTATATTGATTATTTCAGAGGGTTACTAATGACACATAATTTGGATATTTTAATGTCTGGGAAAATTTGGATCAAATTGGTTTAGTGTCTCTGCATTAAAAAGGACCATTTAAAAACACTGCAATGTAACTTACTGTGGCTCTGAGGAGTGGCAGGCACAGTCAATGGAGCAGGTGCAGGGGCAGCAACTGAGTCCAACAGCCGATCCAGTTCTGGTCATTATTTCTTTAGAGAGATAACTCCATGGAAGACAGTGGTTCGGAAGACATCCCCATACCACCTTTCCCCCATATATATGTATGGATATGTTTTATGCCTAAAAATCCAAAGATTAATAATATCAAGTGTTTACTTGAGGTTACCTTTGATGAAGTGGTCACTGTAAATACGAGTGTATGTTGATGGCTCCAATTGTTCCCCCTCACATACGTTTATGACACAAAATTCACAAATACCTATTTTCTGGGTTTTCGTCTCTGACTGCATTCTGTAGAAGCATAGCCCAGGATTGTCTCCTCATTAGTTAGTGCATTTTATTGAAAAACAACTATTACGTATTTATGCTAAACTAAAGAAATCACTCACTTCTTAAATCACTTCTTAGCACTCTCTTTCCCACCAGGGGGGTGTTCCCCTAAGTGCCTGATGACACATGACAACTATCAATAGATACGATTGAGGGATATTGTAACGGTCAGAATGGCCCCTCTAGTCCCGCCTTCTAGTAAAAAGAACCAATTGCCAACTACAAGCCTCTGGGAGAGGGACTGTGTGCATGCGCAGAATAGACAAGTCTTGTTCTAACCTGGTTTTAACATACCTGGAATTACATTATCTGTGCGCACAGACAACAGCTGACTTTAACATCATCTTGTGCTCAAATTGATTACAATTGCTTGAATGTTAACATTTGCAAGGTTTAGTAACACTTTATAAATGATATTAATTGGAATGCACAATCCAAAAACAAGATTTTTGAAAAATGTATCTTATGAAACCAAAGTCTTCATATGATGGTAAGTTAATCTTGCTTTCTGGGATACCCCTCTTTTGTAACACTGACCCAAATTTTATTTTCAATTTTTTCTAAGTGTGTACCCCGGAACAAGTTACCCATAGATACAAGCTTCTTCTGAAAACGTTCAAAAAAATTCGGAGTGTTCCTGAGTGTTTGAAAAGGCACAACATAGACAAAGCCATCTTGGCCTTGTCTAGTATCATCGCAGAGGTAGGTATGAGTACAGACTTATTTATAATTTCAGTGATGTTCTTAAACAGCTTGCAGTAAGCATAAATTATTCACCACTCCCTACTATTACACTACAATATTGATGTTCATTTCCTTATTAAAAATGCAGTCAAATCTAAAAGTCCTGCAATAAGTCATCCTTCATGAAGGTGATAATTTTAAGAATTTTTAGTGATTTAAAAGTATAATCATTTTTGCAATGTGCACAAAAGTTAATGGTGCTGTCATACTAAAAGGCTTTTCTATTATTTTTATCCATCCTCTATATCACTGAGCCTAGGCTAAATAACAGAAACGCACTTCTTTATTGCTGTACAGTCCAACAGTAGTATAAAATATAGCCTCTAGTAAATTAATACCTATTAAAGGGCAGGTTTAACGGTGTTTGATGCATTCTGATGTATTAGCACAGTTGAAGAGTTGCATTACTCATGCTAAACATTGGCAAAGGTTAAAAAAAGAAGTTGCCAAACTCACACCTCCTCTTTCCTTAAATTTTTTTTAAATCATTTTTAACAGAAAACATGATGTGCCTTATGCCTGGTTCAGATTACACGATTTTAGCCCGATTTTGGCACGATCCGTTTGACTTAGGGTGTCGTGGGGATTCGTAAATGACAACGGGCGTCGGGACGCAAGATTCGATCGTATCATCTCGTATAGTGTGTCATAGTGGGCGACAACCTACGTCGTGTCTGCGATACTTCACGACATCACGACAAAAAGACTAGCATGTTTAATTTTTTTAACGGTCGTCCACGACAGGTTCCGTCACATGTATGAGGTTGACCAATAGGAGCACAGAAGCTTTTCCGTACACAACTTTCAAAAATGGCGAAACGAAAGAGAGACGATAGTGCTACTAGGTGAAGGTATGACAGGGAGGAAAGGTTCGTGGAGCTATGGCAACAGTACTCCTGCCTATATGATGTGTCATCGAGGGAGTACCATGACAGAATACAAAAAGAAAAATGCTGGCGAACGATAGCAGAAACACTTCAGCAACCCAGTGAGTACTGAAATTAGCATTAAGCTAGCTAATCATTCATTAAATTTTCCTATATTACAATACTTTAGTAGTAAAACATGTGAACAGTAGCCTAATTTTTTATCAATTCATCAGTAATATTCAGGAAAAAATATATATGGAGTGGGGGTTTTTTTGTGGTCTTTTTATCCTCATTCCAAATAATCAGGAAAAGAGGAAATCAACAGTAAAACTATAAGTAACTATAGTAAATTATTACTTTATTACTATGCCATAGTAAAATGCATGTGCCTATTTTTTTATCAGTTGACCAGCTATCTGCCCAATCAGGTATCTAGGTGAGGCAGTTTATAGTTTTTGAGACTATGGTACCTCTCATTGCATGGCACAGCGCAAAGACCTACCTCTAAACCCACATGACAGGCCAAAATCGCAGCCAGGTAGACTTTAATTGCGGAAAAAGACCTTCCTTTTTCCATGAGGTCTTGAAGGAAACACAAAATATCAGGAACCACCATCGCACCACCCTTTGAACACTTGCCACTTACAGCATATAAGGACCGTGTAGAAACGGCCCTGGCATTCTGTATACTAGCAATCACACGTGCCGAAAGCCCCAGTGTGGGAATTATCAGGCACAGGGGAGGAAAATCATACACTTTGGGCCACGGGTGGGCCAGTGCATCTACCCCGAGGGGTGCGTTCACGTCCTTTAGCGAGAAGAACATAGGACAATGGCAGTTTTTGCGCGAGGCGAATTGATCTACGGTGGCCTGTCCGAATCTCATCCATAACATATCCACTATCTGGCCGGGCTCCACCGACGCGCCCGCGATGCGCCTCTTCTAACTGTCAGGAAGGCCCGTCAGGTTAAGCCACAGCGCACGCTCTCCCACCACAAAAAAGTGCCATAGAGCGCCGCAGGCTTGGACGGCCTGCCGAGTGTTACGGAGGACGAGGTCGTTCACCGTGAGGATCTCCTTCCACAAGGGTAGAGGAGTAGTTCCCTTTTCCAGCTGTTGCCCTAATTCGTCCAAAATCTCCGCCTGGTAACCGGAGAGGAGTGAAGAGACGGTTAGGGCCCTGACAGCCAAGGCCGAGGACTTGTATGCGGCCTGGTGAACTGACGCAGAAAAGCAGTCCATCTTGTTGGGCAAGACCGGCTAAGGGGGAGCGAGCAGCCTGCCCTGAACGGGGTTAAGGTGCCTGGCGATGGAAGAATCGATAGCGGGGGGATCACCCATGCCATGCGCTGCCATATCCTTCACCTCAAGGGCCGTGAGACCGTTTTGAAGTAGAGCGGGTCGCTCCAATTGTGCCTCAAGTGCTTCGCTCACGCTGGAAGGACGGGGAAGAGTTGTTTCCTCGGACCGGAGTGGGTACCAGCACTTTACCATTGTAAATATCCCTCTCCTGCTCGGTGGCGCTCTGTGGAGCTGGCCACTCAATGTTGAGGCACGTGGGTGCTAGCCTGGGGAACGCCAGAGGGCGGGATGGCCTCCTTGTCCTCTAAAACCCCAAGAAGGGGCGCGTCATCTTCATCGCCGGAACTAGCCGTTTCGTCGACGAACGTGAGGTTTCCTGCGAAGATGTCCTCTTTGGGGAATGCGGGATTGGGCTGGTCAGCCCAAATAAGTGAAGTGGCGCCCCGGGAGTCCCCCGGTAGCCCACCGTCGTCACCGTGTCCCCCATCCGAGTCAGAAAGGCTGAGCTCGGCGAACTGGGTTGCTGCAACTTTAAGAGGGTGTTGTAAAAACTTCTTGGGCATCAGGTCTGTTCAGAAGGTTTTATTTACAGTAAACTGGATTAGATTTGAATAATTGTGCTCATACTTTCACTGATTAAGGGTTTACAGTACAATCAGAAGATCTGTGTTTATATATTTCACATTTATTATTAAATTGTGTAATGAATCCGCTCTTTGGAATATTAATAATCAATAATAAATAACTTATGATTGATTATGAATATTTTGGTCAGTTAATTGGATTAACTGGATGTGGCTGAATTAATATTAAAATCAATTAATCAGTTTGTTGTAAACTTATTTTCTTCTCAAGTATAGAAACTTAGAAGCGGAGACCAGGAGACTCGGGCAGTATCTTAAGCAGGATTCTTTATTGAGCACACCAGCTTGTTCGTTGCTGTAGTCTTCAAGCTAGTCACGAGTCTAACTAAAACATGATACATTTTTATCTTATATTCATTTCAAGGGGGTGGAATTTCCTTGAGGGGGGATACATCAAAACAAAGCATGTAAATTAGCTGAGCCAGGAGAACAGGATGGAGCAGACCTTCCCACACTGACAAAAGGCAAGGGGAGGAGACCCTCTCAGCAGGTCATTTCACATGCTGAGACACTAGAACACTAATAAACTTCCTCAGTTTATATTCTACAGTATTGGAAATCTAAATTAAACCTTTAATACATTTGTTTTCCTTCAAGTTCTTCCAACAAACTCTTTGATTATTCATTTATTCTAAGAAAAAGGTATCTTCCATGGCCACATGAGGCATATGAGAGGAAGAAACTGCGGTATGCTCATCTGGCCACTGAAGCAGAACAGCGAGGATGGAGAGTCCAGGTTTATCCAGTGGAAGTGGGTTGTCGAGGTTTTGTGGCGCACTCTACAACCCGGTTCCTCAGAGACGTCGGATTCAGCGGCCAAGAGTTGCGTCGCACAGTAAAGAACTTATCTGAAGCAGCAGAAAGGAGCAGCAACTGGCTGTGGTTGAGACGGAAAGATTCTAGCTGGCTGTGTACAGGCCGCCACGCTACGGTTTCGTAGAATTCTTGAAAAACTTGAAGAGTCTGTTGGTTTATTTGTATAGGTTGTATAGTATTTACAGTCATTACGTTCCTGTGTATATTGCGTGAATGACGGGTGGTTGGGCAGATATTGTGTTTTGCGTTAGGTGGTATGCCATACGGAACCGCTGCCACTGAAACTGCTTTAACGCACCAGTGGGGCTCGACAGCCTTAGTCAATCGGGTTGGCGCGTATGGTTGGGTTGCGGAGAGATTGTGAGATTGTGGTTAGGTCTCAGCAGCAGGAGGGATGTAGAGGTCAGTAAGCTGGGCTGAGTTGAGTGGGGGACGGAGGGGGGTGACTCTGGGACGCCAGAGTCACTGTCGAGCCCTCTTGAGGTGTCGTGGGCTAGTCGACGAAACACTGAGGACGGAAGGTGCCCACTTGAAGACCCTAGAGATGTCCCCTACTCGGCTCAATCCAGACGGTTGTCGTGCTGGTCCACTAGGGAGACCACACTGTAGTTGCAGCCGTCGTGTGTGCTGACGCGCCAAGTACACTGCAGCCGTTAACGCTGGACAGAAGGGGAGTCACACCCTCATATGGAAAGAAGCGTAAATCGATGGAGAAGCATAGTTTACTGTAAAGCTACGTCTTAGTGTTGCTTATCTTGGCGAAAGCCGAGTACAAATCAGCATGAAGTTTTAACATCTACTCTTGTTTAATGGAAATCATGTGGGTGTAACAAGCAAGATGTATATTTGTAAATCCGGTGACATGTGCATTGACTTTTATTAATAAACTATTTTTTTCTGTGTCAATCTCGGCTGCAAAAGTTGACGATCGCCATCTCCGTATGAACGCGCCTATAGAGAAATGCAAATAATAGATTACATAATCAGAGAGTAGGCTAGCCTATACTTTTCGTTTAGAATTTTTTTTGTTTAAAAATATTTCAAGCTTTCTATAGATACATATATTTCTCATGTCTGTGAGGCATAGGCTACGCTGAGTTTCAGTTAATTTATGAAGAGATGCGCTCTAGTTCACGTGCAATTCAAGTGATCGCGCCGGCGCCTCTAGTGATTATATTGTCTGCTATATTTGCTTCTTATTTATTAAATCCAGGCAATTGGTTGATGAAAAATTTATTAAAATTAAGATACAATTTATACAAAACGAACTTAACTTTAAAGAGAGGCTTTCTACAAAACAAAACTTAATGAAGTGGTCAAAATCATGTCTGACATATATATTGCGCATCCTATCTTACTCATGTCAAAATAATATTTTAACAAATATGAAACTAAATGCACTTATTTAATAGCTATAGTAGACCCTACGGACTTTCTATTGCTGCACATTCATTTAATTCTGAATTTTGCACACATAAGTTAAGGCATTTGTTTGTGCATAAAACATCTGCAACATTTATCAAGTTCACGGATAATTGTACGTGCACGTATTAATCGTTATGATAAAATCATAATAAAGTATAGGCTACTACAAAAAATCATATGAGCCCAGAATATGAACACAGCGCGTATAATTAAACATTTAGCATTTTCCACCCATAGAAAACCTAAAACGCATGTGACTTAGTGCAAATTAGAATGTCCCCATATTATGTCGAAATAGCAAGTTATTATGTCGAAATAATGAGATATTATGTCGAAATAACCAGATATATCGAAATAATGTCGAAAAATAACGACCTATTATAGCCTATCGAAATAACAAGCTTATGTCGAAATAACGACTTAATGTCGAAATAACAAGATGTGTTGAAAAAACGACTTGATATCTGAAAAAAAGTTAAATTTTTTCTTCTTCACCATGCGGTTCAGGGCTTCCATAGAATACAGCCTGAATATAATTGCTTCCAGAAATTATTTTTGGGGGTGCTATCGGGGTGCTTTGGTCTTTCTTGGGGGTGCTCAAGGCCTGCTAGCCCAACCCGATCTCAGGCTAGCCCCTGCCTAGCACCGCCCATGGCAGCCGTTCTCCCTCCCATCTGCACCGTGTGAATTGTGAACGCAGGCAGGTCAGTGAGTTACAGGGCACTCCGTCCAGTTTAGGCTAGTAACTAATAGGCCTATGCTGTTATATAGTTTATATAGAATTAAGTTAACATTAGCAGAGTTGTTTGTTTTGCAGCACTGAGCAGTTATTTTATATAACTTTATCATAAAAAACAGTACAAAAGCATTTCCAGTCAGATGACAACATCAACTACTAGGCATGTCCAGATATTTAATTAACTAATATTTGTGAAAATTAAAATGTAAATCTCCGAAGAAATTCTGTACAGATACCAAATACTTTGACAATCAATATATACTTTCTGCATGCAACTGAAACTCTCCTCTTTGGAGCCAGACATTCAGAAACTGATGTGTGAGAAGCAGCACCACTCGTCTCATTAATATTCACATTAAGTTTTAGATGGAAATCTCAAAATATAAAATCTACAGATCTATTAGTTTTGTAATGTACTAGTTTTTGTTTCATGTGTAAAATCCCAGTAATTTCAGTGATATTGTAGCCTGGCTAACGCTAGACCCAATTCTCGTTGAGACTTGGGTCTGGGAACCACATGTACATTTTCTCGTATTTGAGGCGTGGTTTACGAATGCCCGGCGCCGTTTATTGGGTGCTAAGAATGTCTATCAAATGCGCCTGTACGGAGCTCATAGCCAACATAGATGTCGTCATCGTCTTGCTGCTCCCTCCCCGTTCTGTGATTGGTTCCCTAAATGAGGCGGAAATCTGGACCATGGTATCCATACTGCCTTTCAGCGTGAATAAAATCGCGCTGCGGGAAGGCAGCATGGGGAAACCCAGACTAGTGATATTGGACATTAAGGGGAATTTTTTTTTCAGAATTTTATTGTTACCATAGTTACAACCATAGACTTCCTATACCCACCACCTCAGTTTTAAAGGCTCTTTAAAGGCTCCACTATGGCTCTTTGGAATGACATTAAGTGGGACCTAGGCTGTTACAGTATGTTTAATTGCAGTTTTTTTTTCACATGTGCAGTTTGTTGTTCATATTAAGCTACAGCTCATTTCACATTTACTTTTTTTCAAATGAAATAAAATTGCATTTGTGTTTGAATAATTCGTTTTTGACTTTAAACAGTTGCATAGGCCTATTAAACTTAAATTTAGCTTATCCTTACAATTAGGGATGGGAATCGAGAACCGGTTCTTCTTCAGAACCGGTGCCCAGTGAATCGATTCCTTGGAACCGTTAGCATGCCTGCTTAACGATTCCGCTTATCGGTTCCGCTCGTTGCAACGCGCTGCGTTGTTTTGGTTCAGAACGCAGCAAACATGGCATCGAGGCAGAAGCGCTCTAAATTTGGTTATATTTCACGCGAAAAGACGACAATGAGGCGCCGTCTAGAGCTTAAATCAAACTTCATTCACGCACACATATATTAAACACTTGCATACACTACGTAGTCAAACTGCTGGAAATGCACCTTGCATTCGCTGGAAACCGATGCGTCCCGAAGCGCACGTGGCGGCGGGAAGCATACATCGATTTCCTGAGGGCTCCGTGAAGGAGTGAGATGTTGTTGCTCGATCACGGGGGGGACCACCCTCAGAGGCCTGCGCAACGCATCAGGACCTCTTTGACGAAGCCTTCCTAGCCTGAATGACAGTCCTCAAATCTGCCTTCGGTTTGGAAGGCTTCGGTTGAGAGTGTTGCCCCTGGCTCCAGGCCTTCTTCGGGGGAGCACGAGACGCAACACTCTCCTTCTGCTGCTGCAGGCGTGAGGAGCTGGCGGCTGCCTCATGGGGCTGCCCCCTGGCAGCAGACCCATGAGACTTAGGACGACGGCGGGGGATAAGGTGTTTTAGTGCGGCTGACTATCGTTTCGATTCCTGGTACCTCTCGACGACAGTGTTGACTGCGTCGCCGAAGAGGCCAGTAGGCAAAATCGGGGCATCGAGGAGGAAAGCCCTGTCTTTATCCCAGATGCCCGACAGATTCCGCCACAGGTGTCTCTCCGTAGCTACCAATGCTGCCATAGAGCGGCCGATAGCGCGGGCCGTCTCTTTGGTAGCACGGAGAGACAAGTCAACCGCTCGACGCATTTTACGAATATCGTCGAGGGCGACCTCCCCGCTGTCGTCCACCTCTTTGAGGAGGTCAGCCTGGTACGCCTGCAAAAGCCCCATAGTATGCAGGCATGCACCAGCCCGACCTACCGCCATATATGCCTTCCCAACCAAGGTCGAAGTGGTACGGCAGGGCTTGGAGGGAAGCGCCGGAGCTCTCAGGGACGATGCAGCATCGGGCGAGAGATGGTTGGCAAAAGTCTCTTCAACCCGTGGCATCGTCCCGTAGCCCCTCTCTCTCGACCCCATGATAGAAGAATATAAATGAACATTGGGGCTGGAAAGTCGAGAAGAGAAGGGCTTATTCCACGATCTCGACACCTCGGTGTGGAGATCAGTGAAAAACGGGAGACTCCGGCGCAAAGGCTGTGACCGGGCTTGCAGGAAGCGCTCATCAAGTTTACTTTTTTTAGTCGCTTCCTGCATTTCTGGGGGCCAGTCGATGTTTAATTTGGCCACAGCCCTTGTCACAACCTCCAGCAGCTCCTCAAAGGCAGGGGAATGTGGTGATGGAATTTCACAATCCCCTGCCTCGATGCTGAGAACATCTAAATCCTCGGATTCAGATAGTTCTAGCATCGGGTCCTCTCTGCGGTCGGGAGAAGCCGCAGGGCGGGCTCCCAAACCGTGAGCGGGACCATGAGAACTGGTCGATGAATGTTGAGAAAGGGCCGAAGCCGTCTCAACATTATCTGCCAGATCTCTTTGCGATCCCCATGAATGCAAGCGCTGCGCTGCCTCGACAGACGCGGGACCTGATCCATGGGGAGCGCGAGCCAGGCCTGATTCTTCGAACAGGCTCAGGCGGGAGCGGAGCGTTCTTAGGGGCAATGTTTCACAGTTTGCAAAGGCAAAGGCCCTCGAGCGCTGCCCGTGCATGCTCCACTCCCAAACAAACAACACAGAGCTCGTGTGTGTCACCCTCGCTTAAATAGCGTGGGCAAGGGGACGCACACTGTCTGAAATGCTTGACAGTTTTCTCCATCACAAAACACCTTTTTGTTACCGAACAAACAACACCAAATAAGACAGACAGTTTTCACATATAACGCTTGCTGAAGGACAGAAAACTGCCGCTGCTGTGTTCCCGTGTCCTTTTATAGCTTCCGCTCACCGTCACATGCGACGTCACGGCTGACGTCATCACGCAGCACCAATCAGGATTGGACTAGTTCCATTCAGGCTTCAGACGTGAATGGAACGTGAATCGATTCTCGACGCAGCGGAGTTCCCTCGGAGGGGAACACATACAGTCTTTTTCACCAGGAAACAAATTAAGGAAGGATGAAGTTAAATATGTATGGGAAAGAATTAGAAAGGGTTGGAACATTCACATTTTTGGGAGTCATCTTCGATTCTCGGTTAACATGGGCAGATCATATAAAGAAAATACAAGGAAAATTTAAAACAGTTATTAATGTGATGAGATGTTTGACAGGTAGGGAATGGGGAGCAAGTTGCTCTGCATTAAAAGCAATATATGTGGCATTGATAAGATCTGTGTTGGATTACAGAAGTGTAGCTTATGGGTCAGCAGCCAAATCTCAATTACAGAAACTAGATATGATTCAGGCACAGGCATTAAGAGTGTGTAGTGGTGCTTTTAAAACTTCACCAGTACCTGCACTTCAGGTAGAATTGGCGTTAGCATTAAGGAGGAGGCAGCTGATGACAAAATATTGGGCCAATTTGCAGGGACATAAGGATTTCCACCCCACTAAAGTAGTGTTGCAGGAGACATGGGAGAACGCAAGATTTAATGGAGATAATTTAAGTCGAGTAGGTAATGAGGTAGCAATGGAATTTGGAGTGTTTGATATGAAGTTGAGCCCTGCAGTTGTATATCCGATGGTGGCTCCATGGGTACTTGTTTGGCCAGATATTGACTGGTATTTGTTAGAGTTAAAAAGGAAAGAAAAGGATCAAATAGATTTGGTTAGAGCATTTAAATACCATATAAATAAAGAATATAAAGACTTCATACATATATATACAGATGGTTCTAAGAATCCTGAGACAGGAGTGACAGGAGATGGGGTGGCAATACCTGCAAAAGGAATAGGAATTAATAGAAGAACATCAGATTTTTTGGGAGTATATACAGTGGAAATGGTGGCAGTGTTAGTTGCGTTAAGGTGGGTGGAAAAAACAAGGCAAGAAAAGGTGCTGATATGCTCCGATTCATCCTCAGTCCTTATGAGTTTAAGGTCTTTTCATTCTAAGAGCCGTCAGGATGTATTGTATGAAGTCCTTCAGTCAGTGACAAGGATAACAAATCAAGGAGGACAGGTACAATTTATGTGGGTTCCAGCACATGTAGGGGTGAAAGGGAATGAGCAGGTGGATGAATTGGCGAAAAGGGCTTTAAAGAAGGAAAATATAGAAATGCAAATTAAAATAAGTAAAGCAGAGGTCAAAAGTATTGTCTGGGAAAAAACTAACCAAATGTGGCAAGAAAGATGGGACAGAGAGGAGAAAGGAAGGCATTTATATCAAATTCAAAAGAGTGTAAAAATAACTAGATTAGGTGGTGGGCACAGAAGAGAGGAAACTGTAATGACAAGGTTAAGACTGGGCCACTGTGCTTTAAACAAATCACTGAAAATGATAGGAAAACATGAAACAGGCTTGTGTGAGTGGTGTCAGGAAGAGGAGTCAGTGGAGCACCCCATTAATTATAAGATGTGGGAGGTATGAGGTACAGAGAGTGATAATGAGGAATAATTTGAGGGAATTAGGGGTACAGGAATTAACATTAAATGGAGAGTTGAATAAGGTGACAGAGCACAGGTTAGAATATTGTTAATATTGCTAATATTGCTAACCCTAATTTTGACTGGTAAGATTAATCTGAGCTTAGTAATTGACAGTATATTAGCCTACATTTGATTTACCCCAAATACACTTATTTAGAATTTAGAACTTATTTAGAATAAAGTACATATATATATATATATAATGTACTTTATTATGTCTTTCAATTCAAACACATTTAACACAATTATACAAATGGACAGTTCCTTTAAAGACATCATATTTTCCCCCTATAAATATTCCTTATTTTTCCTTCTACTTTATATTTTTCTTTTGTGATAATACCCACCAACACATACATATAAATAAAACAATAAATAAATAAAAATATAACATTCACATATATCAAAATCTTATAATGACACATAATTCCTAATAGTTATTGAAGTAATATTATTCAAATATCAAATATTCAATATTAAATAAGTAAATAAATAAAATAACAAATAACTAGAAATAAAAGGGAAGGTTACATAAAAATGTAGTTAATGTAGGCTAATATATATTCCTTTATTTTATGGAATATTCTTTGATTTTAGAGTTGCACATATCTTTTCAAAATGTATACATTTTGTATACAATGTATACACGTCACAAATGCATAAAACAGCACAAAATATACGCTGTTTGATGGTGGATCGATTTGATCAACGATCGACCTCTAGGGCTGCTTCAGAAACGCGTGCACACGCAATTATCTAGACTAGATAAACCTGGTTCAAGTTAGTGAGATTGCGTGAACTTGAATTACCTTTTATGAAACCGCCTTAAGCCCCAACTGATTTGTTAGGTTAATTCAAGTCGGGTTTTGGAGCTTAATCCCCGCTTTTCTAAGCTTCTTTTATGAAACAACCCTCTGGTGGAGGCCATACACCCAGCCCATTACCGTACAGCCTCAACACCTCTGGTCCATCACCTGGTGGAGGCCATACACCCAGCCCATCACTGTATGACCTCAACACCTCTGGTCCATCACCTGGTGGAGGCCATGCAGCCAGCCCATCAGCGTACAGCCTCAACACCATTGGTCCATCACCCTACAGAGGCCATACACCCATCCCATCACTGTATGACCTCAACACCTCTGGTCCATCACCTGGTGGAGGCCATGCAGCCATCCCATCACTGTATGACCTCAACACCTCTGGTCCATCACCTGGTGGAGGCCATGCAGCCAGCCCATCAGCGTACAGCCTCAACACCTCTGGTCCATCACCCTACAGAGGCCATACACCCATCCCATCACTGTATGACCTCAACACCTCTGGTCCATCACCTGGTGGAGGCCATACACCCAGCCCATCACTGTATGACCTCAACACCTCTGGTCCATCACCCTACAGAGGCCATACACCCAGCCCATCACTGTATGACCTCAACACCTCTGGTCCATCACCTGGTGGAGGCCATGCAGCCAGCCCATCACTGTATGACCTCAACACCTCTGGTCCATCACCTGGTGGAGGCCATGCAGCCAGCCCATCAGCGTACAGCCTCAACACCATTGGTCCATCACCCTACAGAGGCCATACACCCATCCCATCACTGTATGACCTCAACACCTCTGGTCCATCACCTGGTGGAGGCCATGCAGCCAGCCCATCAGCGTACAGCCTCAACACCATTGGTCCATCACCCTACAGAGGCCATACACCCATCCCATCACTGTATGACCTCAACACCTCTGGTCCATCACCTGGTGGAGGCCATGCAGCCAGCCCATCACCGTACAGCCTCAACACCATTGGTCCATCACCCTACAGAGGCCATACACCCAGCCCATCACTGTATGACCTCAACACCTCTGGTCCATCACCTGGTGGAGGCCATGCAGCCAGCCCATCACCGTACAGCCTCAACACCTCTGGTCCATCACCTGGCAGAGGCCATGCAGCCAGCCCATCAGCGTACAGCCTCAACACCTCTGGTCCATCACCTGGCAGAGGCCATGCAGCCAGCCCGCAAGAAAATGCATGGACACCATGTCAGGATTGTAAGGGGGAGTTTGAAAGAATCCTACAGGAAAAGAGAAGGATCGATGAAGTCATCTCGAGAATAGGCAAGTAATTTTTAATTGCTAATTCATTCGTTATGTAATTGTTCTGTACCTATATTAGTGATTGGGCCTTGAACACATAACACTGTTTGAACTATCCTAGAAAAAAGGCAGAAAAGTGGGTTGTGGCGTTAAAAAGTATAAATGGTATGGGAAGGTTTATAAACTAAGCTTATTTATTGCACATAATCCTTGATATTGTTAGCAAATTAGAAATAACACTTAACAATTAAATTATAGCAATAATATATTATAGTATGAACATAATTTAACCAACCCGATCTCACTAAATGCGTCTTTATTGCACGCTGTGTATTGTCGTGTAATTTATACGCTAAATTGAGTTTTTACGTGCATAGGATACGCATTGGTTGGTTAGGGTAGGTTTAGGTGTGTGTGGTGTGCGTGTGTATTATACGCTTGGGTAGGATTAGTGGTGTGGGGTGCGTGTGTATTACACGCAAATGAATTGCGTATCAAATGCACGCAAAAAACTGCGTCTCATATGCACGTAAAAACTCATTTTCGCGTATCAATTACACGACAATGCACCATGCGTGTCATAGAGACGCATTTACGTGAGAACAGGCTGATTTAACAGCACAACAATTCATTATATTAATTATTATTGTGATAGTTTAATGAAAGTGCGTAAATGGGCTAAAGGTGATCAAATTAATCTGAACTGGTACAATTAAGTAAAATCCATTTTCACTCCTTTTTCCTCAATATTAATATAAATTAAGTGCAGCAGTATTAGTTTTGAGTTCTTGTTTAATCTTCTTGGGCGGGCCACCCAAGTAAAGCCTTTGTAGGGGACACACTAGTTAATGGTGGGCTACTTAAGTCTTGGGACATATTAAAACATGCCTATGTTTAGCCTTACATAGGCATTCTTCAGGCCATGTAGAAAGACATGACACCACACGAACAAGCTACTGTATATGCATCTATTGGTCCCATAAGTGCAATAACCATCAGCTGTGGAAAAGGGGAATACTCAGGTATACATCATTGGAAGATAGATGTTTAGAATTAACACAGGACATCAGCTGTAATCAATATAATCAAGGCTTGACAAAAAATGACAAGAAAAAAAATGAAATGGAAATGTTTTCTTGTGACAAGAATTAAGATTTTTTTTTATTATGGTTTGTTTGTCAAGCCTTGGTTTTATTAATGATCCCTCAAGTGTTCATTCTATATACCTCCCACAGACATATTCCAAAGTGTCTCTCTCTAAATATTTTTTTTTCTTGTGGTGTTGTAGCCTATGCAAGGTTATCTAGGCATGTTTTAATTATGTTCAAAAATAAACTTGCCAGCCATTAAAGCTCTTTAACCATTTTATAGAGTAGCTTGGTATTTTCTCACTCCTGTATTGTTTGTACTATTTTTCCCTTTCAGATCCAGGCCAGGTCAGAGAGCTTCAGACTCTCTGCGACTTAATTGGAGAGAGATATTGTGGCAGCCCAGCTTCACCATCAGGCCAGCAGGAGCTGTTTCCTGGGAGCGGCATATTCATCTCATCATTCCGCCTGGCTGCCATGAATCACGCATCAAAACCAAATTGCATGCGTCTGTTTCATGCACTTTTTGATCATTTCTTCACTGTTGAGGAGTGTCAAAATGCAGTACCCTTTGGTCGCCCTGGCAACAACCCCTCAGGAAAGGAAGGAAAGCCGTAAAAAGCCTTGACCGTAAAAAAGTTGACGGAATCCTAAGTAAGTTTTTTCACAATTAGGCTCTGTGTGTTTTTAGGCCACGATAGTGGGAATGATTATATCCAATCATGACAGTGTAGCAATGATTGATGCAAATTCTGCAAAACTACTTCTGGCAGACAACTCAAGCTGCGCCCATGCTGATCAGCTGATCAGTCACATGCCCTCCTCATCCAAATAGGGTGGGCTATTTACCCCCCCCCCCCCCCCCCCCCCCCCCCCCCCCAATAGTAGTCTTACAATAGTAGTTTTATCTTATTGTTATCAGCCTGTATTAAAATACAATAGGTGCATAATTGATGTTCAGTTAAGCACTATTCAGTCCTTCCAGAAAAATGCGGAGTTTTTTTGTGATTGTTGCGGGCAAAAATCCTTGATTACGCGGCACGTTTTCTTAAAAAATGCGATGGAATATGCGGCATATTTATGCAATTTTATGCGATGAAATTGCAGGACCTTGCAAAAATTGCGGGAACTTGCAAAAACTGCGGTTTGATGAAAAAGAGAAAAAAAAGTGATCCCTGTTCTAACTAGGCTACTGCCTTAATGTAAAGAGTCATTTCTTATTACTCCTATGATAAGCAAGCATAGGCTACTACATCACAGAAAGTGCTGTGAATATTTAGGTCTCATCTTGTTTTATTTCAGACCTTAATAAACATGGCAAACTTGCAAAACATTGAGTCAAACAAGTTCTGTAGCTTTACAAAAGGAATATGCTACAATTTCTGTAAAAAATAATAAATAAAATATTAAAAAATAAACAGAGGTAACGTTAGGTAGCTATACAGAGGTAGCTATACAAAACAGACAAATTCTGTTAAAATAAGTGCTTCCAATGCACAAAGTGCAATCTCTTACTGTAACAAGTTTACATACTAATATACTTACAACTGTAAGGTTTTTTAAACTAGTATGATTTAACCCACTGGTAACAAAAAAGTGCAATCTTACAACTGAAAAGACTGGGCTTCATCATGACTTCATCGCGGGGTTTGCAGCTTTTCGATGATGTTCACGTCACGTAATTACGTCACTTCATAACGTTCCCATGGCAACAGGGTGGACCGGCTGCTCGTGTGTGAAGTAAACGCAACATTTCCCACCTTTCTGCTAAGATATATGTGACTTTTTTGCAACGAAAATGCGGGGATTATGAAATCATGCAAGCTCTGCATATTTTGCGTGGAAATCAGCAATTGATGCGGCGAGATTGCCGAGTATTTGAAAAAATGCGACCCCCGCATAAATATGCGGACTTTGGCTGATTTTGCATTGAATTCAGCGATCGCATAATCGCGTTTTTCTGGAGGGACTGACTATTACTATTTAAAGTTGTGACCAAGCCAAGATGCACATACTAGACTTGGTCAAGCCTCGCTTTTTCAGTTATCCTGGATTTGTTAAATTCTACTTTTGTGCAATAGCCCCCTGGATACTGGTTTTCACCACCTTTTGCTGTTATTTTTGTAGGCAAATGTGAGACATTGGTAGCACACATACATGTTTGCGGCTTCTTCTGAACAAAACAAGGAAGTGAGTTTGCTGACGTATGACAACGCCCTTTGCAGGAGACCGCAATGATTGGTCAAAGTTGCAGAAACGTTGCGGTGATTGGTCCAAATTGCAAATCGCACTGAATTCACAGGGATTTGTTGAATTTGTGTTAATAGTTGCGATCGCGACATCGCAAAATCCTGGAGGGACTGATTAGGTTTTGCAAACCCACCTCCTCCCCAGCATCCACCTTTGAGCTCTGTCTTCATGATCCCCTGCAGGGGGTCTGCTTCATTCCCTGTAATGTCTTGCAAAGCAGATCATTCAGGGAACAAATTACTGAGTCAGAGCCTGATGCCAAACCTGCTGCATCCATGCTCAAGGATGCTGTGCTTCAGCTTGCAATGCTTATAAATGATTTGTTCTAATTTCAGAGTTGTCTGACTAAACTGTCAGAATAGAAGTTTAAAACCAGAAATGAAGTTTTATCCAGGATCACTTTATAGCACCTTTAAGGATAACACTGTTGTTTTATTTATATTCATGATTGGCCAAAAAATCTTACTTGCTGATTTGCAATTCTCTGAACTGAAATGGACATCTCACGGTGTTATTTCCTTTTAACCTGAAGTGCAGTTGTATATGGTCTATGTGGTAATTTTTTTGTCAAATTACTCATGACAGATTTTAATGCTCTTGTCTTACAGCTTATGTCCTGAGATGTGCAACTCTACCGGACTGGGAACCAATTGAGGAGGCCAAGCTCAAGAAAGCCTTTGTGAACAAATGTAGGGCCAGAGCAGGCTCCAAGGAGTAGGCCACTGATATAGCTCTTTTATTTTTCTTATTCATTTTCAAGGTAATATGTTAATACAGTTAATAGTAGTAGTAGGCAATGCGAACGCCAGACCGGTAATGACCATGGCAAATTCACATACGGTAGTCTACTGCCGGCAACGGCACCGATCGGGTCAGAATGAACACCATTAACGACAACAACTCCTATTGGCTGCTCCCATTCACCTCTGGTTCAACCTCGGAGTTGGTACATTCCCTTTCTGGTTGTTGATATTTGTAGATTTGTCTTGGTGTTTGTAAAAGTGTGTTCTTGGTAATTTGTTTTCTGAAAATTAAATTTGTTTCGGGACTTGTAAATGTGTTATGGTAATGTCATTTGTTTTATGATATGTAAAAATGTCTTCTAAAATTTAAATTGGTCTCAAGCTCTGTAAAAGTGTTTCAGATTTTGTAATGTTAGTTTGCACCTCCATGCCACCGTACTTTTCATGTGTGTGTGAGCCAAACATTATTGTTCCATGTGCTAGTCAGTGTTTTATTTTTACAATCTGGAAGTGTTGTACTGTACTGTACTGTACTAGTGATGTCCCCACACTCTAGCACCTACATCTGAGGAGTGAGCTGAGTTGGTACAAGTGTGCCTTACTGTAGTTAGCATTCTAACCAAACCCTGTTATTTTTTCATGTTGGTTTGCACCTCCAGGCCACCATACTTTTCATGTGTGAGCCTAACATTGTTGTTCCACGTATCCCACGTTCCACTGGTGTTACTGGTGTTACACAAATACAGTTTTCAACTTTTCAATATTGAGTATTGTTTTTACAGTTATTTCTAATTAATAAAGATAATTCATCTTTAAATTGCATTCTCAATTTGTTCTTGTATTTCTCAAATATACCTCAGATATCATTCTTCTCAGATATAGCTTCAGTAAGACATTAAAGACATTTACATGGAAATTTAACAGCAAAATGCTGTTTTCATGTAATAACAGCAAGTTGCTTTTTTTACAATGCACTATGGGAAGACTTGTTCACTTCGGGTTGCGTGGTCGACCAACAGCAGTTTGTCACTGTTATTTAACAGTATTATACCCTATTTTCGTCCAATGTGCACAAGGCGCGGCATTTTGGATTATCTGAATGAGGTAGGTTTGCAACGATTTATTACTGTATTATCTTTAAATGAGCTATTACTTTAAAATATACCATTTTAAACATCTAATGAAGCTTCTGTGATTTAAATCAGATGCCTCCATTAAATTATGTGTTTTAGGCATAATTGATCGAGTGAGATTGAGCTCAGACTGCCGTCACACAGCCGTTTTATCACAGGTAAGAATCCCTAATTTTCATTCAACCTGCATATTTTACCAAACTTTATCCAAGTAAAAGATGAATGGGAATGACCGAAATCAATAGGTTTTTTTTCTTGTATGGTAAATTAATGTTAACGTGCACGCATTCAGTCCATCAGAGAAATTTTTTATTATCTGCTGGTGTAATTTGCCGCTCCGCGCTTATTTGAATCGCCCTGTTATCAAGTACTTATAAAATAACAATATATAAAGATCCAGTGTATCCTTTGTAATTTTATTTAGAAGCCGGTTAGTGAATGGGTAACATTTGCACGTACACTCATAACGCGTTTGTTCTGTCAAGCATGCAAGTGAATTATAAAGTTTGAGTTTTGACTTATGAGTGTTTATGAAACGGGCACATGTGCAAATCTTTTTTGTCAGTAAATGATAAGTGAGGTATGAACAAAATTGTAAATTCTTGTCTACTGTAAACGTGCCTAACTGCTGCTGGCTTGATCGCAGAACTATTAGCAGCATGACAGCGTCTTGCACTGCATCTGTTTCAGCCATTTTATAACGTATTTTAACGAGAATCGATGGCTTCGGTAGTTATTAACTAGATAATCTATCTGTTCTTTACGACATGTTTCCTTGTCATCTCTGCGGTGAAACATGTGGTACTCCTGTGATCTATGTGAAACATGAAAATACACAACAATGTCTCAAATATTGTATTTCGTTGCTGCATACTTAACTGTAATAGGAAGTTTAAAAAATATGCAGGTTTGAAATCTCACGTGTACAGACACCATAATGGATATAGGGCAGAAACCACAATGTGCACTACACTTTCCTTGGAATGTCATGTTGGTTTGTGTAGGGCCAAAAGTTCTTCTTTACCTGAGTTTATTTCTCATGTCAAAATGCACATTAAAGAGGGACGAAAAGTCACATGCCCTTTCAAGCAGTGTGGTAAAACATTTACTGTTAAATCAACATTTACCTCTCATTTGTTCAGAAAACATAACGAAAATATAGGAAGCCTAATTGACTCAATTACAGCAAACCCTGAAGCCAGCTGCTCTCTGATTCCGGACATTGATGTTCAGTCTGATTCACAGACTGATGCTGATGAAAATTATGAGGAACTAGATGTTAGTCCTGAAAATGTTGACAATACTATGTTTTTAAGGAATCTTGCTCTGTTCTATTTGAAATTGCAAGCCAAGCTATTGCTTCCAGCCTCAGTCATTCAGACAATCATTGAAGACATGCAGTCAATACATGAAATAAATCAGTCCCATTTGCTTTTCAGACTTCAGGAAAAGTTAATGATAGAATGGATAGAATGGAATAATGAATGGAGAAGCAATGATAAAAATGGTACTTGACGATCTTAAAGCTGAAGATCTTTTTACATCCTGTAATAGCCACACATTAAAATCAGATCAGCGAAGAAAAACATTTTTCAAGAAAAGCTTTCATTATGTTGAGCCTGTGCCTATTCGCCTAGGACAGAATGAAGCAGGTAAAGAGTGTTTTGTGCAGTATGTACCAGTAAAAAAAACAATTGAATCTCTTCTTCACTGCAAGTCTGTAAGAGAACAGTACAATGATGTGCACAGTCGTGTCCAGTTGAAGGACATTTTAAAGGATGTGTGGGATGGTGAAAACATAACTGCAAACTTGCATCACGCAGATGAATCTGCATTAGGCTTGGTCTTATATCAAGATGCTTTTGAGGTTGCGAACCCTCTTGGGTCTGGGAGGAAAAAGCATAAAATTCTAGCTATGTACCTCACATTAGCAGATCTATTTCCTCATAATAGGTCAAGTACTGACCAAATGCAACTGGTGTTTCTCTGCAGGGAACAAGACTTTAAGTACTTTGGTCAAGAATTGGTCATGAGGTGCTTAGTCAATGACCTTAAAGACCTTGAGACTACAGGCGTAGATTTTCCAGACGGACTGAACGTTAAAGGAATCTCGCGGGCAATAGCTGGAGACAATTTAGGCTCACATAGCATTGGTGGGTTTCTGGAGAATTTCAGCGGAAGTAGATACTTTTGCAGATATTGTGAAATTGACAAATATACTTTTCAGGAAGATCCACTTTCCAGAGCCACATTTCGTACAGCGGAGTCTTACAAACATCATGTTGAGAACCTTGATAAGGGTTTGGCCCATAGTGGAGGCATCAAGTTTGACTCTTTGTTCAATGAGCTCTCCTTCTATCATGTCTCTCAGCCAGGGTTGCCCCTGTGCCTTGGACATGATTTGTTTGAAGGTGTCGTGTCGTATGACCTTTCTTTATGTATACAACATCTGGTAAAGGTTGACAGACAGTTTACGTACCAGGAATTGAATCGAAGGATTACTCAGTTCAAGTTTCTAGGTAATGACAACTGTGACAAACCGTGTGAGATTAACCCAGGAAGTGAAAAGCTAAGTGGGCATGCTGTACAGAACTGGTGTTTTTTAAGGATGCTGCCAATGTTAATTGGTGACAAAATTGAATCACCTGGTGTGAATGAAGTTTGGCAACTAATTTTACTGTTAAGGGAAATTGTTGCACTTGTTTGTGCACCAGCTATTTACAGTGGTCAGATAGGATATTTGAGAGTTTTGATTGTTGAATACCTACATTTTAGGAAATGCATGTTTCCCACTTACTCTCTCAGACCTAAACATCATTACCTTAGCCACTACCTAGAGCTCATTATTCATTTTGGACCACTCATCCGTTTGTGGACATTAAGATTCGAAAGTAAGCACATGTATTTCAAGCAGTGTGTAAGAAAACTACATAACTTAAAAAATCTGTGCTTTACTCTCTCAGAAAGACATCAGCTTCTGCAGACGTTTCTTCGTGCTGGTGAGCTCTTCCCTCCTGCTATTGTAGCAGAAAAGGCAACAGAGTTTGTGGTGAGTGACTACAATGATGTCATAAGAGAGTCTGTATCTGGATATGATTTTCCGCCTGAAAATTCTTTGGTTTCTCATGAGGCAACTGTGAAAGGCACAACATACAAAAAAAACATGTATGTTGTCATTCATGAAACTGATGAGGGGCTTATTGTGGGGAGGATTGTGATGACAGTCATACACAATACTTCAGTGTACTTCATCACAGAACTTTTCCAAACTTGCAGTATCCCTGACATGGGTGTTCACTGCTTGACACCAATGAATGGATCCTACTCTTGTGTTAATCAGAATGACCTTCTGGATTATTATCCCTTGTCAAAGTACACAGTGTTTGATATGTCTGTAATAGTTCTTCATCATTCTTTTGTCTCAATTTAGAGCAATGTCCGCCTTGGTGGGAGAACTGAGGGAAATCATCCTCAGGGCTTTGCCATCAAATGATGAGAACACCACACAGCTTTTGATTGACAGACTTGTAGACTCTGGATTGGAATCCAAAGATGATCTTCAGTTTGTTCAACAAGACGACATCAGTGACATACTACCAACGATAAAACTGAGGAAACTTCTTAATGCTTTTAAAATGGGTAATTATAATCTCACATCTTCATCTATATTTCTATTCATTTTAAAATGGCTGAAGATGTAATAGTGGGTTGTTGAGAGATGTTAATGGGGTTATAATTTTCAATTCATCAGATTTGAGCGTTGTTACTCAGTTTCACTTAAACAATTTGTTTGCTTGCTTGCACACTCACCCCAGTAGTAACATGAACAATGTGAATAGTTTTAGATGTAAACAATGTCTACATTTCGTTAGCCTCATAGCATAATTGCCTAAGTAATATTTCAATGTCTTTGGAAAACAAGAAAAAACAAAAAATGACTTAGGCAATTATGCTATGAGGCTAACGATTTGTAGAAAAATGGCCATTGTTACCGTGTGTGGAATTGTATCAATTTTATTCTGTATATATCAAGTTGTGTCTGTACAGATCAAGTGGATTTTAACTACCTGTTCAATATTTTGTATTACTCATAGAGTCAGAAACTGTCACTTTGGATCTCACCAGCATTCAGCACACTCCTTCCTTATCAGCTGGGAGCTCCTCACCACAGCCATGCTCTTCTAATATGTCTGTAACTACTGATGGAGAATCAAGCAGTCTTGAAGACAGTCGGCCATCTACATCCCATTTTAGTAAATCGTGGTCAAATACCTTTCAGGTACCATGGCAGCTCATGCCTGCAGAAATTCAGTCTGCTATCTCCTCTGGGAAGAGACCTTCACCACCAGCAAGACGACAAATGGTCAGGGTGCTTGCAGATGAAATGAGAAAATTTGAGCCAACACCAACACGTGCACAGCGTCTTACCATTTGTAAAGCGATTGTCCATCAATATCCCCAGAGCTTTGCGGATCAGCTTCATGATGGCCGAGTTGTAGGGGAAGGTTACAGCTCCCTTTTGGCCCAGATCAAGACAAGAATAGAGAACCTCAGTCGGACCACTAGCTTCCGACAGCACCGGTCATCTGGCAGTGGTGTTAAAAGAGGACCCACTGACACATATGGTTGCACCCGGTTTCAGCCTGATCTTCCTTTAGAGGAGACAGATGTCTCCATTGAGACTAAACGTCAGAAGCTGGAGCATCTCTACTGTCGAGAAGGTGCAAAGGGAGCTGAGAAAGCTGAAGTAGAAAAACTGATGGAGACAACTTTCTGCCTGCAACGAAGCCAAATAAATAGTGTGCCAGCACCTTCTGTTGCGGATTTGATGGAAAAGTGGCCATACCTCTTTTTTCAGAAAGGCCTGTTTGCACATTTTGAGCTTCTCACTGACATTAATGTCCTGCGTGCACTCAAACTTTCTATGGAGGAGTGTGGAAAGAGCATCGTAGAGTTTTTTAAAAGCAAGCCTACCAACTCTGAAGTCAAGTCAATCCTTTCCAAAGATGAACCCACTGATTCATCTTACCACATTGTTCAACTCCTAATGGCTCACTTCATGGAAAAGCAAGAAGGACTCATTCTTCAAGAAAATGTAAGTTTATCTTTAGTTCTTACAACGAACACCTGTATAGGAATGGTTCAACCAAACATGATAGTCCTCTCATAATTTACTCCCATCAAAATATAATATTTTTTGTCATACAAGTTTGAATCAACATAAAGGTGAGTAAATGATGAGAGAATGATCATTTTGGATAAACTATTCCTGTTCTGAGTACAAAAAGCCTTTTACCTCTGTAGAATATTATCAACGTTATCAGCAAGTATCACAATAAGATTTGTCAGTTGTCTTAAATTGTTATCTTTGACAATAGATGTCTGCCACTCCTGCTGACCTCGAAAAGACGGGTAACCTGCCTGTGAGTCCTCGTTTGATCCTGCTTGGTAAGTATATCATATTAGACATGTCTGCAATTTGTTTTAATAAAACAAGGCTCACACAAGTTTTACTATTATGAGAGGATTCACATGTATGTGCTTCATTCTAGAGTTTACTGTCTTTGAATCATGTTTTATTGCACTGTGCTGATTTGAATTTGAGGACATTTTTATTCATCAAAGCCAAGTTTGAGTCTTTACAACACAATCACTACACTTAATTGTATTGTAAACTTTTTTTCCCTCTCGGAAGCTGGCTTAGCGTTGAGTTAAAAATCAGACTAAAACAAGCTTTCCTTTTCCTTTATTTATTTTTATATAGATATTGTAGGTTTTGTTATCTTGTAAGACATGACATTGTGTGCCTTTTTCAGGTTATAAAATAATGTATTAATTTCTCACTACCTTTTCTACACCAAGCTCTCCTGAGATCATAGAATAAACATTAATTTATCCATTCCTTTATGGTCCAGGTGATAATCCGGGGCAATGGATGAAACGATGGATGATCAGCCTGGAAGGCCGAATAATCTGCGAGGGTGTGCAGCCAACTATTCTCTCTGGACTTGATGCATTGTTCTCTTTGTATTACATATTTAATTTGCAGTACCAAGAGGAAGCAGCATCCACACTGGAATTCCTTCAAAGGTAACAAGTTTGGACTTATTTTATTTATTTCTAATTAATATGTTAGTATTAGTATGGTGACAATGGAATAGGTAACCCAAAACTTAAATTTATCCACCCTCAAGTCATCCTAGGTGTATATTACTTTCTTCTTTGAGCCGAACACAGCCGGAGTTATATAAAATAATATACTGGCTTCCAAGCTTTGCTATGGCATTGAATAGATCCTGAGTTTTTGAAGCTCCAAAAAGCGCATCCATCCATCATAAAATCCATACGACTCCAGGGGGTTAGACTGTGTGTCTGATGTGGTGATGAGCAGCACAGGAGCACCACAGGGGACAGTGCTCGCTCCATTTCTCTTCACCCTGTACACAGCGGACTTCAGGCATAACACAAGCAGCTGTCACATGCAGAAGTTCTCAGATGATACTGCCATTGTTGGGAGGGTATCAGAGGAGAATGACCAGGAGTACCGGGAGGTCATCGGGGATTTTGTCAACTGGTGTGAGTTAAACCATCTTCACATCAACGCCAGCAAGACAAAGGAGATGGTGGTTGACTTTCGCCGGAGGCCGCCGGGTACTACACCAGTGAACATCCAGGGTGTCGACATTGAGAGGGTGGAGAATTACAAATACCTGGGTGTTCACCTTAACAAGAAACTTGACTGGTCCACAAACACAGACGTCCTGTATAAAAAGGGCCAAAGCCGTCTCCATCTGCTGAGGAGGCTGAGTTCCTTCGGAGTGTGCAGGTCTCTGTTAAAAACTTTTTATGACTCTGTGGTGGCGTCTGCAATGTTTTATGCAGTAGCCTGCTGGGGAGCTGGGAGCACAGAAAGGGATAGGAAAAGACTCAATAAGCTAGTGATGAAGGCTAGCTCTGTTCTGGTTTGCCCTCTGGACACCATAGAGGAGGTGGGGGAGAGGAGGATGTTAGCCAGGCTGGCTTCTATTATGGGCAACACCACTCACCCCCTACATGAGACTGTGAGCTCCCTGAGCAGCTCCTTCAGTGGCAGATTGCTGCACCCTCAGTGCAAGAAGGAGCGCTTCCGTAGGTCCTTCATCCCAGTAGCAGTTAGACTTTTTAATGCAACATCACAATGTAGGACTGTTAGCTGTTGTTGAACTAGCACTGTTAGCTGCGGATAAGTAGCTGAGTAGTACTGGACAACATTTTGCATTATGTATATTTCTTAAATATTTATTACTTTGTGTCACCTCCAACTGTGCAATATGTTACTGTTATTTATTAGCATATTTATTTGTATATTTGTGTTTATAGATTGTCTGTTTACATAAGGTTGGTTATTATGTAAATACAGTTTTATTCTTATATTTGTATTTTATTTTACTTTTATATATTTTACTGGAGCTGCTGTAACACAGGAATTTCCCCAGTGTGGGATTAATAAAGTCAATCAATCAATCAATCAATCAATAATGAAGTGAAGTGATGGGTTTTTGTAAGAAAAATATCCATGTTTATAACTTTTATAAACTATAATCACTGGCTTCCGGCAACAGCAGTACGCGAGTTCATGAGAGAGTCGAGTTCCGGTGGAAGAATGACCTCTGACCCGACATATGAAATCTTATATCAAAGTCCTTTTCTTTCAAAACGTCTCTTTTTAGACTTCTAATTCATGACTGGCATTTTGTGTTTTGCTCTATCCTCTGCACTTCCGCGTTCATCAATTCTAACCTAACCTTTCGCTACGTCTTCGCCATACGTCCTACGTCATGCGTCAGGTCAGAGGTCACCCTTCCGCCAGAACTCAACTCAATCATGAACACGCATACGGCCATGCCAGAAGCCAGTGATTATATTTTATAAAGTTATAAAATACAGATATCTTTCTTACAAAAACGCATGGCTTTTCTTCTACTTTTATGATTGATTGATTGATTGATTGATTGATGTGTTTATTGGAGCTTCAAAAACTTGGCACTGTTCAGTGCCATTACAAAGCTGGGAAGGATATTATTTAATATAACTCTGATTGTGTTTGGCTGGAAGAAGAAAGCCATATACACTTAGGATGATTTGAGGGTGAGTAAATTATGGGATAAATTTATGTTTTGGGTGAACTATTCCTTTTAAATCATTGTTCACTGAAGATATTCTCCTCTTATTTTTCAGACGTTTTGTTGGAATTAATCCAGAAAAGGGGACCAAGGCTGCAAGGGGAAAAGTGATGTCCAAAAAATCTGGGAAAACCGTGCAGAAGAAGACCATAACCGTCAGTACCAAAGTATCAAATCTTTTAAAAAGACTTATGGACTTTGAGTGGCACTTCATTTAAAATGTAGCTGACACTCCCCACAAATGCAGTTTGTTTTCAGAAACATGGTGGCCTGGTGTGTTATATTTTGTTTATACAGAATTGTTTAGATATTAAAAAGGGCTGGTGTTTTTTACAGCCTGATTTAAACGTTTTTTTTATTTTATTAAATTATTTTAAATAATTAGTTCGTTTTAGTGCAACTGTTTTTGGGCTAATGTTTGCTGAAGCCTCATTTGAGACTAGATTTGTATTTTATATACCGGTAAGTCAATTCTATATAATGTGTATTTTCTTAAGCCATTTTTGCATTTTGATGGGTGCTTATTTGTATGCACTGAATATTACTTGACTAATTGTATTTTTTTATTTGCCTGTTTTAGTTCTCAATAATTGAGCAGAATTTATCTGGTGTTGTATCAGAATAAAAAAAAAAACTTGTCTTAAAAATCCTAACTTGGCTTTATTCCTTTTTTGTAATCCATGAAAAAAATAAAGTGCAGGGTTATAATAGCATTTAGAATTGAAATTATTGGGGTGTCGTTGTAAAAAATAATCCTGTAAAAAAACAGTAAACTACTGGCAGCTGTGGTTGCCAGCATCATACTGTAAAAATACTGTGTGTTACTGTTTTTGAAATTAACAGCTAAATACTGTTTTGCCAGCTACAGTATAAAACTGTAATTTTACAGCATACAGCTGTTAAATACCGTTTTGACAGCTCCAGTATAAAACTGTAAATTTACAGCATATAGCTGTAAAATTACAGTTTTATACTGTAGCTGTCAAAACGGTATTTAGCTGTTAATTTCAAAAACAGTAACGGACCGTATTTTTACAGTATGATGCTGGCAACCACAGCTGCCAGTAGTTTACCGTTTTTTTACAGGATGATTTTTTACAGTACGTTGGACACACAATAATAAGATCTCTTTTAAGGCTCATAATTCTCAGATTTGTCTCATAAAAGTCTCAGATTCATCTCATGTTATTCTCATTAATTCTCCTTCAAATAACCAAGACATAATTGAGATCAGGGGTATACAATTATGAGATCTCCGCTGGTTATCCCACTTCTCAAGTATTGCTCAAATGGTTTTCTCAATTTAACCTCCTTTGTCTTACTGGTGTCTTGTCTCTTTTTAGCTTATGTCTTGCTCCTAAGGGACCCTTAGGAGAAGTAACTCAGAAACAAATGATCACAGAATGATATGAATATGAGAAGCTCAAATTGATCTCAAGAGATGAGATTGAACAACAGACGAGCAACACATTTTTCCTATGGGCTGGGAATAAATGGTGAGAAGTAGGCTATTAACAATGAGATATTATGCAGTTTAGCATAGTGTAACAAAATTACCTCAGGTAAGTTTTGCACATTCTGAAAGGTGTATGTAAACTATATGACCTCCATAGCCTACTACTGCTTTTAATATAAGGCTGCTATTATTATTATTATTATTATTATTACTATTATTATCATCATTAAACTACTATGTGCAAATAGCATTACTGTAATAGCCAACATGTTGCTCCTTTGTCTCATCTTTCTTTCTTTTTTTTTTGTAGCTTGACTACTTTTTGTACACAGTTTTTGTACCACAGTGGTCGGTGGATTTCAAAATCTACCAGCCATACACTCAATGTTTTTACCAGCCACTTTCTTGTTTTTAATCGACAATGTGTAACTGCTTGTGAAAATTAATACTACAAGATCTACAATAGGCTACTTAAGCAGTTTATTTAATCTCAAGTCTCAATGAAATACTGGCATTTTCTCTTTCTCTCTCATAGCCTACACAAACCATGAACTGATATTCATTTCAGTTCGCATATGAGGAAAAAACAATGTTATAGCGCTCTGAAAGCGGCACTAAAAGATGCTTCAAAACTTTCACAGAGACATATCAGAAAGCACAAAACCTTTCTTTAAAGTGAATTTCGTTTTGTATTAATTGTATCTTAATTTTAATCAATGTTTCATCAACCAATTGCCTGGATTTAATAAATAATAATTAAATAGGCCTATAGCAGACGATAGATAGGCTAATCACGAAACGGAGGCGCCGGGGCGTGAACTGGAGCTCGTCTCATAAATGAACCGAAACTCAGCGTATAAGCTAGCCTAGCCTCACAGACATGTATACTTAAACATAATAATTCAAAACGAAAGAAAACAGACACAGACTGCTCTTTGCTTATGCAATCCGTAGGAAATGTGCATTTCTCTCTGGCGCATCTATTGCGAAGACCGCGAGTCAGCATCGTCTGCAACTGACACGGACAAAGAAAAGACTTTTTACATATTCATAATCATTACTTTTGCCGATTCTTTGTGACAGATGCTTTATTGGCAGCCACCCTTACATGAGCGCGTCACCACCGCATCACCAGAATAGCCCAGTTTTTTGTTTTGTTAAGGATTTGTTTACTGTGTGTGTGATTCATTTAATGGAAAGCACATTCACTGAGTTGTCTTGCTAATCAGTGTCTGCTCGTTTCGTTATCGGTCGTTGGTGTGGACGCAAATATAGTTATCTTTATAGTTATCTTTATCGTGCTTGGTGTGAACGGGCTTTTCGATAAGAACTCGGACAATAAATGACCTTAACATTAAAATGAATGGCAAACTAATCGATCAGAACAAGAAAAATATTTAGGAGTGATTTTAGATTCTCAGCTAAACTTTAAAAGTCATATCAAAAACATCTCAAGAAAAAAGACTGTTTTTATATTATTACTGTTACTGGTATTACTGTTTCAGAATGATCAGGACATTTGAATGTGCTCATGTATTTCTGAACACTATGATCCTGTCCCACCTGTCGTACTGCACCACTGTTTGGTCCCAGACCAGCCAAACTACCCTAAAGCCTATTGAGAGGCTTTATAACCGTGCCCTAAAATTTTTAGATAAAAAGCCCATTCGATTCCATCACTGTTATTTAAGGAAACATAAAATCTTACATTTAGTTAATTTAGTTAATCTCAGACACATTAAGTTGTTTTTTAAATGTTTGACTGGGCTTGCACCTGAGCCATTTTGTAAATTTGTGAACAGGCTGGAACCCTCCAGATCAACAAGAGCTGCTACACGTGGAGACTATAAAGTTAAATTTTTTAAAAGATCTTTTGCCCAAAATGTTTTTTCTGTGAAAGGAGCCAATCTGTGGAACTGGCTTCCTACAAATATAAAGACTTTAACTAAACTGTCCACCGTCAAAAAACAAACAAAAGCCTGGTTCATACAGCAGCAGCAGTGTGATCATGCCATATGAAATGTATATCCGTGTTTATGTGAGGTGTGCATCTGTGTGAGTTCGAGTGAATGTGTTTATTTACTAAGTTTTATTGGTGCTAACTGGTTTCTGGACAGTGAATATTGTATTCACTGTACATTTTTTACTCCTTTAATATCTTAACTGTTAAAAGCCCTTCTAGGGACAGGTGTTACGAATTAGCCATTGGCTGTTCTTTATGTAATAATCTATGTTTTTTTTTGTATCTGTCACTATTCAAATAAACAATAAATAAATAAATAAAATAAAACGTTTTATAACCTGCATATATTCACCTGACACATCGGTTAGATTCAGTAATCATTGTTTGATGTTGGAGGATCATCAAACGGCAAAGTACAGTCTGATTTAGATGATTGTTTGTTCATTTATCCGTTGGTGGTTTAAGTAGAACACGCATATTAATTTAGTCGTTAAGTAATTCCGAAAATTTTAAAATTTTAAAATTACTTTCTAAGTTGCGTAGGAACCCTCAACATGACAGTTATTTTAATAATTTATATGGCTATGGGAAACAAATCTCCTCTGTAATAAACTCTAGTTTTTATCAACTTCGTCTGCTGTCGAAAGTCAAACCTTTCCTTAATCCTAAAACTCTTGAGATGGCTGTTCATGCCTTTATCACCTCACGCGTAGACTACTGTAATTCACTTTACTGCTGTATTTCGAAAACTCAAAATGCTCGTCTTCAATTGGTGCAAAATGCTGCTGCAAGATTCCTCTCAAATAGTCGAAAAAGTGACCATATCACCCCAATTCTGAGGTCTCTTCATTGGATGCCCATTAATTTCAGAATTGATTTTAAAATCCTTTTATTTGTTTATAAATCTCTATGCAACCAAGCACCGAGCTACCTATCTGAACTTCTGCAACCATATACTCCATTAAGAAGTCTGAGATCAAGCAATAAGAACCTGCTATTAGTCCCTCACTCCAGACTTAAACGCAGAGGGGATTGGGCATTCTCTTTAGTTGGGCCTCGGCTGTGGAACAATTTGCCCATAGAAGTTAGGATAGCCCCTTCCGTGATCTCTTTTAAGTCACTTTTAAAAACGCACTTGTTTTCCTTGGCCTATAAATAAGGTTGGTTAGTTTTATTATTTCTCCTCTGAGTATGATGCTGTTTTTGTCATTTCTGTTTTCTGATTTTATATTTTAAGGGTGACAATGTTTTTGGTACTCTTGTTTAAAGCTGTTCTTAGCTTTGCTGTACTTATCTGTGCTGTGCTGTTATGCATGGCATTATTGTCTTTACATTTTGTAGTTCTGTAAAGCACTTTGATCAGTTAGTGGCTGTTCTAAAATGTGCTGTATAAATAAAATGAACTTGAACTAACAATGATCCTTAGTTGTTTTATATTAAAGCTGTGAAATATGACACAAGAAAAATAGGAAAATTATAAACAATAATAATTACAATAACACAACAAAAGAAGATGATACACTTTTATACAGTACAATTAATTTGTTGATAAAAAAAAAACTATATTTTAAGCTATAGATAGGCATGTTATCTGCCCATAGATAATGTATTTCTCAGTGTGAAAGCAAGAGGACACTAAACATTTAAAATATATACAAATAAACCACGTTACGGTGTCAAATTTTGACATTTTGTCTTAGAGGCATGAACAAACCAAAAAAGTTTTTTTTTTTGTTTTACATTTATAATGCAACTACTTTTAAGATGTACAATGTAATCCTGTCAAAAACCACAAGATTTCTATAATGAAAAAATCTATAAAATGAAAAATTCTATATTAATTCCATAAAGATTGAAAAAAAGGGTTGAGCATGAAAAAAAATGAAAAAAACCCAACAACAACCACTAATGTACAATAATGAAAACTAACACAACAATGACACAAACGCACCCCCCCTCCCCTCCCCTCCTTTAAGTTGCAGTATTCAAATGCCCACTGTACAAAGTAATGTTTGTTGTGGAGGGTTTAAGTTGGTAGTGTTAAAACTTACATATCTGTTGTGTATTTGATGTCATAAGCTACTGGTCCCTCCATTGTGAAGCCTAAGAAAAAGGACACATCCTCCATGCTACATCCACTTCGAAGACCACCCAGGTAAACTGGCCGCACAGGAATTCTAAGATTACCACCATAGTGAACATAAATAATACTATTTTCTGTTTTTCCCTTAACTCTTTGAAGTAAGTTTTGCACCTCTGGTTCTCTCCATATTGCTCCACTCTGCCATAATTGGTGGATATTGGGGTGTTTTTCTTTATCCACCACCTGATCTAGCTTTGCTTTATGGATTACCCTTTTCAGTTCTTTGGATTTTCCAAGGTAGAAGTGTGCAATGGCACTCTTTGCTGGGAACAAATGGGAGAAGCGCCGATGAAAGGATTTCTTTGTAGATATAACATATGTGCATATGTTTTTCGACAATGTTGTGTTATCCATGTTGCTCTCCTTTCCTGGCCACAGCAATAACATTGCAAGGTAGTAGGCCTCAGTACAGTCTGAATAAGTGCCCTTCTCTTGGAGGACGATATTCAGAAGGTGCAGAAGCTCATTAAACCTCTTTAGGATTGATGATTTAGGCTTAACACAGTAGAGAACAATGTTTGCCAAGATGAAATTGACTTGGTTGATGATGTTCTTAGAATTTTCAGAAATGAACTGCCATTTCTTTAAAATGTGTTCCATTTGAGACCCATTTTTTTCAGTTAGACATTGTAGTAACCCAGCAAATGTATTGGCACGCTTTTCCTCCAAATAGCATCTGTAGTCCTCCAACGTCTGTCCTAAACTAAGATATGGTTGACTTGCTCTCTCCATTTCTTTCTCTTCTCCAGACTGACAGAATAATTTCACATATTTTTTGAAGAGTTCTGAAACTTTTCTCTTGTTTCTGTCCTCAACAGTTTCTCTTTCAATCGACCTAGGTTTTAGGTAGGTGAAGTAGTTTTCAAAAAACTCAAAAATTTCTTTCATTCTTGGTTTCAAAGAGAATAAGTATTTTTCATGGTTTATTAGCTTGGGAATTAATTCAGCAGTGCTCTGATCGGTTTCTTGAAAACTGTGAAGAGAAGTACTGTTTTTAAGAAAATGTAACAATGTTTCCCATTGATAACCATCATGTTTTCTAAAGATTTTCTCAAGAACATCAAAGATGATCATTGCAACATCAATCTCGCCAACATAGCCTGATGTATTGTAAGTCTTTTGCCTTTTCCTGATTGGTTGATTAAGGAAATTGTCCTTCTTTGCAAGATCCTGTGAATCTTTGAATGCTATAGTGGCCTTGACGGCCAACTGCAAACATTTGTCTAACTCCTCTGGAGTGAGTTCATTTGTTTCATACAGTTTCAAATTACTTTTGTAAACCTGCCCCAAAGTGTCAGCAATATAAGTGTTTGATTCCTTTTGTCTTGCATCCTGTGCCCATTGCAAAGCAGAGGTAAAATCTTTCTCTTTCAGGTAGAAGTGTCTCGCTAGAGCCTGAGGCACTGTTGCATTTTTGTCAAATCTTTTTGTGGCAAGTGTTAAAACTTCTTTGCTCTCCGCCAAAGGCATTTCTTCAATTAAAGGAGAAAAGAGTGTGTCTTTGTCATCACCAAGTTCCTTTCTTTGACGGGTGATCAACATACTCAAAATACTTTGAATGAGGATATCTTTGCCCATACCAGATTTGTAGAGTTGGTTGCAATGCAGCAAGTTGGTTGTTATTTCACTCAGTTTAAGATTGTGCTTACTTATTAGGACTTTAAGGCAGTTTTCTGCAATCATTTGGTGCAGGAAGCGAACTGCTTGATAAGTGCCACATTCCTCAACATTGAAAGAGATTAGCAAGGTTGAGTAAGGATTCATTTTTTCTTCCAGTGTTTCCTGCTTCCAAAGATTCTTGATTCCAACAAGTTCTTCACATAGTGACAATGACATACATGAGCCATGTACATATGTATTTAACAGTGCTAAGAATGAGAGTAACTGTCCTTCCTTTTTTGAGACATCAAGGTCTTTTAGAATGTTGCATACAAGGTTTTCTATGTATTTTTCACTGAAGTCCTTAGTCATGATCATAAAGGCATAGAATGTTTCAGGTTTTTCATGATGGCCTTTGAGTTCTTTCAGCTTCATTTGGAAAAAGCCCTGTTCCTTTGTGGATAGTTTGTTGGTAATGAAAACATTGTCAATTCTGCTCTTTCTGGAGCTCTCACTTGGAAACTGTGATCTCTCACAGTTAAGGATGATCACCATCAAACTCTCCTGTTTTTTTTTTTCATGTGCTGCACAGAGTATGCACCGCTGTAGGTCCTCAACATCTTCCCAGTTATCCACTAAAAGGAGAACAGGAGTGTACTTTGATGGTTCTTCTTTTCCATAGGTCAACAATTGTGTGACTTGGACTGCTATTTCACTACTTTGCGCCGAATTATTTTTCAAGACAGCACACCTGAATTTTCGTCTCAGGTTCCACAACACATGCATGGCCAGTGTAGTTCCACCACAGCCAGGGTGATGGAACATGTTAATTATTACACATGGGGATGAGTAACCCTCTGTTGGTGTTATTAGGTTGTGTAGTTCCTCATACTTATCACGTTTTATGAATGGAATGGACCCTGGTCTTTCTGAGAGGTAGAAGTTCCACCATTTCACTTGGCCACCTCTGTAAAAGTCTTCCTCAATCTTATTCTTGAATTGCATGAAAGAATCCATTGTTTCAATCTCTGTATTTTCACATTCATTCTCAGCAAGTATTTCAAGAACTGTCATCTGAGCCTCATCCTTTTTTGTAAGAAGGACTGAGCTAGATCCAAAGGAGGGCAGGTATCTGTTCACTGAAATTGTCTGAGGCTCCCTTGTTTTCTGAATGGTGCAATTGATCTCATTCAGACTTAACTCATAAATACATTTACTTGTGATATCAATTTTACACCGAGTTTGTACTACGTGTTTCCATTGTTCAAATACTGTTAAATCTTTACATATGCAAAGCATGTTGTCGTCCCCTTCAAGTTTTTGGTAAATTGCACAGAATGTCTCAGTGATTGGGCTAGAGATGTCATTCACAGCTGAGTGGAGTAAAAACATAACCACTAATTTCTCCTTTGATATAATATCAGGCTTGCAAATAAAAGAAATAATTTCACTGACTTCCGTGGCACGTTTTTTCAGCCATTCACCATCACTGAAAGGCATATCTGCTTCAGTTTCATTTACTTGACCATTACAAAAAACCCAGCTGGTCTGTTTAAACAAGTTCAGTTTGCTAATAATTGTAGAGATAGTGTTGTCTGTAGTGTTGTACAACCGTGGGTAGTGTATATTAGCCATACGATCTTTGCGATAGTAACTACAGGTTCCATTCTTTTGGGACTCTGGATCAAAATCAAGGACCACAAACAATTTAAGCTCTTTCAAAAAACTCAGATGCACTAGTTGACTGACATGACACTTGTTTGTGATAACAATAAACTGTAGAGAGTTTTCCAGAATGTCCCTCCCGTGAGTGATGAGTTGTTTAAGTCTCTGACCTTGAGAGCTTTGTCCTATAGACGGACTGTCCCTCTCCTCTGCTGACTTTCTAGATAAAGCCCAAGACTTTACATCATCTGTTACTTTCTTAATTTTCTCCTGAACAGACCTAGGATTTTTATCAGCAAGAATATTGATGGTACTTGCCCCAGAGCGAATAAAAAGGCATTCTGTTTTACACTTTTTCTTCCCCTCCTCCTTTACGGTAACTGTATAAAAAAGCTTTTCCAAAGTTTCAGAATAAATTGGGACAACGTCAACTTCAATGACCTGCTTGTCCACACGGATGTTGTCCGGACAATATACCCGAAAGAATTTGGGAGGCCTAATGCATGTCTTGGCAATATTGGTGTTTTCTTCAAAGTGCTCCTTGAGACGCTTATCAAATTCGTCAATGTATTTATCAGGAAATGTCAACTCTAATCCAATAATCTGTCCATGGTCATACTGTGGCTTGTCTCCGATTCCAAAATGGATAGTTCCATTTGTTCGAGAATTCATGCATGCAGCAGCAAACGGAAATACTTCTTCTGTGAATTTTTTTAGGATATTATTCTCTGAAGCATTCTCTGTGTTTGCCATGAGCTTGTACTCATGCACAGGGTCAATAAGATTGCTTGGACCCGTTTCAGGAGGAAGTAGTTCATTTTGTGTATATACAAATGATGTGCTGATTTCATCGAAAGGACGGGGCTTGCACACACGTTTTACAAAGTTCTTTGACACGTCCCATAAGTTCTCTGAAAAGTTACTCTGACTCAGTTGCTCTTTGGTCTCCATTCTGACATTTTTTGCATTTGTTGCTTTTGTTGAGTGTGGCAACAAAGGTTTTGATTGTGCACTTCTTGCCCCATCTCCTTTTTTGTACTTTAAGTCATTCAGTCCCTCCAATGTTAAAGCCTCTTCCTCTTGAAAGTTTAGTGTATCATGCAATAACTCCCCTCCACCTCCTTTTGGTATGTCCTCTGAGGCCCATGACAATGTGTGTTCAACTGTGTGTTCATCACAGTTTTTCTGAATGCTTAGGTGTGGGTGTATATCAAGTTCAGCAGATTTTTCAACTGCTGCTTTGTCTTGCTGATAATGTTCTGTTGTAGAGGTCCCTACTAATGCATCTGTATCATCAGGTATGGCCCTGCTCCTGAAAATTTCTGAGGGCATTTTTAACTCAGACATTTTTTTTATTATTTGAACTGCAGGTCCATGCTTCCAACCGAGATCTATCAAGTCTTTTTTATCAAATGAGAGGAGACATGCTCCTGAAACATCTTCATTGTAAAGAATTTCAGCATACTTCTGAGGGATTTTTACCACATTTATGAGCCATTGGTGAACATCCTCTTTGGTCCAGTCATCTATTTTAAGTTGTGTCTCCGTGTCTGCTGATCTGCTATGTTTGGTACTTTCTGCAAGCTGAAAGAAAATAAATAAAAATTATTTAATATTGACATTCAGTGTTATCATTTTTACTTGATTACTGTTTCTGTCCACTATCAACTGTCCTAAATTAAAAAGACCAACAAAAAAAATAAAATAATATAATATAAAAATAAATGTAATCCCTCACCCAGTGTCAAGATCACCAGTAAGAGTGCCCGTGATTACCACCAGAGGGTACTCCACCCTGGACTATTACCTCAATGACTCCATTTTCCATAGTTCTTTTCCCCGGTTTAACAGCCATGATGGCTTTCAGGTGTTTGTCATTAAATCTGTCTATATAAGCCTATTTCACTCTGTCACTCACTGTAAGGTTTTGTATGTTGTTGCACTGCATTTCTGTGCAATTCTCTGGTTCTCTTTCAGTCTGTCACGTTTGACGTATGTAAATGTACCGACGTATTAGGATCGCGTCAGAGAGCCCCAATCATCTTCGAGTGTAAACAGAACAAGCCAATGCAAATTGGTGTGCGAGATTTGTATCTCGGTGTTATGGTCAAGACTCCTATATCTCAAACAAAGTAGGGTACCCTTACCTATGCCTCGCACTAGTCCCTCTTTTGGCCAACCCCAGAAAAGGGCTACTTCGACGAATAGCCAGGGTGACTTGAGAAAAACAGCGAGGGCTTCCCCGCCCAGTACCCAATCCCCATGGGCCCCTCACTCCTCTCAAACACCACAAGACGTGGAGCTTCCGGTTGATCGCACTGGCTCCTCTTATGACCGGCCAGTCGTTTCATTTAGAGCTCCCCCTGCCGACCAGATGACGATTGCAGCATCTGAGGGTGAGCTTGAACCTGGAGATTTAGACTCGGCTGCGCTGCCTTCTTCTGGGAGAGTAGCGTTGCCTGAGCCTGATCCAGAATTGAAGGTTATGCTTTTCCGGGTTGGGCTCGAGTGAAACCCTCAAGGTTAGACGATTGGTATCACTGGGCGGGCCGTGCTTGTTCTCAGCGTCCCACCACAGTGCCTTTCTTTCCAGAAGTGCATGAGGAGGTTAGCAGGTCGTAGACGACAACTTTTTCTGCCAGAATCAGAGCTGGTACCTCCTCCCCCCTCACTACCCTTGACAGTAGTTTGGCCTAAGGGTACGTGGATAGTCTTCCGGTTGAGCGGTCTGTTGCAATGCAACTGTGTCCAGCGACCGCTACTTCCTGAAGGGGTAATCCGCGTCTTCCATCCAAGGCCTGTATGTTTTCGTCTGTTCTCATGGGCAAGGTTTACAGAGCCTATGGACGTATTCCATGGTCTTGCTGCTGGTCCATCAGGCCATGATGGAGATTAAATCCGATACCCTATCTACACCTCTGTGCCCTCTTGGAACTTATCTCTGGTTCTTACCGCATTGCAGAGAGCTCCCTTTGAACCTCTGCAGTCAATTCTGTCTATGAACAATTATCTTGCTTGCTTTGGCTTCCATCAAGAGGGTAGGGGACCTTCACACATTTTTGGTCGATGAATCGGGGCCGGATATGTGCCCAAGGTTCCTACCACTCCCTTCCGGGATCAGGTAGTGAACCTTAGGGTTAGGGCACCTTAGGGTGCCTATACGTGGACAGAACACAAAGACTAAGGACCTCAGACCAGCTCTTCATCTGTTACAGAGGCCAGCAAAAGGAAAGGCCGTCTCTAAGCAGAGGTGGGCCCACTGGATAGTGGATTCCATCGTCTTGGGGTACCAAACCCAAGATGCACCTTCCCTTCTCAGGTTGCAAGCCCACTCCACTTGGAGTGTTGCTTCTTCCTGGGCGCTGGCACAAGGTGCTTCGCTGAAAGATATTTGTGGAGCTGTGGGCTGGACGACAACACATTCGCTAGGTTTTATAGCCTTTGTGTCAAGCCGGTATCCTCCCGTGTACTCGCTTCCCATAGCCAGTAAACACTGGAGACCCTGCTCAAAGTGTCAGCTTTCTGCACCATTCCCCTCCTATGGACCAGCGTGTGCCATTTCTGCTCAAGGTGAGTTCCCCGTCTAGGCGAACCCTGTTGAGTTCCTCCACACCCTCCGGCAGTCAGACATGGCAGAGAGTCTGACGCCAGGCCTAACACTCATATGCAATAACTCATAGACAGTTATTTTAAGTGGCATTTTGGGAACTAGGCAAGCAGGTAAATTTTTCTATGGACATTTTGGAGATTTTATTTGCATCTTTGTGCTTCCTAAATTCACATAAAAATACCTATGTACCATATTTTTACTCCTTTAATTCCGTTTATAGCAGTAGGATCTTTATATCTATTTTAATTCATTTTATATCTGTTTTAATTTTCCTTGCTTTTATTTTGTGATTATTTTAATTCCTTTCTGTGTAAAGCATTTTGAATAACCATGTATGAAATGTACTATATAAATAAACTTGCGTTGCTTTGCCATGTTTTCCTCCTCTTTGAATATCAGCTAGATAACCAGATTGTTGGAAGTAGGGATGGGGGGAACATTTTGATTCTTAGATGCATCGCGATGCGGACGTGGACGATTCTGAATCGATTCACAAATGTCAAAAAATAAATTTTCTAAATTTTTTTTTTTTCTAATAACGTTGAGGGAACGCAAAAGGCGGAACTCCTGAAGCACGAAAGTGCAGTGCCCGGACAGTCTGTGGTGTGCACATAACAGAGTTAAGCAATAAGGCCGAGCGCGAAATCCAACCGGCACCCTCTTCATTAAAATTTAATTTCATTGTGGCCTATTTTGTATTTTTTGTATGAGAGCTGCTTTCTATATTTTTTAGTTTTCACATCAATATGCTGTAGACAGATCTGTTATACGTTCGTTTTTCGTAGGTTTACTGTACTGCCCTCCACAGAGTGTATCAGTGCAATGCCAGTCACAAAAAGTTAAATTTTGACTGTGCTCTCTGCAGATGTTCATTTACTTTTTTTGGATAAGCAGTTTTTGATTGTGGTATACATTAAAACAAATTTCAAGTCATAAGTATTAGACTCTTTATTATTTATTTGTGTATAAGAGCAGCTTTAAATGTTACTAATTATTCCGAATATGCGTGAGTCCACAAGCATTATATTTTTACAAGTATGCTGCAAGTACAGGCACACATTTATTTTCCGGTTGGTTCTTTGCCATGTTGGGACATAAGCTGGCAAATGTAACCTTGTTTCCTTTCCTCACATCTTAGCTCCTCCCCGTTAGGATGTGAGAGAAGGATGCAAGGATGAACATAGAAAAAACTTGTGGGGAAAAAAATATTATTTTTGAATCTGCATTGGAGGATGCTCCATTTATCAGTCTCTTTCAACCCGATTAAAGGATTATTAATTAAATCTATTTTGAAAATGACTACTGAGGACGGTAACAACCTTATACACTCACCGGCCACTTTATTAGGTACCCCATGCTAGTAACGGGTTGGACCCCCTTTTGCCTTCAGAACTGCCTCAATTCTTCGTGGCATAGATTCAACAAGGTGCTGGAAGCATTCCTCAGGGAGTTTGGTCCATATTGACATGATGGCATCACACAGTTGCCGCAGATTTGTCGGCTGCACATCCATGATGCGAATCTCCCGTTCCACCACATCCCAAAGATGCTCTATTGGATTGAGATCTGGTGACTGTGGAGGCCATTTGAGTACAGCGAACTCATTGTCATGTTCAAGAAACCAGTCTGAGATGATTCCAGCTTTATGACATGGCGCATTATCCTGCTGAAAGTAGCCATCAGAAGTTGGGTACATTGTGGTCATAAAGGGATGGACATGGTCAGCAACAATACTCAGGTAGGCTGTGGCGTTGCAACGATGCTCAATTGGTACCAAGGGGCCCAAAGAGTGCCAAGAAAATATTCCCCACACCATGACACCACCACCACCAGCCTGAACCGTTGATACAAGGCAGGATGGATCCATGCTTTCATGTTGTAGACGCCAAATTCTGACCCTACCATCCGAATGTCGCAGCAGAAATCGAGACTCATCAGACCAGGCAACGTTTTTCCAATCTTCTATTGTCCAATTTCGATGAGCTTGTGCAAATTGTAGCCTCAGTTTCCTGTTCTTAGCTGAAATGAGTGGCACCCGGTGTGGTCTTCTGCTGCTGTAGCCCATCTGCCTCAAAGTTCGACGTACTGTGCGTTCAGAGATGCTCTTCTGCCCACCTTGGTTGTAACGGGTGGTTATTTGAGTCACTGTTGCCCTTCTATCAGCTCGAACCAGTCTGGCCATTCTCCTCTGACCTCTGGCATCAACAAGGCATTTCCGCCCACAGAACTGCCGCTCACTGGATGTTTTTTCTTTTTCTGACCATTCTCTGTAAACCCTAGAGATGGTTGTGCGTGAAAATCCCAGTAGATTAGCAGTTTCTGAAATACTCAGACCAGCCCTTCTGGCACCAACAATCATGCCACGTTCAAAGTCACTCAAATCACCTTTCTTCCCCATACTGATGCTCGGTTTGAACTGCAGGAGATTGTCTTGACCATGTCTACATGCCTAAATGCACTGAGTTGCCGCCATGTGATTGGCTGCTTAGAAATTAAGTGTTAAGGAGCAGTTGGACAGGTGTACCTAATAAAGTGGCCGGTGAGTGTAAATATTAAATATTTTTAGTAAACAACAACATACCTTTATATGTTCTGGATCATCTGATCCTTCGGCTTTCTCCATCTCTACTATTTAGCCCTTTGTTATGTCATCTTTAGCATGCTGAAAGAAAAATTAAATGCATGTTGGTTGCCTTTTTAATGCATAAATAAGGAAAAAAACATACAAGCAATATACCATAAGTGTATTATATATATTTTAAGGCGTTTTCGCCTTTTAGAGAGAGAGAGAGAGAGAGAGAGAGAGAGAGAGAGAGAGAGAGACACCAAATTTCAAATACAAGAGACCAGGAAAGGTCCACGTGCTGGGTCTTGCCCACGAGGCTATCGTGGTGTGATATCTTTGAGTAAAAACTATAGGCTCATTAATACCCTTGGTACCCTCTAAGTACTAAAAATGTACATTATTACATAAATAAAACTTAGTGGTAACGCTTGCTTTTACTGTCCTGTTACCCATGTACATACTATGTACTTATTATAGTAATTACAATTACTGGGTAATAAATAGGTACTAACCCTGAACCTACCCCTAAACCTACCCCTAACCCATGTACTTACCTTATATTAGCCAGTACTTTCTAGGTAAGTACACTGTAAGTACACGTAAATACTGTACTGTAAAAGGAAGCGTTACCAAGTTAGCTATACTTTGTACAAAATACTATTGTATACTATAATGTATTTTGAAAGTATACTTTCAATGCATTGTTACAATGATAATTTTTAGCACAGTTAGGATATACCTAATATATATAAAACTGAATTTTCACTTCAAGTATATTTTTTAAAAATACACTTTTAATATATTTAAAGAGTGTAACATTTTTGTTGATTTCCATTACACGAGAGTAGATGTTAAAACTTCATGCTGATTTGTACTCGGCTTTCGCCAAGATAAGCAACACTAAGACGTAGCTTTACAGTAAACTATGCTTCTCCATCCATTTACGCTTCTTTCCATATGAGGGTGTGACTCCCCTTCTGTCCGGCGTTAACGGCTGCAGTGTACTTGGCGCGTCAGCACACACGACGGCTGCAACTACAGTGTGGTCTCCCTAGTGGACCAGCACGACAACCGTCTGGATTGAGCCGAGTAGGGGACATCTCTAGGGTCTTCAAGTGGGCACCTTCCGTCCTCAGTGTTTCGTCGACTAGCCCACGACACCTCAAGAGGGCTCGACAGTGACTCTGGCGTCCCAGAGTCACCCCCCTCCGTCCCCCACTCAACTCAGCCCAGCTTACTGACCTCTACATCCCTCCTGCTGCTGAGACCTTACCACAATCTCACTATCTCTCCGCAACCCAACCATACGCGCCAACCCGATTGATTAAGGCTGTCGAGCCCCACTGGTGCGTTAAAGCAGTTACAGTGGCAACGGTTCCGTATGGCATACCACCTAACGCAAAACACAATATCTACCCAACCACCCGTCATTCTATACTATACAACCTATACAAATTGTATAGTATACTATACAACCTATACTATACAACCTATACAAATAAACCAACAGACTCTTCAAGTTTTTCAAGAATTCTACGAAACCGTAGCGTGGCGGCCTGTACCTTGCCAGCTAGAATCTTTCCGTCTCAACCACAGCCAGTTGCTGCTCCTTTCTGCTGCTTCAGATAAGTTCTTTACTGTGCGACGCAACTCTTGGCCGCTGAATCCGACGTCCCTGAGGAACCGGGTTGTAGAGTGTGCCACAAAACCTCGACAACCCACTTCCACTGGATAAACCTGGACTCTCCATCCTCGCTGTTCTGCTTCAGTGGCCAAATGAGCATACCGCAGTTTCTTCCTCTCATATGCCTCATCTACAGCATCCTCCCATGGCACTGTCAACTCTATCAGTTGAACAATGCGTGCTGATCCAGACCACAAAACAATGTCTGGTCGTAGGTTAGTGGTGGCAATCTCAGGTGGAAAAATAAGCCGTTGATCAAGATCAGCCAGCATCTTCCAGTCCCTAGCAGCTTCCAGTTGTCCTGGCCGAGAATTGGTGTTAACACCTTTTCTTGGTGGTTGCTCGCCTGGGCGGAGGAATGTTGTCTTCTGCGTGTAATGTTTTGCTAGAACATGCGGCAACTTATTGGTCATACTACGCTTGCCTTCCAATGCTAAAGCCAAACATCTCAGTACTTGGTCATGGCGCCAAGTAAACCGACCTTGGCTAAGAGCCACCTTACATCCTGTCAAAATGTGCCTTAATGTGGCAGGTGATGAACACAAAGGACAAGAGGGATCCTCTCCTACCCAGAGGTTTAGGTTCTGCGGTGATGGGAGAACATCATATGTTGACCTAATAAGGAAACTGATCCTACTCTCTTCCATTGACCAAAGGTCTTGCCAGCCCATTTTGCGTTGTTCCACACTCTCCCATCTCATCCACTCTCCCTGCTTGGCCTGGGAAATGGCCTTTATACTCCTCATCCTCTCCTCCTGCTTTCGCACCTCCTTGACTACCAGCTTCCTCCTTTGAGCTGGGCCTGCCTTGTGCCATTTAGGAGGAGCTAACCTGAGCCCAAAACCCCCTCTTCCATGCTGTACCTGTCCCAAGATATCCCCTATTTGAAGGTCAGCCTTTGCCTCTACTACAGATTTCTTTGCTGACCACTTTCTACCAGTTTTTAACACAGGGGCTGCCTCCCTTACACATTTGTCACGTGACTCTACTAATGTCATTTCCAGTCTGACCTTGGCACACTTAAACTCCTCGGTTAAAGCAGAGACAGGCAGCTGCAATATTCCTTTACTATAAAGTCCCACTCTGCTGAGGCAGCGTGGAACTCCCAACCATTTCCTGATGTATGAACTTATTAACGCTTCCAGCTTATCCACTGTTGTCAAAGAAACCTCGTACACAGTCAGTGGCCACAGCAACCTCGGCAGTAGACCAAACTGAAAGCACCAGAGTTTTAGTTTGCCTGGTAGAGCACAGCTGTTTATGCTCTTCAACCCTTCCACTGCTTGTTGTCTAACTTCTCCCACTCGAACTGTGTCCTTTAGATCTCCATCGTACCATCTCCCAAGACTTTTCACTGGCTTCTCAGAAACTGTTGGTATTGCCTCACCATTAATGAAGAATGTTTTATCTACTACCTTTCCTTTAACTATGGAGATGCTCCTTGATTTAGAGGGCTTAAATTGCATTCGTGCCCATTCAATATTATCTGTTAACTTCCCCAATAACCGATTAGTGCAGGCTACTGTTGTAGTCATGGTTGTCATGTCATCCATGTATGCTCTGATTGGTGGTAGTCGCAACCCAGAAGCCAAGCGCTCTCCTCCTACTACCCATCTTGATGCCCTAATGATTACTTCCATTGCCATGGTAAAAGCCAGTGGAGAAATTGTGCATCCTGCCATTATTCCAACCTCTAAGCATTGCCATGCAGTGCTGAATTTTGGAGTTGAAAAACTAAATTGCAAATCTCCAAAATAGGCTTTCACTAAATTTGTTATTGACATTGGTACTCTGAAAAAATCAAATGCTGCCCAAAGAAGCTCATGTGGCACTGAACCATATGCATTGGCCAAATCCAGGAATGTCACATGGAGCTCCTTCCTCTCCTTTTTAGCTGACTGAATTCGTTGCCAGATAACATTGATGTGTTCTAAGCATCCTGAGAACCCTGGAATGCCCGCTTTTTGAACTGAAGTGTCAATGAAGCCATTCTTTAATAGGTAGGTGGACAATCTCTGGGCAATAATGCTGAAGAAAATCTTACCTTCAACGTTTAATAGTGAAATAGGACGAAACTGACTGATGCTTGTAGCATCTTTTTCTTTAGGTATAAAGACTCCACCTGCTCTGCGCCATGCTCTAGGTACAACCTGTTTTTCCCATGCCACTTTTAACAATTTCCACAGAATTCGCAGAACTCCTGAAGCACTCTTGTACACTCTGTACGGAACTCCATTAGGCCCTGGAGATGATGAAGCCCTTGCCTTTCTCACAGCCTGCTCTACCTCTTTCCACTTAGGTGCACAGACCTCCATTTGGTATTCTGGTGGGTTGATAGGTGGTATGTCTGATGGAATTGACATATGCTCATGCCTTTTTGCATCTGTATGCGTTTCCTCCAAATATCTCTCTAGCTCAACTCTAGATGCTTTTAAAGTGCCATTCTTCTCACTGGTGAATAACTTCTTTACGAATTTGAATGGGTCTTTATAGAAATTAGCCCTTGCACGTTCCTTCTTTTTGTAGCGTTTCCCTAGACGCTCAGCTCTGCGTAATGTTGCCAGCTTATCTTTTATGTCCCTTTGTAAGAGATTGAGTCCCTCCTTCTGACTTTGTTCTGCTCTTTTCCATTGCTTCCTCAACTGTCTCCTTTCTCTAACTAACCCTTCAATTTTCTGCTGCCGTCTAGACATTCCAGGAGCAGTTTGTACTTTTTCCTTCCTTTTTTCCACACCAAACCTCTCACTTCCATATGCGTAAATGATGTCCCCAAATTTATCCAGCTTCTTTTCAACTGTACCAGTTAATCTTTCCAATGCAAAGCATAGATCTGTGTTTACCGTATCCCATGCAGTTTTCTCACAAGCTCTTGGCCATCTAACTCCAGGCCTATGCCCGTTGAGGTTCTTTTCTCTCTTATGCTGGTTAGTCTGACCGGTTTCACAAGTATGAATATGTTCATCACTAACTGTGCAAGCCCTCCTCTCCTCTATGACAGGGGTGCTGATATCCTGCGAGCTGTGGTTTGCTTCCTGTCGCTGGATTTCATTCGACTGACTTGACTGACTTCGTAAGAAGTACTGATCAATGCGAGGCCCTTGTCCCTTCTCCCTCAAGCATTTCATTTTCCCTTGATGAACCTTCAAACCCCTGACCGTTGTCGCCTTGCTCCAGCCACAGACACAAACTTGGAGTTCAATGACTTTACTAACTGCAGATCTTGAACTAGTCTTACTCTCCATACTCATATCCGTTTCCATTCCTAAGTCGTTAGTATATTTGCAATGTACTATTGAAAAAGGGAATATATTTCAAATACAATAAAGTATACTTTTTGTCACTAGGCTGAAAGAAGAATTTTATACACCTAGGATGACTTCAGGGTGAGTAAATCATGGGCTAATTTTCAATTTTGGGTGAGAACTATTCCTTTAACCACAGCCCACTGGACCACTCGGATCAATTTTAAAACATTTAAAAAGTAAGTAATGGAAAGATTGCGTTCAGGTTATGATGTTAATACTAAATCAAACCAGGAGAGGTCGCTATTTCCAGCTGATCCCCGTAGTAATTACAGATTAGGACGGTGGTTCTCAAACTGGAGGACGTGAGGTGACAGAAGGGGGTATGTGAACAAAATGCTGAGTTTTGTCGTTCATTTAATTCTACTGCACCTTATAATAACATTAAAACTGAGCATTTATTTCTAGCAGGTAAAATGCTGTAAATACATGACATCCAATCAAATTACCTCATCTTTCGTATTCAAAATTCACTGCATCGCACAATCCACACAAATCCAGCAACATTACTGCCATTCTTGACAATGTACCTTTGTAAAAGTGCACATTGGGGATTTAGCACTTATAGCATGAAGACCAAATGCTGAATAGACACAAACTGTGCATAGAGATACATTTACGAATAAAACTATCTTCACTACAAAAACATACTCTTTGAGGTCTTGTTTTTAATGTCGATCATATATTATAAGAGCAAGAATGCATTGTTTCCCGAATATCCATACGATTGCAAATGTGACACTGATTTTATACAATAGTTCAGCAAACGATAGGGTAATATTAAGTGATGTTCATTTTAAACACAGTAGGCTATTGTCAGTATTTTTGCAATGAAATACTAGTTCCAAAGAAAGCCACAGCAGAACTACGGCACATTTGGTTTGTTTGGAAAAGAAATCTGTAATGTACGATTTTAATGTAAATTGCCACTACTGCACTGCTCACAAAAGCCGCTTTTCCACAGTCGGACCGAACAGTTCTTAGAATGGCAAGGAACGGTTCCAGTTGTATTTTCACTGGTACGTCACGATTACATACCGCTCTGGACCCGGAATTAGGCAACCGTGTCGCTATAATGCGTGTAGTGACATCGCCACTCAGGATTGGCCGGTTAACGATTAACCGGCTGCCAGTATCTTGGTAGCTTGTTAAACGTGCTATTTGAGCAATGTGAACAGAAATTAATAATACACTGAAAATAAATATCTGATCATCCTCCATAATGCTATTTACATCGCATAAAATCATATCAATAAAATCTTTAAAAATAAATGACAATGACATGACAAATAATTATACAATTTACTTTTTATTAAAGGAAATCAATGAGTAAAATGGTGTTAAAGGATTAGTGTGGATTAGTAATCTGGCCGCTTGGTGTGAAGGAGAAAAAAAAATGTTGGCCCTCTCTGATGTAGAGGGAGAGAAAAAAACAACCTTGGGAGGAGCCAGACAATAGGCAGAGTTTCTCGTCCACTATATAATAGCAAAGCAAACTGTCAAATTATCCTCCATTGCACAAAGTGTTATGGGCAATATTACCTCATTGTTAACACTGGGTGCGACAAAACCAAATAGATTCCATTATTACCAACAAGGCTGTTCAAACTGTAAGAGTCCGTTGACGGACCTCTGACGAACGTGTACAGGCTCGTTGATTATAATGTGGCTATAAGTTATGTTGTGTTGAAACGCGCCTCTTGCGTCCGGTGCAAACAGGGCGTTGGCCAAAAGAATGTGCACGGATCCACGGTGACAAAAAGGAAGCTATAATAATAATAATATACATTGGAATAATATGCACATATTATTATTTAAATTGTGTAAGATTGGATGGAGGATGAGAATTTGTGCGTCAGGTGCTTCCCTTAGAATTTATTGTTCCAGGCAAAGAATCTTCAGATCTGTACCTTAAAAAGTACACAAAGGCAGTGACAAGTTTTGTAAAAAAAAAATTATTCTACTGAGAATGGGTGAAGCATGACATTATAAAAGCCGTTCTCTCTTAAGTTTCTACAGTGAAGTGGACTAACACCTTTCATGTTTATGAATGTTTAGCATGAAGCCGAGTTTACTTACCTTTACATGTGTTTAAAGATCCTTCCTCCGCTGAAGTTGATCCCCATTGGAAAGGAGCTTTACTTACATTTAACTTAAGTATTGTGGTGAGACGTTGTTTCTTCTACTTCCACTGAAAACCTTACAAAAAACATTTCTGTGATTTGCCTGTGACCTGCACAACAAGGTTTGCCTTTCAACAAAGGCTTCCTGCTTCCTGAACACTTACAACCTGTCAAACTGGTCTAACACTTTCACTATAAATTCAAGCAGGAGTGGCCAATGTTTCCCAACCTTTTTTTATTTTTAAGGGTACAATTTTGATAAGGAAAAAACACCACTATATAAAAAATATAACAAAACTGCACAAACATGCATTGCTTCATATGGTGGCGGCCATCTTGGATTATAGAATTTTCATGAAAAGTCACATGTTTAAATGATAAAATGCAGCACTACTTTCCCCCCAAAATGTCCCTCACCTTCTGTATGCTATATTGCACAATACTGAATGCTCTGGTAAATATTAAATAGTAAACAAACTGTGTAAATCATTACTAATAAATGGTAGAAACAAACCGAATGCATGTAGCGGTTGGCCTTTTGTTGTAGAGATTTTCCATTTACTACATACTAGGGGTGACCCCGAATAGTCGAAGATTCGATGCATCGATAGGAGGAGCCTGATTCGACTGCCAATCTCTGTATCCGCGCACACAATTTGAAAAGACTCAAACGGACACAGAGACACAGACAGAGTGGCTGGATTTTTCTCTCTCGATCAGGGAGGGTACAAGTGATTTCAAATCATTTCAGCCGGTTCTAATTTGATTTTTGGATGCTGTCAACATGTTTAGCTAAACCGCCACTACAGTTTAGCGTGTAGGCTATTGTTGTTTATGCAGTTAAAAAGACAAAGTTGACAATTCTGGCTATAGTTTCGTTATTTTTATAATTTCTTTATTTTTACTTAATTTTTTTAAGCTTTATTGATGCCATAATATAGATAATATAGATAATAGATAGATAATATTAATAATAATAATAATATTCTAATGCAAATACTCGCTGACGTTGACAATATTGCTCTGATAAAATGGCTCACTCGCACACCAGCTCCGCTTTTGTTCTCACTGATTCAATGCGCTCTAGCTCTAAGATTTTGTATAAAAAAGCATGATGTTTTTTTGAGTCGGGGATAAAGTATGACATGTCTGCCATCTAGTGGAGGGGAGGATGAATGAAAATAAATCACATATGCACAAATGAGTAAAGACACATTTTTGCTCAATTTAAGTGTGTTTATTCCCTTTGCATTTTTGCAATCTTTAGAGTGTAATATCCAGACTTTAACCCTCTGGGGTCTGATGTGTTTTTGGGGCCCTTGAGATGTTTTGACATGCCCTGACATTTGTGCTTATTTCAGCTACTTAAAACATACCATTTGCCAACATATAAATTTGCTGTAATCAGCACAAACTCTGCTACAATAATATGTGAGCAAAATGGATGTACATATTTGGATTTTATCGAAAAAAAATATTATGCGTGGTTAGTACGTTTTGGGGAAAAAAATGTCACCGCAATAAGGCCATTTAACACATACTAAATAGTTGTCCACAATACTTTTGAGTTACTATTCTTGTAGGCTAGAATTTTTACTTCAAAATGAAGTGAAAATCATTCTGACCACTCTTTCACAAACAACAATATAACGATTTAAATTTCTTACGTCAGTTTTTGGGTCAGCACTGCTGTATGCGTGGTAGTGTGAATGACCATGAATATTAATGTGATTTACACCCGGGAAGACTAAAGACACTCCCCCAATGGCCCATCAAGGTGCTGTGAGGCAGCCTGAACTAAGAATGATTCACTGATGAATAAAAAGTTTAAAAGAACAGCATTTATTCAAAATAGAAATCTTTCCTAAGAACATAAAGACTTAAAGTCATTCCTATCACTTAACACATCCTTTCAAAAAAACAAACATAAAAAGACCAAACTTGGTTTTTTTTATCAAAAAAAATATGTTATTCAAAGAATCCTAAAAAAACTATCACAGGTTAAAAAAATTAAGCAGCACAACTGTTTCCAACATTAATTTAAAAAAAATCATATCAGAATGATTTCTGAAGGCTGGTGGTTAGTTAGGTAGCGGTACATCTCACTGATGCTGACATCTGTCCATTTATATTTGCAGCCTTTTGCAGTTGCCTTGGCAGCCTGGGCATTGGTGTTGTGGCACAGAGTTGACACAGCACTTTCTGAAAAAAATAGTTTGCATAGACTCATGGGCGAATGCGAGTCTACAGAGCTCAGTTGCGGTCTAGTTTCCCTTGCAGGAAGGAATCGCAGTAACAGTCTCTGTTTTCCATGACTGACTGACTGCCTGTTGCTCGCCTGCTTGTTTGCCTCGGCTCTCTTCGGAACTGTTTGGACATGTTCATTGTCACATCTGTTATAAAAAAGAAGAAAGAAAAAGTGTGAGCATGCTGATAACACAATCAAAGAAACTGTATTATTATCATTATCAATCACTAATTGCCATTGATAAAAAAATTTTTTTTTTTGTAATTTCACACAAGAATAGGAACTTTTACATTATGACGATGTAACCACAATCAGGCTACATTAGTATCCAGTAAAATATTACAGGATAAATAAAATATCTTCTGTAAAATATTACATCTATGCACTTACTCAGTATGATTCTTGTTCTGGCTCTCTATGCTCGCTGGTATTGCATTAATTTGCCGCTGTATTTCTTATCCTATCCTCTAGGGGTCCGTATCTTCTTTAATCGGGTTTGGGTCTTCTTCTATGTTATTTTGTGCGCGCGAGTTCGATGCGCGTTAGTGACTATGAGCGGAAGCATCAGGCAGAAAAGTTTGTCTCACGAGGTGTTAGAAAAATGTTCCTGAGGCGTTTACATTTCTACTCTCCTCTCAAACCCCGTACATCTTCGAGAAGCGTTGATATGACATAATCTGTAAGTATCCTAATTTATTGCTCATATTGTTTTTCTAAGCTATCTGTTATTTGAGAGGTTATGTTAACTCTTCCTAGCTAACGTTTCTAGCTTCGCGTTTAGTATGCGATCGCGCAATATACTATAAGTCGAGGTTATATATAACTCTGTTGCATATAACTCCGGTTTTCTGTCATCCCGGTCGTTAGATTGTACTTATAGGTTGTTAAAGGTTGTACGAATAGTCTCGGTGCTTCCTGTATAGCTTTGACGAAGACTGGCTGGGTTCGCGTTCGACTAAATGTAATTAAAAGAGAAATTCCTGTTATGCTTTTACAAAAATAATGTAGAAAGAACTAAATTTACAACTTTATTCAGTAGTGGGAATAAATGTCGGGATCTCAGACTCTTTGAACAATATTCTGAGCTATTGTGAATTTGTGTACTATTGTATGCGGTATATTCAGCAGCCTGTATGATAGAGTCTTAAAGCAAACTGTATTGTTTTATCACCGTAATCTTGTGTTCTTATGTTTTGTATGCTAATTATTTCCTATATGTAAAGACACAACGATGTGTTTTGGATTTGTTGAATGTATCTTTAATGGTATTTGTTTGTATGTTCACAGTTTTACAGTAAAAAGACAAGAAGGAAAGAGAGTGAGAAGAAAACTGAGTCTTGTCATTTCTGGAACCGCCTTTCCTTGTTGTATTGTTTAGCTCGCTGCATAGGCTGAGTAGCTACACACTTAGCTGAGGGCAGAAGAATTCTCGATCGCACTGAGAACTGAACGACACCTGCGTGCTCCTCTGCGAGGTGCTGGAGAAGGAGAGCATGATGCAGCCACATTCCTAAAAAACAAAACAAAAAAACTGTTAGCACATTATCCAAAGTAAACTGATGGACAATTAATGGGTATGGATGCACAATGTATGTATATATCTGTTGATGGACGGAGAAACGTCTATTGATGGGCCGTATAGACCGCATCACCGCGAGTATCTGTTTATGGCCCATATAGACGCACGCATTTACTGATACACTCAATGAACGGATCGTTTGCGAACGACACATCACTACATTTCAAACATTTACACATCTATTCACAAACATCTGTGCATAAGGCAGTATTTACTCATAGACTAACCAAAACTGAACATTTATATATATAAAAAATATATTGTATTTAGACAGTATCACATATTTGTTACGGGTGTGGTATCCAGGAAGTACGAGGAGACGAGGAATTACTACAAACAGGATTTAATCACAAAAACTCAGGAGCATATACACACACACTATACATAAACGAGAACGGACCAGGAGTGAGGGAGAACACAGGGTTTAAATGCAAGGGAACAGATAAGGGAAACAAGGCACAGCTGGGGCAAAGTAACTAGACACAGGTGAATGGACTGAACACAAACGAGGAGCGGGAAAACTAGAACACAGGACTGAACCAAAAACACTAAGCAGGGGGAAACACAGGACACACATGTAACAATATTGTGATAAAAGCTGGTTCAAAATCACAAAGCTGGTTCATTGCAGTTGGGGCCCCAGTGCCCCCCGCCCCACACCACCTTGCATAGATAGATAGATAGATAGATAGATAGCCATAGGCTATTATTTTTAGGCCCACATTATTATTATTATTATTATTATTATTATTATCATCAGTAGCGGTAGGTAGGCCTATTATCATTACTAGGCTATTGTTATAATTGGCAGTAGCACCAGACTTCTAATGTGAGCTTGCAGGCATTATTATTATTTTTATTATTATTATGAGTAGTAGTAGGCCTATCATCATTACTAGGCTATTGCTATATAATTATATGAGGTTACATGCTTTAGTGTTGTTGTTATTATTATTATTATTGTCATCAGTAGGCCTATTATCATTACTAGACTATTGCTATAATTGGGAATTGGCACCAGACCTCTGATATTAATTTATGCTTTATTATTGTTATTATTACTAGGCCTAATAGTAGGCATCATCTGCATTTTTTACAGAAGCTTGCAGGTAGGTGATGTTAATGTGAGACCTGAGCCTGCTTTGCCTTGCAAAGATCTTCAATTCTTGGCTCAATGTTTGATAAGCATAGCCTCTAATAATTCTGAAATAAGCAATAACAACTAAATGATTGATAACACCTATAATGATCAATAAGCCATTGATGTCTCGATAAAAATGAACTGTGTAACAGGTAGGACATACAGAAATTGAATAAAGTTATCAAACAGTCTGCGGTGCATACATTATAAATTATGTATAGACTAATCCTTATTAAAGCTACACAAGTTCAAGAGCAGTGAGTAATTTTCTCTGTTCCCTTTGTTCTTTGATTAACTTTACTGACAGAACGCTTTATTGGCAGCTGGCCCTTTAAGATCAGCCGCTGCTGAGAGACGCAGATCTCACACGAGTCACAACTCTTTATGTCCCTCATAAAACTGCTCTTATGTTATGAAGATACTCGACAAACGACATTTTGGCATAATAGGCTCTATGCACGATCGCTTCCGCGTTCTGTCTCAGCCCGCCCAGTTACATCCGGTGCTGCGTCTGAAGCCGTTTTAGCATTAGGTGGAGATAATGTCAAATTACACTCGCTGTTTACAAAAACTTACCGCGGTTAACGTGAATGATGTTAACAATATTATGAGGCAGTTATCTGTCACACATAACAGTAAGAAAGAGAAGGGCTTTAAATTATATATTTCAAGCTACATCGACAACTTTGAGGGTGAGTATTCTCTCATATCATGCTAAATCCGACTAGCGAATCAGTTTCTAAAATCGTTGTCTCCGTTTCTGAGAAAATGGATTTTATTAAAGTTTTTTTCACTATAGACCAATTTCGAGCCGACGTCACAGTGACGTCATGTGCAGCTGTGGTGGCAGAAAAACAACGGAAACAAACGACCATCTGAGTGAATCGGGCGAGACTCCCCACAAAAATGTTTTGTTGTGCTGTTGGATGTCAGAATAGAAATGCCAAAAAAGATTACTTACATTTTTATAGAATACCGTCGTCGAAGACGCCATTTGAAGTTAAACGTAGACGTTTATGGTTGCAAGCTATTAAACGGACAGACTGGAATGAGGAAATCATCCGTAATTCTCGTCTCTGCAGTGCTCATTTCATATCGGGTAAGGTTTTCTCCACTGTATCACACGCAAAATCAATGATGTATTAGTTAAGAAACTTAAATTAGTATGTTAACAGCAGACAACAAATCTGACATTCTCAGTAGGCTATTTCTTTATGGTAAACACCATTGTCCAACGTTAGCTAACTTACAACAAGTAACTGTTAGCTTGTAACTTAAACCAAATTGCTCATAGACAGTTTAGCTGTAACATCATTCAGTATTTATTCAATCATTTAATTTACAGTAATATATGTGTTATATGACATGTATTGTACATTATGACTGAGCTCAAACTTTGATAAATCTTAAGGCCATATACAGTAATGTCATTGGCGTTGCAACTTAATGACTGAGGTTGTCTTTCAGGGGAGGCATCCATGGATCCAGAAAGTCCAGACTTTGTTCCCTCATTGTTCAATTATTCAAGACAGAGTCAGTGTATGGTAGCTCCAAAAACAATGGACAGGTAGCCTAACCTTCTCCCAGATTTGCTATCATTTTACCTTACCAAATGATGGTCGTATATCTTAAGTATTTTTTCTTGGTCATTATTTGTCGGTGTTATAGGTTCAACAGGAATAGAAAGAGGGCTGAATCTATCAGCAAGTCCTCTCTGGCCGAGAAATCAAGCTCTCTCACTGCAGCTCAAGGATCCTCCACTGTGGAGCCAACAACAGACTCTGATCCTCAAGAGGAGCTTTGTACTAGTAAGTGTTTCACACATGCTTGGTACAGAAACTTAATAATCAAATGTAAAAATAAAACACTGCTTAGTTTTCACTGTATGAAATAATAAATATATACTTATTCTTATTAAAGCTACAAAAGTTATTCAGCCAAGAGCAGCAAGTGATTTTCTCTTTGTCTTTTGTTTATGACCCCAGTTATTGCAAGCTGTTGCGATATGCATATTGCAATATATACATTAGCGATATTTCGATATATTGTGCAGCCCAAAAAATGCTGTAAATTATTAATAAATATTGTAGGATGGTGAATCCTTTCTGGCAAAGTTAATATGCATACATACTATCCTTTATCTCTCTCAGATGATGAAGATGCCATGATCCCTCAAGCCATCTACTGTGAACTCAAAGTCCAGCATGACCAGCTTCTGACAGAGTGTAACAACTTGCGCACAGATTGCAACTCACTCAAAGAAGAGAATGAGCAGCTGAAGGCGACGCTGGGAAGCAAGAGGTTTTCTTTCAGCTCAATCAGAAACAAAGCTCGACAGTTCCTTTTCTTTACTGGTCTGACCACTATTATTTTTGAGTGGTTGCTATCAAAAATTAAAAACTGTGTAGTGGTTATGCATGAAACTTTGAGCCTGGAAGATCACCTGTTAGTTGTGTTAATGAAACTGCGCTTAGGTGTAAGCAATAAGGACATTTCCTTTAGGTTTAATGTATCAGAGACTGTCATCTCCAAAATTTTAAGAAACTGGCTATATTTACTGGCTATTATGGCACAGACATTAAAACCAATCATCAAATGGCCAACCAGGAAGGCTATTCTCAGGAAAATGCCTAAATGTTTTAAAAGGAAGTATAGCCAATGTCGGTGTATTATTGACTGCACTGAGATCTTTATTGATAGACCTAATAATCTTACTGCTCGAGCACAGACATGGTCGAATTATAAGCATCACAATACAGTTAAATACTTAATTGGGGTAACACCAGCAGGATCAATTTCATTTTTGTCACCAGGTTGGGGTGGTCGTGTCTCTGACAAAGAAATAACATCAAAATCAGGATTCTTTGAACTGCTGGAGCAAAAGGATGAAATTCTGGCTGATCGAGGGTTTTTGATAAGGGAGGACCTTGCAGCATATGGTGCAACCCTTCATATCCCACACTTCACTAAAGGCAAGAAACAGCTCTCTGCCCATGAAGTTGACACGTCAAGAAGACTGTCAAATGTGAGAATACACGTGGAAAGAGTAATTGGTCGATGGAAGAAATTCAAAATTTTAACATCTGTAATTCCACTTACTCAGGTAGACATTCTGGATGATATGGTAATAGTGTGCGGAGCATTAACAAATCTTTGCAAAAGTGTAGTGCCTAAAAGATAGACAAACTAACAAGCAAGCCAATCATTCGTAATGTGAAAAAGTAGTAGCCGAGATGGGTGCTACACATGGTACATTTCCAGGGTTCCATTTTGGGTTAACTGTGGCATTGTTTTCTCTTTATGTATAATGAATTATTTTAATTGCTTTTGGTTTACTTTGAATATTTAAATGAAATGAGTCCTGCATTGACATTTTACTTTAAATTTTAAGTTCTAACATTGTCTATTTCATGTTACATGAATATACTAAAAATATTTTTTTATTCTCATACTTGTTTCTGTTCTCATGATCACATTGCTGTAGTTGAACCCACTAGTCAGTCTTTGAATATTGTTTTACTATAGTCAATACAAGTTAGCTGTGTATGTAATGATGTGACAAATGAACTTTGACTGTCGCATTAAGAATAAAAATTCACAAGACTGTATTTCGAGTATTGAACTTTTTTGTTTGTTCTTTAACAATTAATTTAATTAAAATATTTACATTGTACATAAATAAATGTTTCAGTTTTTAGCAACCATTTTGCCAAACAAACAAGTATATTGGACATTCTCTTACTATTAAATATTTTGTTTTTAAAAATGTAATCTCTTAACCGAAATGTATAGATGTTAGGAATAACATCTACTGGTTGTAAAACCACACAATGTAGAGCAAATATACACAGATAAAATGGCACTAATCTAAAGGTGCAGATCGTAAAGGAACAATGTACATATATTTGCTTTTACTTTTTACATTATGTCCATGTGGAGCTATATTACCCTTTAGGTATTGCACTGTTTGCAAAGCCACTTAGAAGACCTTCTTTTGATCTGAACACATTTGTAATGGAAATTACTTTTGCACTTAGCACAGTGAATCATCTTGCCATAGTCTGGACTGTTGCAGTGTGGACAGTACAGTGTGTGTTCATCTTCGATGCTGGGATCCATGCTCCGGGTTAACAGCTCTGGCAGAAGATGGTCAAGGAAGAGTTGTTCAGCCTTGGGCATGGCTTTCAGCAGCAAGTCTGCATCTCTCATAATACGATTGATGACCATGACCTGTTTGGTCCAAACTACAAAGTCACTGTAGTTGACATCACACACAAAAATCTGCTGCTGTACCTGGTAATAGTATGGGTGGTTCCTCTTCAGCTGCCCAGTTGTGTCAAGACAGAACTGGGGATCTTCATTGCAGCTGGTCAGGCCTTCTCTGTATTTATATGGGCACTTAATCTCCAGTGTTCCCCTCCCACAACATGAACAGCTTACTATCCCATCAGGTGAAGCACCAAGATGTAAGTGGTCTGGGCGAACAACAAGACCAGATAGTCTAGCAAAGAAATTAGTGTGACTTTTACTCATTTCTTCTACGTAGCATTTTCTTGCTGTGTCCTCCATTTGTCTCCCCCAGCGTACGGCCGGTACTTGTAGATCCTCTGTCTTGTAATGCATGATGCTTTTAATATCATTGTCTGTAGGCTCTCCAGCTGTGGACAAATGGTGCAAGTTTGTGCTTGTTATTCTGCCTTCTCTATGTGTGTGCCAGGCCCTGCATTTTGATTGCTCCCTGGTAGTAAACTCGAGAGCTTCACACTGATCTGAAGTAAGCTTCTTTCTAAGTCTCTGAAACATCTCAAGACTCTTCTCCTTTAGAACATGTGGTGGTAGGCCCCTCAAATGTTTGTCATAAACAGCTGTAAGTGGCTCTGGTAGGTTTGTTTCAGTGTCCGATTCAGATGCAGAATCTGTGTCACTGAGGTCCATGCTGGTGAAAATAGCTGCATTAGGTGCAATGCCTCTTTGTTTTTTCAGTTTCAGTTTGAAACCGGACATTTAAGTACTTTCCTCAAAAATCACTATACATTTTATTAATGATAAATATGACTGAAAATGAACTTGATAACACTGGAATCAATTGATGTTCATGCCTTTCACATTAAGCTTGCCACTTTTCTCAGGAATGTCTTTAAGCTGGCTGTCTCTTCTCTTTGGTTTGCTGAAATTGATCTGACTCAGGGCTTCTGTCTTGACCTCTCTCCTGGACATGTCTTTCCACATGCAGACCCCTGATGTGCTTGCTGTGTCTGTCCTTCCCATCCTGACATACAGCTCAACCTTAAAAAGCAGTGCATCTGCATGGCTGCAGCGCGACCCTAACCTGTCATGATTAGCCTACATTATAGCATGAATTTGATGTAAACAATAGATCTAGATACTACCTTACAACTTAAATTAATAATGCTTATTTGTTCTTATTCACATATGCAATTCATAGAGGGAAAATCATTATCCTACAGCATGAAATAATATTTAACCCTATAACTATTATAACATTTACATCCACCTAGGTAGTAGCAGCAGTAGTTTCTAATGATTTACATTGTTCTAACATACATTAATATAATGAAAAGGAGTTGATACGTACCCAGCCATACAATTGCAGGTTGTCGTCAGTATGCAGTTGTTTGATTTGTTAATAATAGCCCACGTTTTGTATAGATGAGTTTTGTGTCCTTGCCGCTGGATAGGCAAAACGTCGGTCCGTAATACACAAAAGTCATGAGACAACTCTTGATATTCGATATCCTGAACATGACCGCAAAGTACAAAGTTGTATGCGTCAAGAGACTTGTATGCCTTTAGTTTTTCTTTAGTGTAGACGCTGGGTTTTTCTATCAGGTATAAGAAGATGTCCGGCCACTGCAGCTTTGGCCATTTAGCTGGATCTCTCACCCATTGACACGACAGTGAGTACGGGTCAGGAAACCTCACCCCGTTGCTAAGCGGTAGCTTATTAATGTAAGACAGTCAATCTTCTACTGGTAAACCATTAAAATAATTTGAGAAAGAATCCGGATGATCCATATTCTTATGTTTTGAATTTGATTTTACCGTTAAAACCTCATACCGCTACTACAGAGCTGTCACTTTCTGCCACCAGTTCGGCCCCGCCCACAAAAAACGTCATCTCTGTTTACAAACACAAAATTGGTCTATAGAACGCGCTATGCGGAAGTAAAGACGCTGGCTGAGATTCTTCCGGAAATACGTCTGCAGCGTTCGTGCATAGAGCCTATTGTTCGTTCAAGCGCGAAAGAGAACTGTATTCTTTCTGGCGCGCGGTCTGTGCATGCGCATTATACGGGCGCGCGTCTTTCTGTGAGTCACATTCAGGACATTTACAGGCAGCGCGAAAAATGTGTTCGTTTCAAATCGGTAAAATTAAATCTGTAAAATAGACGTAATGAGTGGCACATAACGTGAAGTAACATGGCATTTTATTTTGTTTGAAAGTGGGACAACTAATTTTCTCTTCCACTTGTCCTACAAAAAAAATCCACGTGCTTGTCATTGTCCCGGACAAGCCTTAATGTCGAGCACGGGCGTTTATAGGATTTTAATTTTTATGATTTAAAAAAAAAAAAGAAAGAAAGTTTAGGCCGGGTCTAATGCTCACTTTCATTATGGTTTTATAATCACTGTGGTCTAGGTTAGTTAGGGGGGTTCGGGGTTTCCCTGAGAAAATTTAGATTTCTCTGAACTAGCCTACATATGTGCATTTTAAGATGTTTTGAAGGCAAAAAAAGGATAACAACAGCTTTAAAACCATGTCAGTAGGCAGCTGATTATTTTTCTCTCCTCATCAGCATCACACTCTTTTTCTCTTTGTTTTTATCTTGCCCTGTCTCTTCCCCAAACTGAGCTTTGACTGATATAGGCTTTTCATTTTTGTCTGTCAGTGAAGAAAGCCTAAAAAGGGCCTATAGTGACGCCCCTGATGTCGAGCAACACATTCACTTTCCACAGTCGCGAACACAGTCAGGTTTAAAATAAATAAATACATTTTTAACTCAAAAGGTTATTGTAATGAGGTTCAGATGTTATGGGAAGAAAGAGGCGGGAACCCACAAACATTCAACATTTTAATGAATAAATAAACAAATACAGAAACAAAAGTATAAGCCAGCAGTCGTCCATGAGGGACAAAATAGAAACAAAACACAAATTCAGGCCTGTTCCTCTCTTGATCTCCACTGTCGTCGCTCCTCCTTTTATGCTTCCGTGAGAGATACGAGACCGCAAGTGGCGCATCAGTAATCACGCCACTCGTCCTGCTCGCCACAGTTATGTTATCGTTGGACATTTCGTTTACAGAAAAGAAACCCACTCACATGACTCGTTTCAATATTTGGGGAATGTGAGTAGCCCAGGCTATAAATAGGCTACTGTCTAAGATAAGATAAGAAAACCTTTATTTGTCCCACAGTGGGGAAATTGTATGCCAATGGACTACAGATACACGTTTAACTACTAGACCTATAGTTTAATTAAACATTCAAAAGATACTTTAGTGTTCAATTGTTTAAGAACGAGTGCAGATCTAATAGTCTACCGATGCACCATATTTTCTCCCAACTATTTCCATAACTGCGTCCATTTTAGACATAAACTGTTTAAGTGAATCTCCAAGCCAGTCATTTTGACATATTTTTGTGTACATTGGATCGTTTAGACGCGCACATGAAGCCTAAAGTATAATTTGCTTGTCTCGTTGCGGTCTGTTTCGGAGCGCGCGCCACATTGGGAACTCTTGCGCCGATTTTTGTGCTTTTAATAGCTCTTTTTATTATTAAACGCGTCCCGCAATTTAGCAACAGAAGAGACTGCATTTTACAACAATCACCGATCGTGCTGATTCTGTCTTAAAGTTTGAGTTAAGGAGAAATGACTGTGATGGCTGCTGTGATGGGAAGGACGTTGCGCTAGACAGACTGCAGTTTTTAATGGTTTTACCTCAAATATATTCTATAATCTTTGGAAGCCGAAATCTAAAATAAAATAATATCACAGATCTAAAGTGTAACCATAACTTGAATGTTTAGTTCTGTTCTCCGTCAGGTGTTGTGCGCGCTGTGGCACCGCGTGAGAGATCTCTCTTTTCTGGACTGCGCGAATAGCAAAATGCATCACAAACAAATGGTTTAATTTGATTATATATAGAAATGGCTGGCGACTGAGCGAGATGGTAAAAAAAACAAAAAAAAACAATAACGTCTTTATAGCAATAATAAATGATAGCCTTCGTATATTTCTCCAGTACCGACAGCAGAACCGATAACGTCCGAGCTTATCGATAAAGCGGTCTTTCAAAATTCAGTCCCGTTTAATACAGGGTTTCGGTACCCATCCCACCCTACCAGGTGTAGGCCCTACTGTGTTTTCTATCATAGGGATGTCCTCTTTCTCGTATTAGCCTCGTAGTTCTTTGACATTTTAATACGTTATAAATAACCTGAAGTAACATTGACACTCTTCGCGCCACTGTATAACAGTATGACGTTTGCTGTTTGTTTTGCTGATGGCCAGTTACTGGCCCGCTCGGGCAAGTGACTGGCCAATCAACTAGCCCGACATGCTCTTTTACTGGCCCCGGGCCATCGGGCCATTGCTTATGTCGAGCCCTGCCCATAGAGGCAGGCAGGCTTTTTTATTTTTAAAGGCCAGTTATTTCATGGATCCGGGATACTATGCATCCTGATAAAGTTATCTTGGCCTTTAGAATTAAAATAGCCCCACATCATCACACACCCTTCACCATATAGACATGGTTTTATTTCAGTTAGTTAATAATAATAACAATAGCCTAGCATGCGGCCTATAAATCGTTAAAAATGAACACTTCAGTACACTAGAAAAAAATATATGGATACGTTTACTTCAAATGTTTCCATTAGTTACAAACACAGTATTTAACCGTAAACATGGTTCTAAACATTATAATATTCACCATATTAGAGTAAACACTGATACTAGCCTAACAAGCTGTGTTTTATTAAACATAAAAACATCCTCGTGTCGTACATGACATATACATTTCCTGCCTGTCTAGGCTATAGTTCATATTTCAACATGTTTCTGTCGATTTTATAAATTTTAGTCTAGCAACAGTTCAACTGGAATGTCAAGTGTATGCAACAATAGGGTCATTCTACGAAAATGGTGGCTTTCCTGTCCCAGGCTTAACCACCAGGAAAAACACTTAAAAGTGTCAGATGACGACACAAAATATCTGTTTTTTGTTTTAATTTAAGTGTTTAATTGTTAATAAAACATATGTAAGACAGTTATATTGAAAAGCAATTTTTTTATATATTGTAGAATACGGTCAGTACCATGAAATTGGCTTGTCCCTCGGGTCAGGAGTCGTTGTTTAGTGACATATTTTGAGTTGAAAAATATATTTTTCTCCCCCTTTAAATGTCATTATACAAATGAAAGTAGTATAGTTATTTAGTGGATTACTTAAAAAACTAAAATATCAACTAAATATTATAAATAATTTACAGGGAATACCTGTCCCTCAATTTCATGTCACTGGTGTTACAATTTATAAAAAAACATCACTTTGAAAAAAGGCAACATCCTTGCCAACTTCTTCCTGGGTCAAAGGTTCATTGGAGCAGGGCTGTTTTGAAAAGCACATCGTGAGTGTTCACTCTCTCTTCATCTTTTAGCAATTTGAAAAATAATTTGATAATTTCATGCGAGGACTTAAGATGTGTCACTGGTGTTCTACAGTTTATAGTAAGGGGAAAGGAAATTTGATTAAAATAATTTTTCAAATTGCAAGATTAAGTAATTTATTTACAATTTAAGAAGTGTAGTTTGAGCTACTGTGGCCACTATCTTAGATATCCCATCTTGTCTGCAGATTTGTCACTGGTGTTATCGTCACTGGTGTTACTGTTGCTGCTGGTAACACCAGTGACATGACGATACACCAGTGACAATCAATAACACCACTAACATTTTTCTCAACATAAGATTTCATAAAAGCCTCAACAATTATATTAATAAAGACTTATTAGCATTTTATTACTGTTTCATTATTGTACAAGCATAATATGGCTTTCCTTTTGACAGGTGGTGAAATTAAGTGCTGCTGAAAAGCAAAAACTCTACAGACAGTGCAGGGACGCTGACCCAGACTGCAGAGATTTTTTTAAATCTGAAATTATTTGCAATGGAAAATATTACTAATAAATGGATAAAAATTATTTTGAAATAATCTTAAGTTATGTCATTGGTTTTACATTGCGTTACTGGTGTTACTGCATGGCATGTGTTCTGACATCAGAGTTGCCCAGTTTCTAGATAATGGTTTTTTTATCTACGTAACTGTTGCTGCATTCATTAGTAAGCATTTTAAGGATATGATCATTAAATTTTGATCACTCAATCTCAATTATTTCTAATGTTACAACAAAAAACACAATGGTAGAAATAAAAAATGTCACACAATAGAACTTTACACATACCTGTTTAAAGTAAATTATTACTAATCAAGACAATTTCTTAATATTACATTAACCTTTTCTGTCTTTGATTATGTATGAAAATTAAATAGTCAAATTACATTCTGGAAAGCCTGAATTTGTTAGCTAAAATACAGGTAACACCAGTGACAAAAAGGCAGCACAAGCTATTTTTAATGTAATGTAGTAAAAATACCAAGATACATTAAGCTGTCATTTAAGTTGATTTATAATGTTAAGAGGTTAACTATTATCTGACTATAAGTTTTGGAATAAAAAAAAGAATTACATTTTTTAAAAGTTGTCTGTTCAAAAAGCCACCATTTTCATAGAATGACCCAATAACACTAACTAATATAATTCATAATACATTTCTTACCTTGCATCTTTCTTGTCTTCAAATCGCGTTCTTTTTCTTCTGATGTAACTAAATCCAATGTAAGCTCACTGCGTGTCTTCCGAACTCAACGAAAAGCAGAGGACTGATGAAGTTTGGTGCTTTGTTTTTGAGGTAATGAGCGTGTTCGCGTTCCTTCGTGGAGATTTGCATATCAGTCTCTTTTGCGGGGGTGGGCGTGGTCAAATTAAAAATAATGAGCAAGCGTTTGAGAAACTGGAAATCTTGTTAGTTTTATACAAATTACTTAAACAGAGAAAATTTGTTTTCGTTTTGAATCGGATCATTTGAAAGTACAAAATCATGCCTGGGTGAATAGTATTCGCTGAGTTTTGTTTAAGTTTAGAGACGTGCTCAAGAAAAAAAGTTCAACGAGACGGAGAGGCAGAAAAAGCACGCCTTGTTTATTTTCTTTATTTTACAAAAGCACAAAGTTTCGTTTCGATTGTAAGTGTACACATAAAAAAATAGACATTTAACAGTTTATTTTCTCATATGTCTTAAGTCTGTATGACCAGAAATGTTGGCATAGTTTAAGTCTATTTTACTGCTATGTGAAAAAAATCTGCCAAAACGCGCCGACGCTTTTGCCGACCCCAGAGGGTTAACCACCAAACCCTCCTTTCAACACGCAAGAGAAAGGGCATCTCAAGAACCGCACTTCAACAGTTCAAATCTTACCTCTCAGGTAGGTTCTTTAGTGTGTCGTGGAGGGGTGAGGTGTCTAAGTTGTAACATCTAGCTACTCGGGTGCCTCAGGGCTCAGTGCTTGGACACTTCTCTTTTCACATCTACATGTCATCACTAGAATCTGTCATTCAGGAGCATGGTTTTTCCTATCTCTGTTTGGCTAATGACACACAACTCTACCTTTCATCTCAGCCTAACTGACAGACATTTCTTGCTGGATGAAGGACCAGCACCGTCAACTAAACCTTTTGAAGACAAAGCTGCTTGTGGTCTTGACCAACCCAATACTTCATCACAACTTCTTCATTCAGCTAGGTTCATCATCCATAGCTCCATCCAGGACAGCCTTGGAGTTGTGATTGATCAACTGAACTTCACAGACCACATTGCTAGAACTGGTCCAGCAGATTTGCCTTACACAACATTAGGAGGATCAGGCCCTTCCTATCGGAGCAGCTACACAAAATTCTTGTCCGAGCTCTTGTTCTATCCAGACTATTGTAATGGTCTCTTGGCAGGCCTTCTAGGATGCACTGCCAAATCTCTGCAACTGACATTTACCTGGACTGTTCCCTGCTGGTGTAATGACTTGCCTAACTCAACCCGAGCAGCTGAGTCTTTAGCCATTTTCAAGAAACTGCTGAAGACGCATCTTTTTCAGCAACACCTGACTTATTACTAATCTATAACTTTTTATTTTATTTTATTTTTTTACTTTGCTACCTGTGCTGTGCTAGTTTAATTGGTACTGGTCACAGAACTTGCATATTGTTGCCCTATTGTTAGTTTTATTTACTCGTAATTTTTAAGTCGCTTTGGATAAAAGAGTCTGCTAAATGATTACATGTAAATGTAAACACAATTTCAACTTTTAAATTCTGTCAATTTAAATTATAACTAATTTCAAACAATAAATATATTTTTGTGTCTCTTTAATGTGGGGTGACAGATCGCTGTGGCACCACAGTTCCATCAGCATTTGAACCAATAATATCTTCCTCTCTAGTACTGGTTAAAACACCATGATGTTGTTGACATTGAAAGATGTCATGTTTCTAGCCTGCTGTATTTAATATCGGTTTACTCTAAATATCGTAAAAATCATTAATTAGTTAGGTTAATAGGTTGGTGTTTTCTTGGGCTCCAAATTCTTTGACAGCTTCATTATTATAGAAAAGGAAGTTGTAATTCCAATGGAAGGTGATCATGTTTGAAGGGATACTCCACTTTTTTTGGAAATAGGCTAATTTTACAACTCCCCTAGAGTTAAACAGTTGGGTTTTACCGTTTTCGATATCAGTAACCAGTAACATCAGTAACCAGACAGTTTCTGGTTCCATTGACTTCCATAGTATATATTTTTTCCTATTATGGAAGTCAATGGGACCAGAAACTGTCTGGTTACTGATATTCTTCTAATATTAGAAAATCGGCTGAATGGATTCGAAAATGGTAAAACTCAACTGTTTAACTCTGAGGGAGTTGTAAAATGAGCCTATTTCCAAAAAAAAGTGGAGTATCCCTTTAATATTGTAAAGCTACTTTCTTCAAATAAATCAATTGTATAAATAAACGGAACATGACTACAATGCTAAATTGTAGAGCTGATGCAAAAATTCACATTGCTATGATCAGATTCTTCCACAAATGCGTTTTTCTCATTGGTTTTATTTTGTCAGGACATGTGCAGCACATATTCACAGCAAACATCCCAAGTGTCATTTAGATGAATATAAGTCCGCTGCTCAGGTATCTTGAACTTATTAAGCAAAGAACCAAAAACAACTTGATCTATATCAGGGTATATTGTTTTATGTATTATATCGTATTATGTTTTTGAGTATGTCAGGGATGCTTATGTAAACCTCAGGGTTTGCGTTAATTCAGCAAGTCTTTCTACAGTGATGAGACATGAAAGGCTTCTCTCTGGTGTGAGTTATATTACATGATTCCTAAGGTGATTCTTGTCTGTAAAACAGTAAAAATGTTCTCTTACATGAATCCTCATGTGGTACTCAAGGGTTTCTTTATATCTGAAACTCTTCTCTCCAGTGCAAATATTCATGTGCCTGTTAAGGCTTACTTTTAGAGTGAAACTTATTCCACACTGTTGGCAATGTGAATTTTCATGTGGAAATTAAGGTTTCTTTTTCGGGTGAAACTTTTTCCACACTGGCAGGTGTAAGGCTTCTCTCCAGTGTGAAGTCTCATGTGGACTTTAAGGTGTACATGTTGATCAAAACTCTTTCCACACTGAGGGCATCTGTAAGGCTTCTCTCCAGTGTGAATTCTCATGTGCCTAAGAAGGTTTCCTTTTCTTATTGAAACTTTTTCCACATTGTTTGCAGGTGAAAGGCTTCTGTCCAGTGTGAATTTTCATGTGGTAATTAAGGTTTCCTTTTTGGTTGAAACTTTTCCCACACTGTTGACAGGTGAAAGGGGTCTCTCCGGTGTAAACTCTCTTGTGGACTTTAAGGTTACAGTCTTGAACAATAGTCTTTCCACACTGAGAGTATGTGTAAGGTTTCTCTCCAGTGTGAGTTCTCATGTGCTTGTTAACCCTCTGGGGACCAAGGGGTTTTTGGAGCCCTTGGGATGTTTTGACATGCACTGACATTTGTGCTTTTTTCAGTTATTTATAAACATGTTAATGGCAAAGGTGTAAATTCACTCTATATAGCACAAACTGTCAGAGTTCGTACAGAGGACCCAAAAGCAGAGGATGAAGCAATAACAGAGTTTATTTCTTGAAACTGGAAATTAGGAGTCTGCCGTCAACGGACGCAGGACTGACGAAAAAACTAAATAGTAATGCTGTCCCAGTTAGTGGAAGACTCAGCGTCGGTGAGAAGGCAAGCAGCAACAGAGAATTCCTCCCGTGCCCAATGACGTAAACTCACGGATGGCAGGTGAGCTGGTTCTCCTCCGACAGCAGGTAAACTGGGTAGAGAACAGTGATGAATCTCCACTACAGTCACAAACACCTCGACAGGACAGGACAAGCGAGAACTCAACGTACAACAATAAACTGACAAGGAAGCAGAGAAAACAGTGGCTAGAAGTAGCCGAACAAATTAAGGAAGCGAGCACAGGTGAGACAAGATCAGTGTAAGTGTTAATTGCAATGGGAAACAGCTGCTAGAAGGGAGATAGGGGAAAACCATGAATGGGAGCGATTAAGTGTGTGCGCAGCGCGACGGCTGAGATAATGAGAGACAGCTGGGCATGTGTGTGTGTGTGTGTGTGTGTGTAACACTAACGAAAAGAGAGAGGAGGGAGACTGATTCATGACAGTACCCCTCCCTCAACGAGCGCCCCCAGGCGCTCCCAAAGGTGAAGTCTGGTGAGTGCGGTGGAAGTCCTTGATGAGCGAGCGGTCCAGGATGCTCCGGGAGGGGATCCAGCTTCTCTCCTCAGGACCATATCCCTCCCAATCGACCAGATACTGAAAACCACGACCTCGGGGACGAACGTCAAGGAGTCTGCGAACGGAATAGATAGGAGAACCTTCGACAAGAGCAGGAGGAGGAACAGTGCGGGTGGGTCTCCGAACAACGGGTTTGATGCACGACACATGAAACACGGGATGGATGCGACGGAGCTTATGAGGAAGTTTAAGCCTGACAGTAACAGGGTTAAGAACCTTAGTAATGGAAAAAGGTCCAACAAACCGAGGCGCGAGCTTACGAGAACTGGTCTGTAGGGGTAGGTTAAGAGTGGACAGCCAGACCCGCTGTCCACAAACATATCTGGGTGCTCTTACGCGACGGCGGTTAGCGGCAATGCGGGTGCGTTTCTTAGCACGACAAAGCGCAGTTCTCACCCTCCTCCAGGTACGACGACATCTCTGAATAAATACTTCAACCGACGGAACGGAAACCTCGCGTTCCTGTGAGGGGAAGAGCGGAGGTTGGTAGCCAAGGCAACAATTAAATGGGGAAAGCCCAGTGGCTGATGACGGAATAGAATTGTGAGCATACTCTGCCCATGGCAACTGTTCGCACCAGGACGAAGGGTTTTGGAACGCAAGACTGCGGAGCATTCTACCCAAGATCTGATTAGATCGTTCAGCCTGCCCGTCAGTCTGGGGATGAAATCCTGACGACAAACTGGCAGTGGCTCCAATCTGTCGGCAGAATTCCCTCCAAAACTGAGAGGCAAACTGTGGCCCCCTATCAGAAACAACATCAGTAGGAAGGCCATGAAGCCGGAAGACATGATTAACCACCGACTGGGCCGTTTCTTTAGCGGAAGGTAATTTGGGCAGTGGAACGAAGTGAACAGCCTTAGAAAATCGATCCACCACAGTCAGGACAACGGTGTTCCCCATGGAAGGAGGAAGTCCCGTGACAAAATCTAAGGCGATGTGAGACCATGGGCGCGACGGAGTCGAGAGAGGACGGAGTAACCCGGCAGGTGGTGAGTTACCGGACTTGGTTTGGGCGCAGATAGAACACGAAGACACGAAACGACGGATATCACGTTCTCTAGTAGGCCACCAAAACCTCTGACGAATAACGGCTAGAGTACCCCTGATGCCAGGGTGAACGGCTATTCTGGACGAATGACCCCAGCGAAGGACTGCTGGACGAACGGACTCAGGTACGAATAGTAAATTCTTAGGACATTGTCGAGGAGTGACAGCACGGTTCAGGGCCTGTTTGACCACCCGTTCGACCCCCCAAACAGTCGCCCCAACCACACACCTAGGTGGCAGGATGTTTTCCTTGGTAGAGGCGTTCTCTGAGGAGTCGAAAAGGCGGGACAGGGCATCAGGCTTTAAGTTCTTAGAGCCGGGTCTATAAGAGATAGAGAAATCGAAACGGCAGAAAAAAAGTGCCCAGCGAGCCTGACGGGCATTGAGTCTCTTAGCGGACCGAATGTATTCAAGATTACGATGATCTGTCCAGACTATGAACGGATGCGACGCCCCCTCCAGCCAATGTCGCCACTCTCCCAACGCCAACCGAATGGCCAACAGCTCACGATTACCCACGTCGTAATTACGTTCAGTAGGCGAGAGACGATGCGAAAAGAACGCGCACGGATGAACCTTATTGTCCAGGGGCAAGCGCTGCGAAAGCACCGCGCCTACCCCCACGTCAGAAGCGTCGACCTCGACGATGAATTGTCTGTCGGCGTCTGGTTTAATAAGGATAGGAGCGGTGGTAAATAAGGTCTTCAGGCGATCAAACGCAGCCTGGGTCGCCTCGGTCCAAGCAAAACAGGACTTGACCGAGGTGAGCGCAGTAAGAGGAGCGGCTACCTGACTAAAATTCAGAATAAACCGTCGGTAAAAATTAGCGAAGCCTAAGAAGCGTTGAAGAGCGATACGGCAATCGGGCACGGGCCAATCTGTGACGGCTTGGACCTTAGAAGAATCCATACTAATGCCATCGGCGGAAACGACAGACCCCAGAAACGTAACGGACTGAGAATGGAAAGTGCATTTCTCAGCCTTTACAAAGAGGCGGTTCTCTAAGAGACGCTGCAGGACACGACGGACATGCATGACGTGCACTTGGAGAGAGGGTGAGAAGATAAGTATGTCGTCGAGGTAAACAAACACGAAGACGTTAAGCATATCTCTCAGAACATCATTAATCAGAGCCTGAAAAACGGCTGGAGCGTTGACCAGCCCGAACGGAAGAACCCGATATTCAAAGTGCCCGAGGGGCGTGTTAAATGCGGTCTTCCATTCATCTCCCTCCTTAATACGCACCAAATGGTACGCATTACGCAGATCTAGTTTTGTGAAAACCCTCGCCCCCTGCAAGACCTCGAAGGCAGAAGACATGAGAGGCAAGGGATACCGGTTCTTAACTGTGATGTCATTCAACCCTCGATAATCAATGCAGGGGCGAAGGGACCCGTCCTTCTTTTTCACAAAAAAAAACCCAGCGCCAGCAGGAGAGGAGGAAGAAACGATAGTACCAGCCGCGATAGACTCGGAAAGATACTTCTCTAAAGCTTTACGTTCGGGAGCTGACAAAGAATACAACCGTCCGCGAGGGGGAGTGGTACCAGGAAGAAGATCGATAGAGCAATCATAAGGTCGATGGGGGGGAAGAGAGGTGGCCCGGGAGCGACTGAACACCGCTCGCAGATCGAGGTACTCCCCCGGCACTCCAGACAAATCCCCAGCCTCCTCCTGAAACACAGAAACAGAAGAAACAGGAGAAACAGCAGACACTAAACACTCAACATGACAAGACAAGCTCCAAGATAGAACAGAACTATTAGTCCAATTAATATGGGGATTGTGTTTGGCTAGCCAAGGGTGGCCTAAAACTATGGGTGTAAAAGGAGAGTGAAAAATAAAAAAAGAAATTGTCTCTTGATGGTTTCCTGATATGGTGAGACTCACCGGCTGAGTGATACGACGCACCTTTGAAATGATGCTACCGTCCAGAGCGAGCACAGAGGTAGAGTCTTTAAGATCGGAAAAAGGAATACCCTGTTTCTGGGCCCACCCCTCGTCGATAAAACTAGCCTCAGCGCCAGAGTCTATAAGGGCCAAACAAGATGCTGAAAAGGATGACCAGCGGAGAGTGACCGGAAAGGTGGTGCGTGTCCCGGCTTTGGATGTGGGGAAGAAGGTTGTTGCGCTCGCCAATACTCCCCTGACTACTGACGAGCTCTGGCTTTTACTGGGCAGGATGATACAAAGTGATTACCCGAACCACAATAAAGGCAAAGACGATTAACAATCCGTCGTTGACGTTCAGTTGTAGAGATGCGGATTCCCCCCAGCTGCATAGGCTCTGCATCAGAATCACTGCGAGTAGCAACAGAAAAAATGGGCGGGGTAACAGGCCGTTCAGCCCTCGAACTCCGAGCGCGACGGCGCACCTCGAAGCGCTTGTCAAGGCGAATAGCCAGCTCAACCAACTGATCAAACTGGTCAGGAATCTTGCGGGCATAAATCTCGTCCTTAAGGCTGGGGTTAAGACCCTCCAGAAAATGGGCAACAAGAGCAGGTTCGTTCCAGCCCGACGAGGTGGCCAGGGTGCGAAATTCTATCGCATAGTCAGCAACAGAACGACCTCCTTGCAGCAGCACAGCGAGCACACGAGAAGCCTCTTGTCCATGTACAGAGCGATCGAACACCTTGATCATCTCCCGTTTGAACAGTTCAAAATCCTCCGTCAGATCCGAAGCCATCTCCCAGACAGCGGTCCCCCACTCACGTGCTCTTCCAGTTAGAAGCGAGATCACGTAGGCGATGCGCGCACGGTCCCGCGCGTATGTGGTGGACTGTAGGGAAAACACCACCTCACATTGAGTGAGGAAAGCGCGGCATGCAGTGGGTTCACCGGCATAGCATGGAGGGTTGTTGATCCTAGGCTCAACTGGGGTGTCATGGGAAACAGGGGTCTCAAGATGATGTCGGTGAAGACGCATGGACAAATCAGAAACCTGAGCAGCCAAACTCTCCACGGCACGACGGGTCCCGGAGATCTCCTCGTCGTGTCTTCCCAGCATAACTCCCTGGGCCTCGATAGCTGCGCGAAAAGGTGCTTCCTCCGCTGGGTCCATCCTGGTCAGTTTATTCTGTCAGAGTTCGTACAGAGGACCCAAAAGCAGAGGATGAAGCAATAACAGAGTTTATTTCTTGAAACTGGAAATTAGGAGTCTGCCGTCAACGGACGCAGGACTGACGAAAAAACTAAATAGTAATGCTGTCCCAGTTAGTGGAAGACTCAGCGTCGGTGATAAGGCAAGCAGCAACAGAGAATTCCTCCCGTGCCCAATGACGTAAACTCACGGATGGCAGGTGAGCTGGTTCTCCTCCGACAGCAGGTAAACTGGGTAGAGAACAGTGATGAATCTCCACTACAGTCACAAACACCTCGACAGGACAGGACAAGCGAGAACTCAACGTACAACAATAAACTGACAAGGAAGCAGAGAAAACAGTGGCTAGAAGTAGCCGAACAAATTAAGGAAGCGAGCACAGGTGAGACAAGATCAGTGTAAGTGTTAATTGCAATGGGAAACAGCTGCTAGAAGGGAGATAGGGGAAAACCATGAATGGGAGCGATTAAGTGTGTGCGCAGCGCGACGGCTGAGATAATGAGAGACAGCTGGGCATGTGTGTGTGTGTGTGTGTGTGTGTAACACTAACGAAAAGAGAGAGGAGGGAGACTGATTCATGACACAAACGGGGCTACCATAATATGTGAGCAACATGTATGTACATGTTTGTATTTTTGAGAGAATATTATTTATGCATTGTTATTGAAAAAACTAAAACTAAAAGTTTCTGAAATAAGGCCACAAAACACATATTGATTATTTCTTCACAAGACTTTTGAAAATTGTATCACATAGTCTAGAATTTTTGCTCCAAAACTATGTGAGAATCATCCTGACAACTCATTCAGATAAGTCAATAAAGTCTTTTACATTTTTAATGACGTGTTTTGTTTGAGAAAGCTTTAATGCGAGGAGGCATGATCTCTCATTAATATGTATGGGATTTCACACCTGAGAAAGACAAAGACCCTCCCATAATGGCCCTATTAGGTGCTATCAGGCCATATCATTATGAGGAGCCTTGCACAAAGAATGAGGAGATTTAAAAAATAATGGCTTTTAGATTGTTTGGATTTAATTACAACACAACATAATCCAAAGATACACAACAAAGGACAAAAAAGCACATTAGTAAACACACTGATCTAAAGACAGAGGCTTGAACAGTCACACAACATTGTCCCATTCCTGAAACATAGTACATACCTGTCATTTCCAAGGTGTTTGATTTTTCATTTTACCATGTTCATGTACAGTCTCCTGTGAATGTTGAAGTCAGCAGGACTCACCAGTGGCATCTCGTCCCTGTAAAAAAATAAATAAACACCTGTGAACATGCTGATATCAAGAGAAACGATATGGCTGCACGACTTTGGGCATGCATTGTAGATTTTTCTGGTTAAATTATATATACACACACACACACACAATGCTTAGAATAAGTGAACACACCCATGCTAAAGTTGACTAAAAAGAGGAATAAAAAATCTTAATGCCTTAATTTAAAAAATGAGAAAAACTCTAACCTTTAGGGACATGAATAATGTCCCTGAATTCTTTGTGAATTAATAATGTATCGCAAATAATTAAATGTTCTTCTTTAAAATACAGGGTGCATACTAGAGCCCAACCGATATATCGGCGGGCCGATATTATCGGCCGATATTAGGCATTTTCCTAATATCTTATTCAAATAACTTGTCAAGTTGACGTCATCTAGACAGAGAAAAAGCATCGGTCGTCTATCGATTCATATCAGCGACTCAGAGTCGACTCTTACTTTTGAGAGACAATAACTTTGTATACTGTGAACTTTCATATTTAAAACTTTGCAGGATGTTTTTGTTCACTTAGATCTTTGTTACACACTACATGAAAGGTAGTTTTCAAAATTCCATAATAGGTGCCCTTTAAAATACATGTTGATGTAAGCAAAAAGTATGCTAAAATTATAATTTACAGTTATAACTCTTTTGTAAAAACATTGTAATTTTCTAAACCGTCAGGTGAATGTGCATTCAATCTTAGAAATATTTGTACAATGATATTACTAAAGCGAAATGGCAATGAAAGAGGCAACACAGACTATTAAAATGTCTTATTTTTTTTATTTATTTTTTTTAGTTCATGTGAATGATTCAGTTTCTCTTTCTGTCTATTTTCAGTTGTGTGATGAAGTTGAACGAATGCATTCATCAACTGTCAGCTTGAGCTTGTTCAAAGAAATGCTCCATTAGCCAAAAAGCAAGAGAAGAGATGCTTGCAGAAGATCTACCAGGTATTCACATAAATCATAGCGGTTTTGTGATAATCTATTTCCAAACTTTAAGGACTGATAGTTTTGTTAATTAAAAGTATAGTTACTCAACAAATACATTTGTTGAAAATGTGTGTTTAGTTTCCATCCTTGAGAAACTGATCTAGCGCTGGGCAAAATGACAAAAATGCACATCACGATAATGATATATATCACAATATAGTTATTTTTGTGTAGGAAAGAAATGTGATTAAAAAAACTAATCTATAAAAAATACTAGTGTAAAGTAGAGTAAAACATTCTAAAACTTATTAAAGGAAACAGTAATCATATAAGAACGAAGAATGTAATTACAAGCTATAGGACAAAAAGTTACAACAGGAAAAAAAAGGATAAATTAATAAAAAAAATTTTTTTTCAAAATAAATCATTTAAAATGTCAATACCGTATGGATTCTGTGGTATGGATTCTGTGGCTATGAATACCGTATGGAAGTTTTTAATACCAGTGTTGTATGATTCACACTTCCATGCGTACACAGTCAAAGTTGACTTTGAATGGAGTATTATGAAACCAGGGCAAGAGATGGACTATCATATGAAGGACTAAAAATGACAGAAGTAAAAATAAGTAAATAAATAAAAGGAGAAATAAATAAATGCAGAAATATAGTGAAAATAAATACATTTTTGGTAATATAAATGGCTATTTCGGTATTTTTACATGTATTTAGTTATTTATTTATGTATTTACACATTTATTTATACATTTATGCATTTATATATATATTTATAATTATTTTTATTATTATAATTATTTCTGTATTTCCACATTTAATTTTTCCCTGCACCTGTATGCTAATTGAGTGGGGGGTGCCAACATCAGTCTGAAGAAGGATTGGTTAGAGCGATGTGATCGAATCTACTACTACTGCCTTGATTTCACTGGTACAAGGAAGCCTACTCGGTAATGCTGCTTGCCTACTGTTAAGTAGCCTGGATGGAGACTTTTGTTCAAGCAATGGCTAATGATCATTAGCGCAGGATTGTGAGAACAATGCGTCCAATGACTATGTCCAGTTTCGTTTGTGCAGAGTAATGGAGGATTTAGTTCAGATCAGTGCTGATATTGATGTCGATGTCGAAGTTGAGGTAGCAGTGCTAGAGAGTCTTCAAGAAATCCTCCGCCAACTTCACATTCTCTCTGAGACAGAGGAAGCGACAACTGGATGGCCTTCCTGATATAATTGAAGCTCACCTCCTTTTGGGGCACACTGCTGGAGAAATTGCGCAGTTGTTCAAAGTGTGCGAGCTACAGTTCGTCGAAGGATGACACAATATGCTATAAGGTAATTTTACGTTTTTACACTTTTTATAACAAGGGACACTTGCTCTGGCTGTTATTGAGGGTGAGAGGCTGATCTCTGATAGACTTCTGACATAGGAAAAAACAGATATACACATTAGACCACGTTTGCAATGAGGCTTAAAAGACTAAGTGCTTTTGCAGATAACTGACAGCAAAGGAAATTATACTGATCTTAACTGAATTACTGATCACTGTTATGCATGTAGCCTATGGTCATATTTGTGTCATGTACACTGTATGTTTTTGATGATCAGAGTCCACAATCTATTAAATCCACTGATCGACAACGATTTGGATGAAACTGTGATCCAAATTCTGCAGCATCATCCCAACTGTGGTTACAAAATGATGTTGGGGCACCTCAGTGCACAAGGCATCCGCATACAGAGTAAGTGACTGTATTACCATTCACTGGCTCTGGGGTAGTTTACCAACAGTTTGGGATTTGGGCTACTTGCTCAGGTGGAAAATAAGTTTATTTTATTTACTGTCAGGCTGAATTTTGGGCTACTTGTTAATGTACTGTGAGATTAGGAAAGGGTCAACCTGTTTTTTGAGTACACCTAATTCTCTGTCTTTTTTTGTGCATATTATAGGACAACGTGTACAGCAGGCCTATTCAAATAGCGGCCTGGGGGGAAATTTGGCGCGATTGGAATTAATTCTGGCCCGCGGCCAAAAAAAGATCTACGAATCTGCCGCGGCGCACAGACAAGAGTACAGGCAAAGATTTTAGAGCGGAGCAGGTTGTCTCCATGGTGACAAACACTCATTCTCGCTGATTCGATGTTCTCACGCTGCGTCTGACACATGCATCTAACATGCCGTTGTCCAAGCCAAACCGCAAAGTTGACAGAGAAAATCGTATGTTTCAGAGTGAATGGACGGAGAAGTACTTATTTACTGTGCCAACTACGGCAAACAAGCGAGGGACTGATAGACGGGTGTGTTTACTGTAAAACGAATCAGTGGCTGTGGCCAAAGAATATAATGTGAAGAGACATTTTACTACAAAACACTCGTCTTTTTCTGCACAATACCAAGAGGGCTCAGTGGAGAGACAACGTAGAATAGACAGACTGGTAACTTTTTTTGAGCAAAGTCAGTGTGCAATTGGCGGGTTTTGTACCGAACAAGAGAGAGGTTCAAGGTTCAAGGAGTCTTTATTAACCCCGAGGGTTAATAGTCTTTAATAGACTATTAAAGACTACATGCTGGCGGTTGTTGTCGAAATGATTGTTGACCAAAAAATGAAAGACAACGTGTCCTCATCTATTAAAAACGTACCACTGTCAGACACCTCAGCTCTTCGTTGAGTGGATCTACTAGCAAAGGATGTATTTGATAAACTACTGGAAAACATTCAAAAAACGGAGCTGATGTCCACTGCTATTGACGAATCGACAGATACGACTGATGTGGCCTAGATGTGTGTTTATGTGAGATTTTACGATAGAGTTCGCTTTTGTGAGGAGCTTCTGGGACTCATTCCACTGGAGGGACATACGACAGGTGAAGTGCTGTTTCAAAATGTTGTCGCATTTTTCAGTGAGCATAAACTGGATTTACATAAGGTTTGCTTGCTAGTAACGGATGGAGCACCAGCTATGCTCGGAAGAGTGCAAGGACTAGCAGCCAGACTGTCAGCTGTGGCACCTCAAATGCAGTTTTTACACTGCATTATTCACGACTCTGTCTTGTGCGCGAAGCTCAGCGGTGAATTAAAAAACACTATGGACAAGGTCACAAGCATTGTCAACTTCATCCGCTCAGCTTTAAGCCTTCAGCATCGTCTTTTCCGTCTGTTGCTTGATGAGACTTCTGCTGAACACGCTGACTTACTGGCTCATTGCGATGTCAGGTGGCTCAGTAAAGGAAAAGTTCTGGATCGTTTTTGTGATCTCCGCAGTGAGATTATTTCTTTCCTTCGCACATGTAAACTCAAACGAGTGGCTCATTTCTTGGAGCACATGCTTTATGAACAGTTCATGACACAAGTTAATTTCCTCTGTGACATTTTTGGACACTTAAACTCACTAAATTCAGAGTTACAGGGGCGAGAGAAATGTATTGCGGATTTGGTTGAGAGATTGTGTGCTTTCAAAACAAAGCTGAATGTATTTGTGTGTAGGGTGTGAAGGCGCACCAAACACAACTGAATCTTCCATGTGATTCATTCAAGCATAATTCCACACAGAATTTAACACTGACATCGCAATGAGCCACCTGACATCGCAATGAGCCAGTAAGTCAGCGTGTTCAGCAGAAGTCTCATCAAGCAACAGACGGAAAAGACGATGCTGAAGGCTTAAAGTTGAGCGGATGAAGTTGACAATGCTTGTGACCTTGTCCATAGTGTTTTTTAATTCACCTGAGAGAAGCACATAAAATCGTGGCTGATCCATTGCATGTTTTGTACACAGAGTATGAATTGTTACCTTCGGGAAGACGATACAGATTTCCAATGTGTAGATATAACAGTTTTAAGAAGTCTTTTATCCCTTTTTCAATTAAATTGTTAAATGATGAATGATGTGTATATATGTGTATTTATATGTATGTGTATGTCTGTATATGTATATATGTATATACATATATGTGTGTATGTATGTGTGTATATGTATATGTATTTATGTGTGTGTGTGTATGTATAGGAATTGTTATTTATTATAATACTAGTGATTTCTATGTATGCATTTTTATGTTTCAATGTCAATGTAAACACCTTGAGTCCAACACAGATTTCCCCTTTGGGGACAATAAAGTGTATTTCATTTCCTTCACTCCAGACTTCAAATCGACATTCCAGCACCATAACAATCCAGGCTCCAGCGAGTCTACGAAAACAACTTTATGGCCCTGCAAATTTAAAAAAAATGGGCCCTGCAAGGAAGAACCTTGTCAAAGTTAGATAGTTTGGAAAAGACTGATTGGTTCAGAGATGCCACAGGATAGGACCCGCCAAGATAACGCCAGAGGTCATTTGATCCCAGGACAGAGATGTAAAACAGACCTCCCCCTTCTTGAAGACCTTTGAATGACCTCAGTGTTGAGATCTCTCAAACCCACAGAGACTGAGACTTCAAATACATACAAATACATAAAATCATCCTAAAACAATTCTTGACGAACTTATAATCAAACATCGTTCAACTACATAATTCTATATTGTGTCTTCGACCCCTGTCTATTATGCTTATATCACATATAAGTCATGTAATTGTTGTAACTATTAGATGTGTGAATGAAAGTGTATCGTGTCTCCTATCATTGCGATCATATGTTCTTAATTCAGACGATGGCTTGATGGAAATCTGTGTAAAATGTTTATGTTCTTAAAATAGAAATTATGTCTAAACTGAATCCTCTGCTCGAGCAGCAGAGTAAAGGGACCACAGATAACGCATGATTTACGATGAGAGGTGGGGATGGGAAAATACCCCCTTCTCAAATAACCTTATAGTATCTTATTGGTCCGAATTCCTCCAGGAGGCTGGACAAACATTTGAGTTTAAAATCTTAGACCCGAACAAAGAGCTGGGTTCTTAGGAAAAATACGGGGAGAGATACTGAAGAGCTCTAGGGCGAGCTATGACAAGGTAACAGACAGACGAGCAACCATGTAGACGAGCAGACAAAAGAACCTAAATCAAGATCAGGGTTTAAACAGCTTCATTCAAGCCATCTAACTACTAGTCTCACTGTCCTTTTTTTTCCTTAGTTTTCTTTTCTTTTCCGTTTTCCTAGAGTCTCGGTTCTAAGTTAAGTTTTGCTGCAAAGTTTCGTTAAGACGTTTCGACTGTAAAACCCGCAGCTTCCAACTTCAAAGACATTCATTCAGCCGCCAACACATCACGTGGTTGGCTGCCCCAAGACCAGGCATGAGGAGACCGCCAAGCAACGGACCCAAGGGAAACCCCTTTTACCCCGACAAAAGCAAGTAGCCTCCAGACTCTTAACTGAACTGGTGCATTGATATAAAATTGATTAACCCGCCTAAGAAATGAATGAAGGGTTAAATTAATGATTGATGGTTCGTTCAGGTCATGTCTTTTAAGTGGATAATGATTTCCATTACACGAGAGTAGATGTTAAAACTTCATGTTGATTTGTACTCGGCTTTCGCCAAGATAAGCAACACTAAGACGTAGCTTTACAGTAAACTATGCTTCTCCATCCATTTACACTTCTTTCCATATGAGGGTGTGACTCCCCTTCTGTCCGGCGTTAACGGCTGCAGTGTACTTGGCGCGTCAGCACACACGACAGCTGCAACTACAGTGTGGTCTCCCTAGTGGACCAGCACGACAACCGTCTGTATTGAGCCGAGTAGGGGACATCTCTAGGGTCTTCAAGTGGGCACCTTCCGTCCTCAGTGTTTCGTCGACTAGCCCACGACACCTCAAGAGGGCTCGACAGTGACTCTGGCGTCCCAGAGTCAACCCCCTCCGTCCCCCACTCAACTCAGCCCAGCTTACTGACCTCTACATCCCTCCTGCTGCTAAGACCTAACCACAATCTCACAATCTCTCCGCAACCCAACCAAACGCGCTAACCCGTTTGACTAAGGCTGTCGAGCCCCACTGGTTCGTTAAAGCAGTTACAGTGGCAACGGTTCCGTATGGCATACCACCTACCGCAAAACACAATATCTGCCCAACCACCCGTCATTCACGCAATATACACAGGAACGTAATGACTGTAAATACTATACAACCTATACAAATAAACCAACAGACTCTTCAAGTTTTTCAAGAATTCTACGAAACCGTAGCGTGGCGGCCTGTACACAGCCAGCTAGAATCTTTCCGTCTCAACCACAGCCAGTTGCTGCTCCTTTCTGCTGCTTCAGATAAGTTCTTTACTGTGCGACGCAACTCTTGGCCGCTGAATCCGACGTCTCTGAGGAACCGGGTTGTAGAGTGTGCCACAAAACCTCGACAACCCACTTCCACTGGATAAACCTGGACTCTCCATCCTCGCTGTTCTGCTTCAGTGGCCAGATGAGCATACCGCAGTTTCTTCCTCTCATATGCCTCATCTACAGCATCCTCCCATGGCACTGTTAACTCTATCAGTTGAACAATGCGTGCTGATCCAGACCACAAAACAATGTCTGGTCGTAGGTTAGTGGTGGCAATCTCAGGTGGAAAAATAAGCCGTTGATCAAGATCAGCCAGCATCTTCCAGTCCCTAGCAGCTTCCAGTTGTCCTGGGCGAGAATTGGTGTTAACATCTTTTCTTGGTGGTTGCTCGCCTGGGCGGAGGAATATTGTCTTCTGCGTGTCATGTTTTGCTAGAACAGGCGGCAACATATTGGTCATACTACGCTTGCCTTCCAATGCTAAAGCCAAACATCGCAGTACTTGGTCATGGCGCCAAGTAAACCGACCTTGGCTGAGAGCCACCTTACATCCTGTCAAAATGTGCCTTAATGTGGCAGGTGATGAACACAAAGGACAAGAGGGATCCTCTCCTACCCAGAGGTTTAGGTTCTGCGGTGATGGGAGAACATCATATGTTGACCTAATAAGGAAACTGATCCTACTCTCTTCCATTGACCAAAGGTCTTGCCAGCCCATCTTGCGTTGTTCCACACTCTCCCATCTCATCCACTCTCCCTGCTTGGCCTGGGAAATGGCCTTTATACACCTCATCCTCTCCTCCTGCTTTCGCACCTTGTTGACTACCAGCTTCCTCCTTTGAGCTGGGCCTGCCTTGTGCCATTTAGGAGGAGCTAAACTGAGCCCAAAACCCCCTCTTCCATGCTGTACCTGTCCCACGATATCCCCAATTTGAAGGTCAGCCTTTGCCTCTACTACAGATTTCTTTGCTGACCACTTTCTACCAGTTTTTAACACAGGGGCTGCCTCCCTTACACATTTGTCACGTGACTCTACTAATGTCATTTCCAGTCTGACCTTGGCACACTTAAACTCCTCGGTTAAAGCAGAGACTGGCAGCTGCAATATTCCTTTACTATAAAGTCCCACTCTGCTGAGGCAGCGTGGAACTCCCAACCATTTCCTGATGTATGAACTTATTAACGCTTCCAGCTTATCCACTGTTGTCAAAGAAACCTCGTACACAGTCAGTGGCCACAGCAACCTCGGCAGTAGACCAAACTGAAAGCACCAGAGTTTTAGTTTGCCTGGTAGAGCACAGCTGTTTATGCTCTTCAACCCTTCCACTGCTTGTCGTCTAACTTCTCCCACTCGAACTGTGTCCTTTAGATCTCCATCGTACCATCTCCCAAGACTTTTCACTGGCTTCTCAGAAACTGTTGGTATTGCCTCACCATTAATGAAGAATGTTTTATCTACTACCTTTCCTTTAACTATCGAGATGCTCCTTGATTTAGAGGGCTTAAATTGCATTCGTGCCCATTCAATATTATCTGTTAACTTCCCCAATAACCGATTAGTGCAGGCTACTGTTGTAGTCAGTAGAAACTTGGGATTTCATTGTCTCACTCCTAAAACTCATTCTTCCGTCACTCTCTTTCTTTCTGCAACTCGTATAAATGTGTGTGTGTGTGTGTGTGTGTTAGATATTAGTTTTATGTTTTAGAATAATTAATAAAGTCTTATATTTTAAAGATAATTGTTCTTGTGTTATGTGCTTACAGATTTAATGTCTTAAACTGCTGATCTAAGTTACCTTGCTAATAAATAGTGTTTCACTATAGTTTGGATATTTATATCCGCTGCAGAGGTTATAGTTACGGCCCGTTCGAATGAATGCTGAACGAGTCATTTGCTCGGCCGTATAAGTGATTCTTTTAAGATTCCCTATAAATTAATTGATAATTCCTTTTGAGCTAAATTGGCCTTCTGGCCCCTTTATGCATATTATTATTAGTATAAATGTAGGTATTACCTTACATGTGTCTGACCTAACCACAAACAAGTTGATGCACTTTACACACCAGGGGCACAAGTCATGCCAACTATGATTGAATTCATGACAAAGCTGACTGAAAACTTCAGTGACAGATTTCAGGGCTTTAGTCTCCCAATGGAGGTTATGCAGTTTACTTGCTATCCATTCTCAATAAACCATGACTCAAACTTCATTGCAAAAGTTAAAGAGCTCATGCCTAATATTGATGAGAGTGCTCTTCAGCTAGAAATGATTGATATCCAGTCTTCACTTGCTTTGAAACTGCACTTGCAGTCTGAAGGTCCAATCAACTTTTTATGTAACCATATTAGCCAGGCTAAATACCCCACAATTAAAGGGGCTCTATGGAACTTTTAGCGGCCTCTAGCGGTTAAGTTTCAGATTGCAGTAAATTTTTACAAGAGCGCTCGTGCTCTAACTCATAAACAATACCGTCTATTACACAAATATCTCGGCGAATACTCGATTTAGATCCACCTACACATTGCAAGTCTAGCTTTTCTCATATGAATGCAATCAAAACAAAGGCACGTTGCTGCCTGAGCAATGAGAAGTTATCCCAGTGCCTGAGAATTGCACTTACCACATATGAGCCAGATTATGTTAAAATGGCAAAAGCAAATTATTGTCACTTCTCCCACTGAGTCACATAGTCTCACTGATAAATAAGATAAACTAAATGAGGAAAAAAATATTCTTGTTATTAGTTTTCATCAAGAGTATGTTTACAGCACATAGTTAGCATAGCATAGTTTAAAATGTGTACTCACTGTCTGAAAGATATACTTCAGGGATATTTGAATGTTATTATTTCCCCAAATAAGATTTGATACTTGCACTTATGACAGCTTTATTTTGATTGTTTGATTTTTTTTTTATATAGGCCTATATAAGCTATAACTTATGTTAACTCTTTTAAGGGTAAAAGCTGTGTATATGTCTCAGTATTTGCAGTTTTGCACTTTGTTATAGGCCTAATCAATACAAGTTGAATGTGTTGAAATAATAAAGGAAACCAAACGAATACTGTACCTTATTTTATTTCATATATTATGTACCTTAGTATAGTATTTTTTAATTTCCTTTAGCTGATATCAATTTGTCCCCGGCCCAAAAATCACAAATTTTGGAATTTCCTAGTTTGGCCCCCCTGCAAATGTGTTTGAATAGCCCTGACATAGTTTAATATGAAAAAAACGGTGGAGTAACCCTTTAACAGTTTTTAATGATGTGTAACACTTATATGTAAGATCATAAGTATTTTGAGTCTCTTTTGCACTGATAAGAAAAAAAGCGAGCAGATCACGCCGGCGTGACCGCCGACCCCAGGGGGTTAAAGTGCGAATGTTCTTTGTAAACTGTAGAAAATCAGGAATTATGTGTATTTGATACCCAAGGTTTGTGTGCAATTCAAAAACAGGGTTTTGTCTTTTATAAACAAATGAGGTCCACACTGTTCTTGGAATGAACAATATGATTTTTATTTGCCAGCATCACAGAAAAATTATAGTTATTGTTAACAGACAAGCAATGAATGATATGAATTAAATACCATCACCAGCCAAAAAAGTCTCTACAGATGTGAGAAATATGAACAAAAGGCATCCCTTGTGGCATTTGACATGATGTTGAAATGAAGAGGATTCCATTCACGGGTATAATTTTCTCCATGAACATTATCATCATGTTCCTCACTATTAACTTCACAAAAAATGATGAAACGTGCAACATGCTGCGATAATAGTGGTGGCGGCTCACCATTGGCTAGCTCCTGCGTCAGCATCACACGCATGCGTTGTGGTCCTCAGCATCAGCCAATGGTAAGCAGGCATTCTGACGTAGAACCCGGAAGCGCTGCATTAGAATTTAAAGGGGTCATGACATGGTTTTTTGTTTTGTTTTATGATGTTCCCTTAGGTGCAATTATAGTATTACTATAGTTTTTTGTACAAAAAAAATGTTTTTGTACTTTTAAAATGTAGTGATTTATGACATTTTCCCACCCTGTTTCTCACCTCTGATTCAAACAGTCTGTTTTGGGGTGTTTCCCCTTTAAGACTTCAATGTTAACGCCTATACTGTTATGATTGGCTAACGTCAGTGCTGCTTATGCATAAATTATTAACGTTAATCATTTTGTATCACATGTAGACTACACAATGCTCCACCACGTGAAACTTCGGTCTTCCAATCTTTTACCATCGTGTCAATTCTCAATTGATTTTGATTCATATGCGCGAGGGAGGGAAAGAGAGAGAGCAAGACAGTTTGAAGGCGCACGCGCGCAGCCGGGGGTCTCTCTCTCTCTGCTCGTTCTTTCAGTAACATGCCCTGTCACACTCTGATCACTCACCGTTCAAATAAGGCTTTGGCGCGCTGCATATGCTGCAAATAAACTGCATCCAACTGCTTTCCCTGACGTCTGGATCGTTCGCCAGCGTATTCAAACATGTTGTATCTTGTAAACAGACCCACTCGATGCTTGACAACGCATGCGATGATGCGAAATTAGGTGTAGTTGTCCTGCGCTGGAGGCGGTCATATGCAAATGACTGGTACGTCACTTTGCACCGTGACGTCACTTCTAACCATGGATCCAGAACGAGCTGTATTTAGAGCTTGATTAAATAAATGCTTCGTTTATAATGGGGAGGACGTCTTAAGCTATGAAACTTGCAGGAAGTTTTAATAGTACATAGATCTCTTATATACCAAAAGATCAAGGCAAATTTGGTTTCTCATGTCATGACCCCTTTAATACATGAGAAGCGTAGCAAAATGACACAGACATGTAGAAATTGTTGAATAATGTCATTATTTTTTTGGGGGGGTTTGCACACAAAAAACATGCTTGTCGCTTCATAACATTAAAGCTGCAGTCAGCAAGTCTGGCAGATTGAGGGGACTTAGCCAAAATGTTAATGTTTACAACTCTCAAATTTTGGATTGAGCACTCAGGAATGCAGCGTTAGTAGTTGGTTATCATTTAGACTATCATTTGTCGTTTACGGAACTGTATATCGTCATCTTCAAAAAGTGCAACGGACATTTTACCAAAGGACATGTGCACTTCTCAATAGATAATGGTCAGATATGTTTTTTTTTTTTTCATCCATTATTATAACCTGAAACAAGTTGTTTGCCATTATGCCAACTGGTGTCATTCGTACACATTTCTATTTCATCATCTCTTGTTTTTTATTTTATGGCAGTTCTTACTTTACAATAATAATAATTTTGTTTGCTTATTTGGATTGTGTACAAACTTTATTTCAGATAAACACTTAAATTTACTTAAGTGGAGATATCTCCTTAAGCGTGGTTTAATATTATTTAATTATATATTAAATAATATTAAACCACGCTTAAGGAGATATCTCCATATATATATATATATATATATAAAGCGTGGTTGGTGGGCCCCTCCCTTAAAATTCAGAAAAATACACTATGCGATTAACATGCTGAATTTCTGACACTATCAGAAAATTATCTTAGGCTATCTTTGGTCGCAAGAGCATGACAACGACGGTCTTTGAACCTCTCTCATTGTACGACATAGGACCACGATTAGGAGCCACGATTGTTTCACGATGGCAATCATTCGTCTGGGACAGCCAAAAATCATGCAGTGTATCCCGGGCTTAAGACCCCAGACATTCTTCAACAATACATGTTCAACAATCTAGCCCAGCTACTTTTCTAATCTTTCGAGCAATATTTGCCAGTTCTTTTAATCCTTCTGTCAAGAGGTGCTGAGTAGAAGCAAAAGACAATCCCGCAGCAAAAGCACTGCCCACACCTGGAAGGAGACTGGACAAATCTGCAATGGTAGAAAGTGTTACAGACGGAGCAGCAACCCGTAATGTGGTCACTGCTTTGTTTTGGATGGCATTAGCGAACTTTGATTCGGCCTTACAATCCAGCAAGGGTATGTTCACTTTTTCTGAAAGCCTTTTCAGTGATCTGTCATCCAAACCAAATGCATAATAGCACCTTGAAAGGAAAAGCAAGGCAATGGCTGCATCACACGCTACTGATGTGCCTGGCACAGGGGCCGCTGCTATACCAGCAGAAGCAAGAGATGCAGCCCAGGTCAGTGCTTTAAATAACTTGATCTTATTCTCAAGACATGCAGCAGAGCACACTGGCCAAGCTTGAAGAAGAGCATCTCGTTTATGGACCGGAAGATCATCTGTGAGTGTGTTTTGAAGCTTTTCAAAATCATATTTCCCCAAATCAACAGACGATATCAAGAAAACTTCAGCGTTTCCCAGTTCATTCAAGTTTCTCACACAGTACTTTCTTATTTTGTCAAGAACATCTTGTTCATTAAATCCTGGTCTCCTTTTCTCTGAAGAGATGTCGATGTCAATCTTGGAACGAACAAAGTAAAAATCTTTCTTCTGTTTTCTTATTTCTTTAGCCAGCATGATGTCATTCTCTGTGAACCTCTCTGAGTTAAGGATAATGAAAAAATCATAGATTTTAAATTCGACATCTTTAAGGTATTTATTTGCTTTGAAATTTGGAGTTCCTATTCCAGGCAGGTCCCAGATTTTCACATTTGGCATTGTAGGATGCTCATACATGGTGGGCTTAAGTGTAGTTTCTGTGACACCACTAGGAGCTGCTCCGTCGGCATCGTCACTTAGGCCTCGAATGAGATTCACAAAGGAGGATTTCCCAGATCCTGTCTTTCCAGTCACAGCAATGTCAAGTGAGACATTTAAAAACTGATAGATTGTTTCTTCTTGAGTTGCCATGTTTTAAACTGCAAAAGTTATAGAAGTACCGTCAGCATTACTTTATTCTTGAAAGTTGAAGAATGTAAGAATATTCATAATTTCTGTTATTATAATAATCAACAGTTTCTGTAGTGTGATCCACATTCAACCCTGATGCTCTTTGTTTACCAAATGGAGTCTACAGAAAGCATTGTTGCATTTAAAGGCAGATAATAACTTATTTAGGATGTACAATTAAAGTGATCAAACAGATGTAGCATTTGATGGTTGCAGTGTTTTATACTGACCTTTTGAGTGGAGATCTTCTAACCTTTTTTTTCTTTTGTTTTCCTCTGCCCTGTCAATGGAAATAAGACCACGTTTCATAAATTAGAAAACATTATTAACGGGTCAGTTTACATAAACAGCACAAAACTACCATGAAGTTGACAGTAACATGAAGTTAAGGGACACTAAGGGTCAACTTATGTTGTAGTAAACCCACAATACTTTGCAGAACCAGCTCGGGGTCCTGATCCCCCTGTCAGGGTTTATTTTTATACATTTTTGTGTGTTCAGAAACTGTATCCACTGTAAAAAATAAAAAAAAATAAAATCTGTTAAATTTACAGTAAAAAAAACCTGGCAGCTGTGGTTGCTACAAATTTATCGTAAAAAATACGGTAGTAAAAGTTTATGTATTACAGATTTAAGGTAAATTTACAGTAAAAAAAACCCAGAATTTGTTAATTTACCAACCTATTAAAATACAAATATAAGTTCAAAGTTTTTATTTGCCATTTGTATAGCACAAAGAAAATTGTACACATACATAGGAATTGTACTGCATCACCCTTAGAGTAAAAAAAAAAATTTGCACCAGTGCTTGCTAACCAGTTTGTATATACCCTATTTATATGAATTCGCCATTAGTCTCACTGCTGCTGGATAGAAGCTGTTATAAAAACGTTTTTTTTGTGTGTGTGTGTGTGTGATGATACTGTCCGCTCTTGTGTGTCTCAAGCTATAGGATTTGTATCTGGGCCTCAATAGTGGGTGAGCTGGATGCTGAATGTCACTAATGTAACAGAGTTTGTATTTTATTCCATTTTTAATGTGAATTCCTTCTGAATTCAGCAGCGGTTTTTCATTTCATGTGGTAGTGGTGCCCTCATGTGGTTTGTTTGGGGACTGCAGGAAAAAAAAAAGTTCGGTAAGACGGGAAATGACGCAACACAGTAGTTGCAATGTGTACTGCACGCTGTGAGTGGGTATATTCATTCTCCGTTTCATTTCATTAATATTAATTTGATTATAATGCAAAATGAGTCGAGTTTTCAAGTATTTTATGTTTGTGATTTGGTTTGGCTTATATTTCGACCATTGAATTAGAGTATTAACATCTTTTGTTAGTTAATATGGCTTTTTGTGAACTCTCGTTGTGCCACACTCTCGTTAGCAAGGCCACGAGGTTAATTTTATTTTATATTTTATTTAGGTCAGTTATGCCTGCAGCAAAATACCACTGAAAAAGGTGTTTTATTTCATTCAACAGGTATGTTTGTTAACTTTGTTTAATATTATTGTGATTGTAATGTTTCATGCCAAGTGTGTTCACGTGTTGTGACGCACACTGAAAGAAGCTAAGCTAATTGGTTAATTCTGTTAAGATGATGCAACACAGGAGTTGCAATGTGTACTGCACGCTTGTGGGTCAGTTATGCCTGCAGCAAAATACCACTGAAAAAGGTGAAAAATACCACTGAATACCACATCCAACAGCTGCAGTAAAAAGATTTACACCAGTCAACACTTGTGTTCGTGCATTCATTGGGGGTATCGTCCAGAGATTGAGCCCGTCATTCGGATGGCCTTTATCGGATGTTTGAGTGAACCACAACGCACAAAGTGAAGGAGAAAGACTAGATCCGTCACACTAAGTATGGACTGAGCTTTCTTCTCACAGCGCTCTATGTACAGTGTGGTCATGGGTGGGAGGTTAGTCCCAATGATTCTCTCTGCAGTCTTTAAAACACTTCAAAGAGACTTCTTCTCTGCCTGTGTTGCATTTCCAAACCACACGACGATGCCATATGTCTAGACACTCTCTATAAGTCCTCTGTAGGCATGAGTAAGAGTGCGCATCCCAAGCCCAGCCTTCTTTAAAAGCCTGATAAAGGCGTTTTTGAGCTTTCCTCACTGTGTTAACGGTGTTTGTAGTCCAGCTCAGATTAGATGTCAAATGCAGGCCAAGGATAATATATAAAATATATAAAGAAATGTTGAAAGTGACAAATCATACAATTACATTTAATAAACTAAAATAGTGTAAATTTAACATTACTTGGTTGCTACTCTTGATGAGAGACATATTACTTACTTATAATGTAATTTTTTTAAAGATTTCTAGTTACCTTAAATTCTTGGTTCCAGCAGGAGTAGTGAGACACCTGGATGCTGACGATGTTTTGTGTTTCCTTTCAGTGAGGATTGAGAAAACAAGTTCACAAGGAGATATAGAGTCTGACAATCCTTTTAATTGAGCTATGAGCTGCAGTAAAAGTATTAAAATACATTAGAAGGAACCAATATGAAACAAATTATACATTAGTTATACATTATTATTTAGTCATATAGTGTGGTACATTTTGAACATACCTTGAACTTTTTCAAAACATATAGTCGATTTCCATAAACTTGTGTTCTCTAACAATCAAAATGTATTAATGCCTTGTTTAGTTCCTGCCGCTGATCTTGACAATGGTTACGCTCAGCTCGGCTGCAGCCTAGGGATCTTTAAAAAGGGGAACGGGGCGGGCCGTCCACCAACGGTTTGGGCTTGGCAAAGCCACCCCAGGGCTTTACCCGTTGTGGGGCTTTCCCTGGGCTTTAACTATTAAATGAACAGACCTACTTCCTTGTCTCCTAACAGCTGATATTACCAGGTCCATGATTAAATATATCCAGCGGCAGCCCTGCAGTGCCCACAGATATTCCAGGACACACAAACCAGGAGGCCGGATGTGATGACAGATATATGGGTCAGAGTGGCGTATTTCTTTTGTCTGATGTATATTTTGCAAGCTATTTGATGGATATATCATGAATTTGATAGGATTTATATATGTACATTAATAACAAAACCTTAATTACAAAGAATGCTTGATTGACTAATGTAAATAAGTACTTTCAGATCATATCAAATATGAATCTATCTTAATACAAAATTTCTGGATTCACATTTATTAGTAATGGTTTTTGTTATTTTCTCGTTCTCTTCATCTACACAGTTTTGTGACCAGTACATTAAAATGAATTTTGCAGTCAATAAAACAAGATTTTGATGGCTCTATGAATGTCTCCTGAAATGTTGTGGAATAACCTTCTTATTGAGAATTAACAGAGGTTTAAATGTTGTTTTACTGAAAACAATTGTTTAGTTTGAAGTCACCATTATGGTGATTATAGTTTGCTTTAGTTAGGCACTTGACCCTTGAGATTTCAGTTTGTCTTTCTTGGTTATTGTATGTGTGGTGGGGAAGCCCATTACCTTCCCTAATAATTATATTTGGGTCGTGAGCCAATTGGCTGTCACCATAGTGATATAAAAGGGTGATGGATCTGATGGACCAAGTCATTGTCACGTCACTAGCGTCACTAGCGCTGTATTGCTGCTGCTTCCGGCATCAGATGTGAACATTGGAGAAAGTAAGCTCTGATTCCTTGACTGCCATTCGCTCTCGTATGGTCTGATCAGCTGATCTGTCTGTCGCACTGCTGCTGTGGCTGCCGTTGGTGTGTGTATGCCCCTGATTATGCACACACCATTTCGTCATCGGAGCTCTCCCTAAAACAGTGGGAGTGTCGACCACTGCTTTAGAAACACTAGTTTCTCTGGGTGGAAGTCCCGGACTGGTGTAGTTGTGCGAAATTATCATTTAAACTCACCTGCGGGTTGCCACATATGTATCTATGTTTGATAACCTAGATAAAATGAAATAAGATAATGTTACTAATGGTGACAAAATTATCATGAAGTTGCTTGATTTGATTATTATAATTCAAACTTATAAGATAACTGGTTTTAAGTGTGTTCTCTTTCAATCAGTCATGTTCAACATTACATCAGAACCAACTGATGTATTGGGATCCTGCCTGAGAGTTCAATCAGCTTTTTTCTCACTTTTGCATACAGCTTTAGTTATTTTTCCACTGGGACTGTTTCACCTCTCGATCACTGTAAATAAACATCACACCTTATAGATTTTGCTGTGGTACCGAAATTGGTACCGAGAACCGTAAAATTTTAATGGTATCGGTACCGACTACTGGAATTTTGGTACCGTGACATCCCTAACTGTAAATAAACATCACACCTTATAGCACTGGAAGGCTTGTCAAAAAAGATGTTGGGGGCGATTTTTTTGTGTGTGTGAATCCAGTTTCGCCTGACAGCGGGCCTGCGAAGACCTGTTGTCTCACAGCACTGAATGAGCATGTCCCTAAAGACTAAACATGGGTGTGACTTTGCATCTTCTTTCAAGATGTAATTCCATCTTTGTGTTTCTGTATGCGTTCATGTGTGGCCCGTCTGACAGCCACGATCACCGCCTCACATGTCTGGGTCGTAAGCACGCTAAAATAGTGTTCGTTGATGAGTCATGTACCACTGGATCCTTCAGTAGACCTGGGATGGTATGGATTTTTTCTAAACGCAATTGAAAGCAAGAAATTCCTGTGGTATAGCGGTAAACCACTTTAAATATTAAAAAAAAATTATTTTATTTAATCTATGTTGATTATATGAAAAGTGAACAGCATGATAGGATCATAAGATGGGTCAGACATGGATCAAGACATGGTTTTGTAGAAAGCCTTTCTTTAAAATGAATTTCGTTTTGTATAATTTTATAATAATTTTAATCACTGTTTCATCAACTAGTTGCCTGGAATTAATAAATAATAAGCAAATAAAGCAGACATATAATCAGGACGTGGAGGTGCCAGTGCAATCTCTTGCATTGCTCGTGAACTGGAGTTCACCTCATACATGAACCAAAACTGAGCGTAAAGGCTACTTGCCTCACAGACATGAGAAATAAATAGCTTAGAAATGTCTTCTTTTAATAATTTACTTTCAAAATGAAATTATAAAATTATAGGCTACAGTAGCCTAGTCAGGTAAGGTCAGGTTTGCCGATGTGCGTTTTATTTAGGCTATTTATTTATTTATTTGTTGTTGTGCCTGTACGCCGATCCGAATTCTGGGGATACAACCTAGCCAATAGGCTACACTAAGGACTTGAACCTTTAAATATATCTTTGCTGCATTGGATCAGTCTCCTTTCTAGAACAGCCAAGAGCTTTCTAGCCTCGCGGCAGCAGCGCCTTGCATCGCCCATAGACCTTAAAACAATCAACGGATGGTGGCCGGGTGTGGTTTTGAAAATTGGTCAAGAAACGTTGGTGCGAATGGATGGCGGACGGATGACGAGTTTTGTGATGTGGCTGTGGATGAAATAATAGGCCATCCGTGCATCTCTAATACGAATGGAATGTTATTATGTGTCATGGAATGCTCCCTGTTGCTCCTAAACTCGCGAAAGGTCGGATTTGCTGCATCTTTTGATGATAACTTTTGTTTAGAAAACTTTGAATCCATGTACACAATGCTATTAGTCATATGAATCCATAATGAATCCATGTCATTAAACACAACGTGCACACATTTGCAGGCCACTGTTTTTTTTTTTTTGCGATGCTGACGGTGACTAGCTCGTACCCGCGGTAGGCGTCACGCGACCGTGGTATTGCGGTAACCGTCCCAGCCCTATCCTTCAGGAGATCCAGACACACTGGACACATGAACTCATCCTGAGAAATTCTGGCTTGTGCATTTTACTGCATGAATTCAGAGACACACAAACAGCTCAACTACAGTTCAGTTTCCCTGAACTCACGTGATTATAGTTTCATGTGAAACAGGTGTGTCTGAAAAGCAGCTTTTTTCATTCCTGGTCCTGAAGAGGCTCCTTGCTGCTTAGGGTTTAGTTTCCTTGTGTGATGTCACACACATTGTGTTTAATCAGTCTCAGACACACACTCAAAGAATAGAAATGAAGAGAGAAGCAAGACAACACCCTTTATTGTTCAGTATTTCTGTATCCTAAATACTACACTGGCACTGCAGGACTGAAAACTGTGTCCAGCTCCTTAAAGGCACCATGAAATCAAAATGGCAAATGTTGGTGAAAAATATGCGTCTTCAGCAGTTTCTTGTAAATGGCTAAAGCAGCTCGGGTCGAGACAGGCAGGTCATCCCACCAGATCATTAGGAATTGTAACATTACGAATTACATCACATTAGACATTATGGTGATTGACTCTAAAACCATGTCCTAAACAGACGCGATGCGATAAGATTCCAGCGATAAGCAATTTGTCTGTCCACATTAGACGTGATGTGACCAAATTAATCAGAAACCACAGCCAATCAGAACAGCATGTGGGTGGGCTCGGCCCCAGAGATTAATCTTGACACAAACTCGCAAGGAAATGGATAAGTACATAATCAAATTCACAAATATTACACAGTTATTAAAATACATACTGAGCTGAAAAGCTGGCAAGTGAGGTGGATCTATATGCGAAGGGTTTATTGAAGATACAAACAAAAGGCAAAAACAAAGGGAACATAACTAACTACAAGAACAGCAAACATTGACTGATAAAGCACAAGAGATGCAGAGGGGCAAACAAGCTTATCAAGTTAACAAGACACACCTGTGGAAACTAATCAACAGGGAAAAACTACAAAAGACTACAGGGTGATATGTCCAGCAACCATATCACCCTGTAGCTCAAGACTGGTTGCCCACTGAAGCTAAGCAGGGCTGAAGCTGGTTAGTACCTGGATGGGAGACTCCTGAGAAAACCAGGTTGCTGCTGGAAGAGGTGTTAGTGAGGCCAGCAGGGGGCGCTCACCCTGTGGTCTGTGTGGGTCCTAACGGCCCAGTGTAGGGGACAATTATACTGTGATGAAACAAGTGCCGTCCTTCGGATGAGACGTTAAAACGTAAAGTCATCATCTTTTATATAGCGCTTTTAACAATGTAGATTGTATCAAAGCAGCTTTACAGAGACAAACATATAGTTTAAGGTAACAGAGATTGTTTTGGCTTTATAGCGGTTCTTGAATAATGTTATTTTCCAGCTAAAGTTAGTTTTGATTGATTCACTTCCGGCCAAATTATCATTTGTTATTAAATTAGGGGGCGCTAAGACGACGCCGTTCTCTGTAAACAGACTTTAAATGCTAACCTGTGATAAACGCTGATGGCATTCACATGCGCATTAAGAATTGATTCTATAGTTATGTGCGTTTGAAAATGTGCGCAGGTTTGTCATTCCCTAAAACGGCTACAAACGGTGTTCCCTGGTGGCTGTGGCCTCTGTCAGCAGGATAATGTGCCCTGCCACAAAACAAAAATGGTTTTGGAATGGAAAGACAGGACTTCTTTTCTGCATCAAGAGTGACTTGTTTGTCAACATTTGATTACCACTAATTGATCTTTGCTTTCTGAAACTCAGTTTCACACAGTGTGTCTCTTCTACCACTCACAACCTGGGCCACACATTAGATCTTATTTTGACTCGTGGTCTCTCTATTCATTCATGTAAAGTATTTGATGCTGGTATTTCTGGTCACTATTCAGTATTATTTGAACCTGCAGTTCCATATGTACAGCCCATCCTCTCTCAGCCTCTGTGCAGCTCCCGTGTTTTTCATGCCACTACTGCACTACAATTCTCTACAATCTTTTCTAATTGTGAGGTCTCTTTGTCATCTGATATGAACATTGATGAGCTGGTTCTCGTCTTCAACTCTGTCTGTCTCACTGCATTGGATACTGTTGCCCCTCTGAAGCCTAGAAGGCAACAACCTAAATCAAATTCTCAACCTTGGTTAAATGCCTCTACCCGTGTGCTCAGACGGGAATGCAGAAGGGCTGAACGCAGGTGGAAAAAGGATGGGCTACAGGTCTCTTATCAGATTTTAAAAGATTGTCTTGCCACCTATCAAAAGTCGGTCAGTGATGCAAAATCTCAATATCTTTCAAATTTAATTGCCATGAATGCAAACAGGCCAAAAGTTCTTTTTAAAACTATAAACTCAGTTCTTAATCCAGCCATGCTCAGCCCCTGTTGGCAATCTCGAGACCTGCATAGAATTTTTAGGTTTCTTTGAACAGAAGATATTAGATCTCACCTCTCTCCTTCTGACATGGCTGTTTCTCCCATGTTCTCTCCTTCTAGTAATTTTACTAGTTTAAACCAGTGTCTCAATCTCAATTAAGTGCATTAGGCTCAAAGATGAAATTTACATACTGTCAATCTGACATACTGCCTAGCCCAGGTGTGCTCAACCCTGCTCCTGCCGATCGACTGTCCTGCACAGTTTATCTCTAACCCTGATCAAACACACCTGCCTTTGATTTTCAAGTAATCCTGAAGACCTTAATTGGTTGTTAAGACCTGAATTGAAGACCTTCAGGTGTGTTTGATTAGGGTTGGAGATGAACTGTGCAGGACAGTCGATCGCCGGGAGCAGGGTTGGGCACCCCTGGCCCAGCCGTTTGCTTAGAGAGGTATTAGACACTATTAGCCCTGCGCTTTTAACTATTATAAACAGTTCTTTGTCTAGTGGGGTTTTTCCTGAGTCTTTTAAACATGCTTCTGTACAGCCCTTGCTAAAAAGATCTCACCTTGATCCATCTGTTCTTACCGGCAAATTTCTAAACTCTCATTTATTTCAAAGGTTTTGGAGAAAGCAGTGCTCTCACAGCTTACTTCTTATTTAGATGCTTTCAACATTTTTGATAAGTTCCAATCTGGTTTTAGAGCATTTCACAGTACAGAGTCAGCCTTGCTTAAAGTTACGAATGATCTATTGTTGTCTACTGATTCAGGGTCATCTGTCATTCTGTTGCTGCTAGATTTGAGTGCAGCTTTCGACACTATTGACCACGACATCCTCTTGAAACGACTTGAAAATACAGTAGGGGTTCAAGGCATGGCACTGAAATGGTTCAACTCTTACTTAAAGGATAGGACGTTTTCAGTAAATATCAGGTCGTTTACCTTACCTACTGCACCCATCCCTTATGGTGTTCCCCAGGGTTCTATTCTTGGCCCTTTGTTGTTTTCACTATATATGCTTCCCCTGGGCTCCATTCTTCAGAAATATAGCATAAACTATCACTGCTTTGCCGATGACCTACAACTCTACCTTCCAATCAAACTTGAAAATGATCTCTCTGTACAACTCCTTTTCTCATGTCTTGATGAAGTGAAAATTTGGATGGCTAACAATTTCCTGCAACTAAACACAGACAAAACTGAGGTGCTTCTGTTAGGCCCCGCTGCACTCAATACAACTCTGACAAGTAGGTTAGGGTCCCTTAGTGATCGCTTACAACCCTATGTAAAAAATCTAGGGGTTCATTTTGATCCTTCACTACAATTTGACAAACAGATGAACATGGTTGTAAAGAGTAGCTTCCACCTCAGATCTGTTGCGAAGGTAAAACAAAAGATCTCAAAAAGATCTGGAAATTGTCATCCATGCACTAATCTCTTCTAGATTGGACTACTGTAATTCGCTGTATGTCGGTCTTCCTCAAAGCACTCTATCTCAACTTCAGATGATCCAAAATGCGGCAGCCAGATTACTGACAGGAACAAAAAAACGGGAGCATATCACTCCGGTTCTTGCTTCATTGCACTGGCTCCCTATCAAATTCAGAGTTTATTTTAAGGTCCTTTTTTTTGTATATAAGGCTATACAAAAATCAGCCCCGTATTATATCTGTGAACTCATCCAGCCATATACAACCTCTAGGTCATTAAGATCTTGTAACCAGCTTCTTTTATCAGTCCCTCGTTCACGTTGCAAATCCAAAGGCGACAGAGCGTTCGCGGTTGTGTTTTAATATTTTGCTTTTGTGTGTGTGTGTGTGTGTGTGTACAGTTGCTGTGGAGGCCTCATTCTGGCTAATTTAGCTTGATTCCCTGCTGTCAAGCCTCACGCAAAAGTGTGTGAAATTCGATGTAGTATGCACTTTAGGCAGCAATGTGAAGCACTGCCACACAACAGCACCAAGTCCGCGCGCTTGCGTACAACCTTCCTTCTACTTCTCTCCCTAGTAGCTTGAAATGAAAACACAACATGGCGAAGTGAACAGAAAAAGCTGACAATTTTGTCTGGACAGACGAGGAGGTGGCGCATGCCTGTGACGTTAACGCGTACGCGACGAGAGTCACCGTGAGCAGATTTTTGCGTTTTTACCCTTTAGACAGGAACGCGACGGTGGAACGTTTTTTAAATTTCCACTCTAGAGGGTGGTTTCACTTTTTTGCGTTTTTAAGCCCCAAAACGAAAGGCACATCTGATAATTTCTTTCGTCTAAACGAAAGGCGCATCTGATAATTTTTTTTACGTTTTCACCCGTTCTCGTGTAAACAGGGCCTGAGGCTACGTCTACATTAATCCAGATAGATTTAAAAACAGAGTTTCAAAACACTCGCCGTCCACACTGTAATGTCAGAAAAAAACAAATTAAAGCGGTCATGACATGTTTTTTTTGTTTTGTTTTATTATGTTCCCTTAGGTGCAATTATAGTATTACTATAGTTTTTGGACAAAAAAACTTTAAAAAATGTAGTGATTTATGACCTATTCCCACCCTATTTCTCATCGTCAGATTCAAACAGTCTGTTTTGAGGGTGTTTCCCCTTTAAGAGTTCAGTGTTAACGCCCACTGTCATGATTGGCTAACGTCAGTGCTTATGCATAAATTATTATCGCCCCCTAGTCAGAATGTGTGGATTCCACGGAACTGTTTATAGTAGCGGGTGCTGCCGATTGGTGCGAGCGAGGCGATGGCGATGGCTCTCGATGGTCATCAACAATAGGTAATGTGAGGTATTTCTCAGAAGAGTCCAAATCTGCAGGTTTCACCACAGCTCTTGAAATTATACAACCCTATTTGTTTGAGCCAGAATCAGATGAGGAATCAGAAGAAAATGAACCATCACCACAACTAAGAATGGATCAGTCCGTGTCCACATGGAAAGTGTGAAACTATTTTGAATTAATGTAATTTGTAACCCGAGGGCCGAGACACTTGAAAACGGGCTATTGTTGCGTAATTATCCTATAATTTGCTAACAGTTGAACATTATTTAACTCATTTCAATGAAATTATAGGGTGTACCACGGACAAAATGCATGCACAGGCCATATTTGAAGATGCAGCATTGATATGGCAAAAATGTTAATTTTGTATCACATGCAGGCTACACAATGCTCCGCCACATGAAACGTGACTTCGGTCTTTTACCATCGTGTCAATTCTCAATTGATTTTGATTCATATGCGCGATGGAGGGAGAGAGAGAGAGAGAGAGAGACAGAGACAGACAGTTTGAAGGCGCGCGCGGCCGGGGCTCTCTCTCTCTCTGCTCCTTTCAGTAACATGCGCCCTGTCACACACTCACTGATCAAATAAGGCTTTGGCGGGCTGCATGTGCTGCAAATAAACTGCATCCAACTGCTTTCCCTGACGTCTGGATCGTTCGGCAGCGTATTCAAACATGTTGTTTGTCCAACCAGGAACAGCACATCTGCGTGGCATCGCAGTCATCTTGTAAACAGACCCACTCGCTGCACGTCGACTGAACACCTGTGGGCGCGAGAATGATGCGAAATGAGGCGTAGTTGTCTTGCGCTGGAGGTGGTCATATGCAAACGACTGGTACGTCACTTCATACCATGGATCCAGAACGAGCTGTATTTAGAGCTTGATTAAATAAATGCTTCGTTTATAATGGGGAGACGTCTTAAGCTATGAAACTTTACTGCGTGTGCGTAAAACCTCAAAAAAGCTCACTGAGATGATTCAGACAAAACAGGCATAATAAAGTTATCATGCAATTCTTTTGGAAGGATCGTTTTATTTAGCAAAATATCTCAACATGAACTGATGCATCCATATCGCACTCACCATTATATGTTTGGTCTAAAACGGGACTGCTCATGTTTTACTGGAGCACAGCAAATGCAAGTGAATTTTCTGTCTTCCTTGTAGGACTGTGATATGAAGAGTGTGCAAAGTTACATATTTTAGCAACTGTGTGAAAGTGAATAGCACATAACAGGCACAATACCGGTATAAACATGAATATCTGTTGGTACAATATGCGTCACATGACCCTTTTAATTATATTGAGTGTAAATGTCTGATAAATCGCATTAATATTCTCCTACATAATATTATATTTATATTATAATAAGACATTGTAGTTCTACAGTGTCACCTTGTTTGTTCTGCTTTTATTTTGAAAAAGCGCCATTTTCTTAAGTTTTTTTTTGTGACGCAAAAAACTTCCTGCTACTTTCTCTTCACAATGTGGTGCTCACGCATCGTCGGAAGAACGGTAAAAAAAACTGGTAAACGTTAGTTATTTATCATATTCATCCATTTGAATCTTGTGAAGAGAGTTTACATTGTGATTTTATTATTTTGTATTGTTTGTGCATGTTATTTCTAAGACCTACGAACTATGAGGGTGTCGAGCTAGAGAGCATGATAGCTGATGGCGGAAACTATTTGATTAGCGTCCTTGGAGAGCGGAATGAGGTATGAAAGAAATATGTGTCTAGTTTATTATCATCAGAAGGGATTTTAAAGCTACACTGTGTGATTTTTACCCCCATCTAGCGGTGAAAAGGTATATGACCATCCAGTGAATATTAGTTTCTGTTCCTCTCAATTCCGATTTCGTTTTAACTCCTACGGTGGCCAATGTAGTCCAAGATTAACATGGCTTCCAGTTCGACCTCCTCGACACGGTGCCATTGAGTGTTAAAACGCGAAAGGCGAAGCTTGATGTCCCTCTTTGGCTAATGTACTTTCAAGATGGAGGGGCAACATGGCGGCCGACATTAGAACCCCTCACCCCTATGTATTTTCAATGGCATATTATACACTCACGAGAATACTTTATTACTTGAACGAAGTAAATATACATTAATGAGCACATATATTTTTGAAAGAACTAAGTGTTTTTAGCTAAGAATAAACTAAAAAAGTTACACAGTGTAGCTTTAAGGAAAAGAAAATCTCATTACTTAATTTGTTTATGGGTTAATTGCAACATCGATATAAAAGCAATAGTATTTCTGTGAACAATTTTATTGTATTTCATTTAAAAGCATGTGATATATATATATATATATATATATATATTTTTTTTTTTTTTTTTTGTCATGAAGGCTTAAAACCATTTCATTCATATTCATATTGGTTGTTGATTTGTATTGTGTGTAAACATGATTAGTATGTGAACACAATTTATGTGCAAATTATTTGTGAAACTACATAGAAGTATTTTGTATTTCTTCTGTTTATTCTGTAGTTTTCACGGTGTTCATGGTGCTCATGGTGAACGTTGAGAGGAAGAAATAAATCTGACACCCGTTTGAAACTCTCTGCGTCTTGATCAATAAATCCAAGGGGCCGCTACATTGAGATTATATATTTTGTACTTGTAAATCACATTTGTCACTGTTTGCATTTTAATGCTGGTTTAAGGTTTCTGCTCCCAGACTTTCAAGTTTTGTTTTTTAGAAATAATCTCAAACTCTTTCATTAGTAGTTCTTAACAATTTCAATAAATCATTGGACAATATGTAGTTCACCAAGATATATGTGAACTCTTCTAGCATCTATTTAAAATTTTCTGTGCGCTTTTGTGATTTTAGACAGTAGCAGCGTGTGTACAGGACTTTTATTTTGGTCTGCCGGGTGACGTCATAAGGCTGCGTCGACCTGACTGTCGAGCTCCTGCATCTGTTGTGATTCGGCTGAAGAAAGGTTTGTGGTTTAATGCATTTAAGTGTTTACATTAATGCAACCAGTTCAGGCGATTTTATAGTTTTTACAAACAATGTAAAGTTGCTTTATTATTGTTAAATGAAACATTGTAATACTTTATTAACATCAATAAACGTTAGTTTTATGAATTAAGCGAAGTGACTCGTTTCGCTCCCTATCTTGTGAATAAGTTAATAATCATAAATGCAAATTCAGCCACTGGCGAGTAGTGATGGAGAAACAGAGTATTATGAAATTATAGCTTTCACACATAAATAGCAAATGTTTTCTTGGAAATCATAAATGCCTAAATATGAAGTGTCTGTATAGTTAGAGTTCTTTAATTAGTTTTTAGTGTTAGTGTTTTTAGTCTAATCAGGTCATTTTTAAGTCAATTAACTATGGAGCTTATAATATGACAATACTATTTGAATTGTGTACATTTGAATGATCGACAAGTGTTATTGAACAAAATTGAATACGTTGTGGCATTTTATATGTTGAACATTTGAAATTTAACACAATTGACATGTTTTTATTGCAGTTTTTTGTACATATTCAGTTTTTATGAATAGCTTCAAGTTTCAAGATGAAGAAATTCTGAAGAAAAAAAAAAAGCTTAATTATGATTTATATATGGCCTTCTCAGCACGTGAAACATTTGTCTAAGCGTTTTTTTGTGTTTGTTTTAAAGTATATTTGATGTGAAAGTGATTAGCATGCCACCGTTTTCTTGAGCTGTTATCAAGTCCGTTCTGTGCACTTCTATAACTGTATGGTTTGGGTCAACCAGTAAATCAGATATAAGACTGCAACAGACTGTTTAGGTGGATAAGTAGTTTGAATGTCTTTCTGTTCTCATCTTAAACAGGACAAACACACAGAAAAACTCCCAGTGAAGCGACTGAGATCCACGTGACACTATTATAAAGATGGCGTTTATTAAAGAGGAGAGTGAAGACGTAAAGATTGAAGAAACATTTGGAGTGAAACATGAAGAAACTGAGGAACAAACAGGTTTGGTTTCATTCTCAAAGCTATACTCAGTCATTTGATCCTTATTAAAACGCCAGCTCTACAGAAATGAAGGATATTTTTGAAGGATGACCTCCGTGGCGATTTTTTGAATCTGCTATCAAGACAAAAGATGTGTCAAAATATAGCTGTGCAACATAGAAGAAAATAAGGATTTTTTTTTGTCCTTTTTAAAGCAATGTTTTAAAATAGGCCTATTTAATTTTCTAAATTAAAAATATTTTTGTATTTCATGCATTATTATATATCTGGGAATACAATGTGTGCCATTTCATCAGATTTTTTAGGTAAATCATTTAATAGGTTTCTAAATATCCTAATTGTTCATTGTGATTTCAAAATAAAAGTGTGTACATATTACAATGTATATACACCGATAAGGCATAACATTATGACCACTGACAGGTGAAGTTAATAACACTGATCATCTCTTCATTACAGCCCATTAGTGGGTGGGATATATTAGGCAGCAAGTGAATATTTTGTCCTCAAAGTTGGTGTGTTAGAAGTAGGAAAAATGGGCGAGCGTAAAGATTTGAGCGAGTTTGACAAGGGCCAAATTGTAATGGCCAGACGACTGGGTCCGAGCATCTCCAAAACGGCAGCTCTTGTGGGGCGTTCCCAGTCAGTATCTATCAAAAGTTGTCCAAGCTCATTGATGCACGTGAAGAGCGAAGGCTGGCCCGTGTGGTCCAATCAAACAGACGTTACGTTACGATGTAACGTAAAATTAACGTTACATCGGCAACCAATGTTGCTACTTAAGAACCACTTTGCTCATGAGCCACCACAAAAGCCTTAAGCATCAATAGTAACGCAACGGCCGCCATTGTTGATGGAAGGCTCGTTGGAGAGCATACGACTCCTTGTGCTTTTGGATCGCACTCGCAGTGGTTTCATGTCATGCACGACCGATTGGTCGGCGAGAAACCGATGCATCTCGAACAAGCCTGGTGTGTTTGTGTTTTGCGTTTGTGTCTGGCCTGTGAAAGGCAAACCGGTTCTTATAAAGCACGTCAGTCGAACCAACTCCGAGCTGGCAATAGCTCCAGGGCTGTGCAGAGACCTTTGGAGGGGCTCAAAGTATTACAGGGGCACATAGAACAAGGCTTTCATAGGGCTGTGCTCAAAATATCAATACAGCAATATATCAGTACGGATGATTCTGTATCGATACGGGAGAAAATGCTGTGATGCAGTTTTGTAAAAGAAACAGAACAGAAAAGACAATTTTATGTTTACGAGTTAAATTATTTATGTAGGCTACACTTATTAATAACTCTGGGATTAGAAACTAAAGTGTCTTAAGTTGTTCCAACCTGATGGCTTTTTCTTCTCTGTAATACAGAATAATAAAGAACCGCTGTTAACTAGTAAACTCTGTAGGACAAAATCACCATGGCACATGTTTCGTACAGTATATAGTACAGTATAGATTTACATGTAGTCATTTAGCAAACGCTTTTATCCAAACTGAGGACTAAACCAAGCGAGTCATCGTGAAGAGGCAAAAACAGTGCAAGAAGTGATCAAAATACAAAGTTCAGGCATAAACCTGGTGGATTAAAGGAAAAGGACGTTTTTTTTAGTATAAGTGCTCACGGAAGAGATGAGTTTCCAGCTGTCTTTTGAATGCTGTCAGGGATTCGGGACGAGGGTTTAGAAGGGTTTAGGCTTTATGCGAGTGGTAGCCAGTGCAGAGAGATGAACAGGAGTGACGTGGACCCTTTTGGGCTCGTTGAAGACCAGACGGGCTGCAGCATTGTATACGCATTTGTTTATTTAATGCCATGTCAGCATGTGTCTATTTTCATGGTAAAAACTGATTTACAACAACACATTTATACAATTAAAATAAAAACAAAGCAAACGGAAAAAATACAGCAATCAATACTTTACAAGATTTAGTTTTTTACATTAAAGGAACACTTCACCCATTTGCATTAAGCTTTGTATTGTTAGAAACCCAGTCATATATTATAATGATCATGGATTTTTCCTTTATTTTTCCCTGAGATGGGAGAAATAAGGATTTACGTGTTTTACTTCCTGCTTTTTATGACGTAAAAATCGTCATTTTGCGTCATAAAAAGCAGGAACTCACATTTCATTGAAAAGTGCAGAGACTACAAACACAAGCTCATCATTTATCCAGGGTGTGGGACCCACTCACGCTACAGACCTATTACAGATCAGTGGGTGGGACTTCACTTGCAGATACTGAAAGCAATATCCGCCATCTTGTTTGGAAGCTAAGCTAACAAGCGCTGTGGAGATAGGAAGTTACAACAATGACGGAAGAAACTAAACATGATATGGAAGAAGAGGATTTTGAAATTCTGCTGCTCGAATCCGGTGTTCGTGGCTATCTTTACGAGCCGCAATATAGTGAAGAGCAGCTGAGGCTGATGGAGGAACAGGAGGCGGCCTGTCGCGGAGGAGCCCGGGCTGGCTTGAGCTGAGGCGGGCTGCTGGTGCCTGTGCTCTCGCGGTGCGCTACGGACACAGAGTCCGTCTGCTGCAGAGAAATTCAACGACGGCAATTTCTCCTGGACGAAATCTCTGGATCAGACGAGCACACGGACGTTTGAGTTGTGATGTGAACCATCCTAGTGTCGCACCGCATATGTTCTGACTGAACATCCAGGTATCATGCAATAATTCACCATATAGAAAGAAATACAAACGAGGAGTAATTCGCTAATGAGTTTGCCAATGTAACGGGGTTCGTTGTTGTGGGAAGAATGAGGCGGGAATCGGCGAACATTTAAACATTTTAATAGTAAAATAAACAAATACAAAACAAAAATATAAGCCAGCAGCCCCTCACTGCTGGCCACACACAACAGAAACAAAACACAACATGAAATCAGGCCTGTTCCTCTCTCGATCTGCCCTGTCGTCTCTCCTCGTTTTATGCGTCCGCGCCTCGGTGAGAGACGCGAGAGAGACCGGTGTGTCTCACAGGTGTCGTTCATTATCACTCACGCAACCGGCCTCGCGCTGTCCTCTCGTGTCCCTCGCCCTCGTCCTGCTCGCCACAGCCAACTAACTAGAAATTTTGTGTGAAATGCATTTCTAACTCTGGTGGCAGCTAACGTTAGCCTTGTAGACGAGTGATTTATCTGATGTTTGCGCTGTTCTCAAGTAGTGGGAGTGGCTTGCGGAGCTGTGCAATGTGGTGCATTGTGGGAGTTGTGGTCTTACACACAAATGCGCCCTAAAGTTATTTTCTGTCTTTTCTCGGTCAAGAGGGCACCAAATTCAAAATTTCTTTTACATTTCGACTACATATATGACCCACTTTCAATAAAGTTTAATGTTGAAATGGGTGAAGTGTTACTTTAATGTGATTCTTACTAAAGTCCTTAAGTAAGTTTGTTGCTGTTGTTGTTGGAGCTGCTGATACTTTTGAAGTTGATCTAAGTCTATGAACATTAAGGCGAGACACAGCAGGTAAAAACTTTTTTTTTGGAGAAATCTTTCAGATTTCTTTTTTGAGATTTTGGGATATTTGTCTTTAATAACATGTCTTCTTTCAGACTTGTTGAAAAAAAGTCAGAAATACACATTTAGGTCTTTATTTTACTACACTTTGTCTGTTTGCGTCTGTAGATTTCTCATAAATTCATCAAAAGTTGGCGTTTTAAATCCTCGCGCTGCTCCACGATCTCTGTCTGCACCGTCATCACACACACCGCTAGAAAGCTCTCTCTCTCTCCTGTACAATGCTGTCGGATCCAAATATGGTCATTTCCTTTTATTTAGTAACCAATCGTGAAAGTAAAAGGGGGGATTTAACTCTAAATACGCAATCTCATTGGCTGATGCAAATATACCAAGCCCGTTTTCTCAAAATGACTTTTCTCTCATACTCCAAGTCTGAAATCTCCACTTCAGTATCACCAATGTACACCAGAATTTTCAGTCTTGTACCTAGTTATATTAAGACATTTACAGAGGGATTTGTAAATATATTATTCCTAGCCTGATTTATATAACATTTTATTCCAAAAAACATGGTGAAAATATATTTTTTAAGACTATTGACAGTATATTCTGATTTACAGGATAACAAAAGTAGATATCCATAAATCAATCTGTAATTATTTTCCCATCTAATATGTGAACACAATGAAAAAATAATTTTGAACCTGGCTTTATCCAATACTCTGATTTCGTCTTTTAAAATATATGCAAATTAGTGCATATTTAATTAGAGAATGCCTAATTTGCATATTTAAACATTAAATTACAGAAAACTTCTAATACATTTTTTTTCTCATCTTGGTAATCAACTGGCAAAGTTTCATGGTGATATCTGCTAGTTAAAAATGTTACCCTAATCACTAGTATCTCGACTCAAAACAAACATATAGGAGATATATTAGCTGAATAAACAATTGTTACGTGACCATGACAAGATGTAAAGTTAACAGAGTGTTGGCAGTGGCTCACTAGCTGTCTCTGTCCTGCTGCAGGAACACGAGAGGAGATGCTCACAGAGGAGCTGCACACCAAGAGCTGCAGGTAGAGGAAGATAAGATACTGGGAAACCTTACCAGTGTTGTGATCATTATTTTTAAGGCACTCTTCTTTTTAAAAAAATAAATACTGTGATAAAAATCAAATAACATAAAAAGACCAGACCCCTCGACGCCCGTAAAACTTTTCTCCCTCAAACAGCAAGCTAACGTTACTTCTACAGGCAATATAAACAACATCTCTGCATGCTCTCTTCACGTCGTTCTTGTAAAATAAGTAAACAAACATCAAAATCACTTCACTCACTGAGAATGAAACGCCACTTAACAGCAGCCGTGGTGTTGAAGATATACTCAAAATTAAAAAATGCTTGTGCGGCGTGAGGAATCATCCCGGATGAGTTTGTCAGGTGAAATTATTATTCACTCATTTTACTAATAATTAGATTGGGCAGGCATCCACTAAAAGGCTTTTGCCTTGACAAAAGGGCATTTTGGGCAAATGGTCAGGTGCTCAAGCATCCAACGGATGAAAACTGATATGGATAAACAACAGTAAGCTCCCCACTTAAACTGCAAGGGTAAATGTGAGAGACATTCCCAAGAATCAAATTGAAATATTACAAGATAACTGCTCAACTTTCTATTCTGTGATAAAATTCAACAACAAGATTGCAAACTGTAGCAACAGGCTAAGCTAGGCTAAGCAGGGACCATACCAATAAATAATTTGTTTCTGGACGTAACACAAGATAATAGCACTAGAAGAAAGATGCACTCATGGTTAGGTGCCAAAACCAGGTCGTGTATGACTTTATTAAATTATGGTGCTTTTATCCTGATTGATATTGTTTACAAGTACTATAGCACAGTGAAGAGGACTCTATTTTTCTAATATCTTAGACCTGAATGGCAGATTCAATATTTGAATATTCAATATTTGATTCAGATATAACAATGCAGTTTTGTTGTTGCCTTTTTGGCTTTGATGTTTTAATACTTTTATCTTAGTTTTGATGTCTGTTGCTTTGAGCCATTCAACTAATGTTAACTTGTATTGGTCTTTTTTTCTGCTTTAGACCTGATGGCACTTAAAGAAGAGAAATAGAAGAGAAAGATCAATGTAAGGGACCTGATTTTATGGATGTAAAAAAATCCATACAGACAAATATGGGTTATTCATTAAGTGACATGACTGAGGGATGTTTATTCCATGCACTGCATGCAGACGTGCTTTATAAACAATAATTCAATGGTGATTATTTTCATGATCAATTATGTCTTGTCAATATTTTCAGTTAGATGATACAGCTGCAAAATCAACAAAACTCTAAGCTAACTTGGACAGATTCATCATGTTGTGAGGAAATGAAAATGACAGAATACTTTAGGAGAAAAGCAGAGGACCTAATACTGAGCCCTGCTGCACTCCATACTTGTGTTTCATGAAACGTCTGTTTGTTTTTACACAAAACATTAGCAGTATTATTGATATAATTCTAAAGATAGCAATATTATTGATATAATTCTAAAGATATCAACAATAATGTTGTGATGTGTGTTGTCAAAAGAGCTAATAGCACTAGAAGAAAGATGTACTCATGATTAGATGCCAAAAGCAGGTCATGTATGACTTTTAGGGCTGTAGTCAACCAAAGAAATCCTTAGTCGACCAAAGTCCTGTCCAGCGCAACGATCAGTCGACTAAAAAAAAAAAAGACACAATGTTTTGCATTTAACTTATGCACGAAACTTTTAACAACGAAATAACATCGAAATAACATCGATAATACAGATTTAAAACTATAATAATAATACAATTCTTTGAAAATTAAGTGATTTTTTTTTTAACTGCGAAGTGAAGAGTTCTGTCCAGTGACAGTCACAATCGCGCACCTGACCACACCACACACTACAAAAAATAAAACTGCCAAATAATGAAAAATTCTAACAAAAGCTCTCGTTTATACAGGCTGTATATCCTCCTTTACTTTCAAAGCTATGGGTTAACTTTTGTCCAGCCGATCTAGGCGTTTTAAAACAAACACACAAAAAACCCAAATAGCGTAAAAAACAATCCTAATAATAATAGGTTGTATAGTAGGAAGGCATAAAAGTTTATTTTCATTTTGTTACATTAGTTAGGCTATTTTCAAACGCGTCAAGTGTACAAATAAAACCAAAAACATAAGAAAACACAATCTATTGAGTCAGCATAATAAAGCCGTTAAGGCTACTTACAGATCTGCAGTACAGTACTTAGTGTACTACTTTTACAGTACAGTACTTAGTGTACTTACAGTGTACTTACCTAGAAAGTACTGGCTAATATAAGGCAAGTACATGGAACAGGGGTAGGTTTAGGGGTAGGTTCAGGGTTAGTACTAGTTATTACCCAGTAATTGTAATTACTAAAATAAGTACATAGTATTTACATGGATAACTGGACTGTAAAAGGAAGCGTTACCAAAGACAGCTCCTCAACTTGTTAACAATAAATCCTGCTTTGGAAAATATGCGCCAAAACAAGCAGCGTTCTAACTGAATGAATACAGCAAAACGTACTCGGTTACTAACATACCCTCGGTTCTCTCTAGAAGAGGGAACGAGTACTGCATCAATTTCTCGTGGAAAAGAGGTTTTCCCCTAGCGTAAGATATTAGGCAGTACAAGAGAACCTCTTGTAAGAGAACTACATATTCCTTATTGAGCGCGAAGCAGCAGTTCAGCCACAGGTGCGGTTCCCGAGTGTTCTACGTGGTGCGCTAAACTGTGGTGCTGTTACAAAATAGCCTAAATTAAAGCATTCAAAGTTGGGGATAAAACATAGGCTAATTATATCTAGAATACAGTAATATATAACTCTGTATAAAGGAGTAAATATCAAGGAGTAAATCAATACATTTCTTTCTATTGGCAAAAAAAAAAAAAAAAAAGCAACTGGTCGACCAATGAGAATGTCAGTCGACCAAGACAGCATCGACCGATTAGTCGACTAAATTACTAAAGTTGACAGCCCTAATGACTTTATCAGTCAGGATTAAAGCACCATCCATAATTATTGTTCACAAGTACTATTACTTGTGACCTGAATGGGAGATTCCGGATTGGTCTATAAAGCCTGTTTAATGCTTCTGCGTCGAATCGACGGCGTACCCCCCGCAGACCCCTCTGCATCGCCGTGAACCCCTCTCCGACCCCTATGCCGTAGCTCGGCGTCCACCTCCAAAAAACAAAATGTAACTACGCGTTGAGGCGACGCAGACTGCAAGGGCTGTGATTGGTCAGATTCAACGCGATGCAATGCAACCTGACGCAGAACCATAAAACGGCCATGACGCCGTAGCTATGCCGTGGAGTTGACGCAGAAGCAAAATGAGGCCTTAACAATGCAGTTTTGTTGCACAATGTTGGTTATTGATATTTTAATACTTTTATTTTGGTTTTGATGTCTGTTGCTTTGAGCCATTAAACTGCCATTAAATTGTATTTGTCTTTTTCGCTTTAGACCTGATGGCACTGAAAGAAGAGAATCAAGAACTGAATGAAAAAGAAGAGAAATATCAAAATGAGAGACATGATTTCATGGATATACAAAAATCCATACAGACAGAAATGACTTCATCACAAACAAAAGTTCAGAAGACCAAATCTAACAGTAAATTCACCTGCCCTCATTGTGGAAAGAGTTTCACTCGAAGACATAACCTTACATACCATATAAGAATTCACACTGGAGAGAAGCCTTTCATATGTCATCAGTGTGGAAAGAGTTTCAGACTTCAATCAACCTGTTATTCACACATGAAAAGTCACACAGGTGAGAGTCCTCACACCTGCAAACTCTGGGATCCACAGAAATTGGTTATTCACTACTGTTAAAGTTACATGACGGGGGTTTTTATTCCATGCACTTTGTGCAGACATGATAAATAAAATATAAAATTCATAGGTGATCATTTTCATTATGAATTATTTGTCTGTTATCTGTTGGTTGATACAGCCGCAAAATAAACTTGGACAGTTGGTCAGATTTGTCACGTAGTGAGGAAATATAAAACAGTATCACTGGCAAAACAGTGAACTCTAATGATAATGACCCTCAGGGACTGCATACATTAGGAGAAAACCAGAGGACCTAATACTGAGCCCTGTTGCACTCCATACACAAACGGACGTTTCATCAAACATAAGTATTAGCAGTCTTATAAATTTGACCTAAACCGTGCTAATGCTTATGGACACATGACAACGTACCAATCCAAAATAATATTGTGATCTTTCTTCTAGTGCTATTATCTCTGTTGACAACGTAGATGTACTTGTGATTAGGTGCCAAAAGCAGGTCATGTATGACTTTAATAAATGATGGTGCTTTAATCGTGACTGAAATTGTTCAGAAGTACCATAGCAGTTAAGAAGACTCTGTTTCTAATATTTTAGACCTGAATGGCAGATTCAGGATTGGTCTATAACAATGCACTTTTGTTGCAAAATGTTGGTTTTGATGTTTTAATTTTTTTATCTTGGTTTTGATGTCTGTTACTTTGAGCCATTAAACTGTCATTAATTTTAATTTTTTTTGCTTTAGATCTAAAAGACTTAACATGCCAACAATGTGGAAAGATCTTCATTCACATGGGAAACCTTAAAACCCACATGAGAGTTCACACTGGAGAGAAGCCGTTCACATGTGATCAGTGTGGAAAGCGCTTCAAAAAGAAAGTATCCCTTAATTACCACATTCAGAGAAAACATTCAGGAGAGAGCCTCAACTCTCATATGAGCAGTCACACTGCAGAGAAGCCTTTCACCTGCAAACAGTGTGGGAAGAGCTTCACATATGAAGCATTTCTTGATTCCCACATGAGAGTTCACACTGGAGAGAAACCTTTCACCTGCAAACTGTGTGGGACTAGGTTCTCTTTCAAAGGAGGTCTTAAGTCACACATGACAATTCACACTGGAGAGAAGCCATTCACATGTGTTCAGTGTGGAAAGAGTTTCAGACTTAAAGCAATCCTTGATTCACACATGGAAAGTCACAGTGGTAAGAGTCCTTACACCTGCAAACATTGTGGGAAGAGCTTCTCATATAAAAGAACGTTTAATGCCCACAAGAGAGTTCACACTGGTGAGAGTCCTTACACATGCAAACTGTGTGGGAAGAGCTTCTCACAAAATGGAAATCTTAAGACCCACTTGAAAACTCACACTGGAGAGAAGCCATTCATGTGCCTTGAATGTGGAAAATGTTTTACACGTGCAATAACCCTCACTTACCACTCTAGGCTTCACTCAAGAGAGAACTGTTTTAATTGTCATCAGTGTGGAAAGATTTTCAGTCAGAAAATATCACTTGAAGTTCACACAAGGCTTCACAGTGGAGAGAAACCTTTCAGTGTAAGAAGAGTTTCACATATAAAAGAGACCTGAAACGTCACTTGCAAACAGGTTGTGGAAAGAAACTGCAGTGCTCTGAGAGTGGAAAGAGGCTTAGAAAAAGGAGCAATTTCAAAAATGTTCAACGCATTCAATCTGGAGAAAGGCAATTTAATTGTGATCAGTGTAATAAAAGCTTTCTTTTGCCATCACACTTACAGATCCACCTGAGAAATCATGCAGATGTGAGGCCACATTTGTGTGAAAAGAGATTTAAATTGCTTGGCGGTTTAAAATGTCACCAGAAAATTTGTATCTGTGTGAGAGTACAGTTACATTCACAATGTTACAATGTCGACCAAGTGTTTTTTTTTTTTAAAGATGGGAACTCCATGGCTGCACCTTAAAGATCTGCTTTGCTTTAGTTCAAATAGTGTCATTATCTAGTTCAATTCAGTTCAAGCTTTTGTTCTCACTTGAAAGTGTCTGTGCAGTCTACTTGACTTCATGGTTTTAAATTAATATATTATTAGCTAACTGTGTGGTTTGCATACATGATCACTCTAAATTGAAATGTAGACTCATACATTTTCTGTAAAGCTGCTTTGAAATTATATGCATTGTGAAAAGCACTGTATAAATATGAATTGAATCGATAGTCTCTGAATATTGTCTTTTAAATTCCAACTAAGTAGGCGACAAAGGCAAGGAACACACACTCAGGAACTACCTTGACAGTAGTGGAGCAAAAACCTTGGGAAAAACTAAATGTGTGTCCAAATATACAAAAGTGCATTTTACTCACATTGCCCAGTATTGGTAACTAAATTATTTAAATCTTCTGTGATATTGTGATCTTACATATGTAGCTAACGTAACTTAAGGCATCCGCGTTTCCATTACCCTTTAAATTGCACAAATTTAGAATTAAAAATACGCCTAATGGAAACGCGTCCATTTCGCAAAAACTCCCATTTATTGCAAAAAAGTTTTTACGCTCGCATGTGGTGGTTTTTCAGGCAATTTGAAAAAGGAATATTTCACTAAACTCCAATGGAAACAGTTTTTGCGCATTTACAGTCACCTTACGTAGATGACGTGGTGTGTTTGGACAGAAGATGAGACAGAGTTCTTCATTAAACTAAAAAAAAGATAAAAGTATTACAGGAATACTGGATTCTAATCAACAAAGAAATGCCACAATTTATCAAGACCCTGAAGCAGAAATGAGAAACACCAGAAACTCCTCATATGAGCCACTCACAGTATAAGAGTCTTTCCTTGTCATTAATGCTTGGAAAAGCATTAAAGTGTGGAGACTTCGTGGAGATGTGTGTGTGTGTCTCCTTTGGTTAATAATAATGGTATTTTATATATATATATATATATATATATATATATATATATATATATATATATATATATATATATATATATATGTGTAAACCCACCAACATCCAATTGCCATGATTTTTGGAATGACTAATATCGCGAGAGGAAGTTTTAGTCGCATAAAACATTGGTTAATGAAAACGCCGTCATTTCGCAATCGTTTTTTTTTATCAACATTTAGAAAATATTGCAAAAGTTTTGCGCAAATCTGTAATGGAAACGCAGCTAATGAGAAATCAAAATGACCTATATTAATGACATTTAAGCATTAGAAATCAGAATTAGTTTCGGCTCTTGAAATGAATTGGCTACGACCTCTGTTTGAATAGTATACGCAGTATCAAAACATTTATTTTAACAATTGTGAAACACACATAGAAAACAACAACAACAAATTCCCCCAAAATATTCAGTCAGTTAAAAGAAAAAAGAAAAAAAAGAAAAAATCAGGCCTTGTTTCAAATCACTACCCAGGACAGTGTGTGATAATGTTGGAGATATCATAAATCTTGATGTATCCAAAAACATACAGTCCACCAGCTTGATGGCCACTGGTTACAGTCACACCCCAAAATCGCTGAGTCACTGAATCGCCGTAGAATCTCTCTCAACAGTGGTAAAATATGCACAACAACAACAACAACAAAAAAACAATCTGGATACCGCAATTCCGTCTGTGTTTACCTTTCCAGATGACGATGAACAGCCTGGAAGACCTGGCATTTACAGCTGAAGCATTACAAATTTAAGAATATGATTCATTTAGATTCCAATACCAAAGTATATAAACTGAGAATGTTCTGTAGATTGAATTTAGCAATTTCAGGTTAGCATGGTAATGATATCAGCTGTGAAACAGTTTCCAGCAAGAGAGTCCGGCAAATCCTGTTCTCTGTATTTGGCAGATTACTGAAACTCTTGGTCCTGTTCTTGAGTCTCACTGTATGAATAGTTATGGTGATTGGATTAGGATTGGTAACACTCTCAGTCTAGAACTGGTTTTCCAGTTTCCAGTTTTTAATTTACATGCTGTGTAAATCCCTCCCCTTAAAAATGGCAAGGAAACGTTTTCCTTAGTAAGACTCGAGGCGAGCTTGGAAAAGACTACAGCAACACCAGCTCGTGTGCTAAATAAGGAAATCCTGTTTAAGATACAAACTCAAGTCTCCTGGTCTTCGCTTCTGAGTTTTCTACACTTTAAAAGAAAACAGATCACAACACAGCGCTAAACGCATCCGCTTGGAGGTAAGAGACTCGCTCAACTCTATTTCTGATAACACACATACGGTCGTCTGCAGTAAAGTAGGACATCAAATATGATTTGTATTTAAGTTGGCTGTTTACAAAGTAAATCTGCCGTCTTCCGCATGTTTTTCTCGCTTGTGGTTCTTATGTGTCGGCGCCACTAAATCTCCACTCGTCAGCAGTGAAGAAACAAATCAGCAATGTAACGTTAGAAAGACGCTTCAGCAATGTTCTATATACGTTTGCTGGTAACAATGTAAATCTCCCTTGTTTGATAGTTTGATGTTGTTCAAATGTTTTAAACCTATGGCATTTCAGACTCGAACAGTGTCTGTTGCTGCTTTGGTGTTGTCGTCGTTGGAGGATGATGAAGAACAATGTCTTCTAACTAGGGATGCACCGATACCACTTTTTTGAGAATCGATCCGATACCAAAAATTCCGAGTATCGACCGATACCCGATACCGATCCGATATCAACAGTTTTTTTTTAAATCAAGTAGAATTTATGTAACTCTTTGTGTGTTGAACTGATAAGCACTCTTTTGTGTTAAACACAATCAACTTCATTATAAAGAAAAAAAAATAAAAAAAATATATGATCATAATCTATGACAAAAATGCTATTATAAACTAGATTAGTGGATAATTCAACAGTAAAATTTTGTCTAGAAAAATCATGAGTTGACAATAATTGTATAAAATCTGAACATTTAGTGAAAAAAACAAATAAGAGACAATACCTGTAACACTAAATCTGGTAAAACGTTACACATTGCTCTTTGTATTGTAAAATACATTCATGAAAAACAAGATAAAAATCAAAAAGATAAATTATTTTATATATAGCTATAGGCTACTATACAATTGAGACATGTTTTAAATGTATAGCACTGCTGTTTAATGAGGCAGCAACATATGAAAGATAGAACAGAACAAGAAAGGCTATTAATAATCTTCCATTGCGTCACTGTATTATGATTATGAAAGGCTCTAATACAGTGCGGCACAAAGCGCGTATGCGCATCCCGAGCGCAGAATGATGCGCTTGAAGCAACACAGAGTCACAGCGCGCAGCGCGTCGAGTCCGCATTGAAAAGTTCAAAGCACAAACGAAAGACATATTGATATGTAGTGTATTATACAGTATCTATCTTTGCAATAGTTCACTGAGCCTTTTCTTTTAACAGTTTTAAATTTCAGTTACTGTGCGAGTGAAGAACAATTATAGTGTAGCCTTGTAGCTGACTCTAGTGTTGTGATCTAACCGACACCCGGTAGGAAGTAACAGGATTAAGTTATAGCAATAAAGTCTAGCAAGATAAAGTTGTTTTATGCAAAACCATAGAGCTTTATCTACAGATCAAGTATAATAATAGTAACATTGAATCATTTTGTAGAGAGTTTCATCGTTGACTGACTCGTAACCGAACGCGACGCGCTGTTGAAATGCTGAATGGAGAATGACTGTCAGCCGCAGCAGAGGGAAAAGTTTACGTGATCTCGAATTTAATGACTTAAATGTTCATTTCTATCTCACATTATACTATAATGGCTTAAGAACACTTGTAATATAGTGCACGAAAACTTTATGGTGTTTATAATGTTTGTGTGCCTTTTGTGGGGCTTAACAACAACACAGAATAGTATACGCACAATATCGGATTTGGATCGGCCTCGTCTGACCGATCCCCGATCCGGCAAAAATGGCAGTATCAGACCCGATATCCGATACAAATATCGGATCAGTGCATCCCTACTTCTAACCTCAACACCAGTCAAAAAAACCTACCCCGGTCCAGGCAGCACAGTTTGTAAGTTTGTACAGCATATTGCCTCAAATGGAATTCTAAAAGTAATGTATGATTGAAATTAGTGGAATTTAACACTGAAAAGAAACCTATTTTCGGTTTTTCTGCCACTATGCCAAAATACATCTGGAGGCCTCAATACGAGTGCCAGCAGCATTGAAGTTTGTCCAACCGACGAAAGCTATCAGCATGAGTCAACTATCCCCCTCCACATCATCAGAAGATGAAGGTGGAAAGGACTGGCATGAAAAGAAGATCATTGTCAATGAATCCAGCCTCATGTCACTATTCAAATTCAAATTACAACCAGGGGTAGGTCGTAAAGTAATTCCCTCAAAAGGGACCAACTTCTTATTGGCTCACAACCATACAGAGGGTGTGACATTCACGCTTTAAAAATCATTGATCAGAAGATTAGTCCTCTCTTTTGGTTTCTTAGACTCTTAGTCACTCTTACGCCTCTTAGTCCCTTTCTGAGAAGTCCTGATGTGAAGATGATGCTGAACTAGGAGTTTTCTAAGGACCCCCAAGCTTGTGCCAGGCTGCAGCCTCATCTTTCTATTCACCAAAGATACTCTGACTCACACTGGTTCTCTCTCATCAAGACAACCTCAGCAAAGATCAACTGGAGCCTGCATCAGGACAGTTTAATTTAAATGGGCGAGACATGCAAGTATCAAACTTAGTCTCATGATTTGAGACATTAAGTACCCTTACCCCTATCCTTACCCCTTTTAAAGAAGGGTGTTGTAGAACTAAACTGATGGTTTGCTCTGGCTGTTGATCTGCTTAACTTCAAACAATGTTATAACTTCATGCTTCCCTGTGAAGTGTTACAAATTTATTAAATGTTTAATTTAGATTCCAATACCAAAGTATAACTGAGAATGTGCATTTCAGGTTAGGATATCAGCTGTGAAACAGTTTCCAGCAAGAGAATCTGGCAAATCCTGTTTTTCTGTATTTGTCAGATTACTGAAACTCTTAATTGCTTCTTCCTGACATTCCTGTTTCCCTATATTGTAAGCAGATTACTGATACTCTTGGTCCTGTTTCTTAACTCTCAGTGTCTGAATAGGAATTTGATTTGGACTGGGAGGGGCAACAGTTTCAATCTAGAACTGGTTTCCTAAACCTGTTTACATCATTCACATGCTTTGTAAGTCCCTCCCCTTTTAAGAATGTTATAATTGTAAGGAAATTGTTTCCTCTTAGTTAGACTCGTGACGACGCGTGGTAAAGACTACAGCAACGCCAGCTCGTGTGCAATAAAGAACCTGCAAAAGATACAACCGAGTCTCCTGGTCTTACCTTCTGAATCTTCTACACTTTAGAAGAAATAAGTTCACTACACCTGTATTCTGCTTCAGCTCTCTTTCCCTGGGTAAACTGTATGCATGTATGTATGTTAGAGTAGTTTAAATGTTTAGTCTAGTAAATAAAGTCTTGTTCATGTCACACGTAAAGTTGTCCGTGTCTCAAGCTCATATCTGGAGTCCCTAATCATAGATTTTGGCTACAGGATCTGAATAATACTATACAGTAAGAAAGACATTTCCCATGCCCTGGAAATGTACATTTCTATTAATCAATTAATAACTAATATTGAATGTTCACGGGATGAACCGAGTAATTGGTTGTAGTGTTAACCCCCTGAGGTTGGATGACGCGGGGGCGCGTCAACTCAATGTTTACTAAATGTTTCTATTAATATCTCAGAGATCGTGCAGCACACATAAATGGTTCTGATTTTGGTTCTGAAGAAACCCCCCACTAAATAATTCCCACCTAGTCTTCAAAGGTGTACCAGGCTCGAGGCGACATTAAGAGAATGAATTCTCCACCCAGAATAACCTTCAACAACAAAACAAAAAATAATAATAAACAAAACAACAGTGTTCCGTCGGAAGGATTGTATACACAACCCAGCTGGATACACTCTAACTAACCGGAGTTCTCATTCGTTAGGATAATCATTCACAAAAATACTCATATATTCACCAACATTGCTACACCAAAGGATCGCAGACGAGCCCCCAATTTATGTCACGGCCAGCTCGCTTTCGACCGTAACATAAAATAGGAGAGAGTAAATGTTCAGATTGATTAACTTGGAAGTTGGTTTTATTCAATTGACCAAAATGATACAATAAAAAAATAATATAACAATGTCTAGGGTTTAAATGAATGGTGAGGAAATATTGATACAGCAAGAAAAATAAGGGTTAGAGCAAATGACTTCTCCTGGGAACTGCCACTCCCCAGAGAAGAAAAATAACCATTAATTAGATCAGTCCCATCTTTTATCCTCTCAACAATTAGATGAGATTACTCAGCAGGAGTGTACAATCACCCCACACGCTCCCACGTCATCCTGTCACCAGCTGGCGAGAAAAGGAAGCGCAGGGTCGTAACTTAAGTAAGATGGAAAATGTTGGAGTACATAAGGGTATGGTTAATTGGATAACTGATTATCTCTCTAATAGACCACAGTATGTGAGGATGCAGGACTGTGTGTCTCAATTAGTAAAAGTGCAGTACTGGAGTCCCTCAAGGAACGGTTTAAGCACCATTTTTGTTCACTTTTTATACATCAGATTTTCAGTATAATTCGACATGATTTTGAATTATGCTGAAAATTTTCATGAGGTGAGAGTGAATATAGGGAGCTAATTAGGAGTTTTGTGGACTGGTTTGATAAAAACGGTCTCAGACTAAATGCTAGTAAGACAAAGGAAATGGTGGTTGATTTGAGTAGACTTCCTTACCAGTGGTACCAGTAAATTTAAGAGTCAGAAGTTGAGATTGTAACAACTTACAAGTATTTTGGAGTATATCTGAACAACAAGCTCAACTGATCTGATAATACGATGCATGTCCAGGGCTCCAGACTAACTTTTCCACTGGTTGCACTGGTGCTACCAACTTTCTCAGTTGGTCGCACCAACATATGATTTGGTTGCACTTTTTTTTTTTTTTTTTTTACGCTAAAGCGTGATCTTCAGCACTCGCAGCTCAAACGGCAATGCACGACTAATAATGACTATTGGGACTGTCATATTACGTAACATTATAAAGAGAACACTATTGTAATAAAACATTGTGAATTATTTGGGTTTTGAAGTGTCGCGTTGTTCCAGGAAGAGTCATTCTGAATGGCACGTATTAGTTCAACTTCACTTGTGCATTCATGTCATTTTGTGCAGATATGATTTGTAATATTATGTTTACTTTATTTTGTCTGATTAATCTCATATAGGATGTGTTTCTTTGAGTTAAATAACACGCTAGCAACATGCTCAACGGTTATTCATTCAGCGCGCGCCGCTCAAGCAGCAATGCACGACTAATAATAACAATGATTCATTTGGGACTGTCATATTACATAACATGAGAACACTATTTTATTAAATCGTTGTGAATTCATTGGGTTTAGTTGCCGTTTTCAGTGCGTTGTTCCAGGAAGAGCACGTCCACAACAGTCACACATTCTGACAAGCGTACATCTGAGGCGGCGTTGGTGACACTTTCTATTAGTCGTTATATTTGATTATTAAATAATTAATTTAATTTAATTATCAATCACATCAAAACATTTTACAATCCTACTAGCTTACTTCTCTCCGTTAATGTCTATTGCGACTCACGCAGTCACTGGGCAACTCCGCAGCTGAGCCGACCCCGGGATAAAATAGTCAGAATATAAACACTTATTATACCGTAGTGATTCAGGAGAAGTCAAAAACACGGTTTGGAAAATGGATTCATGATGTACTCGTTCATTTTGAACATAAGTTACGGACTGCAGCAGCTGCTGATACACTGGCGTTCTGTTGCGCATGCGTGAATTTAACTGAGTAGTACATGACCATGCAGTCGCACAAATGCGACCACATAAAATTTTAACTTGCACATTCTCTAAAAATGGTCGCAGTCTGGAACCCTGATGTCTATAAGAAGGGTCAGAGTCGTATTAATTTGTCAAGACGACTGAGATCCTTTGGGGTACGTCAGGTACTACTTAAGACCTTCTATGACTGTAGTCTCATCTGTGATTTTGTACTCCATCACATGTTGGGGAGTGGGACTGTTGGAAAAGGAGAAGAATAAGTTAAATAAACTCATAAAGAAGGCAGGCTCTGTCGTGGGGAGTGTGTTACCCACTTTAGAGGAGATAGTGCATGATACAATGATTGGGAAACTTTCTCTTATGATTAATCATGTCGGTCATCCTCTTAATGAAATATATCAAGCTTTTGTGAGTACCTACCGCTCAAGATTAATTCATCCACGCTGCTACAAGAGCATTTTAGAAATAATTTTTTATAATCAGTGTTATATAAGATGAGATTATATATAATCTATTAATTTTTTTATTTTTTTTTTATACTTGAGAACAAGACATGTTGCTGTTGTGCATGTTGTTAGTTGTTGAGTTATTCATTCATTGTATTTTTGTGCTGCTGTGACAAATTTTCCCCTGGGGGATTAATAAAGTAAACCAAATCAAATCAAATATTATCATAGTAACTGGTATTACTTTTTGTATATAATTTTCCAATACATTTTTATGCAGCATTACTACTTGGGTCACATAAAGATACTACTAAGCAAAACAGATGTTAAACAAGACCGAGTAATTGCATAATCAACATCTTCATCAACATGCCATACAGCGCTATTGTGGCTGTGCTGTGTCATATGACAAGCATGACGCGTTGCCATGAAAATGGAAGACACTGAAGACATCACATATTCAGTGGTTCTCAAAGTGCGGGGGGCACAAGGGAGATGAGCAGAAAAAAGAAAAGAAAAAACAGCCATTGCAACAACATTCTAGTGCATGGAGAATAAAGTCAGATGTTTAGGCAAGTTTGCATGACACTGTGAAAGACCTAATCATAATCAGTGTTGAGGGGCCTGGATTATGATTCCAGGCAGGAATTAAGACAATGAATCATTAACATGCAAGGTCAATATGATCAAAGTATGACCAAGGTCAACTGAGAAAGTTAGTCGCACCAGTACGACCAGTGGGAAGATTAAGTCTAGAGGCCTGTACACTGTTGGCAGCTTCTCTCCAGTGTGAATTGTGGAGTGAAGTGGCTGTTAAGATTTCCTTTTTGAGTGAAACCTATTCCTCACAGTTGGCAGGTAAAATGGCTCTCTTAAATGTGAATTTTCATGTGGTTATTAAGGATTCCTTTTCGGCTGAAACTCTTTCCACACTGTAGGCAGGTAAAAGGGCTCTCTACAGTGTGACTTCTCATGTGGACTTTAAGATTTCCACGTAGTTCGAAAATCTTTCCACACTTTTGACATGTGAACGGCTTCTCTCCTGAATGAATTCTCATGTGACTGTTCAGCTGTCCTTTTTGAGTGAAACTCTTTCCACACTTTTGACATGTGAACGGCTTCTCTCCTGAATGAATTCTCATGTGCCTGTTCAGCTGTCCTTTTTGAGTGAAACTCTTTCCACACTGTTGGCAGGTGTAAGGGCTCTCTCCAGAATGAATTCTCATGTGGACTTTAAGGTTTCCTTGAATACTGAAACTCTTTCCACACTGAGGGCATGTGAAAGGCTTCTCTCCAGTGTGAGTTCTCATGTGATTATTAAGGCTTTCTTTTTGAGTGAAACTTATTCCACAATGTTGGCATGTGAAAGGCTTCTCTCCAGTGTGAATTCTCATGTGCTTATTAAAGTTTGCTTTTTGACTGAAACTTATTCCACAATGTTGGCATGTAAAAGGCTTCTTTCCAGTGTGAATTCTCATGTGGACTTCAAGGCTTCCTTTTTGCCTAAAACTTACTCCACACTGTTGGCAGGTGAAAGGGCTCTCTCCAGTGTGGATTCTCATATGGACTTGAAAGTTTCCTTGTACACTGAAACTCTTTCCACACTGTTGGCAGGTGTATGGCTTCTCTCCAGTGTGAATTCTCATATGAACTCTAAGATTTCCTTGTTGACTGAACGTTATTCCACATTGTCGGCAGGTGAGATAACTTTCAGTACTTTTCTTTAGCGCCCTTTTTTGTGAGTTATTTTCAGCCTGTGAGCAACTAAAAGTTTTTTCTTCCGTTATGAAATCATGATGTGTCTCATACTGATCTTTCTCTTCCATTTCATTCAGATCTTGACTCTCCCCTTTCAATGCCATCAGGTCTAAGGTGAAAAAAAGAGACACAAAAATCCAGTTTAGTGCAACAAAGCAACAGACATTTTACTAATTGGACTTTTCATAAACTGTATTGCCTAACTGTAATGTGTGAAATTGTGTTGAAACATGTTGAAATATGATATTTACAGTATATATAGGGTTGGGTATCCTTTGAATTGTATCAATTCCAATTTTATAGATTCCTAATTTCGATTCCAATAAGGTAAAAAACAAAACCAAAATGGATAACATTCACAAGTTGTCTAGGCCTTATTGCTAAACATTTAATTGTAGCTGAATACCATAAAAAAAAAAAATCAACAGGCCAAAGAACACTTACACAAGGAACTTTTGCCTATTGTTTAAAAATACTATAAAACATCTAACCTAACTAATCAGTAAGTAATACAGTTGGTCTGGACCACTATTAGCTTTACCTTATCACTGTAAACTGATGGCCATCACTGCAAAAAGCTTCTTTACATCTCAGTCAATACAAATATATTTCTGAAGTTGTAATACACCCAGTGTTCAATTAGGCTAATTCAACTGTTTTCATGCAAAGAATAACATTTTCATTACTCTGATTGTTGTTAGCTTTTAACTGATATTATCTAAAGGTATCCAAATGATTGTGGTGGGGAGTTTGCTCAAACTATGGCAGCGATACAGCGAATAGTTGTTCTAAATCAAAGACGGCGCAATCCGCGGAGCCTTTCAAAGGCCAGTGAAAGCATACTGCCAGTTAAGCCCTATAATGTAATGTGGTAATGGGGTCTTACGGTATTTTCAGCATTTACAGGGGTTAGTCTGATTTTATTGCTGCATCCAGAGTGTCAGTGTTTTCTCCCGCCACCCGCGTAAAATTTACCTACTTACTGTTTTTTGACAAACGCCAAGGTCGTGTGGTAAATTAATTTAAGTTTACAAGAAGAGATCACTTCAATATTCACTCTTTCAATCCCTTTTTGATTACTTCCGATTGACGTATGGTCGATGTACACTTTTATTACTGAAATGCTGGAAATTATTAAGAACAGTATTTCATCACAGCTCCACCTCACCAAACAAAAAGGGGAAAGAGAAGAAAGCACATTTATAATGACATTGATAATGGGCCATTATTGTGGCAGCAATAAATGATAACATTTTAAAATATGTAGGCTAGGCTATTATAGTTTGGATTATTTTAAAGTCATAATAAATGCAATTTCAACTATTTCTGAAGTGCTTTTTTATAAAGAACACCGCTTTCTCACATAACGCAGTGAAGCAGCCCCTGCATGAGGGAATAATTGATTCTCAAGCCGTCAACATCAACAGATTCAGCGCCACCGCCACGGACAGCACCTGGTAATGTTGCATGCAAGAAAGAATATCTTAAGCAACCTCCTAAGCTATAGTTCGGGGAACACGCCTAGAAATGGTATACCTTTAGTAAAGTTATACTTTTAGAGTCTTCGTAGCACACTAAGAGACAACGTTATCGTGAAATCCAGCCCTGGATCTGCGATAACTTTCATCCCCATGTGGACCTCCCTGACACCACTGGACTGAGCTGGAGAGAGGTGATCATCCGGTGTCTGGAGAGTGTCACGCCCTGGTCCAGAAAACAGCCGGATCCAGAGCACAAATCACCACCTTTAACCGCGGAGAACTCGTGTGTGCCCCCCGCAGACAGAGAGCTACCACCCACCGCGACGAGTCAGCCAGAGCCCGAGGACAAGTGGCCAGCGTGGACCCTTACCCCAGAAGAGGAGCCCCCCAGTGAGTCTGACAGTGGCCAGCGTGGACCCTCACCCCAGAAGAGGAGCCCCCCCCGTGAGTCTGACAGTGGCCAGCGTGGACCCTCACCCCAGAAGAGGAGCCCCCCCCGTGAGTCTGACAGTGGCCAGCGTGGATCCTCACCCCAGAAGAGGAGCCCCCCAGTGAGTCTGACAGTGGCCAGCGTGGACCCTCACCCCAGAAGAGGAGCCCCCCAGTGAGTCTGACAGTGGCCAGCGTGGACCCTCACCCTAGAAGAGGAGCCCCCCCCCCCGTGAGTCTGACAGTGGCCGAGGACAAGTGGCCAGCGTGGACCCTCACCCCAGAAGAGGAGCCCCCCCATGAGTCTGACAGTGGCCGAGGACAAGTGGCCAGCGTGGACCCTCACCCCAGAAGAGGAGCCCCCCGTGAGTCTGACAGTGGTCGAGGACAAGTGGCCAGCGTGGACCCTCACCCCAGAAGAGGAGCCCCCCCATGAGTCTGACAGTGGCCAGCGTGGACCCTCACCCCAGAAGAGGAGCCCCCCCATGAGTCTGACAGTGGTCGAGGACAAGTGGCCAGCGTGGACCCTCACCCCAGAAGAGGAGCCCCCCCATGAGTCTGACAGTGGCCGAGGACAAGTGGCCAGCGTGGACCCTCACCACAGAAGAGGAACCCCCCCGTGAGTCTGACAGTGGCCAGCGTGGACCCTCACCCCAGAAGAGGAGCCCCCCCCCCGTGAGTCTGACCAGGGAACTACACTGCGACCAAAATGGTCACATATGCGACCTTTTGAAATGCCATTGCGACCATAATTTTTAATGGGTCGCAAATGTATCACTGATTATTTTTGTACCTACCTTATGTTTTAGGCTATGAAGTGCGTGCGCCCTCACACAAACACTGTTCCCACAATAACTGTTTCCCCAGCTCAAGCTGTAGATTTACGTGCCCACTACGAAGTACGCGCACCTACAAAGCCGCCTTTCCATTGCACACGACATTTGCATACGATTGTCGCATTTCGCCCCCTAGTGTCAGTCGCACGGAACTTTTAAATTGGTCGTGAAGCAACCGTTACCATCAGCTATTCACAATGGTAAAACTAATGATTTTAATGAATGTAATGCATCCATGAATATATCCACACAAAACAAATTACCCTCAATACATCTACAATAAAAACATAGCAGTTTTTAGAGCTAATATTGATTTAACAATTATAAAATATTTTTTTCTGCCTTAATAACTGACATTTTACAGAAATAGCGTTTACAGAATAACATAAGAGTTAAAATATTGGTAATTCTAGCCTCGCGTTCATAGTTTTGATTAGGATACATCACATCCGGTCGGCCGGTTGTAAACGGTCTATTCGCAGAAGTTCAGATATTTCAACGGATCCAAAGCTCAAATCGGATCCGAATTTTTGGCATACGCATATGATTGGAACTCCCCGCAGCTCCCGTACGACTCTCCAATGGAAATGAATGACTTCTGGTCCGATGGCTGTCGTATGTCGCGTGCAGTGGAAAGGCGGCTTTAAACACGACCAACGAGCCGTCAACTCGGACCATTTTTCCTGCCGACTCAAATCCGCGCTGGCGCGACCACCATAACGTTGTGCAACATCAAATGGCAAACGTAATGAAAGTGGAACGAAACTGCGCTATTATTTTGTTTTATTTTATTTTAGCTTCACGAACGTACCGTTTATCAGTTCGGACCATCAATGTCAGTGCAGCGCGAGCCGATCTTCATCAAGCACACAGCACAGCGCTAAGAGATCCAGTAAAGAAAGCATTTGAATTTGCCACTGAAGCAATAACATCACTGGAGATCTAGTGAGAAGCATTCATATTTGAATGATGTGAAAGATGGCAAGTAAAATAAAAAGTACATCTGTATGCAATACAGTTTCATTATTGTTCATTATTATCCAGAGCGGCTTACTATAAATAATTTGTGCGACCAAATCATATTTTGCGCCAGTAACAGAAAAACTTAGTAGCGCAAGTGCCACCAGTGGAAAAGGTTAGTGTAGTTGCCTGCTGACAGTGGTAGAGGACAAGTGGCCAGCGTGGACCCTCACCCCAGAAGAGGAGCCCCCCGTGAGTCTGACAGTGGTCGAGGACAAGTGGTCAGCGTTGGACCCTCACCCCAGAAGAGGAGCCCCCCGTGAGTCTGACAGTGGTCGAGGACAAGTGGTCAGCGTTGGACCCTCACCCCAGAAGAGGAGCCCCCCCGTGAGTCTGACAGTGGTCGAGGACAAGTGGTCAGCGTGGACCCTCACCCCAGAAGAGGAGCCCCCCCATGAGTCTGACAGTGGTCGAGGACAAGTGGTCAGCGTGGACCCTCACCCCAGAAGAGGAGCCCCCCGTGAGTCTGACAGTGGTCGAGGACAAGTGGTCAGCGTGGACCCTCACCCCAGAAGAGGAGCCCCCCGTGAGTCTGACAGTGGTCGAGGACAAGTGGTCAGCGTGGACCCTCACCCCAGAAGAGGAGCCCCCCCCTTGAGTCTGACTGTGGTCGAGGACAAGTGGTCAGCGTGGACCCTCACCCCAGAAGAGGAGCCCCCCCGTGAGTTTGACAGTGGTCGAGGACAAGCGGTCAGCGTGGACCCTCACCCCAGAAGAGGAGCCCCCCAGTGAGTCTGACAGTGGTCGAGGACAAGTGGCCAGCGTGGACCCTCACCCCAGAAGAGGAGCCCCCCCGTGAGTCTGACAGTGGTCGAGGACAAGTGGCCAGCGTGGACCCTCACCCCAGAAGAGGAGCCCCCCGTGAGTCTGACAGTGGTCGAGGACAAGTGGCCAGCGTGGACCCTCACCCCAGAAGAGGAGCCCCCCAGTGAGTCTGACAGTGGCCAGCGTGGACCCTCACCCCAGAAGAGGAGCCCCCCGTGAGTCTGACAGTGGTCGAGGACAAGTGGTCGGCGTGGACCCTCACCCCAGAAGAGGAGACCCCCGTGAGTCTGACAGTGGCCACCGTGGACCCTAACCCCAAAAGAGGAGCCCCCCAGTGAGTATGGTATGAAATGGCAGAGTATGGCAGAAATAGTTGCATGTTTTTACATGATTAATTTCAAGGTTTGTACAACCTTTTCAGAGGGAAATTCAAACACATTTCAAGGACTTTCAAGTGCTTCACACTTTTTACAGCACTTCAAAGCATTAAATATTATCGTTTAAATGTTTTTTTATTACGATGACCAAACACGTTAGTTTATCTTTAAAAGATTGTCTTCACTTCACAAGCTGTAGGAAACCGAACACGTGGCAAACAAAAAAACTATATATTTATTCTATTATAACCACTAGATGGTGGCAGAAAAGCACTTATTGGCTTATTTTTATTTGAACCATTTTTCACACAGTTTGCTTTTAAATGTATTATGATTGATATATTTATTAATCTTTGATTTAATTTATTATCAAATATATTATGCAATTCCACATTTATAAAAATATTAAAACATCAAGAAATACATTTTGACACTTTTTGCACTGAAGTATGCAGTAGAAACAGTTAAAAATGTCTTGTGAAAAACAAAAACTTCACATAGCAAAGAATGACAGAAAGCAAGAAAAGAGTCCTCCTTTTATAATAACTTAGGTAAATAAAAAAGGACATATGAAAGTAGCGGGAGTTTTTGAGAGCTGCTGGTTCGCAATGATCACTCCCGTTAGAGCCGTCCCATGGGATTTTCAAAAGGGATTTTAGAGAATTAAATAGTAAAAGAACTAGAATTTATTGTAATGCATTTGAACCATTTTCAAATAAGGCATACTTTTTATTTTTTAAATATGCACACATTCACTCTAATCATATCCCTAAAATCCCTGAAAACGTCCCTGGTATTGTTTCTTGTCAAATTCAAATTGTATGAATCCGAATCATGTGAGTTGTATATAAGCCTATTCCTTTCAAAATCAAAATGGCAACATTTGCCGTGGCAACACACAAAAAAAAAGTTGAGTAGATCACTGGATGCTGTCGGTCGTTTAACATTTTTATCGTAAAACAGTTGACATTTATTATGTTTAGCTAGCCTATAGGCCTACCGTCCCTTGAACTCTTGCACCATTAAAGCATTGTGCAGGAATTCGCACTGTTAGACCACCAAAGCAGACCAGCGTAAAAATTTAACCTTTTTTTTTTGTCATCCTAACAACATGCAGAATGGCACAGTGGAAAAGAGCAGCATCAAGAATATCAAAAATTGGTCATGTGCGTCAATGTCAATTGATATTGCATTAATGCAAACAGCATAGTGTCACACAATATCATTCAAGAGTAAAATCTCCCTCCATTAATAGAATTCTAAACTTAAAAAAAAATTATCCTTCCTATTTTAAAGAAATTACATTCCAGAATTCTCAAAAGCGGCTGAACACCAACAATAACAGAACAGAATAACATTTTGCAATTTTTACCAGTCTTATAGACACTCTCTAGACAAACCAGACGCCGTCCCCATCACTACTCTTTCCATGTCTGTTGCAGGACTAATCACTGATATTTGATTAATTCTATGTTAAATACCAAATGTATTTTTTCACCTCTGCATTACTTCAGTCTTACATTTTCGCTCGCCCAACAAGCCTCTTTCCATCCATGTTCTTCTTTGTGTAATTAACGTCATGTCTGGCACTGCATATAGCATGAGTTCATGCTTTTATTTGGCGTGCTCTTTGTACGTGCACCTGGTACGCAAACTGTACCTGTTGGGTAGAATTAGTTGGGTGTGTCTATTTCATATCATATGCATGCAAAAACAGTGTATTATATATGTATTAAAAGAGCGAATCAGAAACGGGAGTGCGAGTTAACTTTATATATAATTTTAAATCTATTTGCGGTTACAATGAGTTTGTGAACATGAGGTAAAAAATTAAATAAAGTGTCTTGGCATATGCCTGCCATCCTCTGCAAACCCATGGCTTTGCGTCCACCAAACCGCACTGGGCCTCCCACCATGTTGGGACGGCACTGACTCCCGGTTTTGTGAACAGCAGAACAGTAACGCACTGCATGAGCAAACACTGTGCGCTGTTTTTAAGACTGGTTATAGTTAGGTAAACAACACATAGCAGAGTTAAATCAGTCTGTGGAAACGCGACCGGTTTGTGACTGGCTATTAGCCTATCGTGATACATGTTGTTATAGCCTACCCCTATACCCACCCTTGAGGTCTTTGCACTTGACCACTTGTCTACTTACATGGCGTATTTCCTGTATTTGGCCCAAGTGTTCAAGTAGGCGTGAAGACTGCAAGTGTGTGTAGAAGACTGCAAGTGTGTGTAGAATGTTTGATGGGACATCAACATCGGCATGTTGCAAAAAATCATGTTTACAGAGCTTAATTTTAATTTTCATGTCTGTTCAGTAGTCCCATTGTGACAGACGACACCATTTAAAAATGTGGTCTCTAATTAAAGGGATAGTTCACCCAAAAATGAAAATTCTGTCAGTAATTCCTCACCCTCATGTTGTTCAAACCCTGTAAGACTTTCGTTCATCTTCGGAACACGAATTAAGATATTTTTGATTAAATCTGAGAGCTGGATCACTCCTCCATAGGCTTCTAAGGGACTGAAACTTGTTCCCCCGAAAAGTTATTAAAGACATCGTTAAAATAGTCCAAGTGACTACAGTGGCTCAACCTTCAGTTTATTAAGCGACGAGAATACTTTTTGTGCGCAAAAACTAACAAAAATAACTACTTTATTTCAACTATTAATTTCCTTCTCTGTGGGCCTCGTCAGCTAACGTAGGGTGATAGCGTAGGGCTATGTCACACGCAGGCTCACTATTGGCCGACGCTGGTCATGTGTGTGATGCGTGTGACGTACACCACAGAAGCGCTACGCAGTTTTACTACGTGAACTCACTCGAGTGCCACAGAGAAGGAAATTAATAGTTGAAAAAAGTCTATATATTTTTTTTTTTTAGCACAAAAAGTATTCTCGTCGCTTGATAAACTGAAGATTGAGCCACTGTAGTCACTTGGACTATTTTAACGATGTCTTTAATAGCTTATCGGGGGAACAAGTTTCAGTCCCTTAGAAGCCTATGGAGGAGTGATCCAGCTCTCAGATTTAATCAAAAATATCTTAATTCGTGTTCCGAAGATGAACGAAAGTATTACGGGGTTGGAACAACATGAGGGTGAGTAATTACTGACAGCATTTTCATTTTTTGGTGAACTAACCCTTTAAGAGAAAAAAAAAAAGCAAAAATACACATACCCCACTCATCCTTGCACAAATAAAATGTGCAACACTACAATACTACCAAATTGTAATAGGATATCTAATAAATTTAACTCACAGTGGAATGTTTTCTTTGACATCTTGTGATTTCAGGGCACGCGAGTGATTCCTGAACATGATGTATGATGGGATACGCTTAGCTTCGAAGCAGTTTTCGAGATAGTGTGCGTTTAGTGTGGGTGTGTATTTGGACATGGCCACTATTCCTAATGTGTGCTTTAACTTGGATGGTTTAAATGCAGAGGACAAATTACGAAAAAGGGTAAAGGCCCCGATAAATTTAAAGCGAAATTGAAGAACAAACTGATGTGACGAAATTTCAAACAAAATCAAGCCAAACTCATGTTCGCTAACAGTATTTCGTACTTCGTTTTACTCTTAAGCGAAGAACCAAAAAGAACTTTGTCTTGAGTATTTTGGGGCATTTAGCATACTTGGCCTTGACATGTCACTTTCACTTAAATAAATCTAAAGAGTTTCACAAAAAGTAATACAATTCATAAATAAATAAAATGAGATTTGCAAATAAAAAGGATTTACAAATGTGTTTTATGTCAAAAAAACAAACACAAATCCGCAAATAAGAGGACTCCACCCATGGTTTACTCAAGCCAATCAGATAACGTTTACATCACACTGACCAATCGTAGCACATTTTTGCTACAAACAATCATGTTTGGCTTTATTCAAATTGGGATTCACAGATGGAGTTCAGTGCATTCATTCACTGTGAAATGAGCCATTCTGAGAAAATACTGGATCATCACTTTGTAAAACACCCCAGACAGCAACATAGTGACGGCCCAGATCTGGCCCACATCTGGTACACGTGGATTACGACACTATTGCTGTCCGGGACAGCGCAAAAAATAAAATAAAATAAATTTTTTTTTTTTTACCCGATATACTTATTTAAATAAATCCCAGTCTGTTGTGGTTTGTTGAGGGCACAAAGCCATATTGTGCATTCGAATTTAGTTAATTTGACAGATACGATGCCAAAGGAATGGGGCAAAACAATGTTAAATAAAACAGCTTTAATTAGGACATTCTTTAAATATATCAGTTCATCTTTGAGAATGAAGCCAAACCTGTTTGTTCCTCTGTATGTTCTTGTTTCACACTGAAGGTTTCTTCAATCTTGATTTCTTCACTCTCCTCTTTAATAAACGCCATCTTTATAATAGTGTTGGGTGGATCTCAGCCGCTTCACCAGAAGTTTTTCTGTGTGTTTGTCCTGTTGAAGATGAGAATAATTAACAGAAAGAAAAACACTCCAAACTAAATCTCTGGGTGCATTTCAATCAGCTCTAGTTCAGTTCACTGGTAAGAGATTCAGAGAGAGAGAGAGAGAGAGAGAATGACCTTAAATGATCTGATTAGACTAAAAACACTCCAAACTAAATCTCTGGGTGTGTCTCAGTCAGATCTAGTTCAGTTCACTGGTAAGAGAGTCAGTCAGAGAGAGAGTTAATGGACTTGATTAGAAACTAATGAAAGAACAATACGGACATATATTTGGGCCGTTCATGCATTTAATTATTGTAGAAATCGATAGAGAAATAGCCTAGATATAGAGTGCTTTGAATCATCAAATCATTTTCCGAAGCAATTTATTCAATTGACTCAGAGTTTCCAAAAGCTATTTTTCTCTATCACTACTTGCCAGTGTCTGGATTAGTGTTTATGATGAACTGATTCACAATATAGAGTGGAATGAGACGCAGCTTTACTCATGTTTTCATTGTTACTTTGCTCACACCACGTTAATAAATGTTAGATAAAGCAATGCAATGTTACATTTAATAATACATAATTCCATCTGCATTGCTTAGAAAACGTTGGAGCTGATTTAATGGTTTCAATAAGTTTAAAAACCTTAAACACTAACCTTTCTTCAGCCGAATCACAACAAAAGCATGAGCGTGGCGCAGCCTTATGACATCACACCACCAGACCAAAATAAAAGTCCTGTTCACATGCTGCTGTCTGTCTACAATCAAGGTGCATAGAATAGGAAATAAACAAATAATAGAAGAGTTAGGGTTAGGGTTCTCACAGAAATTCAGAGTTGAATTGGTGAAATACATATTTAAATACATGATGTTAAATTATGTGCTGAAAAAATTAGGAAACTAAAGATTGTTAAAACTGTTTTGTTTAGGGGAGGAAATATACATTTTACCTCACAGTCTTTAGTAGTTTCCTAATATTTTATTACACACACGTGTATGTATGTATATATCTATATGTGCGGGTGTTACATATCACTTTTTCCTTTTAACATTGTAGAGGACTCACATACTGTCCATTTATGCTAATTTTGGCCTTCAAAAGATTAATTGTTTTTACATACACAAATAGAAGAGACACACTGTAACTGCAAATAAACTAATATATGTATTTCTCTTCGCTGTCTGAGCGAGACATTTATTTTTTGTCGTTACCATATAAGATTTCTGTCCAATAATGACAATATATAATAACTATATACTTGATAAACTGTTTGATGTGCTTTTGAATTTCTTTATCCAGAGTGTGAGTATGGCTTGTCCCAGTCATTCTAGATTCACGGCTTAAATGGTTGTAGAGATGCATGAAGAACAGGATGAGGAAGATGAGGCAATTCTTAGTCCTGATTCAGACTCTGAAATACCTGATGCTGATGACCAACTGTAGACTATGAGCCACAGGGTCAATCTGGAGGTGTGGGTGTAAATCCAGCTCTCCTAGATGAAGAAGACTCCTTTGATTACATTGAAGACTTTGTCTGATGAAAGATGAAACTCAGACCCAGTCCAATAGAACGAGTAAAAAGGGGTCTTACTGGACCGAGGGAAAGAAGGGAAAGGCTGTTGTCCTCCTGAGCACCATGCATGATGACAAAGCAGTGGATGACAACAGTGTTAAAGGGCACCTATTATGACATTTAAAATGTTCCTAATATTGTTTTGGGAGTCCCTAACAACAGTTTTACAAGCATGCAATGACAAAAAACACTTTTGTTGTTTTATAATAATTATGCATTTATTTTTACCTGATTTGCTCAGTGACTCCCATATGAATCGTTCTACGACTCATTTTTCCAAACCCCGCCTTTGCGTGATACTAATCTGCGGTGATTGGTCAGATGACCCAGTCAGTTGGTTAACACGGAGTACAGTGTACAATGCTTTTATCAATTACATTGTGTTATAATAATGATTATAGTGCACTGCTTTGTAGTAAAAATTTAAAATAAGAGAAGGAATTTAAGTTGAGTTATGTTAGCGACCATAGCCCAAAGTTCAGTGGTAAAAGCACATTCAGTCTTTGTTTGCGTTAGCCCAACGCATAAACATATTGATAATGCAGTACTACGAGGTATTGCTCTATTCTTTATCACAACTCCAATAACAACGACAAACACTTCACATATTTCAATACAATTGACATTGAAGACTATAGAAGCTGCGCTGTGCGTATACAACACACAAAATAATTATTAAGCATGCTACATAAAACATAAAAGCAACAATTATTAATATTAATAATGCTTACAGGTTCTGATTCGTAGGAGGAAGCTGATCCAAATAAACTTACTGAACTTTCCTTCAATATCAGCTGGCTTGCGAATCCATAACGTTATTTGATAGCATTTATGTTTGTGAAGTAATCATCTTAAAAATGACGCAAACAAAGCACGGGTCCGGGCTAACGTATACTTCTGTGGTATAGTTGTATATATGAACGGCTATACTTCTGTGGTATAGTTGTATATATGAACGGCTGTACTTCTGTGGTATAGTTGTATATATGAACGACTATACTTCTGTGGTATAGTTGTATATATGAACGGCTATACTTCTGTGGTATAGTTGTATATATGAACGGCTATACTTCAGTGGTATAGTTGTATATATGAACGGCTATACTTCTGTGGTATAGTTGTATATATGAACGGCTATACTTCAGTGGTATAGTTGTATATATTAACGGCTATACTTCTGTGGTATAGTTGTATATATGAACGGCTATACTTCTGTGGTATAGTTGTATATATGAACGGCTATACTTCAGTGGTATAGTTGTATACATGAACGGCTATACTTCTGTGGTATAGTTGTATATATGAACGGCTATACTTCAGTGGTATAGTTGTATATATGAACGGCTATACTTCTGTGGTATAGTTGTATATACGAACGGCTATACTTCAGTGGTATAGTTGTATATATGAACGGCTATACTTCTGTGGTATAGTTGTATATACGAACGGCTATACTTCTGTGGTATAGTTGTATATATGAACGGCTATACTTCTGTGGTATAGTTGTATATACGAACGGCTATACTTCTGTGGTATAGTTGTATATATTAACGGCTATACTTCAGTGGTATAGTTGTATATACGAACGGCTATACTTCTGTGGTATAGTTGTATATATGAACGGCTATACTTCAGTGGTATAGTTGTATATATGAACGGCTATACTTCAGTGGTATAGTTGTATATATGAACGGCTATACTTCTGTGGTATAGTTGTATATATGAACGGCTATACTTCTGTGGTATAGTTGTATATACGAACGGCTATACTTCTGTGGTATAGTTGTATATATGAACGGCTATACTTCTGTGGTATAGTTGTATATACGAACGGCTATACTTCTGTGGTATAGTTGTATATATGAACGGCTATACTTCTGTGGTATAGTTGTATATATGAACGGCTATACTTCAGTGGTATAGTTGTATATATGAACGGCTATACTTCTGTGGTATAGTTGTATATATGAACGGCTATACTTCTGTGGTATAGTTGTATATATGAACGGCTATACTTCAGTGGTATAGTTGTATATACGAACGGCTATACTTCTGTGGTATAGTTGTATATATGAACGGCTATACTTCTGTGGTATAGTTGTATATACGAACGGCTATACTTCTGTGGTATAGTTGTATATATGAACGGCTATACTTCTGTGGTATAGTTGTATATACGAACGGCTATACTTCAGTGGTATAGTTGTATATATGAACGGCTATACTTCAGTGGTATAGTTGTATATATGAACGGCTATACTTCTGTGGTATAGTTGTATATATGAACGGCTATACTTCAGTGGTATAGTTGTATATATGAACGGCTATACTTCTGTGGTATAGTTGTATATATGAACGGCTATACTTCAGTGGTATAGTTGTATATATGAACGGCTGTACTTCTGTGGTATAGTTGTATATATGAACGGCTATACTTCTGTGGTATAGTTGTATATATGAACGGCTGTACTTCTGTGGTATAGTTGTATATATGAACGGCTATACTTCTGTGGTATAGTTGTATATATGAACGGCTATACTTCTGTGGTATAGTTGTATATATGAACGGCTATACTTCTGTGGTATAGTTGTATATATGAACGGCTATACTTCTGTGGTATAGTTGTATATATGAACGGCTATACTTCTGTGGTATAGTTGTATATATGAACGGCTATACTTCTGTGGTATAGTTGTATATATGAACGGCTATACTTCTGTGGTATAGTTGTATATATGAACTGTAGCCACTTAGTCTTCAAATGCTCCTCCCTGGGCAGAAAAGTTCGCTTTTGCATCGCACTTCAGAACACAGCGTCTCGTCGACATGATGTTTTCAAGGTTCCCCTGGCGTTTACGAGCGCAATAAGTGGGCGTATCTTATTCAAATAACTTGTCAAGTTGACGTCATCTAGATAGAGAAAAAGCATCGTTCGTCTATCGATTCATATCAGCGACTCAGAGTCGACTCTTACATTTGAGAGACAATAACTTTGTATACGGTGAACTTTCATATTTAAAACTTTGCTGGATGTTTTCGTTCACTTCGATCTATGTTACACACTACATGAAAGGTCCATAATAGGTGCCCTTTAAGAAGAAACCAGAAATGATCCAGTACTATAACAAAACCAAAGGAGCAAAACCAAACCAACACCCTGATTACATGGTGTGACCAATGCAAGACGGCTATTCATCAAGGAGCTTGTCAAAGAGCTTGTCATGCCTTATATGAAGAGGCGCTTGGAGGGCATGGCTCACCTTCAAAACCATATTATAGAAGCAATGGGAAGATGTGGGATAGAAAACCTAAACGCTCGGCCACAGGAGGGCCAATCGAAGAGGAAGAGGTGCAGAATATGCCCAGCTGCCAAAGACAGAAAAGTCAGCAGCTGGTGTTCCCAGTGCACCAGGCCTGTGTGCAAGGAGCACAAACGTGTAGTTGTCATTTGTGAGGCATATAAGCACTAAGATGGCAATTTGAGATGCCACTGTACCAGTGTGATTTTATTTTGTCAGTTTTCTTTTCTTTTTTTTTATCACATTTACCACAGTTCAATTTCAGTGTTATCGGTTATCAGTGATATGTGAATGCTATGTGAGACAAAGTGGCAAATAAACATATTTCAAGTGTTAAATGTGTTGGTGTAAATAACTGCTAAAATGATTAATTTACCAAAATGTTGTCTTTATTCTTTTGTTTTATCATGCTTGAATAGATTGGTCATTTTTGACCCATATGTGTAAACTTGATGTAGTAACACAAAAAATTACGAAAAATTAAATGAATTAACATGAAAAAAATAAAAAATTGGTAATTGAAAACAAGATATTTTGAATATGTATAAATCATGGAATTTATAGCTCATGGAATATTAAATGCTTAAATAAATTGATTTAAAAAAAGAAATAAAAAAAAGTCCAGCCATGCATGAAATAACATAGGAAATGAATGCGGGTCTTTTCAGACCCATGTTGAGCATTAGAAGGGGTTTGCATAGCTTGTGCATCAAAGGGTTAACTTGAAATAAATAAAGATTGGACATTTATCATGATAATTATCGATATCAACTGATATGAAACAATTATCGTGATAATTTTTTTTTTGCCATATCGCCCAGCCCTACCTGATGGTACTTCTAATTACTATATTCATATGCGCATCTGCATGGTACGGTTCGGTACTGCTCACTTTGGCGCTTTTCCACTGCATGGTACGGTATACATGTTCGGAGAATTTTTATTAAAGACTTAAAAAAACAACATAATAATTGAAAAAAAAATGGCTGAATCGTGGTCAGTAGACGATGTGCAGACGTTCCTCTCGTTGGTAGCCGAGGTGCTGGATCAATCTTCTGTCTTGGATCTCAGTTTAAAGGTAGGGTAGGTGTCACGGTGTGGGTTTTGTGTCTTGTTCTTGTCTGTCATGTGTTCCCCTGTCTTCATGTTCAGCGGTCCCCTGTTATGTCTATTAGTCTCCCCAGGTGTTTCAGATTAACCACGCCCCCTTGTTATCTTGTTTAGCTTGTTTGCCCTTGTATTTAAGTCCTGTGTTTAGTTCAGTCCTTGTGAGTTCTTGGTTTTGTTAATGCTGATCAGGGTTCTCAAGTATCACGCATTGGCCGTGAGACACACGCAATTCAACCAGTTCACACGCCACACTGTGTATTTCTCACGCTGAAAAGGCAATGCCAACCAAGTTGTCCTGCAAGCTTTATATATAACATTGTATACGAGGCGCAGGCACACAAAGTGGAGTTTCCTGCCTCCAGCACGTATCTCGGCCAGATTGCGTTCGTTACGAAGCAACATAGATGCGCGAACACACGGAAGTTGACGGAACATTCTCGGCCACTGTACGTTCGTTTCGTTATAAGCAACAACATCGCGCGAACACGCGTCGTGATCCGATGGTCGTGATGGAGAAGGTAATTTGAAAGAAAGCTCGTCTAACATTTTTCTAGAACAGTTAATATATATAGCCCATCATATACATTAGTATTGATGCATAAAAAACTCTACATCTAGGCTACTTTGCAACCAGGCCAGAAGCTTTGGCTCAGTTTGGCTAGCTTATGTTATCTGAAACTAAAGGAAATGTTAGTGGGTATGGGAAGGAATGAAGATGTATTTCTTCATTTTATTTATAATTATATATTATACTGTATTAATAGTATTTCTAGTTACATTAATGCTACATGTATTAAAGCAGAGTGCTCTGGGTAATATTTGATATCCTGTCAAAACATACATTAATCATTTTGCATTTGTATTTTCAAAGATGTCAGGGAAAAAGCAAAAATATATTTTATCTTTAAAATCTTTTAAGACTAGACACATTCAAAATGCAAAAATATTTGTTTTTCCAAACTGGAGCAATTTGTTATATTTGTGTAATTTTAGTATATTTGTAATTTTTAAATATAACATTAAAGAGTATATTTGATGTGATGAATTGCTCTGTCATTTATCCGATTTACCAGTTGTTATAATTTCAATTTGTGCTGGTTAATTATGAACAATGGGTAAAAAAGGGGGGCGGGGATGGACGGGGGCGTGGCTCCATTTGGGCTCCTCCCCTAACCGCATGTGATCTCACTCAGCTTTTGATCAAACTTGAGAACCCTGTAATGCTGATGTTGGCGTTCTGTTCCTGAGTCCTGTTCCCTAAACTGAGTTTGTAAAGTCTGGAGTCTATTGAATAAAGTGTGCTGCATTTGGATCCTGCTAGTGGTGGGCAGATTGAGGCTTTGTGAAGCAATGAAACAGTTGAAGCATATGTGCTATATTGTTTCGAGGCTTCGAATCAATCCGACACCCGTCTCCACGGTGACACCTAGTGGTCACTTGCAGGTGTTGATCTGAAACAACCTTGACAACAAGCCATTAAAAAATGTTTTGTTTTTTATTATTGTATTTTTCTAATGTGAAGCTTGTAACCTGTAGGCTCCTCACAGTGCATAATGTTATTTTGCCACAATGTCTCACTTTCTTATAGATTTTTATTCAAAAATATTAATTTCTCTGCTGTCGAAGGACTTAGCCTAGTTCTGTTTTTACAGATAATTTCTCCAGCCTTTGAAAAAATCCTCTCACAAGGGACACTTGTTGCTGGCATGCAAAGATATTTTTTTAGCAAGGACATACAAATGAGGAAAGATTACTGCTCTCTCTTTCCAGTAAGTTAGGGGATCATGAGTTCTGGGCAAATACGCATCGTTGAGGTATTTTTTCACTTCCACTGTGGGATCAGCTGTAGCATTGTGTATCATCTGGGTCCACAACTCGTCAGGACAGCTGGACTAATTCCTAGTACCCTGTGTCTGTCAAGAAAATAGTTAGGGACACTATGGCCCTGTCCCAATATCCGCACTTCTGCCCTTGTGCCCCTCAAATGCGCGTTCTCGCTAATGGGTGCAAGACCGTAGGGTGTCCCGATCCTCTAATGTGTTCTCCAGGGCTGATCGTAAGGGCACTTAATGCGCCCTTTTCGCAAGTGTGCATCAGACCTCACTTTGCTGTGGGCTATTACCCAGAATCCTTGTAGTGTCGTGACGTTTCGAACAGCTAACCAATGGGGGTGCAAAACGGTTGCTATGGTGCTGTTAGGACACCGGGAGAAAAAAGAAGCGGCAAGAGGACAAGAAGACACAAATGGAGAAGAAATTTATTTTTAAGTGTAAGTGAAAATAGTTTTTTTTAATCAGAATATGAGCGATAAATAACATAATACACGATGATACACTATGATACAATTATTTCACTTTCTTTTGTCAGGGTCCGACTAGCAAATTTTTTTACTTTTTTTTTACTTTTAATTTTATAAAGTTCAGGGCAGAGAATGAGCGGCTATTCACTGGGCACAGGAATGCCCAGAGGTGGGCACAAATACATCAAAAGCTATTTTGTTACAAAATACAAATACTGGCTCATGAAATGTAACAAAATAAAATACAAAATACTGATGTGAAAAGTAATTAGTATTTTGAAAATACAAAAATACTCCCACAATAATCTTAAGTCTTTTTTTTATTACTGAAAGGTCAATAACACAAATAGTAGCAATAACACAAATATGAGAAATGTGTAAATTCAAAATGGCGAAGTAGCAAAATAAAAAAGTATGGCCATTTCACTAAATCTTTACAGGGCCTGAAATGGCTCCCTCTGACGTAAATGGCATGTATAGCTAAGATCACATCAATGGTGTGGTAGGCTGCCCTTAAAGGATTAGTTCACTTTAAAAAAAACTTTTGCTGATAATTTACTCCCCCCAATGTCATCCAAGATGTCTGTGGCGAACAGGACGAGGCCGAGTGACGTGAGAGAACGGCGCGAGGCCGGTGGCGTGATTGTATAATGAACGTCACCTGTGAGACGCACCGGTCTCGCATCTCTCACGGAGGAGCGGAGGCATAAAGGAGGAGCGACGACGGTGAAGATCGAGAGAGGAACAGGCCTGCTTTTGTTTTATTTTATTTTGGTAAGCCAGCAGTCGGCCGTGAGGGGCTGCTGGCCGGTAGTTATGTTTTATTTTGGTAGCCAGCAGTTCCGTGAGGAACTGCTGGCAGGTATTTTGTTTGTTTATTTCATTTGAATAAAGTTTTGTTTGAATGTTCGCCAGTTCCCGTCTCCTTCTTCCCACAACCTTCAACTTTACTACAATGTCCATGTCTTTCTTTCTTCAGTCGGAAAGAAATGAAGGTTTTTGATGAAAACATTCCAGGATTTTTCAAAGTCCAAATGACAGTTTCAGTGCAGCTTCAACGGGCTTTAAACGACACCAGACGATGAATAAGGGTCTTATCTAGACAAACCATCGGCATTTCAAACATAAATAAAAAACTTTAAGTTTTATAAGCACAAATGCTCACCTTTGCTCTGTTCTGTGACACGCGTTCATGACTCACGTAATACGCAATTACGTTCAAAAGGTCACGGCGCGCGTAGGCGGAAGTACAGAGTCAGTGTAAATGTAAGGAAAAAGGACCATATACACATATTCAAATGTCTTTGTGACCATTTATCGTTTCAATGCCCATTTCGTGTGCGTATCCTGGGTGTTTTAATATTAAAAAAGGCTAAAAGAAAATTTTCGTCAGGACAGAAGCGTGACCTTTTCAACGTAATTGCGTATTACGTGACGTCACCAACGCGCATCACAGAACAGAGCAAGGCAAGCATTTGTGCTTATAAAACTTAAACTTTTTTATTTATTTTTTAAATGACCGATCGTTTCGCTAGATAAGACCCTTATTCATCGTCTGATATCGTTTATCGTCTGGTAAGCTGCACTGAAACTGTCATTTGGACCTTGAACCGTTTGGTACCCAATGACACAAAAGTGCCTTCATTAAATGCACCAGATTCTGGAATCTTCCATCTCAATGCCCAAAACCTGTCGATCCTTGCTTCCTGAGGAAGATCTTCCCTGCCAAGCACTTGGTACTCCACTACTTCTTCCCTAAGGCTATCCAGGTCCAACCGCAGCTGCGGTAGACTTCTCCCTAACTCAATAACTGCAAATGAAAATGCGCAAATTAAGCACAAGTGAGCTGTGGATATAATTGCTTTCTCTGTTATTATCATCTGTAACTTCTGATTGATTATTAAACAACTACCACGTCATTTAAAAAAGGGGATGCACCTGAATTTGGGGAAAATTGATGTCGTGACTCTGGGTCCAACACGGTCAGGTTTTGGAGGATGATGTTGTCGAGGGGGAATGCAGTCATCATCTTTGTGGTCACAGCTACAAAGAAGTCTCTCTGCTTTGACACATGATCAGTGATCACATAAAAAAGTACAGGCATTGTATGGGATGTCAGTTTGTTAGCTCTTAGTATGTTAGCTGATTTGGATAACACAATAATCATAATGTTTACTTTATCATCATTGGCACAGAAGAGGAAAGTTCATCCATGTTGTCCTCCAAGAAGGTTTGTGCAGCTGCTCCAAGAAAGAGTTCTTTGTCTGGAAACTGTAGGCTGGCCTCCTTGAACTTGATGTCCTTCAGTGGGACGTCAGCAATAAGGCTGGCAGGGAGATATCTTCCCATGAATCTTCTCACCAAGCTGGTCATCTCCTGGTGCAGCCTATGAATCATCACCCCTTCAGCCTAGAAACAGATGATGGATGATCAGTTATGAAAAATGCAGTTATGATATCAGCATTATTTATTATAATTATTTAAGTTTATCTTTTGATAGGCTGGCTGACCTGAAACATAACATTGAACTCTGCCAGTGGTTTCAGAACCTGGGAGAGGAAGAGGAAGAAGAACTTTGTCTTCTTGCTGGTTAAATGCTCTGCCAGCATCTTCACTTTGCCAGGCTTCTCCACATCCTCATGACTAGCAAAATATGCCTGCAGTGCATCCCACTGGTTGAGCACCCGTTTTATGCAAGTCAGCAAGCTGAGCCACCTGGTTGCACAATATCGGAGTATCTTCAGAGTCTCCGAGTCTGTGAACTCCACAAACTCTTTGAAGATTTCACAACGTTTGGCACTAAAGTTGAGAAAGGTAAAAAAATAAAAATAAAATAAAAAACAGGAAAGAAATAGTTAAATAATGAAAAGCCAGGGAACCAAAATTACATCCAATAAATATCAAATTGTGGCACAGAGGCTCTCTTTTAACTTATGTGCAAGTGTAACGGCCGGGCGGAATATCAATATGCGTACCTTATGTCAAAGTGAGCATATATGCTGCTGAGGATTTCTTCAATAGGCTGGTGTAGAGCCCTAATGCCACATCCTGTGGCCAGCTGGACCAGATGACAGATACATCCCATGTCAATTAGGGATGGCTGCATGTCTTTAATTCTGCTGACAACAGATTTGTGCTTCCCCTTCATGACACTGGCATTATCACTATTAAATGCCACAACGTATTTCCAGTCAATTTTTCTGTCACTAGGAACAAACAAAGTACAACATTACTTAGTTGTCTGTCTCCAAACATATTATAATGTATTCACATGGACATTAGTGACTTTAATTGTACCTTAGCACTGTGTTCAGTGACTGAAAGAGGTTCTCTGCTGTGCCAATGTTGCACACTGGCATGTGCAGAAACCTCGTCACCACCTCCTGAGTTTTCGGATCGCACACCCTGGCCAATATTACAAACTCCTTTAAAAAATAATATATATATTTAGAGAGCAATTTTCACTGACAGCAGCCACAAATTACTTACAAGAGAAGTGTAAATACAAAATACATACTTTATCCGTGTTTCTGCTTGTGCTTTCATCACACATCAGACCAAAGGGTTGGTCTTGGCACAGTTTGATCACTTCCCTGTCCAATTCCGGGGCAATGGCACCTATAAAAGAACACAGTAATGAAAACACAGTTTTTCTACTAACTGTGCTGTACTTGCTGCTTACTTAAGAAAAAAAGAAAAAGAAAAAAGAATTAATAATCTTTAACCATTCAATCTTAAAATACGGGACAAATCCGTATTATGAAGGGACAAGTCTCAACCCTAACTCTTAGAAAACAGTATTATTTTATATACACTCACCTTTCACTATTTGAGTAGCCTTTGTTCTTCCGTTTGCGTACTGGTGAGCAATATCTGAATCAGGGAACATATTCTTCACGGATTTGTTGAAAACATCCGCAAATGTGAACGGGATGTTGCTTGTAGCTAACAGCATAGCCATCTTTGTCTCGGCATAAATAACACCATCGGGTCTACCTTTGGAAAGATGGCCCAAAATACTGGGCTGTGACCGGTGCTGCATTGCCGCAGCCTTGTGCTTTTCTGACCCTATGTGTGTAATTAAATCCGTTCGGCCACCGTGTTCAATGGAGAAGTCTGATCTACAAAATTTGCAGGCAGCATATCCCTTCCCCTTCGAGCTGTCCTGGATGAACGTGAATTCTTTTTTCCATTCAGTTAGGAATTTGCAGGCATATTTTCTCTTTTTATTCGCCATGGTCTCTTCTTTCTTCCTTTTCCCCCTTCTTCTTCTGCTTCTTTTTCTGTTCTGATTGCCGCACTTGACTTCGAGGTGTAACTTTTATTATTGTTCGATCTGAAACGGCGCCCAGTGACGGATGGTGTAGCAATATTGTTGTCCGGGTGGAAATCGGGAGAAATTCGGGAGAAAGGTCGGTCCGGGAGATTTTCGGGAGGGGCTTTGAAATTCGGGAGTCTCCCGGAAAAATCGGGAGGGTTGGCATGTATGATCTATCTATCTATCTATCTATATATATTTCTATCTATGCATCTATTAATGTGTCACTATATACTCTGTCTGTCTCAAGCCTACCAGTCAAGGTGTAAATTTAAATGGAAGCCTAAATATAACTAAACAAATCACACCATAAATGTCACTATATCACCAAAAATCCGCTATCTCAAAACCAAACTCCTCTCACAAAAACCCACGATGTGAAAATGCGTTGACTTCATTTTTATACAGATGTGCGATTGTGTGATCTGTTCCCGACCCTGTCAATCAAACACTGATTCGGCGGACCATATGCCACCTGTTGAAACACTCAGAAGCTTCATTTAGCCATAGTCATGTGACGTGGGTGTTTTGAATCACGCTTCGGGTCAGTGATTCGAAACACCTGCGCTTCAAGATCTCGCAAAGCTTCGGAACGTCTGTTTCGCGTCAGCCATCCCTAGATCCTGCTTCCTCCTTGTCTCAACCGCATCATAACAGAAGAACTCACCGTAATATGATTCCAGCAGCTGCTAGCAACCAGGCCCTAGGGAAATTCCTTTCTTCCTTGTTTCAAGATGGCCAGCCCATTGAAAGGTATGTGAGGGACTTTTTGGCTTGTCACTTGGCATTGTTTGATGACACCCTCAATGGTTTGATGACACAGCTCATGGACCTGTTTTGGGGCGGGCTGGATGATAACATAATACCCCCAATAGTACCCCCTCTATTCACCACATCACTCCTACTTCCGTATCCAATTCAAAATCCTTCTGTTAACATTCAAGGCCATCCACAAACTTGCCCCCCCATATCTGTCTGATCTCCTCCAAGGTCCAACATCCACCCGCTCCCTTAGATCCTCTTCCTCCATACACCTGTCTATATAGCTCAATTGATGCCGGAGGACTATACCGGCTGGACCCTGGAAGTATATGTCGACCTGGCCCTTTCCTTGAGCGGTTCGGCATTTACTGTGGACTTGGCTAATGAAACACCCTGCAAGCTCACAGTACCCCCTGACCCTGAGTCAGTTCACGTCCCGCCTGAGAATCTTCACGTCACGCCAACCATCAAGCCAGCCACCGGATCGGTCTATTGCCATCCAGGACTGGGTTCCAGCGTGGCCGATCCCCCGCTGATGTCAGCACGTGTTGCCAAGAGGGACATCTTGCCTGAGTCTCGTCCTGCCGAGACCGTCCTGCCTGAGTCTCGTCCCGCAGAGCCTGCGCTTCACGTCCGTTCAGCCGAGCCGCACATCAGCGGTCTGGTGACTGGCCGAGATTTGTGTTTAATGCCCATGCGCTGGCCTGTGGGCAACCTTGAAAATGTACATTCGTCGAAACAAATATTTCTTAGTTGAGCTCTTAATGAAAAATATTTATATTTAACAATGTTTTGAACGAAAAAAATATTACTTGATAAAATAAAACAAATAATGGTAAACTGAATTGAAAAACAAATTATTAATTGGATGAGGTACTGCTTAAAACCCTTTTTTCAATTGTCACGGAATGCACACGAGAGAAGGTAAGATCCAAGAGCAGTTTATTAGGGTAATCCGTATTCGTAATCCAGCCAGGCAAAAGGTCAAAATCCATGAAAAGCAGTCCAAAACAAGAAACAATACAGAGTGGAACAGGAAGTGCAACAAGACAGTAAAACAAGGAATCCACAATGAACACAGAAACAGACAGGGTATTAATACACACAGAACTAACAGGGTGATAGGAAACAGCTGTGTGCAATGATCAGATGATGAGTGCAGACAAAGGATTATGGGAATTGCAGTTCATAATGAGTGGGTGACGATATGGGGAAGAGACCTCTAGTGGACACCCAGGGAAACACACACCAGACACTGTGACATAACCCCCCCTCTACGGAGCGGCTACCAGACGCTCCACGACACAATTTCAAAACAAAAGTCTAGGAGGGAGGTGGAATGATGGAGGATCAGGGGGAGGCTTAGCCGGCGGCCAGGGCGAAACAGAAAGTCCATCGGGTGGCCAATGCGAAGACGACAGTTCATCGGGCGGCCTGGATGAAGCAGACGACCCATCGGGTGGCCAGGGCGGTGAAGACCCCTCGGGCGGCCACGGCGGAGAAGACCCCTCGGGCGGCCAGGGCGGAGAAGACCCCTCGGGCGGCCAGGGCGGAGACGACCCCTCGGGCGGCCAGGGCGGAGACGACCCCTCGGGCGGCCAGGGCGGAGACGACCCCTCGGGCGGCCAGGGCGGAGACGACCCCTCGGGCGGCCAGGGCGGAGACGACCCCTCGGGCGGCCAGGGCGGAGAGGACCCTTCGGGCGGCCACGGCGGAGAGGACCCCTCGGGCGGCCACGGCGGTGGAGCAGACACTGGAACTGGCTCTGGCACAGACGCTGGAACTGGCTCCGGCTCGGGAACAGACGCTGGAACTGGCTCCGGCTCGGGAACAGACGCTGGAACTGGCTCCGGCTCGGGAACAGACGCTGGAACTGGCTCCGGCTCGGGAACAGACGCTGGAACTGGCTCGGGAACAGACACTGGCACTGGCTCCGGCTCCGGCACAGACACTGGCACTGGCTCCGGCTCCGGCTCCGGCTCGGGAACAGACACTGGCACTGGCTCGGGAACAGACACTGGCACTGGCTCCGGCACAGACACTGGCACTGGCTCCGGCACAGACACTGGCACTGGCTCCGGCACAGACACTGGCACTGGCTCCGGCACAGACACTGGCACTGGCTCCGGCTCCGGAGCTGGAACAGACACTGGCACCGGCTCAGGAACAGCAGACACTGGCTCCGGCTCTGGAACAGCAGACACTGGCTCCGGCTCTGGAACAGCAGACACTGGCTCCGGCTCTGGAACAGCAGACACTGGCTCCGGCTCTGGAACAGCAGACACTGGCTCCGGCTCTGGAACAGCAGACACTGGCTCCGGCTCTGGAACAGCAGACACTGGCTCCGGCTCTGGAACAGCAGACACTGGCTCCGGCTCTGGAACAGCAGACACTGGCTCCGGCTCTGGAACAGCAGACACTGGCTCCGGCTCTGGAACAGCAGACACTGGCTCCGGCTCTGGAACAGCAGACACTGGCTCCGGCTCTGGAACAGCAGACACTGGCTCCGGCTCTGGAACAGCAGACACTGGCTCCGGCTCTGGAACAGCAGACACTGGCTCCGGCTCTGGAACAGCAGACACTGGCTCCGGCTCTGGAACAGCAGACACTGGCTCCGGCTCTGGAACAGCAGACACTGGCTCCGGCTCTGGAACAGCAGACACTGGCTCCGGCTCTGGAACAGCAGACACTGGCTCCGGCTCTGGAACAGCAGACACTGGCTCCGGCTCTGGAACAGCAGACACTGGCTCCGGCTCTGGAACAGCAGACACTGGCATGTCCAGGATCCGAGCCAAATGCTCCAAATAGTCGCTCAATGCCCCTGCGGCCCCGAGAATGGGCCTCTCCTGATCCTTCTCTGTCTGGGCAGACATGACGTGAACAGTCTCTGGCTGGGCAGACGGGACGTGAACAGTCTCTCGCTGGGCAGACGGGACGTGAACAGTCTCTCGCTGGGCAGACGGAACGTGAACAGTCTCTGGCTGGGCAGACGGGACGTGAACAGTCTCCTTCCTCCTCCTCCGCCTACGATGGCAAGACGGTGGCATCGAGCCCACTGCCTTTGGGGAAGTTACAATCTCCGGCAAGGGCATGGCAGCCATCTTATCCACAGGCGCACAAGACACAGGCGCAGGGTCAGCCATCCCGTCAGGAGATGCCGGTGTAGGCTCAGACATCCTGTTAGGAGACACAGGCGTGACTGGTGTATCCCACTGGCTCCGATGATGAAGGTATCTGGTGAACCCCCAAAAGTCCAGAATCTCCAGCCCCTTCATCTCCCACCCTGGTAATGGGTCATCAAGACAGACATTAAAAATTTCCTTTAATGCTGCGTCATTGTAGTCCATTCCTCTAGAGAGAGTCCAAAAAGTCTGAGCCAGACAACCCACCGCCTGGCCCTGCTGGCGTAGGTCCATCAAATTTTGGACTTGTCCCCTCCTCTCCTTCTCCGTGTTAGGGGGGAGGATACGAAACCCCATAATGCTGGATCTTTATGTGGTGGATTCCTTCTGTCACGGAATGCACACGAGAGAAGGTAAGATCCAAGAGCAGTTTATTAGGGTAATCCGTATTCGTAATCCAGCCAGGCAAAAGGTCAAAATCCATGAAAAGCAGTCCAAAACAAGAAACAATACAGAGTGGAACAGGAAGTGCAACAAGACAGTAAAACAAGGAATCCACAATGAACACAGAAACAGACAGGGTATTTATACACACAGAACTATCAGGGTGATAGGAAACAGCTGTGTGCAATGATCAGATGATGAGTGCAGACAAAGGATTATGGGAATTGCAGTTCATAAAGAGTGGGTGACGATATGGGGAAGAGACCTCTAGTGGACACCCAGGGAAACACACACCAGACACTGTGACATCAATGTGCTATGGAGGGGAGGATGAGGTCAAACATCCGTTTACTGAACGTGGCAGAGGGACCAGGATCGAGCTCTCCAGCCTCAGTCTCAAAGCTGACGTCCTAGACATGGACAGGGAAAAAGTTGTCCACAGATCACACCGCGGTCTCCAGGTGCTAAACCCGCGTAATTGTGGCCAAATTGCATTATTACCAGGAATGTGTCGAGATTCTCCGCAGAGCCAGGGAGGCTGGACCCCTTCCATTTAAAGGGCATATTGCAGGTTAGAGGACCCAACGAGTCAATGTATAGAAAAATAATGTAGGAACTATATTTTCTTTAAAATATACTTATAAATACACTACAGAAGCTTCAGGAGACGTTTTTGTGAGAAAATTTTACTTCCGCGTCTGAAAATGGGCGTGGCAGCCTACTGGCAGGCGTGACGTAACGGGCGGGAGAGCGGTCGATTCAGACAACAGGAAAACAATGGATCGCAATGATATTTCAGACGCTGAGGAAATACTTACTCGTATGACGGACCACAGCCGTACAATTATGAGCCTGCTATACTGCCAAGAGAGCAGGGACAGGCCAGGATTAATGTTAGACAGAACGGTCAGAGACAAATTGAGTTGTGGTGTGAGGAGAACCAGTGGAGAACAGGAGAGGTGTCTTGGTGTCTTGGTGAGAGAGACCAGTGTTGGCTTATAACTTAGATATCTACACGTTCGCTAACGATATACACTGTTCTCACAATATTGTACAGATTATTACCATCGTATATCAGGTCAGCAGACATGTTTAGGGTAAATATATACTATTAAATGTATAAAAACTATACTTGAGTGTGTTTGTATTGTACTAAAAACATACCAAAGTACATTTTTAATACATATTTTTTACCTGGGTTATAACATAAACAGAAAATTAAAGATTTGAATATTTAAACAACCTAGTAATTTTGTTTTTCAATTACAAGTTGCCTCTATTAAGGGTATGACTACCTATATCAGACTATTTGATGCCATTGGTACAGTATAAGACAATCAATATTCTTGCTTCGGCATCCCATGTTAAACTCCATCATATCGCCGGGATGATAATCCTCCGATCTGAAGTGAACGCTAGACACGACCATAGATATCTATGGACACGACCGCGTTTTTCGAAGCCGATGCGGAAGAGAAATCCCGTCTCTTCACCTGCACAAACCGCACCAGGCACGAAAGATACCGTCCTTTTTCTTGTTATAGAAACCTGTGGACTCGATGTCCTGACAGGCCAGAGTTGTTGCAACCTCCACAAACACAATAATTTACCATGACGATGACAAATTAAAATACAAAAACTACCGAAACCACACTGACTCACGACAGCTCTTACCAGCCTACTCTGCACTGAGCCGAGGCTAGACTCCCTGGCGTGACGTAAAATGACGCGATGTTGAAAAAAAAAGCAGTTTTTACGAGCAGTCCAAGAAATGCTCACTTTATCTACTAAATTAGTGCCCTTGTGTCGGTTTAAAACATTTTATATCCTGCATTAACTTTTCATATGGTATTTTCATACAAGGTTATATATTAATTTAGATTTTTTTTTTACCTGCAATATGCTCTTTAAAGGATCAACAATTTTAATTTTTCCAGATTATCCCACCAGCGTGGCTCTCTGCGTGGCTCTAAATTTAGCAGAGGACAGATTACACACACATAGGGCCCTATCTTGCACCCGGCGCAAATGACTTTGTACACTTACGCATGTATCATTCGTATTTTGCACCCCCGCAAAGCGGGCTTTTTTCGTCCACAGACGCACGTCGGCAAACTAGAGAATGAACTTGCGCTCCCTGGGCGGTTCAGCGCAAAAAAGGAGGCGTGTTCCGGCGCAAACAATCCCTGGTGCTATTTTACAGTTCCAGAAAACAATTGCGCCACTGACCAGAAAAAACCTAGTCTAAAGTCAGTGGCGTGTTGAGCGTACATTCAGATGCTATTTTAAGCACGCATGCTTGGTCATAATACAGAGTGTGAACAACGTGCATACACTGTAGATGATTCTCTCATCTACACAGATGCATTTTCCTTTTTGCAAATGATACATTATTATAAGGAAAAATATTAAAACTCGAGGGAAATCATTGTTGTGTCCATGACGATGGGAAAAATAGGCACAAAGCTTACATATTTACCCAAATTATTATATGCATGTATAACCGAAGCTAATTTGGGTGGGTTTGTCCCATCCCCAATGTCACTTCTCTTTCTTCTACGGCCCTGACGAGAACATCGATCTCCTCGGCTGTGAACCGATTCTGAAGCACGCCTGGTAAATGCGCCGTTATAATAGTATTGCGCCATGGAACAAGCGCACCTCGTTCATCATGCTCTTAAAGGGAATGTGATATGACGCTCTGATTGGTTTATTTCACGTTACGCCCAAACCACACCTATGAATAATGAAGCTACACTGAAAAAAGTGATTTTGGAGAGTGGTAAATATAATCTATGGAAACCATATAAAATGTACATGATTATTGCAGCCAGCCAACGAATTCTAAAGTAATGGGTAAATTCTACATATGCTACCCATTCGTCAACAGTAAGAACCATCACATAGAAAAATGCAGTAAAATATACCCCCAAACCGTGAGTTTTTTTGCTTTAAATTGCGCATGCGTCAGCCCGCGTTTTTGAGTGAGTGTGGGCGACGCTGGATCCTCTCTCTGGCTGCCATCGAACAGCAGAAGTGAAGGTAAGCTATTTACAGTGCTGTATATATATATATATATATTTTAATTATGAGATATTACACTTTACTTGTATTCGGCTTTCGTTTGTTTAACATGCCATTACTTGAAATTAAAGTTTGAATCTGTCGCTGGCGTCACCATGCCCGGGACACATCAAGGTCGGCCGTTGGGCAACGTGTTCAAAGTTACTATCAGATTTAATGTGATTACCTTGACAAATTATACATTATTAAACAGATATAAGACTCAGGTTTCAGTATTTGACCACTATATTTATTCTGAGAAACTTATAGTGACCGTTATGTATTAATTTATTTCAGGAGTTATGCAATAAAAAACAGTCATGCCTTTAATATGAATTATGCGCGTCATCCGCTCCCATCGGCTCACATTCATAAATAACTCTGTTGTCGTCATGACAGAGCTCGACCTAACAACGTCCCTCAGTGCTTGGAGGAGTTATATTTATTGAATATACCCAAACTGGGCCGCTGTAATCATAAGAGCGCTGGATACTCAGATGTAGTCTGTGTGTTTTCAATACACACTGGCAGCCGGGGGGCGCCGTGTGCACATTATTATACTCCATATATCGCGAAGAAGAACCACATGACATGTGACACCTGAAACCACCTGACCACAACAAAGTTTCCAAAGATCGCTGAATACATGCAGATAAGGATGTTTTGCACACAATAAACATGATTGCGCAACGATGTATGATGTATTTGTGTTCAAGCCATGCAGATATCTTCATAACAGATTATATTTATAATGTAATGCTAATCGATAAAATCTTTATGATAGTGCATGATACTATAAAATAATTTATGGTTTTAATCTCATAAATTGTCGTGTATTAATGTGTGCTAAGCTAACATGCTTCCTAACCCTCAGAATGCACCTGCCATCTATGTTAGCTGTTATTTTTATGTTTTTTTTTTAAATAGGAATGTTTTACTGACATTTTTCTTTTTTAGTTTACAGTTTCAACTGAAGTGAAAACTGATAAGGTTAATTAATTACCTCCCTCCGGCTTACTGGTGAAAGCCAAGAGACTCTGGAGAAAGAGAGGCTTGAATTAATTTGTGAAATTACAAAGAAAAACAATGCAAAGATAATTGCAGATAAAATTAATAAAACCTTCTCTAGCCGAAGAGTTGAAGTGGTCAGCCTCAGCCCCTCTGTGGGTGTGTTTAAAGAAAGGTGGTCAGCATTATTCACTGAGGCTCAGGCGAGAATGTCTTGTAATTTTGTCCCACTAGGATACATTCATGTGATTACTATGAGAGCTGGTCTTTAATTTAAAATGTAATTTTTGGTCCTTTTACTTCCTAGATCAAGGAGGAGTTTAGACGCATCACAACAGTTTCCTTGGAGGAGACATTCATGCGGAAGCTTGATGAGTACACACCACCCACACCAGGTCTTTTGCGGCTAATGCGTGCCAAAGGAGGAGCAGCTGGTTGCAAGATGCGTCCTCTGCTGGACACTTGCAGGGCCAGAATTCGGTCTTGGTATATGTAAATCACTCCCCACTCCGCTAACTGCCTTATCACTAAATTGTATCTCCCTACAGACACAGAACATTGAGAAAAAAAGAGATGCTGTTGTCTGCTGCCTCATTAACTACCTCGGTGAAAGACAAGAAGATCTTTTCCATGACTGCCAGGTATGTCATATTGATAACAGATTTTTGATTAACTCAAGGGATCCTCCTCTCCTCTCCTCTCGTATCCACCTTCTCCTTTTGCCTTCCACTCCCCCTCTGCTCTCCTTTTAGATAAACTGAAATATATTGAAACAGCATCTTAAATAAAATAAAAATGTGTATGCTTTTTGTTTGTTTCTTTTTAACATGTAGGAATGTGAGGACTACACAGACGAAAATGATGAAGGTGATTGTGAAGCACAATGTCATGGCTGAGGAGGATCCATCAGATTTGTCTATTGTGATCGAGGGAAACCAAGTGATGGAAGGATGTGGAAGCCGAACAAAGGCATGCATACTGCTGATGGGACTCATTTATGCAATCAACATCGAATATCCAAAGGAGCTGAAGAACACGTTTGAAGCTTTTGTTACGTTTGTTAGCTTTTTCAATGGGTTTAGGTGTCACTCTGTTCCGGTGGGTGACAGGGGCCGGTTTCAAACTGTTCCAAATTTATATTTTGCATGTCAAAACATGTCAAACTTTATTTTTTTTATTTTTTTTTTCTTCTGTTAACTTGATGGAGGGATTACTTGTCACGGAATGGGTAAGACAAAAGGTGTGAGGACTCAAGTGCAGGAGAAATTATACTTTAATAATAAAATTAACAAACACAAACAAAAACCCACAAGGGGGAAAAATACAATGAATAAAACTAAAACAACAACAGAACCTGAACAGATGATCACAGGGAACGGGAGACATTAGACAACGATCCGACAAGGACTGCAAACAAGAGGAGACTTAAGAAGGGAACAAATCAAGAGGGAACAGGTGGGAGAACTCAAACAATAATCAGGTAACGAGGGGGAGGGATCAGACAACGAGAAGAGCACATGGCCCAAAATAACAACACACCATGTGCAGCACAAGACAGGACAAGCATGTGACATTACCCCCTCCCTACGGAGCGGCTACCAGACGCTCCGTAAGACCAGGGCGGGACGGGAGGGACAGACCAGGGCGGGACGGGAGGGACAGACCAGGGCGGGACGGGAGGGACAGACCGCTTAGTCCTGGAAGGCCAGGGCGGCGAAGACCCCTCGGGCGGCCAGGGCGGCGAAGACCCCTCGGGCGGCCAGGGCGGCGAAGACCCCTCGGGCGGCCAGGGCGGCGAAGACCCCTCGGGCGGCCAGGGCGGCGAAGACCCCTCGGGCGGCCAGGGCGGCGAAGACCCCTCGGGCGGCCAGGGCGGCGAAGACCCCTCGGGCGGCCAGGGCGGAGACGACCCCTCGGGCGGCCAGGGCGGAGACGACCCCTCGGGCGGCCAGGGTGGAGACGACCAGGGCGGAGACGACCACTCGGGCGGCCAGGGCGGTGAAGACCCTTCGGGCGGCCAGGGCGGTGAAGACCCTTCGGGCGGCCAGGGCGGTGAAGACCCGTCGGGCGGCCAGGGCGGAGGCTCAGGAACAGGAACAGGCATTGGCTCTGCCTCCGGCTCAGGAACAGGCATTGGCTCTGCCTCCGGCTCAGGAACAGGCATTGGCTCTGCCTCCGGCTCAGGAACAGGCATTGGCTCTGCCTCCGGCTCAGGAACAGGCATTGGCTCTGCCTCCGGCTCTGGAGCAGCAGCCACCGGCTCAGGAACTGCAAACACCGGCTCAAGAACAGTCACTAGAACAGAAATGGTCACAAGGACAGACACAAACACAAAAACAAACATTGGGTCTGGAACAGACATTGGTTCCGGCTCTGGAACAGGCACTGGCTCTGCCTCCGGCTCTGGAACAGGCACTGGCTCTGCCTCCGGCTCTGGAACAGGCACTGGCTCTGCCTCCGGCTCTGGAACAGGCACTGGCTCTGCCTCCGGCTCTGGAACAGCAGACACTGGCTCCGGCTCTGGAACAGCAGACACTGGCTCCGGCTCTGGAACAGCATCCACCGGCATGTCCAGGATCCGAGCCAGCCGCTCCAGATAGTCCAGCACTGCCCTGGCGGCCACACAAATGGGCATCTCCTGCTCTGTCCCAGACTGGATAAACGGGACGTGAGCAGTCTCTGACTGGGCAGACGTGACGTGAACAGTCTCTCGCTGGGCAGACGTGACGTGAACAGTTTCTCGCTGGGCAGACGGGACGTGAACAGTCTCTCGCTGGGCAGACGGGACGTGAACAGTCTCTCGCTGGGCAGACGGGACGTGAACAGTCTCTCGCTGGGCAGACGGGACGTGAACAGTCTCTCGCTGGGCAGACGGGACGTGAACAGTCTCTCGCTGGGCAGACGGGACGTGAACAGTCTCTCGCTGGGCAGACGGGACGTGAACAGTCTCTGGCTGGGCAGACGTGACTTGAACAGTCTCTGGCTGGGCAGACGAAACGTGACCCGTCTCTGGCTTGGCCCCTCTTCTCCGCTGAGTCCTCATGTTGGTCGGATCGTTATGTCACGGAATGGGCAAGACAAAAGGTGTGAGGACTCAAGTGCAGGAGAAATTATACTTTAATAATAAAATTAACAAACACAAACAAAAACCCACAAGGGGGAAAAATACAATGAATAAAACTAAAACAACAACAGAACCTGAACAGATGATCACAGGGAACGGGAGACATTAGACAACGATCCGACAAGGACTGCAAACAAGAGGAGACTTAAGAAGGGAACAAATCAAGAGGGAACAGGTGGGAGAACTCAAACAATAATCAGGTAACGAGGGGGAGGGATCAGACAACGACAAGAGCACATGGCCCAAAATAACAACACACCATGTGCAGCACAAGACAGGACAAGCATGTGACATTACTGTTATACTTGTTTAGATCCCATACTGTTGTTGCTGGATTCTGTTATTTTCTTTAATTTGGTCAAATAATAAAAATTATTAATACAGCCAATTACCGGGCTGCAATCTAAATTTTGTTAGCTGGAATGTCAAGTCCTTAAATCATCCTGTTAATCATAGAAAAGTACTTCTACATTTAAAACAACTTAAGGTGGGGATTGCCTTTCTCCAAGAAACTAATTTATGTAAAACAGACCAGTCTAGACTGAAGTGTGAGTGGGTAGGTCAGATATATCACTCTATTTTTTATTAGAAAAATAATCGTTCATTTTGAGACACCGAAATTCTTACTGAAAAACATTTCATTTGTGGCTTCGAGAGTTGAAGCAGATTCTGCAGGCTTTTTGTCTGCCAGCTTCTTCGTGTGCCGCATAACATCATAAATGTCTAGTTTTATGCTCGGGGCGCCGAGAAAGGGCACCCTCGCTATCTAACCAATGGAGCTCTGATATGCTATTAAAACGTCACTAAATATGATCAATTCAACCAATCAGCGACGCGCAGTGATAATTCTCAAATGGGCGCTTTGCCTCTGCACCCATCGGAGAATAACATGGAGTTTTAGGCTATGTTTACACGGAAACGATCAGAAGTGAAAACGCAAAAGTGGCGTTGCGTTGTCACTTTTTATTCTGCGTTTAGACGAGCGTTATGAGGGGGAAATCTGCGTGCATATGGTGACCCAAAAGTGTGTGGAATTTGATGTAGTGTGCAGTCCAGGCGCTAGGTGGCAATGTGAAGCACTGCCACACAACAACACCAATATCTGAGAATATTTTGTACAACTACTGAAAAGACTCTTGTACGTTTATCAGAGCTACTAGGGCAACTTGAAGGTCTGACATGTTGGTTGTTATTTTCCTGTACTGGCGAATGCCTGTGACGTAAACGTGCATGCGACGAGAGCAGATTTGCGTTTTTACCCGGTAACGCGACGGTGGAGCGTTTTTAAGATTTCCACTCTGGAGGGTGGTTTCATTATTTTACGTTTTTAAGCCCCAAAAACGCTGTCGCCGTGTAAACGAAAGGCACATCCGATAAAATATTTTTACGTTTTCACTCGGAATCGTTCTCGTGTAAACAGGGCCTAACTCTACTTGGTGTGGTCACGTGGCAGTGAGATTCAGCGGGCGAAAGACAAGGAAGCGTCTTATACTAGAGGCTTTTCGCGGACATGGTACACTAGGAAGCCGTGGCTAACTGGCTGCGGAGTAGCTAACTCGCTGTTTTGCTTCCCTCGTTTGCTTTTTAAAACTGCTACTACCGATCGAGCCTGGTGTGAAAAGGACAACTGCCTGAAATTTGTGTTGCTGGGGAAGGCTAACATTGCTACTCAGTCGGATGATGGCCATCGACTTTGTATAAGAAGGCAGAATGAGGAAGTGGACAAGAATCGATATATTCTTTCTAAACTGATTGACTGTGTACAATTTTGTGGTGCCTTTGAATTGGCTTTGCGTGGCCACGACGAGACTGAAGCATCTGAGAACCCAGGCATTTATAGGGGCCTTGTTAACTTCACCTCGTCGTTGGAGACTGCTCTGAAGGAGCACTTGGAGGGAGCTACTGTGTTCAGAGGTATGTCCAAAACGATTCAGAATGAGCTGCTGGACTGTATGCTGACTGTTGTTCAGGAGTACATTCACGAGGAGGTGACTGCGGCTGATTATATTGCCATTCAAGCCGATGAAACATCTGACATGTCTGTCCAGTGCCAACTTGCCCTTGTACTTCGCTACATCGACCGCTACAACGTCATTCAAGAGCGCTTTTTTGAGTTCATACCGATTGAAAACGCGAATGCTGAAAACATCGCTCAAGCACTTTTGGAAAGGATGAGTGCATTGATCCCACCCAAAGACAAGACAAAATTAATAGCTCAAACTTATGACGGAGCGAGCGTTATGTGGGGTGCCACTGGAGGTGTTCAGCGTAAAGTGATGGATGTGTATGAAAACGCATACTACGTACATTGTTACGCACATCAGCTCAATCTGGTAATGCAGCAAGCCACCTCAAAGATACCCAAGGTCTCCACATTTTGTTCGGAGCTAGGTGGATTTTGCAAATTTTTTTCAAGGTCGCCCAAACGGACCACCGTACTTGATGATGTTGTTGGCAGCAGACTTCCGAGAGCATGTGCAACAAGGTGGAACTTTCACAGTCGCTCAGTGAACACTGTATATGAGCACAAGGATGATCTTCTTACGTGTTTTAAGACCATTCAGGACTCTGGGAACTTTGATGCTGTGACTGGGAGAGAAGCAGGAGGGTTTGTGAGGATGCTGGAGGATGGTACATTTTGGTTTTTTCTCCAACTATTTCACAAAATCATTGCCACACGTCGACATGCTCTTTCAGCAGCTTCAGAAACCAAACATTGACCCCATCTTCATCAAAGCTGCCATCTGTAATTTTGCCGACAGCATTAGAAACATCAGGTAAATGTGGAAAATCATAGAAATAACATGAATGCAGAAAAATGTAGCATTAAGCAATTGTTTTATGTTTAAACAAGGTCTTCCATATTCACTGTGCAAGAGGAGATTCCAGCTGCCAAGTGACAGAGGACACTGGGGCCCACAGAACAACATCGGATTGCTATTGAGGTACAGCTTATTTCACATTCATAGGCCGCCTCTTGTGCTCTAGTCTACAGTAATGCTTCACAAACTGCTGCACGGTTACTGGTGCCACTCAAAGGTCCTCTGTTGTTCTGTAGTTTTTTTTTAAAGTGTTAGTTCACCCAAAAATGAAAATTCTGTCAGTAATTACTCACCCTCATGTTGTTCCAACCCTGTAAGACTTTCGTTCATCTTCGGAACACGAATTGAGATATTTTTGATTAAATCTGAGAGCTGGATCACTCCTCCATAGGCTTCTGAGGGATTGAAACTTGTTCTCCTGAAAAGTTATTAAAGACATCGTAAAAATAGTCCAAGTGACTACAGTGGCTCAATCTTACTGACAAGGCCAACAGAGATGGAAATGAATAGTTGAAATAAAGTCGTTATTTGTGTTTGTTTTTGCGCACAAAAAGTATTCTCGTCGCTTGATAAACTTAAGATTGAGCCACTGTAGTCACTTGGACTATTTTTACGATGTCTTTAATAACTTTTCGGGAGAGCAACTTTCAATCCCTCAGAAGCCTATGGAGGAGTGATCCAGCTCTCAGATTTAATCAAAAATATCTTAATTCGTGTTCCGAAGATGAACGAAAGTATTACAGGGTTGGAACAACATGAGGGTGAGTAATTACTGACAGAATTTTCATTTTTGGGTGAACTAACCCTTTAATCTCAATTCACCAATGATTTAGTTCTATTGTAGATCCTTGATTAGTTTTGGTTTAGACAACAGTATTTCATACCTGATTTTTGCATATTCACATTTCCAACTATATTCAAATTATTGTGACATAATTTAATGAAGTTCTATGTAAAGCAATTAATATGTTATTTATTTTCTATGTTTTACAGGTGTGTGATACCATCTAGGCTCAGACAAAGGAGCGCTTTGCGTTCACTGGGCACCGTGTGAGTTCAACACTGCTGCATGGAGAGCTGTTCTCACAGCATGCTAAAACCTTTCCAAGTGCTGCATTGAATGCCACCGTGGAGGCCTATCCGATGCTGAACAAGGCTAGACTGAAGACAGAACTATCCTTGGTCTATGAAAACCCGGAGTTTGAAAAGTGTAGTGGTGCAGTGTCTCTGTATCAGTTTTTTTATGGAGAACAACCTTCAGTGCACATTTTCAGAAACTGTTAATCTTCTGAAAATCCATATCACTACTCCAATGACATCAGCAGAATCTGAAAGATGCTTCTCTACTCTAAAAAGAATCAAAACGTTCCTAAGGAGCACAATGTCTCAAGAAAGACTGAATGCCCTTGCCATGCTTTCTATGGAGAAAAAGATTGTGAAAGACATGCCCAACTTCAACAACAAAGTTATTGAAAGGTTTGCAACCCAGAAAGAAAGGAGAGCCAAATTGCTTTACAAGTGACAGTGCCTAATCATCTCAGCTGCTTCTCTCCATCAGGCACTCAGCATCTCCTCTGCTCCTCCAAGCTCTCAGCATCTCCTCTGTTCCTCCAAGCACTCAGCATCTCCTCTGCTCCTCCAAGCACTCAGCATCTCCTCTGCTCCTCCAAGCACTCAGCATCTCCTCTGTTCCTCCAAGCACTCAACATCTCCTCTGTTCCTCCAAGCACTCAGCATCTCCTCTGCTCCTCCAAACACTCAGCATCTCTTCTGTTCCTCCAAGCACTCAGCATCTCCAGTACTCCTCCAAGCACTCAGCATCTCCTCTGCTCCTCCAAGCACTCAGCATCTCCTCTGCTCCTCCAAGCACTCAGCATCTCCAGATGCTGTTGTCTCTGGAGGAATAGTGGAGATGCTGTTGTCTCTGGAGGAGCAGAGGAGATGCTGTTGTGTCTCTGGATGAGCATAGGAGATGCTGTTGTCTCTGGAGGAGTAGTGGAGATGCTGTTGTCTCTGGAGGAGTAGTGGACATGCTGTTGGGTCTCTGGAGGAGTAGTGGAGATGCTGTTGTCTCTGGAGGAGCAGAGGAGATGCTGTTGTCTCTGGAGGAGTAGTGGACATGCTGTTGTGTCTCTGGAGGAGCAGAGGAGATGCTGTTGTCTCTGGAGGAGTAGTGGAGATGCTGTTGTCTATGGAGGAGTAGTGGACATGCTGTTGTGTCTCTGGAGGAGCAGAGGAGATGCTGTTGTGTCTCTGGAGGAGCAGAGGAGATGCTGTTGTCTCTGGAGGAGTAGTGGAGATGCTGTTGTGTCTCTGGAGGAGCAGAGGAGATGCTGTTGTCTCTGGAGGAGTAGTGGAGATGCTGTTGTCTATGGAGGAGTAGTGGACATGCTGTTGTGTCTCTGGAGGAGCAGAGGAGATGCTGTTGTGTCTCTGGAGGAGCAGAGGAGATGCTGTTGTCTCTGGAGGAGTAGTGGAGATGCTGTTGTCTCTAGAGGAGATGCTGCTGTGTCTCTGGAGGAGCAGAGGAGATGCTGTTGTCTCTGGAGGAGCAGAGGAGATGCTGTTGTCTCTGGAGGAGTAGTGGAGATGCTGTTGTCTCTGGAGGAGTAGTGGAGATGCTGTTGTGTCTCTGGAGGAGCAGAGGAGATGCTGTTGTCTCTGGAGGAGTAGTGGAGATGCTGTTGTGTCTCTGGAGGAGCAGAGGAGATGCTGTTGTGCTTGGAGGAGCAGAGGAGAGGCTGAGTGCTTGGAGGATTTTGATTTTTGTGTGTGTGTCTGCCTTAGAGGTGGTTTGCTGTAGGAAAAGATTATTGAGTTTTGATTTACACGCTGTTTAATGTTTGATGATCACGTTATTTTACATTTGAGTGAGCAATCTTCGATCACTTGTTTCAGCTTCTTCTTCACTTGTGTTTTGATCTGGAGATTCTGTACTAGAAGATGTGTCATAGCGCCCCCTACCGAATAACAGTGAAAACATGGATAGCTGGAAAATTCGGTCAATGGTGGGGAAAGAGTAAAGTAGAATTAAAGTAAATTCCTATGCACACTACCAGTGGACTAGCCTACACACAAATTCAGATACGCAGAATTAGAAACATATCTGTTTATATTAATATTTTAATCGATATTTTCAAACAATGTAAGTTTCATAAGATTGTATATGAAAAACTATGTAAAAAAAAAAGTATATATAATAGGCTACTCGATCAAAAGAGTTAACACAACTACAAGCCAATTATACTTTTTAAGTATATCTTGATCAAAAGATGGAGTACATGTACAGGCCAAATATACTTGGACTTTTCTCTCAGTATAAGTCAAGTACACTTAAACACTGTGTTTGTGGATATCTGCTCACACGTAGATATGTATAATATGGTAAGAATAATGTTTCATAGTTTGAAGCGGCTCGGTCGCTTCAGTAAATGTTCTCTGCACGCGCTGAGTTTGAGTCGCGCTGTGGGTTTGAAAAGCAAAACGCACCAAACATTAGTCTTCATGTTTTTACTCATCTCATTTCATAACGAACGAGAAGTAACATATGATAATCCATATATTTTTCTCTAGTGTAGTGTTATTGAAGTGTTCACTTTTAAACTATATATACATATGTGTGTGTGTGTGTGTGTGTGTGTGTGTGTGTGTATGTATGTATGTATGTGTGTATTTAGTCAATTTCATAAGTTTAACCAGAGAAATCTAAAATGTATTCCCAAAATGCAGCCCTATACATTATATGTGTGTGTGTGTGTGTATAGCTTCTTTTGTCCTCGCATTCTTTGGTACCCAGTGACACACCTGTGTGAAAGGCTAATTATGCGCTCATTATTATGCAAGCCTTTGTCTTCTCAGGTGAGAATCACGCCCACTCACATATTGCCCTTTCACACAAAAAGTGTCTTAAAAATTTTTAATCAGTGTATTGTTTTGTGTAAATGATTAGGCAGGATGATTTTCAGATCATTTTGAAGCAAAAATTCTAGGCGACAACGTCCATTAGTCAAAAGTCTTGTGGACACATATTTAGTATGTGTTTTGTGGTCTTATATCAGCAACGTTTTTCAATAACCACGCATAAACATTATTCTCTTAAAAATACAAACATGTACATACATGTTGCTCACATATTATGGTAGCCCCATTTGTACTATATAGAGTGAATTTACACCTTTGCCATTAACATGTTTATAAATAACTGAAAAAAGCACAAATGTCAGGGCATGTCAAAACATCCCAAGGGCCCCAAAAACACCTTGGTCCCCAGAGGGTTAAGATACACTTACATCTGTGGACTCATCGAGGAGGAGGCTGAAACGCTAGTCACCCACATCTGTGACCAACTTTTTCAGAAAGTATGGTGCTAGAACACCATTAATCATTTCTGAGCACTTTGTCCTGTGCATTTTGAAATGGGTAGCAGCAGTGGAGTCTGAGGCCTTGTCCACACGGACACGGGTATTTTTATAACCTGAGAAAGCAGCTCTACATGCTTCTCCAATGTGATCATGCTTCTCCAATGCCTCAGCCTTTTTAGTAGTCATTTTTTCAAGCATAAATGGCAGGCTCTTTTGGGTGAAACTATCATAAGGCTTTGCCGTTTAAGTTGTCTTGTGTTTTTTTACATCTCTTAAGTTTGGCGTAGAAATCAGCCTTACAATACAGACAGTATGCCGTGTATTATCTCCAATAAATGGCTTTAACCAACCTTTGAATTCAGGGTTTGATTCCCACTCCTTTTTTCTGTATTTTTGAGTGTACAGTTTAGACTGAGACATGATGAGCAAGCCAGCTAGTTTAGCTTATGTGATATGTGCCTTCACATCAGAGAGTCTCCAAAAGTCTCCAATAACACCAGAAAAAGTAGTTAGATTTGTTCCTAGTCGCTTTTTTGAAAATGTGTCACTAGAGGGATCTGAATACTCGCTAAATATAGTGACAGGCGCTAAGTTGGCAACACTGGCTCGACCGCGGCGCAGCCTTATGACGTCACTGAACCAGACCAAAACAAAAGTCCTGATATAATAAGTATCGGCTGTATAGACAGGTTTCTGTGCAAGGTCATCACAAAGATGCACGTGCAACTAGGGGCAGAAAGCAGCACTCTTTATGGCATATCTATCAGAAACAGAGATGCCACGGAGCTGTTGTGCTGTAAACTGAACTAACCGCCAAAAAGAGGGATTTAAAATGTAAGAAATCAATACTTTTATTCATCAAAGATGAATTAAATTGATAAAAAGTTACAGTAAATATATTTATAATGTTACAAATGATTTTATTTCAAATAAATGCTGTTCTTTTGAACTTTCTATTCATCAAAGAATCCTGAAAAAAAAAATTACACTGTTTTCAACATTGATAATAATAATGAATGTTTTATCAAATTACCATATTAGAATGATTTCTGAAGGATCATGTAGCACTGAAGACTGATGCTGAAAATTCAGCTTTGATTACAGGAATAAATTACATTTTAAAATATATTAATATAGAAAACAGTCCATTTAAATAAGTATATAAATCGGGCAATATGATTGCTGGTCACTTGGACATATCTGTGATCCATTCGTGGTCTGAAATACCATAGGGATCTGGTAATGTCTCACCATTACTGAGAGTTCATTTCTTAATATAATCGGCGGAGTCCGCGCTACCTAGGCTTTCAAAGTAATTGATGCTAGCTATTTCTTCACTGTCTCACACCTAGCTAGCCTTCACACGTCTCATGTCTTGTACAGTATGTTTACAGTATCAAATTTCTTTCAAATGTGGCGGGTCGTGATGTAGCCTTGGCTCAACAACCAACAAAACCAGGTAAGTTCATAAATTCATAGGGTATGTCAGGTTTTTATGATTAGCAAACTTAGCTGGACAATTTCATGACTAACGTTATAACTTAGCCTACTAGTACACTGTTGTTAGCTAACGTTTTACATAATGTTATATTAATATGTAAATGAAACAAACAAACAGATCCAACTCTAAAATGGCAGTTTATTGAGTCAACAAGAATTTACAAACAATGCGAAATCTACTTTAATTACAATGGTTGATTACCGTTACAATCTTTCTACAGGTGTAATGCCAAGTTCTGGATAACGTTACATGCAAAGAATTGCATGCACCAAGTTCTTGTTTACAAACGATCTAATATTCTTTGTAGGGTTCATTAATGGTGATAAATAATTTGGCAGAACAGATGTTGTAGGCTCCCTGCAGAGATGCAGAACTCGGCATACCACCTGTTAGCGTTTTTTCCCCCGCTGAATGCACGAGCATTCAGTATTGTTTGTATACAAGAAACCCATCTATATATCTACTGTTCGCCGTTCACTGTTGTTCTGCTGAAGCTCATTCGGCACTTGTAGCTTTTCCGCACTCGTTTGACCTCGCCTGGTGCTGAGGCGAAGTTGGAGTGCGCATCTGAAAAATCTCCTATTGGTTGTGGTCGTAAAGTGATGGTTCTGCGTTTGCATAAATGCAAATCTTGTCAAGAAATAAAGAGACAGAAATAGCAGTTGTGAGCGGGTGGCCACCCTCTTGCTCCATCCTTGTCTGAAACTTACTCCACACTGTTGGCAGGTGTGAGGCTTCTCTCCAGTGTGAATTCGCACGTGGACTTAAAAGATTTCTTTGTAGATCGAAACTATTTCCACACTGTTGGCATGTAAAATGATTCTCCAGTGAGAATTTGCAAGTGCCTGTTTCAAGGATTCCTTTTATGAGTGAAACTTATTCCTCACAGTAGGCAGGTAAAATGGCTCTCTTACGTGTGAATTCTCATGTGGTCATTAAGGATTCCTTTTCGGCTGAAACTTTTTCCACACTGAGGGCATGTGAAAGGCTTCTCTCCAGTGTGACTTCTCATGTGCCTGATAAGGCTTCCTTTTTGTTTGAAACTTACTCCACACTGTTGGCAGGTGAAAGGGCTCTCTCCAGTGTGAACTCTTATATGGACTTTAAGATTTCCTTGTAGATCAAAACTCTTTCCACACTGTTGACATGTGAAAGGCTTCTCCCCAGAATGAACTCTCATGTGACTGTTCAGGTGTCCTTTTTGAGTGAAACTTACTCCACACTGTTGGCAGGTGTAAGGGCTCTCTCCAGTGTGAATTCTCATGTGGACTTTAAGGTTTCCATGTAGATCAAAACTCTTTCCACACTGAGAGCATATGTAAGGCTTCTCCCCAGAATGAATTCTCATGTGGACTTTAAGGTTTCCATCTTGATTGAAATTCTTTCCACACTGAGGGCAAGTGAAAGGCTTCTCTCCAGTGTGAATTCTCATGTGGTTATTAAGGTTTCCTTTTTGTCTGAAATTTATTCCACATTGTTGGCAGGTGAAAGGGCTCTCTCCAGTGTGAATTCTCATGTGGACTTTAAGGTTTCCTTGTAGATCAAAACTCTTTCCACACTGTTGACACGTGAAAGGCTTCTCTCCAGTGTGAATTCTCATGTGCACTTCAAGCTTAGCATGTTGATTGAAAATTATTCCACACTGTTGGCAGGTAAAATATGTATCAGGCACTGTCTTTTGAGTTCTGTTTTGTGGTGAAGTTTTTTCAGTCTGTGAGCAGCTACAAGATTTTTCTTCAGTTATGACATCACAATGTGCCTCGTACTGATCTTTCTCTTTTGCTTCATTCAGATCTTGACTCTCCTCTTTCAACGCCATCAAGTCTAAGGTGAAAAAAGACAAAAGTTAATCTTAGTTTAATAGCTAGATCCTAATATACACCCAGGGGGCCAAACTCAGGCTACGTTTACACATAGCCGGGAATTTAGATAAACGAATATTTCCCCCCCCCTCCGTTTTCAATAATAACATCGTGCACACGACCCGCATTAATACGCCGCGAGCGCCATCATAACTATGCCAAACCTATGGGCGGCAGTGTAGGGAGAAGGATAAAGCCAATCAGAATCCTCAGAATCGACACGAGACAACCTAAAACCCCGTTTCTCCCAGTTGACACGGCAACACATAACCGGCGTTTTCAGAAATCTCCACTTTGGCCGGAGTTTTTAGAAATAATCGTTTTCTGTGATAAAAACGGGGTTTTCGTGTAAACGAGAGGCCAAAACGCAGGGAAATATCTGCGTTTTCCCTCCGTGTAAATGGGGCCTCAGTTCTTGGAGGGGCCACAGCCCAGCAGAGTTTAGCTTCAATTTTAATTAAATGCACCTGATCTAATTATTTAAGTACTTCAGGTTTATTTGATAACTACAACAACTTTTGCACCGGGTACTTAACGGAACTCGGTTCTAGGAACTAGTCACTAGGGTAGTACCCCGAGAACTGAATTTTCCCCTAGAGCCATTTTCTTAGTTGCATTCCCACCGCCAATATGAACTCTGAAGTGACGTACGCCGTCACTAAGATCCTGTAGCTCTGGTTGTTGCACAGGACTTCAATTTCGACGGCATGGCAGACTAATTATGACAGCAGCGCTGAGAACACCACACTGCGCTCCCATTCTCCTCCTTTGTTAGTTTACAATCTGTTTAATAGTCCTAATACGTTATTAGATAGAACTATTATTAAACAAACAAATGGTGTACAAAAAAGTGGGAACATTTCCTCACCGTCACATCTCTACTGCAGAGTTTAGCTCCAACCCTGCTCCATCACACAAAAGGGGCTTTCACACCAGACAAATGATTTATAGTTTCTGTAACTATTGGTGGAAGTGCCAGTTTGGGGGTCTTACTCACAGTTAATTTATATTTATATTCCATGAACTAACATTGAAAATAGTGATACATGAACGAACCAATGCCAAAGTCCAGACACTAATCGTTCACGCTAAGGAGAAAATCTAACGTGACTTTGAAGGGACCAAATGAAACACGATTATGTATTTCTGCTCAGCTAGCAACATTGGGCATCAACCATGTCACACTCTATTATCATTTTTTGTACACCATTTGTTTGTACACCATTTGTTTGTTTAATAATAGTTCTATCTAATAACGTATTAGAAGTCTATGTCTGTGCTTTCAGATGTCGCCGCCGGGGCCTCATCAGTCTATTACCGCCCACAATCACCATCCCTTTTCCATCTCTTCACCATCGTCTGTTGCCATCTTCACGCCCTACTCCTAAGCCTCCTCCTCCTCACGTTCTGTCACACTCATTAATATTTTTGTTGCTCTGAGTTTCTGTTTACAAGGACTCTCAGTTTTGTTTTCATCAGTCACATGTATTCCTTTGTTTGAGTTTTCCCGCCAGTTATCATTTCCCACGGATACTCATCAGATCATTAAACCTGTTCGTCATCTCCTCATTATCACTATGTCTTAAGTTCCTCACCTTCACTCTGTGTTTGTTGGTTGTTGTTTGTGTATGCGTTGATCTTACGATCACACTGTTAGACCTTTTGTGGATTACTTGAGTTTATTTTCAGTAAAGTATTATTTTGTTTATTGATACCCTTTTGAACTATCCTTTATCATCCTCGTCTGGTAACAATTACATTCACCCAATTTTATTTTTTTAGGAAGCCAAACTATTAAAATACACTCACCTAAAGGATTATTAGGAACACCTGTTCAATTTCTCATGAATGCAATTATCTAATCAACCAATCACATGGCAGTTGCTTCAATGCATTTAGGGGTGTGGTCCTGGTCAAGACAATCTCCTGAACTCCAAACTGAATGTCAGAATGGGAAAGAAAGGTGATTTAAGCAATTTTGAGAGTGGCATGGTTGTTGGTGCCAGACGGGCCGGTCTGAGTATTTCACAATCTGCTCAGTTACTGGGATTTTCACGCACAACCATTTCTAGGGTTTACAAAGAATGCTGTGAAAAGGGAAAAACATCCAGTATGCGGCAGTCCTGTGGGCGAAAATGCCTTGTTGATGCTAGAGGTCAGAGGAGAATGGGCCGACTGATTCAAGCTGATAGAAGAGCAACTTTGACTGAAATAACCACTCGTTACAACCGAGGTATGCAGCAAAGCATTTGTGAAGCCACAACACGCACAACCTTGAGGCGGATGGGCTACAACAGCAGAAGACCCCACCGGGTACCACTCATCTCCACTACAAATAGGAAAAAAAGGCTACAATTTGCAAGAGCTGACCAAAATTGGACAGTTGAAGACTGGAAAAATGTTGCATTCAGATGGTAGAGTCAGAATTTGACGTAAACAGAATGAGAACATGGATCCATCATGCCTTGTTACCACTGTGCAGGCTGGTGGTGGTGGTGTAATGGTGTGCAGGATGTTTTCTTGGCACACTTTAGGCCCCTAAGTGCCAATTGGGCATCGTTTAAGTGCCACGGCCTACCTGAGCATTGTTTCTGACCATGTCCATCCCTTTATGGCCACCATGTACCCAGCCTCTGATGGCTACTTCCAGCAGGATAATGCACCATGTCACAAAGCTTGAATAATTTCAAATTGGTTTCTTGATCATGACAATGAGTTCACTGTACTAAAATGGCCCCCACAGTCACCAGATCTCAACCCAATAGAGCATCTTTGGGATGTGGTGGAACGGGAGCTTCGTGCCCTGGATGTGCATCCCACAAATCTCCATCAACTGCAAGATGCTATCCTATCAATATGGGCCAACATTTCTAAAGAATGCTTTCAGCACCTTGTTGAATCAATGCCACGTAGAATTAAGGCAGTTCTGAAGGCAAAAGGGGGTCAAACACAGTATTAGTATGGTGTTCCTAATAATCCTTTAGGTGAGTGTATAATCATTATTTTATATTATTATTATTCCTATGACAGTAATAGCCATTTTTTGTGAAACAATTGCACTGTAAAATAAATGAATATGTCATAAGTATTTTATTGTACGCCAGAGTGGGGAAATAACAATACTTTGTCCTAAAATCTATATCGTCAAACCCTTGAGCTTTTATTTTGGCAAAAAACTACAGTTTCTGTAAAAACAGGTTTACAAACACGTCTCATTGTAATTATAATAATAATAATACGTTTTATTTGTAATGCACTTTACACGTGAAAAACATACCTCAAAGTGCTACAAGTGCATAGGTAAAAACACAAAAAATAAATAAAAACAGTCAACGACAGCAAGAGAAGATATATATTAAAGCTGCCGTCGGCAACTTTTTTTTTTAATCATATTCAGCGAATTCGACACTATATTCCGACAGAACAACATTAAATAAAGTGGTTTTAGAAAAAAAAACCCGAGCTTCTAAATCCACCTGGAGCGTGTTATTTGTTTTGCAAAAATCCACCGCTCCCGGTTCATTGTGTCCAATCAGCGCAGGGGGGTGTGAGATAGGACTGTCAATCACAAGTCGTGCATGCACTCGTCAATCACATGCGTTTGCCTGAAGTTCGCGCATTAGCGAATAGTGATGGCGCAATAACGAGCACGAACTCGGTGGGAGGGTATTCGTTGATAGTGGGGGAGGGGCATGAGAGTCGCAAACATTCAACATTTTTCCTAAGTCCACTCAATCAGCCAGAGTTGCGGACGGCAGCTTTAAGAAAATGCAGTTAAAAATAAGTAGGTCTTTAATTTGTTTTTAAAAACCTCTATAGACTGTGGCTCCCTCAGGTGATTGGGAAGGGCATTCCACAGTCGAGGCGCAGCCACCTGGAAGGCCCTATCTCCCATAGTACAGAGTTTGGACTTAGGAACATGGAGTTGGAGTTGGAGTTGCTGTCAGAAGAACGGAGATGTCGGGTTGCGTTATGTATATTGATGAGTTCTTTGAGGTACAATGGTGCGCTACCGTAGACACACTGATAGGTCAGGAGACAGATCTTGTAATCGATCCTGAATCTAACAGGGAGCCAATGAAGTTTATGGAGGATGGGTGTGATGTGCTCAAATTTACACACCCCCATCAGGACCCTGGCAGCGCAGTTCTGAATGTACTGCAATCTCTGCAGGCTCCTGCCAGGGATCCCGATGAGGAGTGAATTGCAGTAGTCGAGCCTGGAGGAGACAAAGGCATGAACCAGCATCTCAGCATCAGAAAAAGAGAGGGAGGGGCGGAGTTTGGAAATATTCCGGAGATGAAAAAATGCAGTTTGGATAATTTGGATGTGGGTATTAAATGATAGGTGGGCGTCAAATCGAACCCACCAGGTTCGAATCGAATCGAAATAAAATAGTTTGTTATTCATTACAAATCTTGGAAATGTTGGAAATCAAAGTTACTTTCGAATTAAGTTCATTTGACAGATCCTTTGTCAAAAAATGGTGCAAAACCATGTTACAGACCTTTTATGTTATTATGGGAAGATCTAAAATATCTTTGGTTTGTTATAAAACTGCCACCACAGTCTAGCTAATCAATGCGAAACATTGTATTGCTTGGTTTAATGTATATTTATAGTAATGTTCAGGTATCTTTTCGTTATTAAGGATGTCTGTCCACATGAGGCGACCCGCTCCATGTCAAATAAAAGTGCTTTAATTAGGACACCATTCAAAAATATCATTAATTTCTGTAGAACTGGACATTTTAATGATGATCAAATGACTGAGTTCAGCTTTGAGAATGAAACCAACCTGTTTGTTCCTCCATATCATCATGTTTCACTCTGAATGTATCTGCAATCGTCATGTCTTCACTTTCCTCTTTAATAAACGCCATCTTTGATATGAGAATAATGAACAGAAAATAAAAATAAATGTAGTTTCCAAAAGCTCAGTTTCTCCATCACTACTTGCCAGTGACTGAATTAATTCTTATGATGAAATTATTAAATGATTCACGATCGAAATGAGAAGCACCTTTTCTGTTACTCATGTGTTTTCATTCTGTTACTCTGCTCAACATTAATTACAACATCCAAATGGTTTCTATAGGGTTTAACACCTAAAATACTTAAAACACAAACCTTTTTTTCTGCAGAACCATAACATAGGCAGGAGTGTGACGCAGCCTTATGACATCACACAGGGAGACCAAAATACAAGTCCTGTTCACACGCTGCTGTCTAAAATCGCAAAAGTGCACAGAAACGTACATAGAGAAAAATATATACAGATAATAAAAGAGATGAGAGAAATTCAGAGGTGAATGTTTTGGTGAAATAGATATTTAAATACATGTCTGATTATGTGCTGAAAATATTATGAAACTACTAAAGTTTGTGATACTTTGTCTAAAAAGTAAAACTGTATTGTTGGGTGAAGAAACCTTAACAGATAGATAAAAAAAAAAAGCAAATATTGACAAATGTGATACAAAAAAGAAAGAGTTACATATATGTGTGTGTGTGTGTGTGTGTGTGTGTCAGCAGTGAAATGCATATAAATGTCAGTGTTTTTTCTGATATTAAAAATGTGGACATTTGGCTCTAAAAAAAATTCCTGAAAATAGGTATAAAATAAAAAATTAATGAAAAAATTATGATTGTCCTAGATTCAGTAGAAGATTTATTGTCATCAAATTTTCCTAATCTTTCTACAGTTATTGACATTATCTGGGTTGCTTTTCCCATTTTAAAGCCATAAACTAACAAATATGATAAACTTGATAAAATAAGCTATAATACAATAAAATTAGTTTGAGGGTTGATCTCTCTGACTGGATTGTGGTATAGCTTTATTTTAGATTTTTTAACTCTCCATGTGAACTGTATTATGAACTTACTATTGTGTTATTAAATGTATTTCACCAGTACATTCAACTCAGAATTTTGTCATCCTTTTTTCTTAGTTTTTTTCTTCAAAATCACTTTTTGTTATTTTGGATGCAGCTGCGTCTGAACAGGACTTTTATTTTGGTCTGCAGGAGTGACGTCATAAGGATGCGCCGCGCTCCTGCATCTGTTGTGATTCGGCTGAGGAAAGGTTTGTTTGCAAAGAGAGCGTTGAATTTAAACAAGAATGAAATTATGAAAGTTCCATTTGGAAAAGGTGAGGCCAAATCTTTGAATTAAAAGGTAGTGAGGGATTTGTATGAAGGTATTTTTGGTGCAAAACTACTGAACACCTGTGACAGTGGAATTTGTAGTTGTAGAGAATAGCCACACATGTGTATCAGTAAATTTGAAGTCACAGAGAGAAATGATTTAAGAGTTGCAAACTTGTAGACTTTTTTTTTCTCTTCCACAAACACAATACAACAGTTACACCTTCTCAAATTCTTCATTGCAAGTGCACAAATCCTATTCTACAAATCACAAATTAAGAAACTCGTACGCTCACATTTTTGCTACAGTTGCTGCAGTGAATATGGTGCAAAACGCATTTACACACCTGCATCAAGAAATGTGAAGTGACGGAGAAATTTTGCTCATCTGCAAATCAGTATGTGAATTCATCCAATGAGAGTTGCACACTTGTAGAATATTTTCTCACAAATGTCTTGTATATTTTTCTAGCACAAACACAAGTGCATGACTACAGCTGCTTGAATCTGCTCCGACGAATCTCAAAAACTGTTTTTCTGCTTTCAAGTGACAAGTTTCGCGCGCTCTCCCTTTTGCACCAAATGCACCGCGAAATGTGGAGCAAAAGTCACTTGAGCATCTGTAGAGGCAGTGGGCGGAGCCAACATGAATATTCATGAGTTTCCCGGCCATGCGCGTGGATCTGCTCATTCATGTTCACGCGATCGTTTCTCAGCAGGTTAAATGGATTATTTCAAAAAAGGTAAATATAGTTTCAGCGCGAACTTAAACTAGATTGTGTATGGTTTTGTTAAGTTCATAATGTTTTTATTAATTCGTCACTGACTGAATGATGCTGGCATTCACTTCGTGTAGGTCTTAAAAGCAGGCTACAGCAAACTTAAACTCGTATTGCACATTGCGAAGCTTTAAAACGGTGGCTTTTACTAATTGTTATCATTTGTTGATTGCAATAAATTAAATAAACCCTCATGGATGTATCTGTGGGCTAACACTTTTTAAATATATATATATATATATCCTGGTGTGTCCTGGGCCTCCATAACACCTCAGCAGTGCCACAGCCTGATTGCCTCCATGCCACACCGCATTGAAGCAGTCATTTCTGCAAAAGGATTCCCGACCAAGTATTGAGTGCATAACTGAACATAATTATTTGAAGGTTGACTTTTTTTGTATTAAAAATACTTCTTTTATTGGTTGGATGAAATATGCAAATTTTTTTAGATTTTGGGTTTTCATGAGCTGTATGCCAAAATCATCCGTATTAAAACAATAAAAGACCTGAAATATTTCAGTTGGTGTGCAATGAATCTAAAATATATGAAAGTTTAATTTTTATCATTACATTATGGAAAAATAATGAACTTTATCACAATATGCTATTTTTTTTAGAAGGACCTGTATTAGATCTCTATGTCACCTTTTTTTCGCAGAATCGTAAGGGAATTTTTATTCATTTATATAGCTGCCTGTTACCAGGTTATTTCCAAATATGTTTGTTAAATATATTTTTTAGGTTTTTAATGACAGCCGTCTGCGGTCTTACAGTGGCTTACATTATTGGCAGTTTAGTGTTAGTCATTAATTCACAGCAAAACAAAGGATAACATCTATGCTTTCATGTTCGAAAACATTAATACTCAGTACCGACTTGTTTTCTGTCTGTTTATTTTCATGAATTTAAATGTGTGCAAAGGATTGTGGGTGATTTAAGGCCAAGAAGGATACGTCTGATGCGTCCTTCAAAACGGACCAAATCACATCAAATTGAGATGGAAACGAAGGCTCTCTTCCATGGATCCTTCAGATTGAGACGTTTGACGACGTGAGATGCATCCTTTTAGAAACGCCTCCCCATCATCCAATCACTGGACATAGTTAGTAAGCATGTTGACATCATCCGTAACAACGAGGTAAACCCCGCCCTCACTCTTAGCTTAAGACTTCTCTCTATTCCTAAGTAAAAGTTGGTCTCAGCAACTGAATAGGTTTGTTGTTAAGCTGCTGTTAATAGAAAACTCTTAACTAAGAACTTTTACTGGCATTTAGGAGAACTCTTAGTGATAAGATAAAATGTTTTATGAATATGACCCCAGGTCCATTAACTCTCTCTCTCTCTCTGACTGACTCTCTTACCAGTGAACTAAACTAGAGCTGATTGAGAGCTAATTTTATCCAGACACACAGGAAAACTCCTGGTGAAGCAACTGAGATCCATGTATGTATAAAGATGGCATTTATTAAAGAGGAGTTTGAAGACGTGAAGATTGAAGAAACATTCAGTGTGAAACATGAAGATACTGTGGAAGAAACAAAGATGCCGTTTATTAAAGAGGAGAGCGAAGACGTGAAGTTTGAAGAAATGTACAGCGTGAAACAAGAAGACACTGAAGGTTGGTTTCATTCTCAAAGCTCAACTCAGTAATTTGATCCTTATTTAAATGTCCGGCTCTTCAGAAATTCATATTTTTGAAGAATAGCAAAAATGTTCCTTTAATAATTGTATTTTAAGGGGAATTTTACTAAATATCCCCTAAATGTTTGTTAAATATACTAAATATTTACCTCTAAATCATGCACCATTTATTATCTGCAATACCAAGGTGTAACCACTAAATGGATGTATAGCCTTATATGTAGAGTTATCAAAAGCACTGACTTTGGCACAGAAATTAAAAAAATGTGACGATACCAGCATTTCCCTCTAGCCTGTGAGCGCCGTTGAACGGATTATTAAACACCTCTGATTGGCCATTGTGTTGACGCGCTCAACATGTCTGTGATTGACTACAATGACGTCTTTGACGCTCTTCATCGAGCGCCTACACAGATACACACAGGAGCTCTTGAAAGTGGTGTCTATCAGCTGATATATTACGGATAGCCTGCTTTTAAACACAACCTCATTTAGGGTTTCTCGTGTGTTTTATATAATGACCACTAGAAGGTGCTTTAAGTATGTTTTCCTTTATTGCTTTTCCCTGAAGAGAAATCGAAAGTAAAAGTGACGCACGTTCGTTGTTTTACTGGAATGCCTGATATAATGGTTGGGGAAACACTGGTCTGTTACATAGATTTATTCAGCTGCTGTGCCAGTCTAATGATATTATTTATTATCAACATTGGATCCAAAATGCCACAATCGCTGTTAACGGTCTATGATGTAGAATTGTCCTATTGAATAGGAGTGAGAGGGCCAAGGTTCAAGAGTCACTACTGTATTCTCACCGGGGGAGACAAAACACACCCTTAATGGGCCTATCAAGGTGATGAAGAACTACATGAAAGAATGTGAGGAGACCAAAAGAATGGAGTTTGTTTGTATTTTATTTAAAAACTTTATAATAATCAAAATATAAATAATGTAGGTCAAACGCAGATTATTGAGCACACTGATCTAAACATGGAGACTTGAACAGTCACATCTTTTGTGCCATTTCTGCAGATCCTTCAACTGTACAGCCAAACCTAAACATTCTTAAGCCGTAACATCAATCATGCTACAGTGTAAACTTTTGTATTAAATTATATATTATATTATAGAACATAATTCAAACCCTCGTTTCGTACGGCATTTGGATGTAATGGAAAGCTGCGTAATTGGCTGTGTATATATCATACTGTTACATTCAACATGTCACTTGATTTTACATATTTCAGTTTGACAATATAGTTTATGAAAAGCCCAATAAGTAAAATGTGTATTAAGCTTATGTAACAAGAACACGTCATGTAAGTAAGAATACATTCCATATTCATCAGAAATGATACCCTCCTCTGAATAAAGCGTCGTCAGAGTAATTTCTTCTTTTGAGGTAAGTTCAAGGCTTTTTCCTCTCAGCGTGTCTTCCAAAAACAATGAAAAGCAGAGGAATCTGATGAAGCATTATGCTTTATCAAGTTCGAAAGTAACAACACTCAAATGTATGTGGGTTTTAAGCAAAACAACGATCAGAGTTTGAGTGCTTTAACCGCTTTTATGTCCTTCAATTTCCTACATTTAAATTAAAGTACGACTGAGGAAATTTTGTTTCGGGCCTCTAGCTGTTTCTGGCAACACATACCAAGAGTTGAGTAACCTGGCCTCATACGTCAAGCCCTCTGTCAAAGATCTGCGTGTTGTTTTTGATTCTGCTTTGACCTTTGATGAGCAGGTAAATGCACTAGTTAAATCTAGTTTCTTTCAGCTAAGACTCCTTGATAAGGTTAAGAGCTTTTAAACATTTGCTGAGTTTGAAAGAGTTATACATGCTTGTATTGATTTGCAGAACGTATGCAAAACACTGGCACCCGCCATTTTTGGAAAGCCATGTAAACGCACAGCTGATTGCGAATAGGATCTAGCTTACATGTTATTCGTTTTGATGTTTTACTTGTGTAAATGTTTTGATGACTGTTGCTTTGTGGCATTAAACTGGGATTAACTTTTATGTCTTTTTTCGCCTTAGAACTGGTGCCGTTGAAAGAGGAGAGTCAAGATCTGAATGAAATGAAAGAGAAATATCAGTTCAAGACACTTCACAATGTCATAACTGAAGAAAAACCTTTTAGTAGCTCTCAGACTGAAAAAAGGGCTCAAAAGACAGGGACTGTGGGTAATTTCATCTGCAAACTGTGTGAACTAAGATTCAATAAGGCTGGAAAGCTTGAAACCCACATGAGAGTTCACACTGGGAGGAAGCTTTACCCCTGCCAACAGTGTGGATTCATCTTCAATCAACAAGGAAACCTTAAAGTTCATATGAGATTACACACTGGAGAGAAGCCTTACACCTGCCAACAGTGTGGAAAGAGTTTCAATCGAAATGGAAACCTTAATAACCACATGAGAATTCACACCGGAGAGAAGGCTTACACATGCCAACAGTGTGGAAAGAGTTTCACTCAGAAAAAAAATCTTATTTACCACATGAGAATTCACACTGGAGAAAAGCCTTTTACCTGCAAATTGTGTGGAGTAAGTTTCAGACAAAAAGGAAACCTCAATAAGCACATGAGAGTTCACACTGGAGAGAAGCCTTTCACGGAAACCTTAAAGTCCACATGAGAATTCATTCTGGGGTGAAGTAGAATAAAGAAAAATAAACATTTGTTCATTTCTAAAGTTTGTTTAGATGTAAAAACTGATTTCGAAGCTGTACATTTGTCCTTGCGCTCATGAGATCACGTTACATACATAACTTGTTACAGGAAGATCTATAAGTGATATGAAACATGTTTATGCATGATGAATAGTTTATACTTTAGATTAGGGGATGCAGAAAGCTTTGTATAATGATTTATTCATGCGTTTACACATCATCTATAACAGGTGTTGAACACTTTGTAGTGTGTACCGCAGTGTAAGTGCTGACTGGTGAGGGTCTAGAACGCTGTCTTCTCTGAAACCCATGGACTCTTTAACTGCTGTGCCCCTGATGTGAGCTTCAGTGGAAGGTAAAACCAGTTCACATTAGCCGCGTTTCCACTGTCGGGCCAGTGCAAGTCAGGGCTTTAAACGGACCGTGCTAATAGCCTCGGGCCAGTACCACTGAGCAAAGTCTGCTGTGTTTCCACGGTCGGGCCAGAAGCAGCGCAGCTTCACTAAAACACACCTGTCTGGAACAACGTCACACAAACCCATAATTTCACCTATAAATGGAAGTTTTATCAGAAATCAATCACTGAAAACAGTGTGATCGCAAAACAAACATTATAAAAGGGACCATTTGCCGACATTTTTGTTGTTTACTTGAATATTTAAAACCCAAGCATCGATGTTTACAATAAAAAGTGATACATTGATCCTTATGAATTAATTTGTCAAAATTGCACATTAGTCGCACAGTTAGTGGTTTACCGTCTATTTCCCAAAAGAAAGAGGACTCACTTATTCAGTCGTGTCTGTTTCTGTTTATTTAGTAGTTACAGGACATATTTACATCATATTTAGAAAGAATGACAATTTCTACAAATATGCCACCAAAAAATATGAGCTTCAGCACAAATTTAGAGACGAAACGTAGGCTACTGACAGATAAAATAAAAACATGATTGTGATAGCCGTTATGATTGTCTGATTTCTTAAAGTGTATGTTTACTATGGTAATAGTTAGCGTGCATCTTTTGCATCGCGTATAAATATTTCTACCATATACGGTGGTCAGAATCCACATCAGATCACAAACAGAAGGCATTCAAACATGAAAGTGAGTTTTGAGGTAAATTATTTGAAAAGTCTTTAATGCTGACAACAGAATCATCCGGCGCTGCGGTCTCCAGACTCAGGTAATCTCCGCCTCTGTTCGTAAGCACTCTAGCCCGAGGTGGCCCGCTTTGGACATAGGTATTCGACGGGCCACAAAATCCTCCCCGATCAAACCCCGGAAGTGACAGTGGAAACGCGCCTGGCACGCCCGACTCTGGCTCGACAGTGGAAACGCGCCTGGCACGCCGGCTCTGGCCCGACAGTGGAAACGCGCCTGGCCCTGGCACGCCCGGCTCTGGCCCGACAGTGGAAACGCGCCTGGCCCTGGCAAGCCGGCTCTGGCCCGACAGTGGAAACGCGCCTGGCCCTGGCACGCCGGCTCTGGCCCGACAGTGGAAACACGCCTGGCCCTGGCACGCCCGGCTCTGGCCCAACAGTGGAAACGCGCCTGGCACGCCGGCTCGGGGCCGACAGTGTAAACACGCCTGTCCCTGGTTGTTACAGTTTAATCTATGCTTATTGTATCTGTCCCTATACAAATAAAACATAATGAATAAATAAATGAAGATGGAGAAGATAAGTGGTCCAAGCACTGAGCCCTGAGGCACCCCGCTAGCTATGTACTGTGACTTAGACATCTCACTCCTCCAAGATACCCATTGTCATAACAGGTGGTTAACTGTGAAAAGCAAAAGCAGCAGACAAATCCAGAAAGATGAATGCTAATGATTTGGAAGCTGCTCTTGCCAGTCTCAGAGCTTCAATAACAGAGAGCAGAGCAGTATCATTAGATGAATTTAACCTCTGAAACTCATGAACCTAAAATTTATTTTGTTTGTAATAATAAACAGTTAAAAAAAGTTCTTTCTTATACTGTCTCTGGAGACAGTGAAGTGGATTATTTATCAGACTGATCTCATGAAATAGCGTATGTATGACACGCCAATTCGTATTTCCATTTTTGGCGTGCTATCAACACGCATAATCGCTTTTCAGCGTGTTTATCAACGCCATTGACTTAACGTTACATTACTATATATAAATATATGACCTACCCCAACGACGTCCCTAAACCTACCCGTCACTTGGGTTATTAGCATTTATGACTCTTCCCCTACCATCCTAGGGAAAAAAATATCGCTCCCCAGATGTAGATATTCATTTAGCTTAGTTTCGCTCGGAAATTTAACGGCGTACACATACACGCGGCGTGGACATACACGCGGCGTGGACATACACGCAGCGTAGACATACACGCGGCGTGGACATACACGCGGCGTGGACATACACGCGGATAGCTGAAAATGCGTATAGATAACACGCCACTTGATTTGAAAGTGGCGTGTATGTTTACGCAAAGTCATGATGTCATGTTGTATTTATAGAGTAGCATGGAAAAAAATGTCTGACCTCATTATTGAGGACACAACAGATCAGGAAGATGATCTCCAGCTCCACCAAGAACCACAAACTGAGCCAATGTTCTAAACGCTATAATCCTACAGAGAAAGAAGGAGATTTCCTGTGTCTTTATTGACAATATGTTTTTTTTTTTTTTTTTGGTTTCACTTTATTTTGATGGTCCCTTTAACACATTCTGTTGACTATAACTCAATAGCACGTTCAAAAGGGACCATCAAAATAAAGTGTTACCTTTTTTTATAGATCAGTTACATCAGAATGTCTGTTTCTTGGTTTGTTTCATCTGTGAAACTTCAGTGTTTAGTTTTGTGAGAGATCAGACTGATGATGATCCTGATGAAAAGAATCATGTTTAACTGCAAAAAAGAAGAAATGAGTATTAGTTTTGACTTCAACAGCCCATGTGAAGAAAATGTAACTATTTAGTCTCCTAGTATGACACAAAAAACCCCCCCACAAAACTCAATATAGTAACTGAATAATTATTATTATTTTTTTTTTTTTTACTGAATGAATACAGGGTTTAATTTTGTGCATGACTAATACAGCTTGTCAAAGCTGTACTTTTATCTCATAGCAGAAATGTCACAAAATCCCTGAGCTTATTTCCATCTAATCAAATTTATTTAAAAAACAAAACAAACAACAACAACCCACTGTTCACTGTTCGTAACCTTCAGGAACCAGCCCGACAGACATACACACCACAACCAGAGCACCTACACATCCAATCACACACAGGACTTTATTGTTAAGCACTTCCCTCTTTTTGGAGGTGAACTGTGATTGGTTCTCTACACAGATGAAGAGCAACACAGCTTCAATGAACATCAACTCAAAGCTGTATAGAAAGAGAAAGTGTAAAAGGCCCGATATCATGCCACACAACACCAGGAGACCATGAGAGACGGTTACGATTATTCTCAGTGAGACTGTGCTGAGCTGTAGGGCTCCTTCATCATTCTCACCTGCTGAGGGTGGGTGAGGCTCAGCAACTTTTGTGTGTCGAGCCACATTATTCACTCCTGGGGCCCGTTCTTCGTACGTTCCTTAAAACATCTGAGATTAAACAAGACATTCAAGATGATATCATCGTGCTAATCATGATCCAACTAACTGGGTTCTTCGAACACACCTGTTGTTTATGATTAGTATCGCTGGATGGAGTTATCTGAGATAATTGCGCGTTCATGCGTTGGTTTAAAAGGGGATATGTATCGATAGTAGAAACAGTGATCAGCAACGCTGCTATTGGCTGTTCAGCATGGCCAAAGAACACACCCAGTTTTTCTCCCAAGCTGAACGAGAGCTTTTAATGGAAGGTTATGCTCAATTTGAGTCTTTAATTAAAACGACAGGGAACACCTCAAAGTCTGCAAAAGCCAGGAGAGAGGGCTGGCAAAAAGTAGCAGACAAATTAAATGCGTAAGTGCTGTCCATGGTAGATGTTTCTATCACTTTCTACAGTATGTATTTTTGCATTTGAATAATTTCATATTCACTTTGTTCTTTTATGTCAGAGCCTCCGCGGGACCCACTAGAACATGGGGACAAGTAAAAGTGAAGTACAAGAATATTCTACAAAATGGTAGCCTTTAAAGGGTACCTATCATGGAATTTAGAAAATTACCTTTCATGTAGTGTGTAACATAGATCTAAGTGAACGAAAACATCCTGCAAATTTTTAAATATGAAAGTTCACCGTAGACAAAGTTATTGTCTCTCAAAAGTAAGAGTCGACTCTGAGTCGTTGATATGAATCGATAGACGAACGATGCATTTTCTCTAACTTTCGTACGTCACTTGTACAAGTTATTTGAATAAGATACGTCCACTCATTGCGCTCGTACTCGTAGAAGCCAGGGAGACGTGAAAACATAATGGCGACGAGACGCTGTGTTTTTAAGTGCGACGCAAAAGCGAATTTTTTTCATCTGCCCAGAGACGAGCATTTGAAGAATCAGTGGCTACAGTTCATATATACAACTACCGGTATACCACAGATGTATAGCCCGACGTTATTGCTGTGTTCGCGTCATTTTGAAGATGATTGCTTCACAAACATAAATGCTGTCAAATATGGATTCGCGAGCCGGCTGATATTGAAGGAAGGCTCAGTACCGAGTTTATTTGGATCAGATTCCTCCTCCGAATCACAACCTGTAAGTATTATTAATATTATAAATTGTTGCTTTTATGTTTTATGTAGCATGCTCAATAATTATGTTGTGTGCTGTTGTGTACGCACAGCGCAGCTTCTAGGTCTTCAATGTCAATTGTATTGAAATATGTGCAGGGGTCTCAAGTGTCACGCATTTCGGTCTTTTGTCACGCTCTCCCGCCACACATTGTATTTCTCACGCTGAAACTATTTGTAATATATTTAATATGCCGCAGCGCCCAAAACTCTGGCCGCGCCGCTCTAACTGTGGAACCGGCAGGAATCAAGCGCGTCTCCTCTGGTGTTGTTCGTCTGGTGTTGTTAGCCAATCAGAAAATAGCACTATTGTATCTGGGTAAGATTTATCGCAACAACCAATGACACCCCGTCGGCTCGGTATCACTCCTTTGGGCTATGGTAGCTAACATATCACCGCAGATTAGCGTCACGCAAAGGCGGGGTTTGGAAAAATGACTCGCTAAACGATTCATATGGGAGTCGGTGAGCAAATCAGGTAAAAATAAATGCATATTATAAGACAACAAAAGTGTTTTTTGTCATTTCATACTTGTAAAACTGTTGTTGGGGACTCCCAGAACAATATTAGGAACATTTTAAATGCCATAATAGGTACCCTTTAACTACAAACCTCTGACTAGGATGCAAGGGGTCACTGGGAGTTCGACTTAAGGATCTGCAGAGATCTGTTTTGGTGACAGACATGACACATGAATTAATGTTTCAAGTGCACACAAACATGCTGGCAAATTGACTATCTGCTAGTGTCTTCATCAGACAGAGGTAGCCATTAAGCACAGACATTAATGTAAATACTTTATAGAGAGAGAATATCAGCAGCACAATTAGGGGAATCTATACTTCATACTGTGATTGGTTACTTGGTTCACCACTGGATGCAAATAATTATTTTGCACACAGTTTAAAATTTACAACATCTACCTCTTTTTTGTCGAAGAGTTTATAAGAGTCTTCCTTGAAGTAATTTGCAATGCCACAGATAAGCTGTATTGGACCTTCGCCCGTCTTCATCCCTTTGGAGTCAAGGAAGTCATTGATCCCCTTTTCTTTTTTGGAAAGTTCCTGTTCAAGGTTCAAGGTGTTCATTTTGTACAGGTACATAAGACTAAAGGCACTTTCACACCGGACGCGTAACGAAAAAGCGAAACGAAAAAGCGAATAGTTCGCGTGAGAATAGTTCGCGTCAAAACCATTCACATCAGCCGCGACGCGAATTTGCGACGTTCAGAGCTTCAACATTCCAAAACATTCGCGCCGACTAGGGTGACCACCTGGCTATTGCTCTGTTGCAGGACAGCAGACCTGATTTTGCGGGACACGAGGGAGATAACTTACTATTATTATACTAGGTCAATAAATAAAGATTTTATATTAGATGTATTTTTGCAGTGATGTTAACATTATGCTTTAAATTGATAGGCTTTATAAAAATGTTAATGACGGCGCTGACCGGTGCTGTGCACGTCACTAATAATATAAAACTTATTTTAACAGCATGTGTCTATTCATTCTAAATAAGTAAGTTAAAAAAAAATCCCAATCGCTAAATAGCACATTTCCAAATAATCCATTAGGAAAGACTAAAGATGAATGCGTTCTTACCGGATTCAGTGCATCTTGAATTTATATTGTTTGTCTGATCTGGCAGCTTCGATAGGGCCTTCTCATTAATTATGGGACATTATATGTCAGTAACTAGGCCTACTGTACTGACAGGTGTAGCTAACTTTCACCAGTTCACTTTTTAAGAGGTCCACAATTGCACGGTTCCTTGTCTCTGTCCACGCAGCATTCATCAGAGATAACACCCTCTCCACGAAGAGGAGTTTGTTTGTTTTTGATGGCTAGAACCAATAACGTTTGTGCTGCGCATTTTCTATTACTTTTTTTTTATTTATTGTATAATATAATTGTAATTTAAAGGACGATTAAATAAAAGGATGCAGACAAAATAAAAATGCGGGACAATGCTATGACTTGCGGGACGTGGGACATAGCTTCTTCATCACCATCATCATCCAGTGAAGACGAGCTTTTCATTTTATTTAAAAGACAGAAAAGAAGGTTTTGGGTGCACCCAATCTTAAAGAACATAGGCTGCCAGAGTTAAAACTTTATCATGGCCGGTTTCGCACTTATTTTCGGATAGGTGTGGGACAATTTGAGGAGACAGTAACACCGCATCTGACGAGACAAACCACAAACTTAACGTAAATTGATCCGGAGCAGCGTATGGCAGTCTGCTTAAGGTGAGCTGTTCTCTTATATTCATCAGGGGCTACGTTTATGCAATCAAATAAACACTCTTAGTAAACGGATTGAAGGCTCAAACGGACTGAAAAGCCTTGTAAACACCCGGTTGGGCTCGATACGAATGAGGACAACGTCCCCACCAGTCCTTGTTTCAGATTCTCATTCACAGACGACTCGACACACAAGCAATCAAAAGATCCGTCAGTGTTGCGCTCACGTCACCTTTGTTTCCTTGCATGTGATTGGCTGAAGCCTTTTCTGTCGTCGCAAAAGTAAAAAAAAAATCGACATCGAAGCGAAAAAAATAAAAGTCGTTTTTTCGCCGCAGTAGATTCGCGTTCGGTGTGGAAGCACTCATTACACAAACAGCTGATCAAAAAATAAAACCATCGCGCGAATTATTCGCGCGTCAAAATCGCGTCCAGTGTGAAAGGACCTTAACACTCATTTTCGTTTGGCCTCCAAAAAATGCAGCTATGGAGAGAATAAAAAAATAAATAAATCTAATTATTTCATTTTCATTTGCAACCTGTTCTGTTCTTTTTGGATCTCAAATGTTTTGCTTTTGTGGTTGCCACTTCCTGATTTTTGTTCTCAAATCTATTCTATTTGATTGTTCATCCAATTTATTCTATTTGATTGGTTGCCAGTTTATCTTTTTTGGTCTCAACTCTCTTTTTGGTTGCAAATCTTTTTTTGATTGATTAACAAAGACAAGATTCTCTCCATATGGAGCAGCACAGCACAATCATAATAATAACAGTAACAACACACCTGTGCCAGCTTGTTTTGTACAGAGAAGCCAAGGAGTTTAGATGCATGATCAAACAGGTGAGGAACTTCAAACAGGAACGGCCACTCGTCCTTTACAACGCCAATAGGGGTATCAGCATCGTTGAGGATTTCACGCTGAATGGGATATGTTTCAGTCATCAATTTTCGAACAGATGACTCCTAAAGATATGAGGCAGTTAGTCAAACAGTCGAACAGTTAGTCAAACTAACCAATTAAAATAATAAAACAGGGTATCAATTTCAATAGATTATGGGCGTAGTGATGTCAGACGATCTACAATTTCACAATGTGTCCTACAATTTCACGTGTCCTTACAACACAAGAAAATAATGGATGATTGCAGATCCACCTGAAGATCACGGGTTTGAAAGGCACGTTTCAAATCATCTCGTTTAGACAGCAGGTCTTCTCTACACACAGTCCCCTCAATGATTGGATCCCACGCCACACATCCATACAGATCTGAATTCCTGGGCCTTTTCTTTGTTGAATTTTCCCCCCTGCTCGCCTCTTCAGTGAGCTTTGTGGCCTCTTCATATTTTCAATTCTGTGTTCCAGCTGACGAAAGACAGTTTCAGAACCATCTTTTGCAAAAGGTTTGTTTCCAAACGGCTGTAACGAATGTACATCAATAATAATATACATAAAATGTATTTAAGGGGGGCCGGAAGGCCAATTTAGCTCAAAAGGAATGATTCATCGATTTGCAATGAATCTTGACCGAATCACTATGGAACCGAGCAAATGACTCGTTTAGAGTTCATTTGAACGGGCCGTAATTATAACCTTGGCACAGATATAAATATCCAATCTATAGTGAAACACTATGTATTAGCAAGGTAACTTTAGATCGACAGTACAAGACATTAAATGTGCAAGCACAACACAAGGCAAATATCTTTCCAAAATATAAACAAGACTTTATTGATTATCCTAAAACATAAAACTAATATCTAACACAAACACACGCACACGCATTCATACAAGTTGCAGAAAGAAAGAGAGTGAGGAAAGAATGAGTTTTAAGAGTGAGATAGTGAAATCCCAAGTTTCTATATGCACTTATAAGACATGACCTGAACGAACCATCAATCATTAATTTAACCCTTCTATCGTTTCTTTGGCGGGTTATTTAATTTTACATTAATGCACCAGTTCAGTTAAGAGTCTGGAGTGTTACTTGCTTGTCCGTGTTGCTTTAGGGACCCCCTTTTCGTCGGTGTGTAGGGGGTTCACCGTGTCCGTGGCTGGCTGTCTCCTCGTGCCTGCGAGATCTTGGGCCGCCAATCACGTGGTGTGTTGGCGGATGGATGAAAGTCTTTGAAGTTGGAAGGGCTTTGTAGTCGAAACGTTTAAACGAAACTTTGCAGCAAAGCTTAACTTAGAACCGAGACTTTCAACGAAAAAGAAAATAAAGGAAGAAATGAAAGTAAGACGAGTTAGATGGCTTGAATGAGCTGTTTTAACCCCGATCTTGATAGGTTATTTGTCTGCTGGTCTAATTTGGTCTGGTCGATGTAAGCGTGCGAACACGCTCTTTGTTGTTTTCAGAGAGAAGCATGAACGGGAACACTCTCTTGCTGTTGATAGAGAGAGGCACCAACTTAATTTAACACCGAACCGAACTAAAAACCGAACTCCCTGGATGGAAGTTTCTGAACTCCCGAACGAACAAACTCACTGTAACTCCTCGGTTCGGGTCTTTAACTGAAAAGTTGGCCCAACCTCTTTTGGAGAATTCTGACCAATGAGACAATGGCATCATTTTAGGGGTGGATTGAGTTCCTACTCATCGTTATCTGGGATCTGCTGGGTTCCAGCACTTAGCAGAGAACAAAAGACCACAGTTTAAACATTATAGATTATTATAATCATACAAAACATTTTACACAGATTTCAATCAAGCCATCTTTTGAATTAAGAACATGTTATCGTATACGATCCTGCTGACAGGAAGCATGACACACTTTCATTCACACACCTAATATTTATAACAATTACATGACTTAGATGTGATCTAAGCAGAATAGACACACAGGGGTTGTAACTCAATACATAATCATGTTATGTTATATATTTTGATTATAGGTCCACTGAGTATTGTTCTGTGTGAGTTTTAATGGGTTTGATATGTAAAGTCTGTGTAAGTCTGTGTAAGTCTCTCTGTTCCATGAAAGCGTGGTCTGTTTTACATCTCTGTCCTGCTCAGCAGTGGTGCTGCAGGAGGGAGGTCAAAGGTGGTCAGACCCCTTGGTGGTCAGGCCTCGTTTCACCATTTCTGAGCAGCTTTGTCTTGCTTAAGGATGAAACATTGACAGCGTTTTTCCTGTTTTTAGGCTTATCTCTGGGTGCCTGCAAGGCCATAAAAGTCTTCTCTGGGGGGTTTTCTTGGCCAGAGTAGACAATCTGGAGCCACTTTTGTGACTTTGGAATGTGGTGTTCAGATCCGGAATGCTGAATCACATTTGAATGAATCCCATGAGAGATTCATTTGATTAATTTGTGTTTGGTTCATCCTTAAAATCTCTACATATTCCCCCCTTCGATCGATGATGGGTTGAGAAGAAGACATCATTGAACGCTGGAGAAACAGAAGAAGCAAACACACACAGCAAACAACAAGGCAAACACCTCCATGACTGGTCACTTTACTGGTGCAGAGCATTAGATTATCTAGGCCTAAAACAGGTTCACTCTCTCAATATAGTCAATCATGTGGAAAAAGTTTAGTTCAATTTTAGGACCGTTATTCTAGTTTGTTTTAAAACGGTGATTGATCAACTTTGTGACTAAATTTGATTTGTTTGTTTTATTCTCTTCTAAATTGTTCTAGGTTTAGACCAATTTACCTTTCAAATTTTGATTCGAATGATGCAGGGAGTTCTCTAGGCTAACATTCGTTTTAAGGTGACTTGCAAACATCAGGCGTGGTGCGTCAATCCTTATATGGTAACCTTGACCCTTATGGGGTAACAGGGATTTTACTTAATAAAAGAAGAAGAAAGGGAAGAGGTAAAACACAACAAAGCAGTTGAGTGACTCCTGTATGGCTACTGTTGTGCAATGTCAGGTGTCACAATGTAATGAGAGGGTTCTACTTGTTGGGTGTATTGCTACATGTTTCCTATGGAAAGGAAAGCTAAGTCAGTGTTGCGATTTCAGTGTCTACCTGTGGGAAGAACATGTTTGTTGAATGTTTTTCATGGTAGCTGTGTTTAACTTGTGTATGTTAGTGGTACAGTGTAGTGTAGTGCATGTACTGCATGTATACTGTATGTATGTCAGATCTGTCTCAGTCTGTTTTGCTCCCCCCTTTGCTTGATGGCTTAGCTTTGATGGGCTTGTTGCATCTTTGCCTTGGAAAGGGATCTTCTGTGATCTGCTGGGGGTCAGTCCAGTAAGGCAGGAAGTTCTCTGGCAGACATTGGGAGGTGGTTTGGCATGGATGCGTGAAGCTGTAGTGCAAAACGTGGTCTCCTTTGTTGCATTCCTCCGATGATGCCTTCTGGTTGTGACAGACTTTCTGACCTTCTGTGCTTACTGTTGTTGCTGTAGCACTCACATGGTTCTTGAGTTTGGAGCTCGTTTGGTGGTTTCTTTATGAGTGATGGGTAGCCAGGATGGTGTTTCCTGGTACCTCTGGGCGTTTGTCAGTGGTTGACTGTGAGAAACCACTTTGTTCTGTGTTGTTGTAGAACAGGTGGTCGTCATCTTCCTTTAGGAAGGTGTACCAGATGATCATTGGTCCTCTGTGTTCAGCTTGTTTTCGATGAACACTTGCAGTTGCCTCATTAGTCGCTCCATGTCTTCTGAGGGTAAACTGTCTTGTTCTTGGGCACACTCAGTGCGGTTGGTGTGGTAGGTGTCATCGGCATGGGAGTCACGTTCTCTGTGCTCCTTACGAAGGATTGTGATGTTGTCATGCCACTGGGTGTCTTCCAGTGCAAGGCTTGTGTCTTGGCTGAATGAGTTTGAAACTGTGGATGTTTTCAAACCTTTCTTTGAGGTCATCTTTTGTTTGATGTAGGCCTTGTGTATCAGGTCACATAGCTGCTGAATTGTCATTGTGCCTGGGCAGGCCATGATACCAAGATGATGACTCAATCCAGGGTGCAGGTTTCTCAGGAAGAGGGTTTTGAAGTTCACATCCTCTTCAAGTTCAGGTTTGCTATGTGCACCTAAGTAAGCTTGTCGAAAACGGTGGAAATAGGCTTGGGGAGTCTCTTGTCGACATTGTTTGGTTTCCAAGGCGATTAACACACCGTGTTCTGACTCTGGACCTGTAAATTCTTTAATCAGTGTCTCACGTAGTAGCTGGTAGTTTGACATGACATTAGCAGGTTGTCGGTCTAGGAAGCTTCGTACCTCTGGACTGGATGTGGATCTGAGGAGGTATAACCTGTCTCTGTCAGTCATATGGGGTCTCACCTCTAGGTGGAAGTCGATATCTCGGAGGTAGGCCTGGATGTCGGGACCCTCTGTGGAGTTCGGGTTGAACTGAGTGATATTCTTAACCAGCTGGTTGAGATCTTTAAATGTCATCCCATGTGCAGCTTTGGAGTCTGCCTGGATGATCTCTCTTCCGTTGTTGGCAGGGAAGAGTTCTGTGGTGAAGGCCGGTGACGTTTTGGGTTGTGGCCATTCACTTCTTTCACTGTATGCCAGTTCTTGGATGGAGGACTCTGTTCTGCTCAGCAGGGGTGATGCTGAGGGAGGTCTCTCCCTTCTTGGCTCTGGTTTCTGTTGGAAAATGTGCTGGAGTTCATCTCTGACCGCATAGAGCTCGTCGTTGACGTCATCTCGCTGTTGGGTCAGATGGTCGATGTCAGCGCTGCACCTTTCCAGGTGGTCTTCCAGAGCAGTGATTTTAGAGTTCTTACTTTCAATGTCAGCTTTGGCTTTCTCTAGCTGATGTTCAGCAGACTGGAGTTGGTTTACCAGGTGTTTCTGGACAGTCTTTAATTCTTGTTTGTCACGTTCAGTGACTGCAAGGGCTTCTTGGAGCTTGTCAACTTGTGTCTTTGTTTCTTGCTCCGCTTCGTCGGACACTTTGAGTTTGTCTTGAGCTTCACCTTTGAGCTGGTCTTTGCAGTGTTGAGTGTGCATCAGCTCTCTCAGGAACTCGGTGGTCTGACGCTTGAAGTCGTCCTGGACTTTCACTTCCAGCTTGTCTATGCGGCTCTGGGCACGTGTCAGCTCCTCCTGGAGGTGGGTGATGTGCTTGTCGCTTAGTTTCAGCTGGGCTGTGAAGGCATTACTTAGGGAACAGGTGATCTTGGTTAGTTTCAAGTGGTTTTGGTTTTGGCTTGAATCGTGTGTCAGGAATCTTCTCAGAATTATGATTATTATTAAAAATAATAACAGTTCAATTGTCTTTGGTGTGAGGCAGTCTGTAATGCCTCTAAGCCAGGCGTCCACATCTTCCCTTTGGGCAGTGGGGTTTGTCGTCCACGACATGTTGACACACTGGGGTGAAGAGACTGACACAGATCTGTGTGGGGTTTAAGCCTATATGTGGTTGAACAGCTAAGTGTCGTTTCAATAATTGTACACCAATAGTGAAGTGTCGTAATGACTAAGTGTTGGTCTAAGTGTAGCCAGGTAGGCTAGAGATGTAAAGTTTTCCTCACTCAACTGCTTAAAGGAAAGAGAGAGAAAAAGGTTAAAACAAATCTCAATGGAAAGAAACTTTTTTTTTTTTCAATGGGATAAATATTTTTTATAAATATTTTCTATCAATGAAAAGCTGGTTTCAACTCGTGATGTGAGGACTTCGTCACTCAACTGAGTAAGGGAAAAAGAGAGAAAAGTTAACAACCAATTTCAATGAGGGAAAAACAAAAAGAAAATTATTAACTAGGGGAAGTATTAATTTCTCATAAATGTTTCTTATCAATGAAAATCTGTTTTCAGAAAGGTAAACAATATTATTGTTTATGTTTACGAGGAAAAATAATACAATAATAATGCTGATACCTCTTTTCTGAGTTTGACAGGATTGACACACACACCTTCAGTTGGACCGCTTACAGCAGAGTTTACTGCAGGGATGCTTTGAGGGCGGAGTTTGCTCAGCACTTGTCTCTGTTACTTGATCTTGGATAAGATGTCAAAGTTTAAATTGCGTTTACAAATGCAGGGAGAGTATGAAGAACACAAGATTGTTGATTAAAAATCAAATACCTAATAATCTGTTTGTTGGGAAAGATTATCTTTGTCTCTTTTTAGAGTCGATTGATGGTTCTTCCAGGTTTGTTCCCTATAAATGTGAAGAATAAGATGGAATAAAGCAGGACAGAACAGGAAAGACGTGATGAGGAAGAAATGAAGCAAGGAGGTTGGATCCCGCTACCTTTAGGTCTACCACGAGTATAGAATTGATAGGCTAGTTGAGGAACAACTAAACACACAAATAAACTTTTGTAAAAGACGATTGTCTCTGGTTTATTTGAAACTCGTATGGAGATGGTAATGTCCCCTATTGAAGCGTCCCGAAAATGAATTAATCAAATATAGTGGTTAAGTTTATAACCAACAGGACGAAAGGATAAAACGCAATGACAATAATGAGCAAGTCTGAGTCTAACACTATTTTTGTAATAGTAATAACAACTTTCAAATTTTAACTTTCCAAGTTCAAGACCTATTCACCTAAAGTGATTAGATCTCAATCGAGAAATTTAAAAATTATGAAACTAGAATTTATTAAACATAAATCATTAGAAATGATCTGTCTAGAAAAATAGAATTTCAATTTTATTTTAATATTTCCTTTTCTTTAAAATCAAATTCAAATTTGACAATTAGTAATAGTAAACCAGTATTTTCTTTTTCAAGTAAAATGCAGGTAAAGTAATTAATAATTGTAAACCAATATTTCCTTTTCAAGTAAAATATAGGTAAAGTAAAATGTGAGAGAGGTAAAAGAAAAAGGAAGAAAAGACCAACAGGTGTAAAAGTCGAGGTGTTTAAATGGTTAAATCACTTTAACTTTGTTCAAACAGACACTGTATTTAACCACTGATGTTAATTACTAATGATAACAGTACATAATGCGTAAGGCGTTAGCATATAGGCCTCAATGTAAACAACTGCTTAGGTTAGCCTAGCCACCGAAGGGTTTGTTTACACTCTGGCGATTGCACGGGTCAGAGTTCACCCGGAAGCGTTGGTTAAGACTTCCGTGTCACGATCGTAACTATAGCGACCAAACAAACGCTAGTGGGCAAACACGTGAAATGCAATGCAAATAGTTTGTAAGCAGTTACGCATGTGTTACATGAAATCTGAGCGCATTTCAACACTGTTCGAAGAATATGCACGTACAGTCGATCATATTACGGGAAATGTCGGCGCATTTCAACACTGTACAAATAAGATACACCACTCGTAGCTTTAGCTGGTTTTACGACGTGGGGCTTCACTCAGTTCGTTAAGAGTGATATTAACTTTAAGCAAGCGACAGCTTTGCGTTATACTAGATGGAACAATAGCGATCTCGGCGGATCACGTCTGTGCAAGTTTATCTGGGCACACAAGAAAAACAACAACAACAACAGGGTTTTTAACTGTTGGTTCAGTTATCACGACTTTAAGTTACTATTCAAATTACACTCGGACATGCGCAGTGTTGCACGAGAATTCATTGAACAGACATAAACAGATAAACGTATATTTATTACAGGGATCGTAGTGGAACACGCACTGGCAATCAGATAAATAAATATAAGCCTTTTATGACTAACGTTAGATGAGGAACACGCTCATCGCTCTGTGAGGGGAATATTCGTCCTTACAGATAACGTTAACTTAAATTACTGCAGTTTAATTTCGTTCAGCTCTCTGACTGGTATAAACACACACACATAATGTTATAGCTATTTGAAAGACTCTGGGACACGCAGACGTCAGTTAAGCTATAATCAAGGTATTTCAGGAAATGAGGAACACGCTCAATTCTTACCTTATAGTGTGATGTTTTATATCTTAACTCAATTTACTGCAGGTAAAAATAATAATACGAACAAATAAGGAGGCAGACTAGACTAAAGTAACAGCTTTGCTCTGGATGCATTCACTCAAGCCGCAGCATCCACTTCATTCAAACAGGGCGCGCGCTGCGCGCTCTCCATACGTCACACACAGACTTTCAGAGGTTCGGAACTCGCATCCGAAACAAAATGAAAAGATAAAGTCTTGATATATGCTTACAATTTAGGTTGAACTGCCCGCATCCTCCACCAAATGTAACGAATGTACATCAATAATAATATACATAAAATGTATTTAAGGGGGGCCGGAAGGCCAATTTAGCTCAAAAGGAATGATTCATCGATTTGCAATGAATCTTGACCGAATCACTATGGAACCGAGCAAATGACTCGTTTAGAGTTCATTTGAACGGGCCGTAATTATAACCTTGGCACAGATATAAATATCCAATCTATAGTGAAACACTATGTATTAGCAAGGTAACTTTAGATCGACAGTACAAGACATTAAATGTGCAAGCACAACACAAGGCAAATATCTTTCCAAAATATAAACAAGACTTTATTGATTATCCTAAAACATAAAACTAATATCTAACACAAACACACGCACACGCATTCATACAAGTTGCAGAAAGAAAGAGAGTGAGGAAAGAATGAGTTTTAAGAGTGAGATAGTGAAATCCCAAGTTTCTATATGCACTTATAAGACATGACCTGAACGAACCATCAATCATTAATTTAACCCTTCTATCGTTTCTTTGGCGGGTTATTTAATTTTACATTAATGCACCAGTTCAGTTAAGAGTCTGGAGTGTTACTTGCTTGTCCGTGTTGCTTTAGGGACCCCCTTTTCGTCGGTGTGTAGGGGGTTCACCGTGTCCGTGGCTGGCTGTCACCTCGTGCCTGCGAGATCTTGGGCCGCCAATCACGTGGTGTGTTGGCGGATGGATGAAAGTCTTTGAAGTTGGAAGGGCTTTGTAGTCGAAACGTTTAAACGAAACTTTGCAGCAAAGCTTAACTTAGAACCGAGACTTTCAACGAAAAAGAAAATAAAGGAAGAAATGAAAGTAAGACGAGTTAGATGGCTTGAATGAGCTGTTTTAACCCCGATCTTGATAGGTTATTTGTCTGCTGGTCTAATTTGGTCTGGTCGATGTAAGCGTGCGAACACGCTCTTTGTTGTTTTCAGAGAGAAGCATGAACGGGAACACTCTCTTGCTGTTGATAGAGAGAGGCACCAACTTAATTTAACACCGAACCGAACTAAAAACCGAACTCCCTGGATGGAAGTTTCTGAACTCCCGAACGAACGAACTCACTGTAACTCCTCGGTTTAAGAACATGTTAAGAACATGTTATCGTATACGATCCTGCTGACAGGAAGCATGACACACTTTCATTCACACACCTAATATTTATAACAATTACATGACTTAGATGTGATCTAAGCAGAATAGACACACAGGGGTTGTAACTCAATACATAATCATGTTATGTTATATATTTTGATTATAGGTCCACTGAGTATTGTTCTGTGTGAGTTTTAATGGGTTTGATATGTAAAGTCTGTGTAAGTCTGTGTAAGTCTCTCTGTTCCATGAAAGCGTGGTCTGTTTTACATCTCTGTCCTGCTCAGCAGTGGTGCTGCAGGAGGGAGGTCAAAGGTGGTCAGACCCCTTGGTGGTCAGGCCTCGTTTCACCATTTCTGAGCAGCTTTGTCTTGCTTAAGGATGAAACATTGACAGCGTTTTTCCTGTTTTTAGGCTTATCTCTGGGTGCCTGCAAGGCCATAAAAGTCTTCTCTGGGGGGTTTTCTTGGCCAGAGTAGACAATCTGGAGCCACTTTTGTGACTTTGGAATGTGGTGTTCAGATCCGGAATGCTGAATCACATTTGAATGAATCCCATGAGAGATTAATTTGATTAATTTGTGTTTGGTTCATCCTTAAAATCTCTACACGGCTCTGTCAGCTTGAAGGAGGCAGGATATTGTCCTACAATCATACTGGCGAGTTCCCTCAGCTTTTGTCTACCAGGTCTTCCTGGGTGTTTATGGAGGTAATCTTCAGCGACGATCTGAACCATCTCTCGTCTGTCTTTCCCCATTATGTACTTCTTTTCACGCAACTCATCCATGACTTTTGAGGGAAATTTGTGCCATGGTACAGAATATGTGTCTTGGGATGGGGAGTCGGCTGTCTCAGGTGGTGTTGAGGGCAGCTGAAACCTCTGTGGCTCAGGTGTTGATGAGGGGCCAGGCCTGGTGAACTGCGGTGGAGCTTGTGAATCTATGGATGACATGACACACATCTCCATAAATTAAACACATCATGATTGTTACAAATCAATTAATAAATTGGTCCTCAATGTCCAGTTTGGGTCCACCAGGAATACAAATGGACCTAATTACGAAAACCAATTATAGGGTAGTTATTGCCATGTACAGCTGATGGCAACCTTTTTTTTTGCATTTTTTGAATAAACCTTTGTAGTCTCAGAAAACTTGCATTAAAACAGAGGGGCAAAAACTCACCTGCTTCCAATGCTTTGACAGCTCTGACAAATCTTTTGCACTGAATGAATGGCAGAGTGTCTTTAATGTCCTCCGGGTCCACAAGGCTCAGGTCATCTACAGAGAGAACTCCTAATTCCTCCAGTTTAGCCATGAGTGTATCCATCTGATCGCTACTGAGCGATGGCATTGCTTTCTTGACATAGTTTTTCACAAGTTCCATGTTGGTGTGTGTTTAAGAGGAATGAGCCACCGAGTACCTCTCTGGTAAGAATAAAGTGGATGATAATCATCAAAATTTGTTCAAATCATGGCAACTGAACAGGTCAAAAGCATTTTCATCAAATTCATAGAGTCCAAGCTCAGGTACCCAGCTGGCAGTTTTCCCTCGAAGCAAAAGTAGGACAGTAGTTTAATTTTTTACAAAAATGCTTGCTATTTGTCCTAACTGCAGGTGTCCTTTGGCATAGCTCAGTAAGACCAGCATTCCATTTGCATATGTAATGCCTTTAACCTGCACTCTCTCTGTGACAACTGAGTTACTTAAGTTCAAATCAAATTCTTCAACCACTGTCTTTATGTTCTGGTCATAGAGCTCTGGATAGAACCGTGTTGAGTCTGAGACATGAACCTGGGGACTAAACAAGGTACCACAAGACTGATTAGCCTGAAGCAACTGGTGCCGTTCAGCCAGAGACTTGGTTACATTTATGAAGTTCTTACTTGCCCTAATGCACCTTTTAAAATAAGAATGTTTTGATTCAAAGCGCATTTTCCAAGTATATATGAGTGGGCCAAATTGTAAAGTCAGGTGTGCATAGTGAACCAGATAGTGGTGTTTCGGTCTAAGTTGAACTCTTGGAAATAACTCTTGCCTCAATTCCACATACAGTACAATCAGTCCCTTCATGAAAGCAATCTGCGACTCTGAGAGCCGAGGTGCACAGACAAATTCAACAAGCTCCCTCAGAAGTAGTACCAGTCCCCATACTTCATTATCAGCATCTTCAATTGTGTCATGCACCAAAACAGGCAAGAATCTCAAAAGCCACCTGTTTTGGGCTGCATGCCCTCCAAGCCTTAGTGGGAATAGTGTTTAGCTTGTCGCTGCTTTCACCAGGAAATGATTTGATTCTTTCATTAAGAACCTCATAACTGAACCACTTTTGTATTCTGATTAAGAACTGCAAAAACAATGCTAAATCATAATCTACTACCCCCTCAAACAGATCATGAGCTAAACAAGCTGGTAAGCCTGGCTGACACACATGAAAGTTGGACAGTTTGTTGAAAACACTGTCACATTTAACACCGTGATGATTGTGTACTTCATCGTTACTTTCCAGAAACTGCACCGTCTCATTATGATCAGCTGGATTTCTATGAGTGAAAACTGTGAGAGTGTTCGACTGAAATTCACTTTTTGTTGCCAAACAGTATCTGCAGAAATATTGAGCTGTGCTGAAATTTTCTGTAAAGCCACCAATCATGTGGGAGCCCAGATTATCTCCCATTATGCACGCAACAGTGCCTTTATATATCTTTCCATTGAAAGATATGCCCCTTTCCTCCAGCTCACACAAGTCTGACACTAGCTTATTAAAAAATCTTATCCATTCCAAAGTATTTGCAATCTTTCTCTACACAGAGTAATGCCAACTGTATCTGATCAACAGTTGATCGTTGGTGTGGATGAAAATTTACAAGTGTGAAGTAGACAGCCAATACTTTATGTTTTGTCTTGGCAGATCCGAGTGGATTAGCCACCTCAAAAGCATCAACATGCTTGGATTTGATGGCCCACCCATCAGTGACATCACAGAGTACATCATCTTCAGAATTTGAACTAGGACTGTGCTGATCTAAACCTTTCTGTTTCAGAATTACTTTTGGCGCTTTTCCACTGCATGGTACGGTACGGTTCGGTTCGGTACGGCACGCTTTGGCGCTTTTCCACTGCATGGTACGGTACGACTCGGTTCAGTACGGCTCACTTATGGCGCATTTCCACTGCATGGTACGGTACGGTACGGCTCGCTTCGGCCCGCTTTAAATGGTACCTGGTCTGTTGAGGTTCCAAGCGTACCGTACCGGTACTAAAATGTGACGTGCAAACACTGCAGATCACTGATTGGTCAGACAGAATCGTCACTACCAGCGTCATTGTATTTGCGACACGAGACGAGACACTAAACCCGCTAGATTTAAATAGCCAGTAGACAACAGCCAACGCTGTAGCGTCTGTTTTTAAAGTACTTGCTTGAAAAAAGAAGATGAAAACTTTGCAATGGCTGAAGCGTGGTCAGCGAGGTGCAGATGTTCCTCTCGTTGGTTGCCGAGGAGTCGCGCAACTATAACGACCAGTCCCACCCACTTGAAGCGGTACTAACTGCAGTGGAAAAGCAACCGAGCTAAAACGAACCGCACCGTGCCGTACCGAGTCGAGTCGTACCACGCAGTGGAAAAGCAAAGCGAGCCGAACCGTTCCGCGCCGAGTCGAACTGTACCGAGCCGAACCGAACCGTACCATGCAGTGGAAAAGCGCCATTTGAGGGTTACCAGTATTGGGATGTAATGATAGTGCCTCGTCTGGCCACTGCGATTGCGTCCAAGAAAGACTTCACCAGGTTCAACATAGTCATAGTGTGACTTCTAATATTTCAGCCTCTTGTGTTGCGTAGTTAAATGACCCTTTTCATGTAATGCCTTGTGCATAGGGCTCTGCTCGTATACACTATTCCCAAGAGATGTTACAGTCTCCTTTGGAACACCATACTGCCCCAGTTCACGGGCTAGTGCATCCACAGTATATTCCTGTTGAATATCACTTATAGTTCTCATTTCATTTGCTATTTCTGTTATTGTGGAGGCTGGGACCAAATATTTTTGCCTGTAAACCCAAGTAAAACTGAGCAAGACTCTCTGTGAAGTTGTCTTTCACTTGATCACTGCAGAAATTATCACTTTGTTCTGCATCAATGTTAAAACTTTCAGGTTCTTCAAGTTCTACAGGTTCTACATGTGATCCTTCACCTTGGAAAGACCGTTCTGTTAGTTCACATATATGAACTGGGGCTATCTTGATAACATCCCACCCTTTATGGTATCTGGAAATATGCATTAAAAAGGATGACTTTACATTAAATGTCTTAGAACATCCATCAAAGGGACATGTTACAGTCAAACCCTCATCTATGTGACCACTCAAATGACACTTTAAAGTTTTAAGATCAGCATATTCACTGCTGCAAAAATTAAACGAGCACTTTAACTGTACAGAAACATTGCGGTTCCATGTTTGTGTGCTCCTACTGTCTACATGTGCTCGTGACATATGCACAGCAAGGCTACTGTATTCTGCAATCCCTATGGCCACATAAAAAAAATACATTATTATTATTTCTGTGTGTTCGGCAGTGTTTCAAGTAATCAGTCGAAGACCGGGCGTTAAAGCCACAAATGTTACAAGTCAACATGTTTAAGAGATTGAATTTGCCAAGTGAAGGATAGACAGAATCAATATGAAAACAAATTCAGATCAGCACAGTGAAGCACATTCACTTTTCAGATACCTTCAAATAAGCAATCTGCTTTGGGCTGCATGGGCCACTCTCTTTGGGCTGCAATGTTTTCCTCACTGATTTTTTCACTTTAGGGAATGGAAAGTCTTATAATGCACAGGGGAAATCTGATTCTACTTAATCATCACCCGTTTTAATTATTGCCATTTTCAGTTGTATGGTAACGTAACACAGCGAGCTACAACAATACACACACACGTGGCTAATTTACACACACACACACACGCCCAACTTATGGGCTAACTTTAGCTGGGCAAACGGGCCGTCGTCCACCCACACACACCAATTCAAAATAACGCAAAACGCACACATTGCTAACGCAGCTAGCAGCAAACGTCCACTCACGCTTCAAAATTACGCGAAACGCACACATTCAGATGTCGACATGAAACACACACGACTACCAACTGCCTATCGAGACCAATTTAATGTATGAGGGGGAACAAAAAATGGGCTTTTGACGTACCCGGTACTTAGGAAGCGCAGCCGACATGCTAATGATAATGCAGCTAGCAGCAAAGCTCAGCTGCGAGCCACACTACCCTGTAACGTTATAGCTCCGGTTGGAATGCTGCCAAAAACCTAGAAACCTTCGAGACAAAATTAACCAACTAATAATTTGTCCTACATTTCATGGGGGGAAAGGCGACTGTCTGGCGAGGGGTGCCAGAACAGAACGCCCGCCATGCAGACGTAAATGAACAGAAAACGTGCTTATCATGTGTTTAACATGTTTAACTCCATATATTTTGTTTGAGAGGTGGCACTCCATTCCTATTCTCATTACACACAACCAACCTGTTTCCAACTTTCCATGTGACTCTCAGAACTTCAGGCTGGCACTGACCGCAGTGAGTGTAATGGCGTCGGCAAATTCTGGCTGGGGGAGACAATTCTACCCATACTGCCTTGCGCAACAGCAAACTTTCCGTATTTCGCAAAACGGAGCGAATCCGTAGCAAATCCACGGCAAAGGGACCTCTAAATTTACGGATTTTTTTAACAGTGCACATCCTGTGGCCAAGATTTGAAATTTGGTCTTCTGGCTCTATATCATCTCACCATTTGATATTGGCACATGATTTGTCATTTGCATATGTCATGTTAATCGCAACTCTGTTCTTTTCCCATAAGCTGCAACATAGGTTTAAATTTAGTGAAGGCAAGTTATTCTTTGGCGATGGTGTATGCGGTGTTATATTTTACGTATAATTAGCTCTGCCAATAGAGCGGAACGACCAGCAACATCCTGCCGATAAATAGCCTTAATAATCGAACCTGATGAACCTGATTTGTTTGCCACACACCTGTCCCCGCATTTTTTGCTTGGCACTCTATTGCTATTAATATGCTGTATTAATCTTTGTCTTAGTTAATAAAAATACAGCTGTTCATTGTTCGTTCATGTTACTTCACAGTGCATATGTTAACAAATAAAAAACAATTATTTCAATAATGTAGGCTATTAGTAGAAAAGAAGCAAGAAAGCAGAAAGAAGCAAGCCAGGAGACAGAGGCTGGTGAGAAAGAGGGAAATGTAGAGGCACAAGCGACAGAAATAGAGCAGAAAGAAGCAAGCCAGGACACAGAGGCTGGTGAGAAAGAGGGAAATGTAGAGGCACAAGTGACAGAAATAGAGCAGAAAGAAGCAAGCCAGGAGACAGAGCCTGGTGAGAAAGAGGGAAATGTAGAGGCACAAGTGACAGAAATAGAGCAGGGAACAGCAAGCCAGGAGACAGAGCCTGGTGAGAAAGAGGGAAATGTAGAGGCAAAAGCAACAGAAATAGAGCAGAAAGAAGCAAGCCAGGAGACAGAGGCTGGTGAGAAAAAGGCTTTTATCCAAATGTGTGATAATATTGGACCCTGCCAACCAGTACTGTCATTTCCAAAGAATGTAGAGGGATGGTCATTTCAGAAGAAGTGATATGAGATTAACCCATGGCTAGAATGTTCTCCTAGCACTGATGCCATGTTTTGCTTCAGCTGCTGTCTTGTAAAAGTTTTACAGTTACGTTTGTCCTATTAGCTTTCTACACATGCAATATTTAATCCTGTCACTAGGGGCACTCTAGCCAGTGAGATTCCTGGTAGCATAAAAAGGATAGGAGAAGTAGTATTCAGTTCAGTAACTGCGACTGAGATAGGAAGGATGTGTTAATCACATGGAGAAGCTTTCTCACCAATGCTGTCTTGTTTTTTCCCTGATTTGAGGAACCTGAGGTTCCTAAACTCAAATGTAAGTACTGTAGTTATTACTTTGTTTGTATATGTGATGTTAGGTTATGTTTATGTAGATGAGATGTAAATGTGTTAATGGTGGCACTAAGTTTATTTTTTTGTTTGATGCAGAGGGTTCAACGTGCAGGCATGAGGAGGCACCTCAACTATAGCTAGGACCTTGACCAAAATGGGTTTAATTGTCTTCGTTTTGCCAACAACACCTTTGTCATCTATTGTTCATTTCACAAGCTACAGTTTGTTCACATTACCAACAGCCACTCGGAAGCTCGGTTTAAGGCAAATGTGGCCTCATCAACATTGCATTTAAGTACCGTTTCATCTTGCTCCTATTACTCTTAAGACTGAGCTCTTGGTAGCCAAAGACACTACAATTAAAGTCTGAGCTATTTTGATGTTTGCCTTGCAACTGAATGACTATGTACTTTGTATGTTTACTAACTGTATGGTGATTTGTGGTGTAATACACATGTCTCATTGGAACGCAAAATTCTCTGTTCCCTTAATTCAATATGTAGCATCAAAAGCGTTTTTTAAAAGCAGGTGTTACACTCTTATTTTAAATGATGTAAAATATAAGTGTCACACTAACTGGAAAACCGTAGGACTGAATCGCTGGAGGAAGGCTTTAGACAATTTAAGAGCACAGCGCCTCAGAGGGTCACATGTGCGGTATGGTGAGGTGGAACTCATTCAAGAAAAAATGACTGGAGGCAGCATTTGAAGTGGGTGACCTTGAGTCGGAAGCGGCAAAAGACAAAGACAGGGAGAGGAATAGATACGTTTTGTCTCGTCTAATTGCCATTACTCTTTTCCTTGCAAGACAGGGCATATCTTTTTGGGGAGATGATGAGACGACTTCAAGTCAAAATCAAGGGAATTTCCTATAGGTAGTCCATAGGGGGTTTGTGGAAAAACGGCCATACAAATAAGCTGCCATTGGACGCATAATGAATCGGAGGGGCCGTAGGGTGAATTGGGATGACAAATACCCATTATTTAATGGGCATTCGGGCCTTTTGCGATTATAACCTTCCCCGCAAATCACTATATACTTGCCCCGGAAGAGTGGGTATTCGGACACCTATAGGGGGCGACACTGAGCTAAACTCCCCCCACCACTCCCAAGCCACGCCTCTATGGGGCGGCAGTGGCTCAAGTGGTTCATTTAGGTTGTCTACAAACTGGAAGGTTGGTGGTTCAATCCCCGGTTCCACCTGACCAAGTGTCGAGGTGTCCATGAGCAAGACACCTAACCCCAGATGCTCCCGACGAGCTGGATGGTGCCTTGCATGCCTGACACCACCGTCGGTGTATGAATGAGTAAGTGAATGGGTGAATGTGAGGCAATATGTAAAGTGCATTGGTGGCCATTGGGTCTGTGAAAGCACTATATAAATGCAGTCCATTTACCATACCACAAATCCACTATTTGTCTAATTGCCCACTATCCCGTTGACCCCCCCGACCTCTCCCAAGCCACGCCCCCGTCCCACGAACCCACTATTTGTCCAATTACCCAATTGTCCAAATGTCCCGTTGACCCCTGAAATTCGTTATTCGTTATGAAATGAGATTGGAGTAAAAACATGAAGCCTAATCTTTGGTGCGTTTTGCTTTTCAAACCCACAGCGCGAGTGACTCAAACTCACAAAGAGAACATTTACTGAAGCGATTGAGCCGCTCCAAACTATGAAACATTATTCTTACCATATTATACATATCTATGTCTGAGAAGATATCCACAAACTAGAGCCCGACCGATATGGATTTTTGGGGGCCGATACCGATATTAGGGCGTAAAATACCGATATATCGGCCAATGTTATTTATGTGTATATTATAATACAGTGGCAATATTCTTTATGTGTATTATAGTACAGTACCAGTCAAAAGTTTGGACACACTTTCCTATTGGTGTGTACAAACCTTTGATGGTTACTGTATATAGAATACAGAGTATAACAGAATAAACATATAAACGTTTTGCAATGATCAAACACTTGTGTGACAAAGATCGGCTATGTAATGGAGGCAGGGTGAATGATAGAATGAGAATGATACATTTGAGCTGTAACCAAACTAGTTTGCATTGCATGTTATATTATATTCTAAATACTCTTGCATAATCTTCACTAACGACTTTGTCTTTTAATTTAGTCACCTTATATAAAACATAACTTGTATCAATAAATATATCAAAAGTGTCACAGACAAAACCTTATTATCTTCTATTTTTAGTCTTAATTCCTCTAATCTCTACCAGTGGAGGAAGAAATCTTGTTACTAAAGTAAAATTAATAATACTGTTAATTAATTAATAAAACAAAAAAAAAAACGTTTTTAATTAGGCTACATAACGGTACTTTAATACTATTTTAAATAAGTAGTAAGCAAAATGTAAACGTGAAACTAGGCTACTCTTAATGCAAAATGGCCCTATATAAAGTGTTATAATTATATAAATTATTGGAATATTGCTTGATGTTGTAACGTAGCGTTATAGGCAGAATGAGCTTTAACACTGACTATACCGGACGCGACCGTTATTGCTTGTGTCGCACCAGCCGTTTACAGACACGAAACAGCGCCCGTTACAAAGCAGAATGGGGCATGTTTACTGTCGGAGATTTGTCGCTCGCGCCACGCATTTTAATCAATGTTTCATCAACCAATTGCCTGGATTTAATAAATAAGAAGTAAATATAGCAGACAATATAATCAGGACTTCTCAGCTGCGCGCTTGCAATAGTCACAAGCTCACACAATACGTGACAGAGGCTGGTAGTAGAGAAATCAATTCTGTGAATTACACTGCGCAAATCAAAAGTAATAGGCTAATACCCACTGGATGAAGAAGGGTTGGCTCTCAACAGAACATAACATATTCATTTTATTTTATTTTTCGTGTTTGCAATTATGAGGAAAAAACAATGTTACGGACGTGACAAGCTCTGAAAGCGGCACTAAAGTGCTTTAAAACTTTCACAGAGACCTCAAACAGAAAGCACAAAAGGCCTTTCATTACAGTGAATTTCGTTTTGTATTAATTATATCTTAATTTTAATCAATGTTTGATCAACCAATTGCCTGGATTTAATAAATAAGAAGTAAATATAGCAGACGATAGATAATCTCCACGGAGGCGCCGGCGCGTGAACTAGAGCTCGTCTCATAAATGAACTGAAACTCAACGTATAGACCTGAGAAATATATCTCTATTGAAATGTCTAGTTTTAAACAGAACAATTCAAAACGAAAGACAGACTGCTCTCTGCATATGTAATCCGTATGACATGTGCATTTCTCTCTGGCGTGTTCACTGAAGATCGCGAGTCAGCGTCGTCAACTTCATCTTACTGAAAACACTTTATTAATAAATATTTAAAATGTCTCCTTGCTATATTTGATGTATTCATAATCATTAGGTTTGCCAGTTATTTGCGACAGCTTTCAGGTGCTTTATTGGCTGTGCCACCCTTATATGAATCACGCACCCGCATTTTTTTTAAATATTCATTTATCAGCCATTATAAATGCCGATACCGATAGTTAGGAAAATGCCTAACATCGGCCGATAATATCGGCCCACCGATATATCGGTCGGGCTCTACCACAAACACAGTATTTACCAGTAAACACAGGTCTTAAAGGGGCTATATGGAACTTTTTCCCCAAAATAAATGTAACAATAGCCTTTTTATTTGACCATTTATGACTCAAACATCTCCTGGTGAGCATACTGACACCTTGTCCGCTCACAGTGGGTGCACCTATAAGCCTGTATCCTATTTTTCCTATTTTCTGTCGGGTCGGATTTTTCCCGCGCTGTCTGCGGATGTGACGTCGAGCGCATTCAAGTTAAACGTTTCAGATCACTCTGCCACCACCGCTAGTCAGCAAGTAGCCTACACTCGCAAGCAGTGCAATGGAATATATGTATTTGACTAAACATAATGTTGACCTCCTTGCAGCAGATGACTTGTGAAGTGTGCACGTACGAGCGCGCTGCGAGAGCGAGCAGAAAGGAAGAGCAGTTCTGTTTTTTGGCCACAGGTGTCAGTCGCGAGTTTAAATGTCAGAAAAACGCATATAGCCTCTTTAACATTATAATATTCACCATGAATAACTCATGCTAGCCTTCTGTTATATCGTGCTGTGTTTAATTATTGAACATAAAAACATTCTCGTGTCATACATGTACATTTAGCATTAGGCTTCATGTTTTTACTCCAATCACATTTCATAACGTACATTTTAGTCTGGCACCAGTTTAACTAGTAGGGGAGAGCCGGGACAGTTGAAACACTTTTCAGATAAACGTCATTTTCTAAGATAAGATTACAAATAGATTTTGTGTGTGTGTGTGTGTGATCAACAACTCACATATGTGTTCTCTCAGTATTGTGTGTTATTCGGTACAAATATAGAATGATTTAAGTAAAAATTTACTTTGAACGGCGGGACGATTGCAACACAGGGGTGGAACGAATGAAACATAAGTTTAAACAGTAACTATTCATCTAATGCTTGTTTTTATGAACAATACCTGACAAGTAACTTATGTACATATTGTTACAAACAATATGTACATATTGTCACAAACATATTTTGTAATTTACTTTAATTTAAAGGTTCATATTAACATTTTTGTTCTGTCGCCGAATAAACAATAGGCGATAAGCCTATGCGCATTTTGCGTAATCTTTCTAATAGGCTATTTTGACGAAGACAGACAAATACGTTTTCTTAAATTTCTTCCTTGAGTCATATTGAGTGTTTGCTAGTTGAATAGCCTGTTATTATGAAGAAAATTAGGTCTACCAGAAGACGATAAATTAAATTTATTGAACACTTGTTTTAACCGTCCCGACAGCGCCTCCTGCCAGTTAAACTTGTTTTTGCCCTTTAACTAAAAAACTCTATGACACACTTAAGAAGGGAGAAGGCAGAAATTAGGGTTAGAGGCTGAAAATGTTTTGCTTTTGCTCAATGCCCAGGGGTCACGTTGCTGAATTCGGGGCCCCTGGCACTTTTCTATAAAAATCCCACTCGCCCATTAAATTGAATGGGTTTGCCAAAGTGGTTTCGTGGACACCGCTTCGAAAAGGCAGATCAACCAGGGGGCAAAATTTTCCTGGTGCGTGCAGAAAAGTTTGGGGGACCTACGACCTCGTTCAGGGGTTGAAAGGTCAAAAAAGGGTGAAAAGCACATGTTTTGGATTTTTCACTGAATAAGGTCCCGGAAGGAAAAATGTTGGTGACTGCGTTTTACATTTAAAACGATTATATCTAAGTCTAAACTTAAAGAAATATTGACAAACTATATATCATTTGAAACCGTACAGTATCTAGTTTTGATATTTGGTGTCTGACTTTCAATAAAAATGACAAAGGAACAGAAACATATTTGTATTCATTTAATTTTTTGTAGCCTCCTTTTTTATTTTATTTTTAAGCACTGAAATTACTCTAAAATTAGTGGAACGTGTCCAGTTGACTGTGCTTAGTACACTGCCCTACAAAGCAAAAAGGCAGTAACGACGCAGAGTGCAGAACTGAGAAAAATGTTTTTTAAGTTATCCTGTCATCCAGCCAAGTAGTTGTAGGTAGATTATTGGACATGTGGCTGTTTTGTTACTTTATATTAGCTTATTCTTTGTACATATCAATCCTCATATTTAATTTGATATTTTACCCCTATTTTGCAGTTACTGTATTCTTGCTTTGTATTACTTACCAAAAACGTGGCAGCATACCAAGGACAAAGTCAGTAACTACAGATTCTCCAAAAACTATTTTGCCACAACTTGGGCTCTGGGTGTGTTAGATACACTGTATTTGAAATAATTGGAACCATTTGTTTTCCTGAACATGGATATTCCACACCCAAACTATTTTAGATGAATATTTTCCACCCGGAAGGTGTTCTGGTGCTGAAACGGCTGCTTAAACATACAGTATGTAATTTTTGGCCACCAGGGGTCACTCAATCAAAATAATAACAAAAGACGTACTTTGATGACGTCGGGAAAGAGCGTTGGCTCATGGGAGTTGTTGTCTCATTCTAACTTAGTATTTTGAAAATAACGTATTTTCGAACGGAGAGATATATTAATTATCAGACCCCTATTACATCAATATTCCATCTAGCTAGTATTAATAGATGTTAAAATACACAATCACCTTTCGTTAATAGTTATAATTACGTTTATACTATGATATTGAACAAGATAGTGAACTGCATATGAAGCTACTTTCTCCAGCTATGTATAGAACAAAGGTAAATTTACATTATACTATACATGAGATCTAGTCCGTCTGCGTTTTACACATGACATCATCGTTTCACATAAATATGGATAGATATAGTTAGCTGAATGGGTGCTTACTGTTTATTAGAATGCAAGTGAGATCGGCATCTCTCTAGTTCTAGCTTGTCACGAAGCTCTCTCCATCTTGGAAATGCAACTCCAATGTTAAGTGGAGTGGCCATCCCTCCAATCTAGCACATTGGCATTCTCCAATTTGACAACATCCACCTTCCTGGAGTTGGAGCTTGCCACAACACTCACAAAATCTTCGAAGTCGTAGACCACACCACCTGGACGGCTCCTCATTTGCTGCTCGACACTATGGTGGAAACTGTCTGCGCTCATGAACGTGTCTCCCCTCTCAAAAAACTTTGTGATGTCCTCCTGTGAAATGATGTCACTGTTCACAAGAGTGACGAGTGAGGATAGAAGTCACCAGTTCTTATTCTGTGCACTGCACTTGTCCACCCAGAATATGGTGTGGCGTACATCCCGCTCCTTCTCCAATGCAGTTGTGTATGCTGATGTAATTTCCGCTGCACTTCGACCAGCCATTCCCTCGTGCCACAATACAGAGGTGTTTTTTTTTTTTTTTTTTTTTTCACTGAAGCAAATGTTTCGTGGTATGCCACGATGCGACGAGTAAATACTGCTGACTTGACTCCTGGCATGCGTGGCAGCATCATCACCTTCTGGAGGTCCACGCTCTGAACTGATGTCATGTCCGGCCAGTCCCTCTCTGCATCTGCCTGGTAGCTTTGGCGGCTCTCTAGGGCAGACTGCTTATGTTTGTTCCACCTTAGGCACTCTGGGCAATCAGAGCTTTCAGTCTCCCCTGTGTGGCAGTTAGTTAACAGGCACATGAGAAGTCACTCTGGAGAGAAGCCTTTCACATGCCCTCAGTGTGGAAAAAGTTTCAGCCGAAAAGGAATCCTTAATGACGACATGAGAATTCACACGTAAGAGAGCCATTTTACCTGCCTACTGTGAGGAATAAGTTTCGCTCATAAAAGGAATCCTTAACAGGCACTTGCAAATTCTCACTGGAGAATCATTTTACATGCCAACAGTGTGGAAATAGTTTCGATCTACAAAGAAACCTTTTAAGTCCACGTGCGAATTCACACAGGAGAGAAGCCTCACACCTGCCAACAGTGTGGAGTAAGTTTCAGACAAGGATGGAGCAAGAGGGTGGCCACCCGCTCACAACTGCTGTTTCTGTCTCTTTATTTCTTGACAAGATTTGCATTTATGTAAATGCAGAACCATCTTTTTACTACCACAACCAATGGGAGACTTTTCAGATGCGCACTCCAACTTCGCCTCAGCACCAGGCGAGGTCAAACGAGTGCAGATAATTAACGTAGATTTTGCATTGTTTCTAAATTCTTGTTGACTCAATAAACTGCCATTTTAGAGTCGGATCTGTTTCTTTCATTTACATATTAATATAACATTATGTAAAACGTTAGCTAACAACAGTGTACTAGTAGGCTAAGTTATAACGTTAGTCATAAAATTGTCCAGCTAAGTTTGCTAATCATAAAAACCTGACATACCCTATGAATTTATGAACTTACCTGGTTTTGTTGGTTGTTGAGCCAAGGCTACATCACGACCCGCCACATTTGAAAGAAATTCGATACTGTAAACATACTGTACAAGACATGAGACGTGTGAAGGCTAGCTAGGTGTGAGACAGTGAAGAAATAGCTAGCATCAATTACTTTGGAAGCCTAGGTAGCGCGGACTCCGCCGATTATATTAAGAAATGAACTCTCAGTAATGGTGAGACATTACCAGATCCCTATGGTATTTCAGACCACGAATGGATCACAGATATGTCCAAGTGACCAGCAATCATATGGCCCGATTTATACACTTATTTAAATGGATTAAATTTCTATATTAATATATTTTAAAGAAGTGTAATTATTGGAGTAATAATTAGCCTCATTTTAATAATAATATCGAATATTTCATAGGAATATTGATGTATTATTTATTTCCATATTCACTTGTGTCTCCCAGAATGCCTGATAAACATGATTTAAAGGTCCCCTGACATGAAATTTTCACTTTCTGAGGTTTTTTAACTTTAATATTAGTTCCCCTAGCCTGTATTTGGTCCCCTCGTGTCTAGAAATTTCAGTCGGTGTAATCCGAGCTTTTGCTATCTTTCTCTGCCTGTGAGAAAATGAGATCTCAGATGGGCTGATCTTGAATCTCCCCCGTACGACGTCATACGGGGGTAAGGTTACCTCCCCTTTCTCTGCTTTGCCCGCCCAGAGAATTTGACCCCAAGCAACAATTCAAGTTCAAGTTCAGACAGGTAATCTTTCTCTCAAAATCGTTCAATACTGTTTATGCATCAGTATGTTAAGTCAAGCCAGTGACTAAAATATCACCTTCACATCGTTTCTTTTAGTAGGATGAAAATAATCGTATTTAAATTGTGAACAAATTATATACAGAAATCGATCAAAGAACAATTTTTCACACAGCGTGAGTTTATCTGGACAACTCGTTATGAATTCAATGACGCACGTGACTGCACAATGAAGCTCTTACTGTATGTACATCATCGTGAAAGCATTAGAGAGAGTGCAGAAACTGCGTTGTCTCACGATCAACAGACTGTCATCTGCTCAATGCTCATCACAGCAACATTTTATGTGATGGGAATAGATCTAAATACTTTAAAAACATCTCACGATTCGTTAATCTCGATAGCTGTAATAGTAAAAACGTATAATAGCTGTAGTAAAAGTATTCGAGAGAGTTTCACATGTAATACGTAACTATTTCATATGCAAGCATGTCAGCCAATCACAGCAGAGGCCGGTTACACACAGCAGACACGCCCCTTCAAACAGAGCGTTCACATCAGAGGCTAAAATCAGGCTAGGAAAAATGCCTTTTATTTCTAAATTATGACTATTTTTGATCTAAAAAACATACTAACATTATAAGGGCAACCCAGGAAACATTATAAAATAATAAAATAACCCCATGTCAGGGGACCTTTAAGTCCTGATGGACATGTATGAAATCAATGCCCTGTTCTGTAACAGAAATCATTTTTTTATTTGAAACCCCATAACGTTTCCCTAAGATGTTTATGAAATACAATTTGAAAAGTAGTCCGATTTCAATTATAATTACAATATATTATCATATTTCCATAATTGTGCTACAGTGGATCACTAAATTAATGTCAGACATTTTTAAAGACCAAGGAGAAGTTGTTTTCATGGTGAAACCATGATTATGTGAGGCCCTCTCTGTGAGCCTTGAATGTGCTCTTTACAGGACACCCAGGTGTGACATGTATGGTTTGAGAGAAATTCACTAAATCATAATGTCCACTACGGTGGCCAAAAGTCTATTCATGGGTCCCAGGAATATTCCACAACACGTTTTTACTCTTTGCATTCACTTTTTCACACACACACACACAAACACATTACACCAGGTTCTCGACGCGTTCCTCACTACTATTTTATTGGATTTTCCTTTTTTATTCTTAATTTGAGCATTGAAGACTGCCCGCTTTGTCACAGGCTGTACCACCAGCTGTGCCAGACCTGACGGTGGACATCCTCTCTGGATCTGATTGAATCCTCTGGAGGAGGCGGCGGTGTTGGAGGAGGAGGTGCGGGCCTGTGGCAACCCTGGCTGCCTGACAAGGTGGCTGACCTCAACAGGCTCAGAGACGTGATCCACCGCTAATATCTGTTGAGGAGGTCGAGACCCACCCCCTCCGTAGACCAGTAGACTCCTGTCCTCTCTTCGCTCCCCCGAGAAGGAACTTCTCCGACCTCCATCGACACCCACGTGAGTTCCCGCGCGTGTTTCTGCCTTGAGAATTTCTGACGTGCATGTCTTTGTTTCTAATTATGCTTTCCTTCCTCTGTACAGGCCAAGTACACCCACAGCCCCGTTAACTGGCACATGGTGGCCCAGTTTACCCGCCTGCATGTTTGAGGCAGCCGTAGTAGGTGATGAAGCCCCCCCAGAGACCCCGAAGTGCCCGGCCACCACCTCCGGGCCAAAGGGGTCCAGGACGCTCTTTGCAGGATGAGCCCAGCGAAGCGGTGGCAGACGGTCTTAATTCCAGTCAACCTGTGCTGGAAGTACCCCATGGTCCGGCTGTCCCCACTTAAAGGAGAACTCCGGGCAATTTTTAAGTTAATCTTGATCGTTAGACCTTTGTGAGTACTGTCTATAGAAAAAAAAAACTAACCGGATTGGTGCTTGCGACGCAGAGCTGCGACAGCGAATGCCCAGAGCTCCCACTCAGTTAAAACGGCAGCTCTGGGGGCATATACATAAAGAGCGTTTTTGTGCCTCTTAACAGACACAAAATGCAATTAAAATGTCTGTCCAACATGAACAGGGGCCTTACCTGTGAACAAGATGCGTTTAGCAACTTAGCCATGGTTTAAATCGTGTTTTAGACGGCAAGCTGTAGTCTCGCGCTGAAGTCTCGCTCCTCCCACCTGGACTCGCGCTGAAGTCCCGTGATCTCAGTTGTAGCCGGGAAAGGTCAATAGTGTCCAGGTGGGAGGAGCGAGACTTCAGCGCGAGACTACAGCTTGCTGTCTAAAACACGATTTAGGTGAATTTAAACCATGGCTAAGTTGCTCTTTATGTATATGCCCCCAGAGCTGCCGTTATAGCTGAGTGGGAGCTCTGGGCATTCGCGGTCGCAGCTCCGCGTCGCAAGCACCAATCCGGTTAGCTTTTTTTTCTATAGACAGTACTCACAAAGGTCTATCGATCAAGATTAACTTAAAAATTGCCCGGAGTTCTCCTTTAAGTCACCCTACAAGGTCTCCCAGAAGCTCCTGAGCAAGGCAGCGCAAACAAACAGAATTGTTTTAGTTAATTTTTAGTTAAAAAAAGTGTAGTTTTTTTTTTATAATAAATGTTTGAAAAGTTCCTATTGTCTTTTTTATGCAAAATAAAAATAAACACTTTTAATATTTTTATTAAACAAAAAATGTGTTGTATTAAAAAAATTAACGAAAAAAAAAAAGAATATATATATATATATATATATATATATATATATATATTTTTATTTTTTTTTTACACATTATTTTAAAAGTGGGCGGGGCAAATCAGATTAATGGGCGTTCCTTGATCATGGATCAGGTGATTAGTTGGGATGGTAATTAACGAAGGTTGCTATTGGTTCAAAAAAAGGAGTGTATAAATCCACCATTTTGTTGAGATGATCATTTACGCTGACTCAAGACTGTTAAGGTGAGATACTCTAATGGGTGTCAAACTCAGTTCCTGGAGGGCCACAACCCTGCAGAGTTTAGCTTCAACCCTAATTAAACACACCTAATCCAGCTAATCAAGGTCTTCAGGATTACTAGAAACTTCCAGGGAGGTGTTTTTGGAGCTGGCTGGAGCTAAACTATGCAGGACAGTGTCCCACCAGGACTGGAGTTTGACACGTCAAACATATCAATCTTAATTTATGCAGTTAAAGGGTTAGTTCACCCAAAAATGAAAATGATGTCATTAATGACTCACCCTCATGTCGTTCCAAGCCCGTAAGACCTCCGTTCATCTTCGGAACACAGTTTAAGATATTTTAGATTTAGTCCGAGAGTTTCTGTCCCTCCATTGAAAATGTATGTACGGTATACTGTCCTTGTCCAGAAAGGTAATAAAGACATCATCAAAGTAGTCCATGTGACATCAGTGGGTTAGTTATAATTTTTTGAAGCATCGAAAATACATTTTGTTCCAAAAATAACAAAAACTACGACTTTATTCAGCATTGTATTGTCTTCCGGTTCTGTTGTCAATCCGCGTTCACGATGCCGCTGACGTAAGACGCTGCTGACGTGTTATCTGCTGCGTCCGAGCATCGTTTACAGTCAGAGGGAGACGCACGCTGTAAACAAAACAATCTTCGCAAACATGTCTAAGGATTTCGACACAGAGAAAGACTTGCATTTTTTTTGCCCAGCCATATTTATTTGAACCCGAATACACGGACGCAGCAGATAACACGTCAGCAGCGTCTTACGTCAGCGGCGTCGTGAACGCGGATTGACAACAGAACCGGAAGACAATACAATGCTGAATAAAGTCGTAGTTTTTGTTATTTTTGGAACAAAATGTATTTTCGATGCTTCAAAAAATTATAACTAACCCACTGATGTCACATGGACTACTTTGATGATGTCTTTATTACCTTTCTGGACAAGGACAGTATACCGTACATACATTTTCAATGGAGGGACAGAAACTCTCGGACTAAATCTAAAATATCTTAAACTGTGTTCCGAAGATGAACGGAGGTCTTACGGGCTTGGAACGACATGAGGGTGAGTCATTAATGACATCATTTTCATTTTTGGGTGAACTAACCCTTTAAGTGTTATTAGGGCCCTAGCACCGATGGTGAGAGGACCCTATTGTTTTTGCTCTGTTTATTCTTCTTCTTCCTCTTCTCCTTCTCCGAAATGAATTGCATTTTTTAGGGCCTAAACATGCACGAAAACTCACGAAACTTTGCACACGCTTCAGAAGTGGTGAAAATGTACGTGTGATGTGGGTTTCAGAATTGGGTGGGGCAAAATGGCTTAATTGACCCCCCTACTTTATTGCCCCGGCTCTGCGGCCTTTTGCCGTTTTATGCCTTTTGGTGTTTTATGCATGATCAGATAAGGGGACAATATTGCTTGCAGTTCCGGTGTTGCTAGGCAACCACAGACAGCCTGCAGTAACTCAGGCATACAATGTCCGATCTGCCCCAAACTTCATTACATACTGCCCACCGTGCTCTGTTTTCCTAAAACCACCGGGTGGCGGCGGCACGAGTGCGAGGGCCCTTTTCATCGCTGCTTGCAGCTTTAATTATAAATTGTATCTATGTACAATTTGCGGCCTTGATCAATACTGTCCGGTTACTTCACAGTACAATCCACACGTGTCATTCACTTATATTTTTGTATTTCAGAAAAACACCTTGTTGCTTGCTCATTATAGATATTATATTATAAATGGATGCATTATATTCTAAATTAATTAAATTATATTATATAAAATATAATAATTATAATATATATATATTAATATAATTTAATGAAAATGCTAAATGTTATAGCTAACAGATACTTTTTAGATCTCTGGATCATCTGTAGAGGCTTAATTGTGCTAACTGGAAGGCTAGTCCACAGAATATTGCAAAAGTCAATAACATCAATCCAGGGTGGAAACTTTTATAGCAGAAATGTTTGAGCAAATGCATTCAGTAAACATGAGAATGAAATTTTCTGAAACCTTTTGAACTTTTATGGAACCTGTAAAAGTTCACATTTGGATTCAAGACACTCTTGATACTCAGCACTCTTATGATGTGAATAATACGGTTTAATGTAATCATGTAGATCAGATATTAGTGTTGTAATAGTGTATCTTGTTGAAAAATCACACAAAGGCTAATTATTTTCTGAAATAAGTTTATTAAGAAAGGTTTTTTTTTTTACAATGAACATTCATATTATATGACTTCAGTAATTGCTCCTTTCAAGCGTTAAAGATTTATTCTTCTTTGGCCTGGGAAAGAAGAAAGAGGCAAACGTTAGTCTTATTAACAAAAATGTTCTTCACTTTACATAATGAAAAGAATACAGACGTGCAAATGTCATACAGGATATGTAACATCAGCAAAATGCAATTATTATAGTTGCATTACATCTGCAGAAATGGTCATGCATTTGGATAAACAAGTTGAATAAATAATGAAAAAATAATCTACTTAGTCTAACCTTTCCAGATTCACGGCTCTTAACTTTGAGCTTGTTGACCTGAGACTCCGATATGTCAGCACGCTCCTCAGCCTCCTCAAGCTCATGCTGTACCTTCCTCAACTTGGACAGGTGAACATTGGCTTGCTCCTCCTAAAGGTTTTTTTATATGGTTCATGTATCACGTTTCATCAAATTTGCATTCCAATATAAATAATGACAGTGTCAAAATGTTCTATTAGATTTTACATACCGCCTCTTCAGACTGCCTCTTGTAGACTTTGACCTTCAGCTGCAGTTTGTCAACCAAATCCTGGAGTCTGCAGATGTTCTTCTTGTCCTCGTCAGTCTTCAAAAAATACACATTTACAAAATTAAGCATTGATCCGTTACTAAAAATAGGCATTGTCAGTACATTCACTAGTATAGAGACTCTTTTGTCTGAACTAACTTGTGAGGAATATGGTCATACCTGATAAGTGAGCTCTTTCACTCTCCTCTCATATTTGCGGACACCTTTAATAGCATCAGCTCCACGTCTCTGCTCAGCTTCAACTTCACTCTCAAGCTCACGGACCTAAAGAAAATATTACTGTTATTCAAACAAATCATAATATAACATACTTCACTTTGCCCATATCGTAACTATAAAGAGGCTTACTCTGGACTCCAACTTCTGGAGTTGTTTCTTTCCTCCTTTCATGGCCAGGTTCTCAGCCTCATCCAGACGGTGCTGCAGGTCCTTCACTGTGACCTCCAGATTCTTCTTCATCCTCTCAAGGTGAGAACTGGTGTCCTGCTCCTTCTTCAGCTCTTCTGCCATCATTGCAGCCTTTTGCATTAATACAGAAAGTCATTAGATTCACGTTTTTTAAGTATGTGAGCATCTTATGAAACATTTGGCAGCTACTGTTGCTCACATCAGTGATGGCCTTCTTGGCCTTCTCCTCTGCATTTCTGGCTTCCTGTATAGTGTCATCAACCTCACTCTGGACATGAACAAGGTCAGCCTCAAGCTTCTTTTTGGTGTTTATGAGACTTGTGTTCTACAAAATGGAAAGCAACAGTTTGAACATTTTGAATGATGCTCTCAATTCCCTTAATTTCGGGGAAACAATATGCCCTTACCTGAGAGTGCAGCAGTCCAACACGCTCACTGATGTCCACCAGCTCTTGTTCAGCCACTTTGCGGCCTCTCTCTGTCTGCTCCAGAGCAGATCTCAGCTCCTCAATCTCAGACTGCATCAGAGTGTTTCTGCGCTCCACCATGGCCACCTGCTCCTTCATGTCTTCCTGTCCTCTCAGGGCATCATCAAGGTGCATTTGGGCATCCTGAAAATAACGATAGCTTAAGAATGAGCTTTTGATGTGGGTTCTGCTAGGCTGTGCTTACCATATGTTCGATCATTTAAAAAAAAAAATTAATACATCCCAAAGTCAAAAAGAATAATTCCTATGCATACCTTGAGTTGTCCCTGGATGTTCCTGAGCTGTTTCTGGGCCTCAGCAGCCTGGCGATTGGAGTGGCTCAGCTGAATCTCCATCTCATTAAGGTCTCCCTCCATCTTCTTCTTGATTCTCAGGGCATCATTCCTGCTCCTGACTTCAGAGTCCAGAGTGCTCTGCATGGATTCAATGACTCTCTGGCTGTTCCTCTTGATCTGCTCCATCTCCTCATCCTTCTCTGCAAGCTTTCTGTCAACCTCTCCCTTGATCTGGTTTAGCTCAAGCTGGACTCGTAGAATCTTGGACTCCACATGCTCCAGTGAACCCTATGACAAATAAAGCAACATTTAAATATGAGAATGATAATACACACAGTGTATTGATGAAAACAACAACACAGTATGATAGTTCTAGGATGAATTCCATATTGATCTCCAGATACTCACTTCAGCCTCTTCCAGGGCCGTCTGAATCTCTGACTTCTCAGTCTCCACTGTCTTCTTGGCCTTTTCCAGCTCATGGATGCTCTTACCAGACTCCCCTAACTGCTCTGTCAGATCTGAAATTTCCTCTATAGAGATAAAAACATATATTTATCATAATGCACATTCATTAATCATATGTGCTTACTTTTTAATGGTCACTGAGAATTGGAACATTTAAAGGGAGAGTTCACCCAAAAAGGAAAATGTTTTCATTGATTAATTACTCACCCTCATTTATTACAAACCTGTGAGGCTTTCATTCATCTTTGGAACACAAATGAAGATCTTTTTGATGAAATTTGAAAGATTTCTGTCCCTCCATAGACAGCTACACAATTGATTATTTAATGCTTCAAAAAGGTTACAAAGAGATAAAAAAATGAATCCATATGAATTGAGCTCTCAGATTTCATCAAAAAAGATCTTAATTTGTGTTCCGAAGATTAACAAAAGTCTCACGAGGTGGGAACAACATGAGGGTCAATATTTAGTAAAATAATTTTCATTTCGGGTGAACAATCCCTTTAAGTTTTTTCTAATTTAACGGTTTCATTCTTACGCTGCAGATTCTTGTTCTCTCTCTTGAGGGTCTCCAGCTGATCCAGACTCTCCTCATAGGAGTTCTTCATCTTGAACAGTTCAGTGCTGAGTGAACGAGCCTCTTTCTGAGTACCTTCCAGCTCTGCCTGACCTTCCTCATATTTCTGCTTCCATTCTGCCAGGACCTTTGGTGGACATATTTTAGGATTGAGTTTGTTTAAAAATGTTGAACAAAGCCCATTCCAGAAAATATAATATGACTAAAACGGTTTACCTTGTCGAAGTTCCTCTGCTTCTTGTCAAGGTTGGCAGCCACACCATTGGCTCTCTCCACATCAATCATGAGGTCCTCCACCTCACCCTGGAGTCTCTGTTTGGTCTTCTCCAGAGATGCACATTTGGAGTTCACTGCCTCAACTTGTTCCTCTGCGTCTTGCAGACGCTGAGCCAGCTTCTTCCTGTTAAGTAATACAGTTTATTTTAAATTCTAATCTATAACATAGCTGTGAGAATTGGGAATATTATACAATAATATACATACTTGGACTCTTCGAGCTCCTCAGTGCGCTGGATGGCATCAGTTTCATATTTGGTTCTCCACTGAGCAACCTCACTGTTGGCCTTTGACATTCCCCGCTGCAGCTCAGCCTTTGCCTCCTGCTCTTCCTCAAACTGCTCACGGAGCAGGTCGCAGTCATGACGGGCTGATTGCACAGCATGGGCCAGTGCGTTCTTAGCCTAAGGGACAAAGGTGCATAATATTAGCTTGTCTCTACAGTAAAGTAATTGATAAGTATGTGCATTCATTCATTATGCTGTATTACCTTAACCTCCTCTTCAATATGCCTCTTAAGCTCCTCAATTTGCTGAGTATAAGCTTGTTTGCCTCTGGTGAGCTGAGAAACCAGAGCCTCCTTCTCCTCCAGCTGACGGCCAAACTCACCTGTATAGATTTAGATTCACTGTGTCAGACTTTTCTATGTCTCTATCAGTTTATTGGAAAACGAATGGATGTAAGATTTTATCAGTGTTAAAAGTCAGAAATGTACAGCTGAATAATCTTAATACACTATTATTTTTTATTCATTATTGTTAATTATTGACATTAATTACTTTTGATATAATATTAATTTGTTCATGAGTTACCATTTTCAGTTTGAAATCTTGCACTTTGTGTACTGAGATCATTTAACTGACGAATGTTCTCGTCACTCTTGGACTTAATTTCACTAAGTTGGTCCTCAAGTGTGCGGCACATCTTCTCAAGATTGCCCTGCAAATACAAAAGTCATTAGATATTTTGAAAGAACTTCAAGACTTGTTGTATGTGACCCGTCCTGGCAAAATGAGCACATTTTCAAAAATTAGTTACTGTTATTTACTTTTATTGTTATTAAACAAACCTTCATGTATGATGATATATGATTTGCTGGAATCAGACAAAAAAGGACTGCGCTACACCTATTTGAAGTCAATAGAGTCAGCAAAATAAATTTTAAGAAAAATCTAGTTAAAGGTTTCTGAAGGATCCAAAACAAAATCACCTAGCAACCATACCCTATAATCCCTGGTAATACCACCAAATTTGGCACACACCAAATCAAAACCAAATATCTATAGGAAAAAAATATATATATTTTTTCCCATGATACCACAATTGTTTGATTAACATTAATGGTACAGCAGCCTGTATATTGAGACCACGTAAAAAGACCACGTAAAAATAAAGATAATTTTAGATATTTAATTACTACTTTGAGCATTGGGATCGCTAGAAGAGGGCTTAATGAAAAGAATTTTGTGAATACAAAATGAATGTACATTTGCCTGTAGCTTGTAATTAGCACATGCGTATTCTGACTCATTTTGCCAGCATGGATCACATATATTCTTTAGAATATTTTCCAACCTTTGCTTTGGCAACAGCTTCCATGTTGCTGGAAAGATCATCAATCTCCATTTTGAATTCGCTCTTCTCTTTCTCAAGCTTCTGCTTGACACGCTGCAGGTTGTCGATTTGCTCTCCCAGCTCGGCCACACTGTCTGCCTGCTTCTTGCGGAGGGCAGCAGCAGTAGCTTCATGCTGGAGGGTGGACTCTTCAAGATCACGACGCAGCTTCTGGAATTCAGCTTCACGCTTCTTATTCATCTCGATCTGTACAGAAGTGGCTCCTCCAGCCTCCTCAAGCCTCTCACTGATCTCCTCAAGTTCCCTGGAGAGATCAGCTCTCTGCTTCTCAACCTTGGCACGAGCAGCGCGCTCAGCCTCAATCTCTTCCTCCAGTTCCTCAATGCGGGCCTATGGTGGAAAGTAGTTAATTCTATTTTTGGTGATCTGCATTTGATCATAATGATGTAATGTTTGAAAAAATCTCAAAATACCTGAAGCTCCTTGATCTTCTTCTGGAGTTGAGCAGACAGAGATTGTTCATCTTCTATCTTGCTAAGCAGCTGGCTTGTTTCAAAGTCTTTCCTGTTGGTGTTCAACAATAAGTAGTTGTAAAAAAAACACATTAAAAACATAACAACATTTTTTTATTTTAAAAATAAAAGAAATCCAAGATTTCCTGCTTTAATCACTTTTTTATTTTCTCATCAGATTGCTGCTTGTCATTCTCCAGGTCCATGACGGACTCTTGGGATAATTTCAGGTCTCCTTCAAGCTTTCTCTTAGCTCTCTCCAGGTCCATGCGGAGCTTCTTCTCTTGTTCAAGGGAACCCTCAAGCTACAGGACAGTGATATATAAAATATGTTCACAGCAGAAAACAGTTGATTTGATGAATTAATATACTTCGTTTACATAATCAACTTACATCATCAACTTGCTGCTCAAGCTTGGTCTTGGATTTGGTCAGGGTGTTGACTTTGTCCTCCTCGGCCTGAAGATCATCCAGTGTCTGCTGATGTGCCTCTTGGAGGGCTTTCTTCTCCTTCGTAAGCTTAATAATGCTCTCATCCTGAGCTGACATTTCCTCAGTCAAGTTCTTGACCTGTATGATTTTTTTATCCAAATAAGCTTAAATATTACAATTCAAATTCTATATCAATTTATAAAACAGAGATGAAATATAATCTTAAACCAACTCAATCTCTAACCTTATTCTCAGTGGCATGTTTCTCCTTCTCCACTTTAGCCAAGGTGAGCTCCAGGTCATCAATGTCTTTCTTCAGCTCAGAGCACTCATCCTCCAGTTTCCTCTTCTTGGCTGTCAGCTCAGCATTGATTTCTTCCTCATCCTCCAGTCTCTCAGTTGTCTCCTTGAGTTTAGCTTCAAGCTGGATTTTGCTTTTAATCAGACCCTCACACCTCTCCTCAGCATCTGAGAGACCCTCAGATTCCTGTTAGTAAAATATATTGCTATTTCATTGGAAACAACCTTGCTCATTTTTAATGTAGCCAAAATTCAGTTAATTATCAAATATACTCACAGATGCTACTTGCAGCTGCAGATCATTTTTCTCTTGCAGCAGTGAGACCATCTTCTCTTCAAGCTCCTTCTTTTTGGCTTCAGCCTTAACCAAAGCCTCTTTGCATTTTGTAAAGTCCTCTTTCATGGTTGCCAGCTCCTTCTCAGTCTCTGCACTCTGAAGCAGAGGCTTAATCTTGTAATAAACCTTCATCCATGGCCAGTGTTTGACATTCATGAATGAACGGACGTTGTATTGGATGGTGTAAATCGCCTCCCTGTGAATAATTCATCATTAAATGGCATAATCATCATTAAGTTTGCACATTTATCATTGATGTCATCTTTACTCATGACAATAATCACCTCCTCTCCATCATTTTCATATACTCCCTCCTCATCAGGAAACCACGACAGAGAGCCTGAGTCATTGTGACCAGAGCAGCCAGTTTCTCATCTCGCATCTCCTCAAGAAGACCCAGAAGACCAGCTTTGAAGAACACCTGAATTTATGTAAAACAGTAAATCAAAATATATTGATTTAAACTGTCTAAGCCAAATGACCATGATCACTGAATCTTTGAAATTTGTAAAGCTAAATATGAACCTTCGTATGTCCAAATCTGTAGTCGTCATGATTAACATCGATGGATCCCAGGAGTTTCTCACTGGCCTTCTTGTTATCCATAAACTGTCCCTCTGGGATAACACCGGCATTCAGCACCTTGTATCTATGGAAGATTTATCAAAAATACTTCTTATCTTTTAATTAGAAGCCTCCTCGGAAATGTTGTTTTCATGTGGTCCCATTTACCTCTGCTTAAAGTCACCATATTGGATTCTGCTAGGAAAGCCCTTTGTGCAAATTCTGATACCCTCCAGAACACCGTTACACCTCAGCTGGTGGATAACCAGGAAGTTCTGCATGAGACCTATAACGAACAGTTTACACCATGAACTTGAGACATCATATATTGAGAACCAAAATATCTGTACTTTAAAAAAAAAAAAAAACTTTACCTGGAGTCTTGGACTCATTAGGAATCAGGCAACGCACAAAGTGAGGGTGAGTGGCCCTTAAGTTGGTCATGAGTTTGCCCAAGTTCTCCTGTGGAGAATATAAACAGGTTGGCATGCTTTGTATTTCTTATTTCTTTTTTTTTTCTTAAATAAAGCAATATTGCTGTGATGCCATCTTTATACATACCCTGAACTGGGAGGACACAGTCTGCATGGAGCCACCCTTCTTCTTGCCTCCCTTTTTAGTAGCATCTATTGAGATAAACATACAAAGGAACATGTATAAATGCAAAAACAAGAAAGAAAGTTCAAAACTGAATCAAAGTTTTGTTAAATTATTTTTTCTTTACCCTCAACAACAGGTGGGTAGAGAGTAGCCAGCAGTTTGACAGAAGACTTCTGGTACAGCTGCACAACAGAATCATTCAGTGGATCCTTGTTCTTTTCCAACCAGCCAGTGACATTGTAGTCCACAGTTCCAGCATAGTGAACCAGGGAGAAGTGGGCTTCAGCCTTACCTTTGGCAGGCTTTGGTTTCTCGAAAGCTTTGGTCTTGCCAAGATGCTGATCAAATAGCTTGTTCTTGAAGGAAGCATCTGAAGCCTTGGGGAACATGCACTCCTCTTCAAGGATGGAGAAGATACCCATGGGCTGTTTATAAAAGAATGTTGTTTATTATCAAAAATAGGAGATTTTGAAAATAGGATAAATGGAAATTAATAAATTCATAAACCATTGATAACCTTCTCAATGAGCTCAATGCAAGCAGCCAAGTCCATGCCAAAGTCAATGAAGTCCCAAACAATGCCCTCCTTCTTGTACTCCTCTTGCTCCAGCACAAACATGGTGTGGTTGAAAAACTGTTGCAGTTTCTCATTGGTGAAATTGATGCACAGCTGCTCCATGCTGTTGTACTGAAGGACAAAAAATGACAGAAACATTTACTACCTTCTGAATATCATTCATTTTGACATAAAAAGAGATGAAATAATCATTCTTACATCAAAGATCTCAAAGCCAGCAATATCCAGCACGCCAATGTAGAAATTTCTTTGTTGTTTTGTGTCCAACATCTGGTTGATACGAATGACCATCCACAAGAACATCCTCTCATAGATAGATTTGGCCAAGGCGCTAACAGAGTTGTACACCTGTAAGTAGAATAGAGTGGACATTTTATTCTGGTTCTGCAATAATTAGCCAATATTTTAGGTTAAACACATGGCATGCTGGAAATGTTACTATACCTGTGGCACGGTCTGGCCTTTGGTCACATACTCATTTCCGACCTTGACTCTGGGGAAGCACAAAGCCTTCAGCATATCAGAAGAGTTCAAACCCAAAAGGTAGGCGATCTTGTCAGCCTCTGTTAAATACATTTGAAAATAAATTATTCTAATAAATCAGGCACCAGGTACTTTCCATTTTGTTTTCAGATTTATTGATATGCACGCAACTTCTAGTTTATATTTACACTAAACATTTTATACACAGTTTCTGTGGTTTATCATCAAAGTCGATGCAACGGTTACTATTTTAAAGCCCAGGATAACACAAGTCTCACCCTCTGTGCCATCAGGCTCAGCCTGCTCCTCACGCTGCTTCTGCTTGAACTTCAAGTTACCATGATGAAGCACAGCTCCAGTGAACTTGTAGATGCACACTTTATCTTCACTTGTGAAACCAAGAATGTCAATAGCTTCCTGTAAATTACAGAGAATAATAAAATATATGATCTACCATATTTAAATAGAATATGTCAATATTCAAATAGCAATGACTCACATCAGTAGCATCCAGCTCAACTTTATCATCAATGCTGGCCACTGTGATCTGACCCTGACTGCACATGGGGAAGTCATAGGGGTTGGTGGTGATGAGCGTCATTTCTGTAAAATACTCAGCATTTATGAAAGAGCATCTTGCAATATTATCTGAAACATTTAATGAAATATGTGCACCTACCAATCAGCTCAGGCTTATGGTTGGTCATCATTTGGTAGAAGATGTGGTAGCCTCTCTCATCTGGAAGCTGGAATGACACTCTAGACTTCTCCAGCAGATCTGTTGAGAGAATGTACTTGAGTCACAATCATCTGAAGAGTGACAGATAAAGACAAATGTTCAGGATGTATCAATGAAATCATGTCCACCTACATGTCTCAATGTCAGCACTAGCCAGTTTTCCAGTTGTGCCGAAATGAATTCTGATGAATTTACCCTGTTTAAATCATAATAGCATAATACATAAATAATAATTATTATAATCTCTTTATAGAAAACTCTGTACAGTGAAATTTAACACAACTGACAATCTGTACTGTAAATAAACAGTGGTTAACTTACAAAACGAGAGGAGTTGTCATTTCTCACAGTCTTGGCATTACCATAAGACTCAAGCAGAGGGTTGGCAGCAATGATCTGGTCCTCAAGAGAGCCCTGTGATGTTTGAAGGGTTTTCATTTATTTTCAATTGGTTTTCTATTTCATGACTAAACACAATTTATAGGCATTTCACAAATTCACATATCGTATAGTTTGTGAGATGACTGTAAATCATCATCTTTTAAAATAAGATATACAACATAGTTTTGTATCTCGTACCTTTATTTTACTGGCCTCTTTCTTGACACCTGACACTGCAACTGTGGCAAAGTACTGGATGACACGTTTCGTGTTCACAGTCTTTCCAGCACCAGATTCTCCACTGGTTTATAAGAGATTAGAAGACAGAAGATTGAAAGACAAAGTATATTCAATCTTTGTTCAATCTTAAATTCTATTTTGTAAATATCTCCATAAATTTTCCATCTATGTAATACTTTTCATTTTTGTCATGGTCTGAAATTAAATTAAAATACTTACGTGATTAGAACAGACTGGTTTTCTCTATCTGTTGATTGAAATTTGTAAAAATATCCGGTAAATATTTATTATATTAACAGCAACATCTAATTCATCTTAATGAATTCTATAGAATTCAATTCCATAATGTCTTACCAGTCTGCATGAACTGATAGGCGTTGTCAGAGACAGAGAAGATGTGGGGTGGGGCCTCCATACGCTTTTTGCCTCTGTAGGCAGTCACCACTTCTCCATCATACACTGGGAGCCACTTGTAGGGGTTCACAGTTGCGCAAAAGAGTCCAGAGTAGGTCTGAAATGAGCAGAGACATGGTCAGATTCAACAACAAGAACAACACAGAAAAAATTAACTTAAATGCTTTTTATGTCATTTCAGAACTTACGTAGATCATCCACGCAGCATAACGCTCTTTGAGGTTATACAGCACAGTGGCTTCATTGAGATGGGTCATCATGGCCATGTCCTCAATCTTGTCATACTTGGGAGGATTCATTGGGTAGACATCTTCTTCCTTAGCAACTCTCTCCTATAAATTTGATAAATTAGATATTATATATAAAAGAAAAAGAAAAACTAATTCAATGAGCATCTGCATTAAATGGAAATTCAAATTTACCTCCTTAGTATCAAGCAAAACAACTGTGACTTTGCCACCGTCTCTGCTCTTGATTGTTCCCTTGAGGTACAACTCTTTGACATCAGCCACATAGCAGGCAGCCTTGGCATCAAATGGTCTGGCCTGAGCCTCCATTCTCTCCCTCTCAGGCTTACGAAGGTAAATAGCAGCTTTGCCATAAGCGGCCATCTCTGCGTCCGTACTCATGGTGGCGTCTTACTAAAAAGAGAGAATATCAACTTATCCATTACAAATTTCAGAAATATTCAACAAAGGCAAGACACATAAAATATAAAACACATGAATTGTGTTAGGAAAGAGGCATATTCCTAAATTTAGGCTTACACATGAATACAGACACATAAAAAAATACTAGATAGACATTTAGATAGCAAGCAGGAAGCAGGTAAGGGGCCCATTAATGGCAAAAATGTCGATTGAATGTCTTGGTGATGAAATTGAAATGCTCGTGTCGCACATACAGTGCCATATGAATTGTGGCATATATGAAGTTTCAGGAAAATACAGAGATTTTCACTGTCGACTATTAGTCTTACTTTTTTATTATTATTTATTATTAGCTCTCAGCCCGAGTGCATGAATGAAACGGACATTACATTGCATGTGTGTACTCACTAATGCTCACAAATAGAGCTAAAGAGAAGTTTTTCTCCTCTGTATAAGTGTACTTGAAATTTTTTTCTCTCAATGGATGCATAAGATTTCCTAACAAATATTAAGAAAGTTCTGTGACAGATTTTTGTTTTTATTAATTCAATATTTTATGATAAAACTTAAGACATTTCTAATGATTTATGATTCATGTTAATTATATTTATGCAAATGTCATCATGAATTATAATAGCAACACTGCATCCCAATTTTGAATTTAATCAGACCAGCAGGTTTGTAGTTAGAGACAATTTCATGTTTCGCTCTATGCGTTTATTAAATTATATTAAATTATATTACATGTCCTCATATTTGGGCCAAATTTGTATAACTTTCCCATAAGGGGTTTTATGGGCTCTCATAGACTCAAAAGTGGAATAGGAAAAACAGAATTCAATACAACACTAAATAAAGGGTCAATGGGACCCCTTGCTTAAATTCATCTTACTAATACATTTTAAACACATTTCTTTGTAAATAAATTACATAAGTTTTTAAAAATACCATGCTTCTGCAGTTTTCATCTATAATACAGACTATACCCTAATCCACACACTGAATCTTAAACTCACTTGCCTTTTGTCCTTGAGACCAGATGAAATGTTCACTCCCCTTGGATAAAAAAAAAGCAATTCATTAAAATGTATTATTATAAATAAAAACACAATTACTTTGAGTACAGATGCATAAGTGATGATGTTAAATTCCTTTCAGTCACAACCAGCATAGGCTCTTACCACTTGATGGAACTTCTGAGGTCTTCTCTGCATCTCTTCTGATCTACCCTCTTGGCTTTTATAGTAGTTGATCATGCACACTAAGCAGAATCTATTCATGGGCAACCTCAAATATTTACGATGAGCTTTCTTGACCAAATTTTTTTACCCATGAGCTTTCTTGACGCAAGAAATGTATGGACAGACTCATAGACATCCTACCTAATGAAATCAGTTATAAGTCAAACATTTAATGCTTCAAAATATATAAGCCACAGCTTCCATCTCAAAGTTCATGTGTATTATAATTATTTATTTTTAGTCTATTAATATCTTACTTTGACATATGACACACTGAAGTAAATAAATCCTTTTTTGGGATGAGGGTACATTCAGCCACCCCTCCCGTCCCCCTTTTTTGAATCGGAAAACATTTAACCTTTTCATCCATGGAAGTTCTTGTAGCAGGCTAATGTGGCAGCAATTGGGCTAAACAAATAAAATATGTTACAGATCTGACAAGTTATATAGTTCAAGAATATAGAAGGATATATAAAAATACTGTAAAATATGTCTAATACAGTGAAAACAACAAGTGTCAGTTACCTTTCACGTTCGACATAGTTGATCGTGTCGACTGAATGGGATCACGCCAGGGAGCCAGTCATCTTCGAGTAGTATACAAACAAGCCAATGGACATTGGTCTGCGTGAATTGCATCACACGCTCCCTCCGTATTTTGTTGACGGCTGGTTGAGGGCGGAAGTAGTGAGTGTTTCACTGAAAAGTGTTGCCGTGGTTATTCCCCTGTGTGCTCTGGCACTGCTGACGGATCACATTTCTAAAAGAGCATCACAGGTGTTTTTGCGTCTTTTTAAAGATGCCATTCCATCCGTGCGTTTCTGGGTGCGGTAGGGCTCTGTCCCCCTCTGACGGTCACGATAGATGCATCACGTGTTTGGGCTTTCATCAGCAACTTTCGTGGATGATTCATGTTCTCATTGTGGGGACATGATCATCTCTGTGTTGAGATCGAGACTTGCCTTCGTTAAAAGCGAGCCACTTCCCAGGGGAAGCGTGGAGTGCTGCAGGGTCTGGGTGATCTTAGGATTACAGTGAGGGGAAATCAGCCCGGCAAAGCCCAGTGGATCCCTCCCTCCACTCTTACACCGCAGCCGGTGGAGCTCCCTGAGGAACGTGCTTGTCCCTCTGTAGTGGACCGACCAGTCGTTTCATTCAGGGCACCTCCAGAGGACAGGATGTCCATTGCAGCATCGGAGGGAGAGCTGTGCTCTGGAGATGATGACTCGGCTCTGTTGCCTCCCTCTGGGAAGGCAATGCTGCCCGAGCCAGATCCTGAGATGTCAGCTATGCTGAAAAGGGCCGCAGAGGCGGTAGGGGTCATCTGGAATTCTCTACTGTGCCCCGAAACATCTCGGTTGGATGATTGGTTTCTTGGGGCGGGTCGGGCTGGTTCTCGGCCCAACGCCCCGGTGCCTTTCTTCCCTGAAGTGCATGAGGAGCGTACTAGGTAGTGGACGGCACCTTTCTCTGCCCGAAACCGCCTTGGTAGTTCCACCTCATTCACTACCCTTGATGGAGGTGCAGCTAAGGGTTACGATGCGATCCCTCCAGTGGAGCGGTCTGTCGCGATGCAATTGGTTCCAGCTACCGCCACCTCATGGAAGGGGGATACTTGTCTCCCCTCTAAGGCCTGTAAGTTTGCATCTGTCCTTACGGGCAAGGCTATAGGAGCTTGTGGGCAGGCTGCATCTTCACTGCATGCTATGGCACTGCTTCAGGTCCACCAGGTCCACTCATGGATATGGACAAGGGTAGCTCAGACCGTGAGCTCAGGGGTGAGCATCGCAATGCAACCGATTTACTCTACAGGGCACGAAGGTTGAAACTCGTGCAGTCGGTCTGGCGATATCCACATTAGTGGTCCAAGAGTGCAATCTTTGGCTCAACCTGGCGGATATGAGGGAAGCGGACAAGGTTCGATTCCTGGACTCCCCCATTTCCCAGGTTGGGTCATTCGGCGACGCAATGGAGAACATTGCCCAACAGTTCTCTGCTGTCCTAAAGCAGACGGAGGCCATCTGGCCCATCCTACCCCGGCGGCCTGCTACTGCCTCCACCCGTCCACCTGGGGCAGACCCGTCCGCCTGCTCGTCGCCGAGGGCGTCCGTCTGCATCCGCCTCTGCTCCTGCTGAGTCATTGCAGCAGCCTCCACCCAGATCTCAGCATGGACCCGGGCGCAGGCGCAGGTGAAGGCACTGCCAAGCCAGGTCGTAAGCTCAAGCGCTCCTGAAGTGGGCCGCTCAGGGATGGAGTGAGAGTTCTTGGAGATGGTCACCTATCCACTCCCTTCCATCAGTGGAGGACCGGGGGGAGTCTTTGTTGTGTATGTCTGTTCCGCCGCTGGCTCCCGTAAAAGTGCAACCGTAAAACCTACATTTTCAAAGAAAGCAATTTCCTCTGTTCCTGAGCCCAGAGAAGTTAGCTAGTGGTGTGCGACCCTGACAGCCGTGCAACCTTCAGCTACCTCTGATTCACCAGCCTACAGTGACGGCAGTTTGAGGACCTGGTTTCACCTTCTCACGCTTCACTGGGGTCTTCTAGAAACAGGTAAGAGTTGCACTAAACACACTCAGACCGAGAATGCTCCCGACCGACTCAGCCGGTTCTTGTGTCATCAGACTCAGCTAAGACAATTCAGTTCTTCCGGCACCCGCCTATGTGCAGCACTGTTTGTTACACATCTGTGTGCAGATAGTGCTGCCATGTGTATGGTCATCGCTTCTTACTGGTGAGGGTTGCGATAGAGCCATTCCTCCAGCCGATATGAAAATATGCTTCTTAGTGAGGCCTATTTTTCATTGTACTCAATGTATAGTGAGTTAGACCATCAGGGATATGTGTGCTTGTTTCTGGCCATTTTTCTAAGCCCCCGTTCAGGTTACTACACAGTACGCATTACAAATGCCATCCCTATAAATGGTCTGCAGCATGGGACCTGAAGGACACGTATTTCAGATATCCACTCCTCCGTAAACATGGGTCATCCTGTGTCTTGTGTTGGGGGGGCTCAAAATCTCAGTACAGGTCCCCTGCCTTCGAGTGCTACATAGTCAGTTGGGTCTTCAGGTCAACTGGGAAAAAGTAACTCATCTACGGACTGAGAAGCTTTTTCCCAGTACGGAGGTGGACTTTTCTAGCCTGGGAAAACCCAGACAACTTCCAGCAAATTTTGATTTGCTCTGAAAGTTAGTCTGGCAAAGAGCTCATTCAAGCCCATTTCCAGTCTGTCGAAATCGAGGCACCAATCAGAAACGTTGTGGCGGGCTTTAGGCTACACGATGACGACAGCGCTGGGATTTTGAAGCAGATTTTGTAGCCTACATTACAAAGATGGATGCCGCCGTCGAACATCACTCGTTCGAATCAGCTATCGCGTCTGTTTTAAGCGATGAACGTTTGAACGTTTCCTTTTTGTTAAAAACCGAGCAAAGAACAACACTTGGAGATGTTTCTCCGTCGCTCTGCATACGTCATCTCCTTCATCGCTCTGATTAGTTTTAAGTCTATCCGCAACGTCCGTTGGTGACGCCCCTCTGGAAATGTGTCTATGACGCTTTGCCAGACCCTAACTCAGTTACAACTGAGAATGGTCTGGTTTTAACCAGGCTAGGACTTTTCACGTTTCTCATGAAATGTGTCCGGTCAGTGCTAGAGGTTAGAAAGGGTTCCACTGAATACATTTCAGAGGCTCCTGGGGCATGTGTGAGATGCAGCCGTATATAAACGTCTTCCTCCATATGATGACCGCTTCTGCACTGACTTTATAACCAAGTTCCTAGGTGGCCGTGGCAGAGCAGCACGCTCCGTGTGTATTAACAACAGCTGGTGTGCTGCCAAACTCTCAGCAGTGTGCAGAGTTTTTTGCTTCTGTGGGCTAATCGTCCCTAGAACAAATGTCTATTAACACTAGCTAAAACTGGCCACGTATAAAGGGCATGCAGTCAGAAGGGCTTGGGCATACCTCACACTGCACTGGCATTCAATTGCCTTGAGTTGTTAGCAGTTTCCTTGCTTGATGCCGCTGCTCAGCAAGATGCACTGCCCAGTACAGCGACCGTTGCCCACAACGCTTCCCTCGCATGTCACAACTCGCCTGCCATCTCCTCCTTTGGGGTCAGAAGCTCCTGAGGTCGCTTCTTCCACTTAAAACTCCGGCCTGCTCAATCATGCGGCAAAGGTGGCTTCACGATAGCCTGTTGCCGAGGAATGGAGTGGAGACTCCATCCCCAGGCGTTCCAGCTGTCCGGGATATCTTGGGGGCCACACAGTTATATCTGTTGCCGCTCTGATTTGTTCCCTTGCCAGTCTACGCAAAGTGCGTTAAATAAAACCCCAGTGAGCCCTCTTGCACATCACTGTGTTAAGAACAGGTAAGAGGAACAGGTTCTTTAGTTGCCCCATCATGGCCCAACTAGGACTTTGTCCCCTAGACAGCCTTCCTGACCCATTCCTCTGAGACTCCTCTGTGGCACCCACACCGAACCGGAGAAATCCAGGTTCTGTTGTGGTGGTTCAGCTATCTACCTCTGAAAGAGCCTAGATAAGTAATAGTAACTTATGCGAGAGCTCCCTCTAATATGAGGCTTGCTTACGATCTGAAGTAGAACCTGTTCATTTTTGGTGTTTTTCTATGAGAGTAGAAACCCCCGAGAGTGTTCGATCACTTCTGTGCTTCCTTCCTGCAGAAGAGGGGTCGGAGTTCGGCTGCTCCGCTCCACCCTTAACTGATGTTGCCCTTAAAGCACATCAGGATGCAGTTGGCATATAGGGAGTATAGCTTACCTCTTACCTTATTGGGATTATCTCCAGTGCTACTGCACTCTGAGACCTCCCCTGAGTACTTCAGGCAGTTGAGTTAAAAATCTGTTGTAAGAAACAGTTCTCCTATTTGATTGCTCTATCTAGAATGCACACATTTTCGTTCAACGAATCGTGCCTGGTTTCGAGCAGGCTAACTCTCACTAATGAGACCATGGCCTGGATATGTGCTCAAGGTTCCTACCTCTCCTTTAAATGGGACCAGGTGGTGAGCCTGCAAGTGCTGCCCATGGAGGAGGCAGACCCAGCTCTGACTTTTCTCTGTGCTGCGGTTATTAGGACAGAATGCAAAGTCGCAGGACCTCTCCGGCTCTTGTCTGTCCCGGAAAACCAGCAGTAAGGAAGGTGGTTTCCATGCAGAGGTTGGCCCACTAGGATTAGTGTGGCCTTCATCTTGGTGAAATTCCAAGGTGCACCGTGCCCACCTGGGTAAGGAGCTCCTCCATAAAAAGAGTGTAGCTCCTTCCTGGGCATTGACATGAGTGCCTCGCTGACAGGTTAAGAGTTGTGGGCTGGGCGACACGAATATTCCCTAAGAAGTTAGCTTATGTGTTTAGGCCGGTTGCTTAGTAGGCTCCCTTCACTCGAAGCCAGCTTAACCTTAGCCCAGTTTGTAGTGTCGGCTTGCTGCGCCATTCCCCTCCTATGGACTGGACAAGGGCGCCTTTTGCTCCAGTGAGTTCCCCTTCTGAACCCTGTTGAGTTCCTCCTCAGTGTTGGATGTGGCGGAGCGTTTGATACTAGGCCTTTCACTTGTATGCTTGTGTAACTTGTGTTAGGTGGCGCCAATATGTTGTAATCCCTACGGTGATCCCATATGTGTTTCCTCCACGGTTTACTCCCTGCGGCGAGCCCGTGTCTTCCTTGGCAGAGCCCGCTTTGCTGTCACTGACCGGTTGCGCCTCCCCTTTGTTCTTGTTGGAGCCACCTCAGTGACATGCCATATGTTGTTCTGCCCGCTAAGTGCGCTCAGTCCATATGTGTCACTCCTTCCAATGAAAGGTACGCTTTCCCAGAGGTCCTGTGGAACAGCACTGACTTCCTGGCCTAAGCCCTGTCATTCCGTAAGCACGGAAGCTTTTGGAGGCTTTTGTTTAGGCACTGGAAGGTGGCATGTAAGTGGGATCCCATTCAGTCAACACGATCGACTACGTTGAACATGACTGACTGAAAGGGAATGTCTCAGTTACTTGTGTAACCCTCGTTCCCTGAAGGAGGGAACGGAGACGTAGTCCCCTTGCCACTACTACTGGACCACCACTGACCGTGTTCCGCTCGGCTCCTCAGCGAAAAACAACTGATGAGTGCATCCACTTCCGTATTTATACCCACGCTGCGTGGCGGAGCTTGTGATGCAATTCATGCAGGCCAATGTCCATTGGCTCGTTTGTATACTACTGGAAGATTACTGGCTCCCTGGCATGATCCCATTCAGTCGACACGATCGACTACGTCTCCGTTCCCTCCAGGGAATGAGGGTTACACAAGTAACCGAGACGTTTTTCTTTGTAGAAGAAAGCCATTAGTGATAAAAATGGCACATTCTCATCCTGCAAAAATCCCTTTGTTATAATTTCTGTAAATATTCAAAGATTGTAGACATTTCCTGGTCTTCAACAGCTACAGTCTAAGCCTCAGCCATATTCAAAACCACAATATGTTCACCCTTGAGTGGTCAAAGCCAGCAAACAATGCTAATTGCCATGCTGTCGTCTCTCATATCTCTCATTGTACGTCGCTAGATGTTCAGTTTTTGTAAAATGTTTGTAAATGCAGTTGTCACTATCTTAAATTACTGAACTGTGTGTGTACAGAACAGGATTAAGCACTAAAAGGTGAACTGACAACTGAATTTAGCTGCAGTATGTACGTGGCCTTAGTACGATGCATCCACCAAACTCGGCTCAGACCTTCAGACTATTTCTGACTCGGGTTACTATATAATTTCTAACTGATTGGACTTGCGGTTTTCCTAAAATGATGATCAATTATTCAGAAAAATCCCATAGACTTACAAATCAATTGTCAGTGTGGGCGGGCTCCCTGAAATGACTTTTTGCAGGTTGGGATGTCTGCACTGGCAACACTCTTTGCCTTCCTCTGTGACTACTAATTACCTAGTTCTGGCATAAAAGTCTGAATGGTGCAGGCTGATAGGTCTTTAACTAATTGGTAGTAATCATGTCATTATTTACATAGCGCAGCTGATTGGTTGCTGTTACATCAGCGGGCAATGAGCTTGCTGCTCAAACATTCAAAAAGTTGGCATTGTTTGCTGTTACAGTCTGCAGAGCACTTTCAGAACCCGCCCCCCTCCGCAGCTTCGCCTGTATAAATCTGCTACTGGGTTAATTCATGTATGTTACATGGGCAGCAGCAGAAGTATGTCTTACATGCTCACAGAAACATCTGTGATGGTGTTCGCAGTAGCAATTCTCAGTACTTGCTCTGCAGCAGCAGCAACAGCAGCAGCAGCGTAGCAGATCTATTCCGCCAAAACCAAATATATTAATGTTGCCATATCCATTACCATGCCAATCTCTATTACCATACCAATCTCCTGAGAGTTGTCATGACAGAACTATGAGTGATACCATTTCCGGCCACAGCTAAAAGCCTACTGGAGGTGTATTTTCAGTTACATTTTATTTTAAGGTGTCCTTGTTACAGTATAATTATACATTTAAGTAAAGAGTAATACTAATTAACTACATGTACTTAGGGTTAGGAATAGGGTTTGGTGTAGGGTTAGTTGCATGTAATTATGCATAATTTATAGTTATTACAACATGTGTAACAATGACACTGTAAAATAAAGTGTTACCAGATTTTCTAATCATGTAAGCATATATTGTAATAGAAACCCAGTAATGGACACCGAAAAATGGCTGGCCCAATTAAACAGAGGCAGAGTGAATACAAAAAGATTGAAGTATTAATGAATATGTATTCAAACGTGCAAAATAATGAAATAATCCTAACCCAAATATATAACATTAATGGAAAAAATAAACATAAAAGAGAAAAATCTTATCCAAAAACATCCAAATTAGATTCAAAACCAATACTGCCAAACGCAAAGTTTCCAAAAAAACAACACAAAACAAATCAACAAAGTACAAAATACAAAATACCTGCAGCACTCAGGCCACACTCTCCACTGCAACCAATACAGACTAACCCCATTAAACACAGACAAGCACATTTATATTGGCGGCCAGCACCATTACCCCATGGGAAGGGAAGTAACAGAAGCAACTCGGCCGCGTTGTCCCTGAAACACTCATGCTTAATTAATAAGTGGTAGTTCCCTTTCGAGAGGTCTCTCGTATTGCGTAAGGCTAGCTTACGCTATGGGAAAACTCCTTTTCTCGAGAATATTGAAGCCAAATTTTTAAAACGCAGTGCAGCTGCACAGCAGTTACAGATAAGCGACTAGTGCAGTCATTGGCTGTGCTGCAGTAACTGCACAAACCTATGGTGAGGCGGCTCAGACGCGAGAACCAACCAGGCTGCTTCACGCCTGGCACGTCAGAGCCTGCCAGAATGGGCGTAGCCTAAGCCTATAACTTGGCCCGTTCAGCAAAAGGTAGTCAGATTCTCCTTCTGCGAACTCACCACTTTGCTGATCTCTGGAAAGAAGCCTCCGCCGACGGTCAAAAAGCCTTCAGCGGGATAAGCCACCTGCTTTGGAGTTCTGAGGATGCCGGCTTCCTGGTCTTCATCGGACTACCCCTCAGCTCGCTGTTCTGCTGTGCCATCCGTCGCGCTATATCTTTTTAAAGCTTGTGTGTTTGCCGTCGAGTAACACTTTATTTAAAAGATCAAATTTCCGAGGCGTTGTTTCAAATGCCTCGCTCTAACTGTACCTCGTATCGAGGCCCCCTCTATGGTGGAGACAGTCACATCCTCTGCGCTTCCTGCCTGGGCCGTGACCAAGCTGGAGCTGCACTAGCTAAGGGCGGCTGCCCTGAGTGTGACGAGATGGATCTCCCCACCCTGTGGGCTCGACAAGCTTTTTCCACCAATGATGACCCCGCGACTCCCGCTCTCTCTCTCCCTTTGTTTGAGCCACGCAAAAAGAAGTGACGCTCACAAAGGATGCCAGAGCAGACGAACACAAGCTAACGCACGCCGGGCCTGTCCCATCTCGAGCTCTCTGCATGACCCAGACGGACACTATGAGTGAGTTTTCGGCCTGGAATCAGCCACGCTGAAACTGCGTCACACACGACGGCTGTTCTCGGGTGGTAACTGTCTTATGTCATCTCTCCCCTGTGGCTCAGTGGTGGAAATTAAGACTTCCGCACCAGAGCCCAATGTTCAAATCCCGGCTCTGACAGCAGGTGATATGTGTATAGCTCATTTTAACATCCGTTTTGCACGTCATGTATGAACTGTCTACATGACTCAGACAGACACAATAAATGCATGGGACACAATTTTCTTGCCTGGGATACAGCCACGCTGTCCCACAGTCACAACGGCTGTTCTCTTCACTGCGCTTGCCGCAAGCTTCCTTACATACAGAAAGCGACCCCGCCCCTCGCGGCCTCCCGTTCACAATGGCGGGGTTAGAGTACTATTGAGCGTTCAAAAACAAGTGGTGGCCCCGCCTCACATTCTATATAGACTAGAGAAGATTTTTTTCTCCCGTGCTTATGCACCAAACGGACGAGCACACGCTGGCCCCGCTGCCACGTGACTCATTCTCTACTAAAGTGAAAGTAGAGAATACTCTACTCAACCAATCAGTTAAATGTAGGTCACTTGCCAACTATAATGTACGCACCCCTACACACCACTACAAGTGTAATGAAAGTAGTGCGTGTGCTCACTATGAAGTGTGCACCCCTACACATATCACATATCACCGCTATGATAACAGTAACTTTCTCAAATGTTTACAGAACAAGCGGGAACCCAGTGTGCCTGTATCTTTCTCTATTGCTGTTCGATTACATGATAGAAAGTCTAAGGCCTTCAAAAGCCGTACAGCAAACCCATGTAATTTGGTGCCTATTACACGCCAAACTAAGACTGCTGTGGGGACAAAAAGTAAGACTGTTAAGTTAGCACTTTTAAACATCCACTCCTAACTTTACTTTTATGAGTGTCTGCAGAGCTTTTAGGAGAGGCGGGGGTGTAGCTGCTCTTTTTAAAGATGTCTATCAATGTAAGCAAATATCATTTGGTAATTACCCGTCTTTCGAATATCTGGGTATTGTGTTAAAAGGTGCTCCACACATTTTACTTATTGTTTACAGGCCTCCAAAATACTCTTCAGCCTTTGCTGAAGACTTTACAGAACTGCTATCAACAATTTTGACAAACAAGAGTTTGACTGTTTTGCTGTTGCTGGTTTGTTTTTAACATTCACATAGATAATGCAGAAACCAATATGGCAAAAGAAATCAAAACTGTTTTGAAAACTTTTGATCTGATTCAGCATGTACATGGACCGACACACAATCGTGGACACACTCTAGATTTACTTATGAGTAAGGGTCTAAACATTTCATTGATTGTTATTAAGGATGTAGCACTGTCTGATAATTTCTGTATTTTCTTTGATATATTGATCTCTCCTGCCATTGAAGCTGGATCTGTGTCTGTCAAGAAGAGATGCTTAAATGAGAACACTAGTGTACTATTTATGAAAGCTATTTACACATCTTTAACACCAAGCATATCTGCTGACTCTGTGGATGCGCCTTTAGAGAGAAATGCACCTTTCATATGGATTACATAATCAGAAGGTATCTGCTTTCGATTAGAATTTGTTCTTTTAAAAGTGGACATTTCAAGCTTTAGCCTACATAGGCTATATTTTGTTTCAGTTCATTTTAGAGACGTGTTCCAGTTCACGGAGATCATGAAAGCGAACCTGTTTGTTTTCTTTTATTTTACAAAAGAAGAACGTTTTCTTGTTATTGTGAGTTTACACAAATAAAAGTAGTTGCAGAATATGTATTATTATTTACTGTATGACCAGAAATGATATATTTTAAGTTGTTTCCACTGTTGATAGGAAAATGCAAGTGTCTGCGCCTGTGCCTCCATGCCCGCGCTCCACACTCCGCACAAACCCTTGGATATGCGTCAAAATCTTGTGTTTATTTGTAATTATTTGTAATCTTAGCCCTGTATTATTATTGTCTAACCTGTATTATGAATGACATTTTATAAATTGCTTGTTCCTTTTTTGGATAAAAGCGTCTTCTAAATATGTAGCCTAATAAATGTAATACTAAAAATTATTATTATTATTTGCATTTATAACTATAAATGAGTTCACTTAAGACAGTAATATGTTTATCATAAAATAACTGCTTAATGTTTTGCTTTTATATAACCTAACCTCTTACAGTTTTGGAAATGAGTTATATTGTGTTAGTGTTATATTTATTTTTTGTATGTGAAGTCTGTTTTTGCTTATTCTATTATACTGAGATTTTTTCTCCCAAAAAACGGATATTTACAAATCTGAGAGCGCGGATTAGGATATCGTGGGTAGGCCTACAGTTTATTAATCCATGGGCACGATTTGTTAAACCAATCGAGGGAACAGTTTAAGAATTCGTGACTAGGCCTACGGTTTATAAACTTGAGAGGACGGATTGCAAAACCGTCGCCATGGATTTTTTATTTTATTTAATTTTTTCACAGACGCTCCACATTATCTAAATGTTCCGGATCAACGCAAATAAAATGCAGAAATCAAATTTAGAATTTTTTGGGAAAAAAAAGTTTGTATGTGAATATTTTTTCACCAGTCTACAAACTAATAAAGAAGAAAGCATGTTTTTTGTTTTTCAATTACGAGTTAAAGGAAAAACTAATGGACGCAAAAGTAACACGGACCCCAAACACACCGCGCCTTCTAAGTCAGGTGACTGTAAATGCTCAAAAACTGTTTACATTGCAGTTTTGAGAAATATTCCTTTTTCTAATTGCCTGAAAAACCACCTCATGTGAGTGGAAAAACGTATTTGCTATAAACGGGAGTTTTTGCGAAATTGAAGTGTTTCCATTGTGCGTATTTTCAATTCGCAATTTCAATTTGCACAATTTGAAGGGCAATGGAAACGCGCCTACTGTCGATCACAACCTACTTCTTGACAGGCTGGAAAACTGGGTGGGGCTTTCTGGGATAGTCCTAAAATGGTTCAGGTCATACTTAGAAGCGAGAGGTTATTATGTGAGTATAGGAGACTATAAGGCCTTGTCCACACGGACATGGGTATTTTTTTAACCGTGACATTTCTTACGCGGTTCGGCCGTTCGTCCACACGGAAACGCAGTATCAGGTCACTGAAACCGAACATTTTTGAAAACCCCTGCCAGGGTGAGTATTTTCTGAAACGTCGGTTGCAGTGTTGTCGTGTAGACAGTAAAACAAAAAGTTTTTGCACCGCTGACGGCTTCTGATTGGCCAACGTGGCTTTACGGTTAGGGTTATATCGCCGCCTGCTGGTGTTGCATGCTCTTGACAGCGCTTGATAGCGTGTTTTTGCGTTTTCATGTGGACGGAGTTTTTTTTAAAAACGCAGGAAGGAAAAACTCCGGTTATAAAAATACCCGTGTCCGTGTGGACAAGGCCTAAGTCTGAGTGGACATCCATTACATGCGGAGTCCCTCCCTATTCAACCTGTATTCTCTAAAATGAGCCAAATAAAGAAAAAGAACCAAATCTCTTACCACAGCTATGCAGACGGCACACAGCTCTACTTAGCCCTGTCGCCTAACGACTACAGCCCCATTGAGTCCCTGTGCCAATGCATTGATGAAGTAACAGTTGGATGTGCCAAAACTTTCTAAACAAAGACAAAACTGAAAACTGGTTGCGTTTGGAAACAAAGATGAAGTTCTCAAGGTGAATGCATACCTTCACTCTAGGGGTCAAACAACTAAAAATCAAGTCAGGAATCTTGGTGTGTCTCTAGAGTCAGTCATGAGTAGTAGTCATGTCAAAGCAATAACTAAATCAGCATATTATCATCTGAAAAATATTGCAAGAATTAGATGCTTTGTTTTCAGTCAAGACTTAGAGAAACTTGCATGCTTTCATCACCAGCAGGGTGGATTATTGTAATGGACTCCTTAATGGCCTTCCCAAAAATACATTAAGACAGTTGCAGCTCATACAGAACGCTGAGCAGAACCAGAACATATGAACACATCACACCCAACCTCAGGTCTTTACACTGGCTCCCAGTTACATTTAGGATTAATTTTAAAGTATTATCACTGGTATATAAATCATTTAATGGCCTAGGACCCTCAATACATTGCAGATATGCTCACTGAATATAAACCCAACAGATCACTCAGATTATTAGGATCACGTCAGCTAGAAATACCATGGGTTCACTCTAAACAAGGAGAGTCCGCTTTTGGCTACGTCTACATTAGAAAACGGATACATTTGAAAACGAGTTTTCGTTTAAAAACGCTCTCCGTCCACATTAGCGTTTTCAGGCGTTTTCCGACGTTTCAGTGTGGATGAGAAACTTCTAAATTCACCTTACTGCGCATGCGTGATACCTCATAAAAGCTTACTGAGATGATACAGATAAATAATAAATAAATAAAAAATAAATAATAAAGTTATCGCGCAATTCTTCTAACAGGATAATTTTATTTAGCAAAATATCTCACCATTCACTGATGCGTCCAGGTCGCACTCAGTCACCATATGTTTGGTCTAAAATGCGACTGCTCTCCTTATTGCTGCAGGACAGCACATGTGAGTACATTTTCTTTTATCTTTGCAGTAGGCTACTGTAATATGAAGAGTGTGCAAACTAACATATTTGAGCAACAGTGTAAAAGTGAATCGCACATAATTAACAGGCACAATACCGGTAAACATGAATATCTATTGGTACAACATGGATCACATGACTAACCTTACGTCATCGTTTTCAAATACCTCTGGATTCACAGTCCACACTACAACGCGAAAGCGGCGTTTTCAAATGTATCCGCTCTGGAGAGCGTTTTCCTAAAGCTACGTTTTTGTTCACTTAATACGCCGTCTCAGTGTGGACGGAAGGCCAAAACGGAGAGAAAAATATACGTTTTCAAATGAAAACGTATTAGTGTGGACATGGCCTTAAGCTACTATGCCAGCCGCAGCTGGAGCCAGCTTCCAGAAGAGATCAGATGTGCTCCTACTGTAGTGACATTCAAATCCAGACTCAAAACACATCTGTTTAGCTGTGCATTTAATGAATGAGCACTGTGCCACTGTTCGTCCGACTGTTTGTACTGTATTTAATTAAATTTTTTATTCTAAACTATTTTAATTATTCTTATTTCTTTTGATTATTTTAATTTCACTTTGACTTACCATTGTGTATGAAATGTGCTATATAAATAAATTTGCCTTGCCTTGCCTTACACATAAACACGGCCACTGTAATATCAATTATCCCCCCAGCTTGTGCGGGAGAGGTAATACATGTGAGTTGTGTGCCAACTTTGAGCTTTGGACCCCTACACATGAATTCTGTACACTCAGTGATGAAAGGTGTGCCTGCTGTAAAGCGTGCGCCCCTAAGCATGAGCGCTGCCCACACGACAGTGCAAACACAAAATGGCTGGAAGGCCGGGTCCCTATTACCCAACGGCCCGTCCCCAGTTTTCATTCAACCCCTAACGATGCGGGCCGAAGCCTGGGAGGCCATCCCCGGCATATCAAAATGTGTATTGAACATAATAAAACGAGGCTACTCGCTACAGTTTGCTCGCAGACCCCCACGCTTTTTAGCCCTGGTGGAGATGACAGTGAGAAGAGATGTGGCTCCCGTCCTTCACACCGAAGTGTCGAAACTGTTACAAAAGGGAGCTGTGGAAACAGTCCCATTTTCACAAAGCGAGTCGGGCTTTTACAGTCATTACTTCCTCGTTCCGAAAGAGGATGGCGGCATCAGACCCATCCTAGACCTTAGACACCTGAACAAAGCGCTTATGATGCGACTGTTCAAAATGCTGACAACCAAACAAATCCTTGTGCAAATTTGCCCAGGGGATTGTTTTTTCTCAGTAGATCTGATGGATGCTTATTTTCACATCCAGATATCGCCCCATCACAGGCCATTTCTCAGATTCGCCTTCGAGGGGCAGGCTTACCAGTATACAGTACTATCGTTCGGCCTATCACTGGCACCTCGTACTTTTACAAAGTGCATGGACGTAGCACTTACCTCCCTGAGACAGCGGGGAGTGCAAGTGTTAAACTACCTCGACGATTGGCTGGTTATAGCCCAATCAGAGGAACAATTGATAACACACAGATCCTGGCTCCTCAGTCATATAGAATGCCTAGGGCTCACGATCAACGTTTCCAAGAGCACACTGTCTCCCTGCCAGAGCATTTAATTTCATGGGAACAGTGATAGACTCTGGTCAAACAACCTGCACGCCATGGCCAAGAACCTCATTTTATGGGCTCAGAACAACTCTTCGCCTCAGAAGGCAATGCTAATTGCCAAACATTTTTCTCAAAGAGCAGGGATGCATTCACCATTGGCCGAGCTGCCCGCTTTATGCATTCCCTCCGGTCACGATGCTACCACAGGTCATCGGACGGATCTCTGAAAGACCCAGTTATGGTTCTCCGAGCTGACACAGCTGCTGGAAACAGCCCCATGGCCGATACCACTGAGGAAAGATCTCCTCACGCAGGCAAACGGGACAATCTGGCATCCCCGTCCCGACTTGTGGGCCCTTCATGTATGGCCCCTCGACGGGTACCCGGGTGTCTCCCAGATGGTGTCACTGAGGCAAAAGCGTCGTAGACAAGACGCCTCTATGCTCAGAAATGGGAGGTTTTCACTGGCTGGTGCGCTGCACGGAGCCTGGACTCCTATTCGTGCGAGGTATCAGAGATACTCGCCTTTTTACAAGAGCTTTTGTACATGGGTTGGACCCCCTCCATGCTCAAAGTGTATGTAGCGGCCATAACAGCTTTTCATGCTCTTGTGTACGGTCAATCACTAGGAAGGAACGACCTCGTTGTACGCTTCCTTAACGGGGCAACGAGGCTGAACCCTCCTCATCCTCCTTCAGTGCCTATCTGGGACCTGAGATGAGGAAACGAGTATTGCGGAACCCGCCATGCTAATGTGCTTTGATCAGGGGATCGCTTCAGTCGACTTAAACCTAACAACCTAGGCTGAACGGGCCAAGTTATAGGCTTAGGCCACGCCCGTTCTGGTGGGCTGTGGCGGGCTCTGATGTGCCAGGGCGCGAAGCAGCCTGGTTGGTTCTCGCGTCTGAGCCGCCTCGCCATAGTTTTGTACAGTTACTGCAGCACAGCCAATGACCGCACTAGCTGCTCATCTGTGCCTGCTGTGCAGCTGCACTGCGTTTTAAAAATTTGGTTTCAATATTCTCGAGAAAAGGAGTTTTCCCATAGCGTAAGCTAGCCTTACGCAATACTCATTCCCTCATTTCAGGGATCTGAGGTTACGTTAGCAACCGAGACGATTCCAAACCTTAGCGGAACCAAAGATTCCCGCCACAGTTTCCCCGTTGAACCTCTAAATTTATGGGACAAACAATACTGCATAAAGTCAACAGGTATTTCATTCACTCATTTCGATCGATAGTCTTAATAAACTCTTATGTCAGTAAACATTTACACACATGTATGCGCATGTGTGTGTGCGCATTTAGTAAATCCATATTAAATATGTGGTCAATCCGTGACCTTCACATATATGAACGTTTTCATTTGATGACCTGATCTAAACTGGTTTTCATAACAAAAATATATTGTCTCATAACACTCTACAGATACCTTCTGCTGATCCTGCTGGCAAGCTTCCCTCATGCAAATACTCAAGAGTCATTCCCCTTAGCCTGACCTTTCAGTTAACCAAGCTGTAATTTCAGCCTCCTCAATATGCTTTTCCACATCTTAAGATTCATATCTGGTATTTATATCTTTTTAGTTATTTTCTATTAGGAACCTAATAAAAATTTCAAAATACATTTTCTCTGCTTTAATGTGTTATCAGCTGTTTCCCACGTACAGTATGTGTGCCACATACTCTAGGTTATTTATTAATTTAATAAATTACTTATTATTATAAAGGTTACTTATTTAATAAATAAGTTTCATAATTTAACCTGAAGTTTAATGTTGTGTAACTGTGTATAAGGAAAGTTATGAGCAAAGACAAGGGATGGTTGTACTGATCTGGGTGTCATCAAGACAACCTATCAATCAAGTAGTAAGCTAGTTAGGGAAAGGTTGTTGCCAGTGAGAAGTAGTTTTGTTGGCATTTTCTCTTTGGCGGTTATCTTAAGTGTAATAAGTATTGTCTTTCATGTGTGCCTAGGTCATGGGCTGATAATCTTCCCTTTTACGGTGGAGACAGAAGCTGCGTTTACATGGACCCTAATAATCCGATTTAAACTAGTACTAAACTAGTGCACTTGCGTTTCTCTCTAAAAGCCCAAACTTAACATCCGAATTAGGCAAATAAGTGTGTGTTGTAAAATGCAGTCTACTCTTATTAAACTGCGGTACATGTTTGATATTAAACAGTGTTATTAAAAGCACATTAAAAAGCGCATTTCAGTGTGCGCGTTTCGAGTCGGAGCCCAAATGGATAAGCAAATTGGCTTCGGACACGATCATAAACACGCATACACAAAAATGTATTTTTGGAGAGTATTCAAGGAAACACAAGCGGTTATGTCTTAAAGCAACACCAAGTAACTTTTCCTCTGCGGTCGCCCTACTGGTTGGGTGGAATTGTCCATTACCGCTGTTGTAAATAATTTAGCCTACCACAGCCTACTGTCACATGCACGCCCGCTGTTTATCCAGCACCAGCTTTGGAATGAACGATGTCCACAGACAAGGTAGAGTATGTTACATGATTTCATGAAAGTATGATGTATTGCGACATCAGAAACAAAGAAAAACTAAATAATGATGTCACAAATAATGATGTGACGAAGCCGGAACTATAAGCCGAGAAGTTGTTGTGGCGGGGAGCACTTCCGGTGTAACACAAGGCCGGTTCCGGCGAGACACGGAAGCGGGAGAACCACGCTAGGAACGGAAGCTAGCGAGGGTAATCGCTGGCAGCTGTGCGGTGAATTCACACCAGCAGGCGATTGGACTAGGAGAGATATAAAAGAAGCTGACGCTGAGAGAAAAAAAATGAGAGAAAAGAGTTGGAAAGAAAAGTGAGTTGGGGCAGCGAGGGAGGATCGGGAGAGACGCAGCAGAGACACAGCAAGGAAAGGGCTGGAGACAGAGAGGCTGGATTCGTCTTGAGATAAGTGCTGGGTTATTCATCGTCATCATCATTATTATGAAGAAACATTGCGGTGACATACTGTTGAAGTTCACGATCCTTTGTCTGTTCTCTGAAGATGGATTAATGGAAATGACACAGCAGTGAGAGTTCTGTTTGTATCAACACACGGGGAGTTTATCTGTTAAATCTGTCGTCTGGGCCCGCACTCTGCCTTAGTGGTTTGAGGTTTGTTCATGCTGTGCTGAGTTTCAATGATCACGTAAGACTTGAGTGTGTTGAAGTGTATACACGAGTGTGGGACGCCACAGAGTGTACGGGTGACCAGTCTATAACCTCTCGACAAAGCTGTGAGTGAAGAGCCTGCTAAAGCTGTGAACGAAGAGCCTGCTAAAGCTGTGAAGTATAACTGCCTCCCTTTTCTCTGTCTGAGTCCAGTGAATAGCCTGCTAAAGCTGTGAATGAAGAGCCTGCTAACGCTGTGAATGAAGAGCCTGCTAACGCTGTGAAGTATAACTGCCTCCCTGCTCTCTGTCTGAGTCCAGTGAAGAGCCGGTTAAAGCTGTGAATGAAGAACCACACACAGTCACTCAACCTCGGGGGAGGAAGATGGCGCTGCTTTTAGAGACACTTATTTTAAATAAATAAACAAACGTTTTAACTGTCAAAGTTCTTGTTGTCAGCCTTTTTCTCTGGTGCGGGGTAGCTCCTCATGGTGGTGTGGTAGTCCGGGGGTGTCGGCCGAGAGGCGGGGCCTACACACCTCCGGCTCGGCCCGGTGACAATGACATTGTAACGCTTGACGTAAAGCAAGTCAAATTTGTAGTTGTCTTATGTCTCATTAGAACTACAGAAACGCGACCCAATCTGTCAATCATATATAGCGTGGTTATAGCAGATAAAGGACCGCAAAGCGGAGGCATAAGTGCCTTTCACCCTGTTACGACTTGATGAACCACTGAAACGATTTTGGAAACATTATTTTAAGGTAAAAAAATCTTACTTAGTGTTGCTTTAAGTAAACTTTCACAGGTGAGAAAGAAAATGTGTAACAGTATATTAGATCCGTACATTAGCTCTTAATTTGACAGCAACATAATAAACCTGCTGCAGTCTGTCATTAATGATAATCAAACAACAAATGACAAAGGAAAATAAGTCACTGATCTTGACTGAATAATTATCTTGACTTTAAGGCTTAATCTGTATAAGGAAGAGATTGGTTCCAAAACGCGATAAATCCATTTTGATTCATTTGAGTAAAAATGTGTTTTCTTTACCTAGAAATTGGCAAAATGAAAACCACTATTTTCTGTTTTAAACTTTCACATAGCATCTTAAGGCTATAATAACATTAAAAAAAAATTAAATCCAGATTTTGATTTTCAAAGCTTTATTATAAAAACAGATTATTTTTGCCCCAAAATGCAATAAATCCATGACACTTTTTTCAAAATGCAATTAATCCATTGAATCAATATAAAAGTTATTTTTCATATTGAAACTGTTGAAAATACACAAAGTAAGTTGATCCACACATGACAGCCTCTGAACTTCAATACTAATCATATATACAAGCACTGGACTAAAAATAGTCAATTCAATCAGCCATCACTCTTAAAATGAATTTGGGTAGTGACGGGGTCATTTTGTTAATGCTAAATTAATGACAACAATTTTGGTTAAAGCAGTCCAAAAGGACCATGAGTGTTTCACTGGCTGGAATAGAAATGGGATTTTCCAGCATCTAAACTCATGTTTCCATTTAAGAAAGTCCTAATAGAAAATAACTAAAAAGATATAAATACCAGATATGAATCTTAAGATGTGGAAAAGCATATTGAGGAGGCTGAAATTACAGCTTGGTCAACTGAAAGGTCAGGCTAAGGGGAATGTTTTGCATGAGGGAAGCTTGCCAGCAGGATCAGCGGAAGGTATCTGTTGGTGTAGAGAGTTATGAGACAACATATTTTTGTTACGAAAAGTAGTTTAGATCAGGTCATCAAATTAAATCGTTATTCATATATGTGAAGGTCACGGATTGACCACACATTTAATATGGACTTGAGTTACTAAATGAGCACACACACACACACACTGTTGCGAATCATCAGACTCAGGGAGATCTATTTGCAGCTGTTATTAAGAATAGTCAAACAGGCAGGGTAATCAACAGCAGACAGGGCAATGGAGACAAAGCAGAGACAAACCAGAATGACAGGCAGAGGTCGGAGCAGGCGGCAAGAAGCAAGGTCCAATAAAGAATCCAAGTCAGGGCCGGCAGAGAACAATCGGAAACGGTGTTTATGTGTGTGTATGAATGAGGTGCAGGTGTGTTATGCAATCAGTCCCAGGTGAGAGGCATAATGGGAGTTTGAGGACAGTAGGGGTGATTAGTATTCCGGAGACGGGTCCCTCCGGTGGTGCGGAGGAGGCGGTACGAGCCTCCTCTGTAACAAAGCCCTCCCCCTGCGAGTGGCTCCTAATGCGAGGAGGCAGACGACGCCGGGGTCTTCCACAAGGTCGAGTGGCCGGTTTCTCCAGGTGCGTCCGGTGAAACTCCTCAGTGAGTGTGGGGTCAAGGATATCCCCAGAGTTGACTCAGGATCGCTTCTCCGGACCGAACCCCTCCCAGTCGACCAGGTACTGGATAGTGTTGCCCCGGCGTCTGGAGTCGAGCAACTCTTGCACACAATACACCTCCTCGCCGTGAACCAGGATAGGTGGGGGAGTCTGTGATGTGGCTCCCTCCTCCGGCACTCCTCTCGGACCACCGGCAGGTTTCAGAAGGGAAACATGGAATGTGGGAGAAATATGATAATTAGCGGGTAGGACACAGGAGAAATCTGTCTCATAATTTGGAACGGGCCAACATACCTGGGACTGATTTTGCGGCATGGAAGTCGAAGTCTTAGATCTCTGGTGGAAAGCCACAACCATTGGCCGGGGTTGTACTCAGGATCAGGACACCGGTGACGGTTGGCTTGTTGTTCCTGGCATCTGACTGCATGAAGTAGGTGAGTGTGCGCCTGGTCCTAAACTTCTTCGCTCTTTTGCAGCCATTCAGTGATGGATGGTAGATCAGTGGGTTCGCCAGACCAGTGGAATAGTGGAGATTGAAAACCCAGAACACATTTGAAGGAGGTCATGCCAGTGGCGGGTTTGACAAGAGAATTCTGGGCGTATTCGGCCTAAAACAGGTATCTGCTCCACTCCGATTGCTGTTGTTGACGGTATGAATGAAGGAATCGAATGACGTCCTGGCGTTCAGTTTGTCCATTGGATTGGGGGTGATACCCGGAGGTGAGGCTGATGTTAACATTGAGATGTTTGAAGAACACAGCCCAAACCCTGGAAGTAAACTAAGGTCCCTGGTCTGATAAGATATACTTGGGTAAGCCATAGAAACGAAACGTGATTACAGAGGAGCTCGGCCGTTTCAAGCGTGGTGGGAAGCCTAGGCAATGGGATTAACCGACAAGCCTTGGAGAATCGATCCACAATGGTGAGGATGGTGGTGTGTCCTTATGAGTTAGGCAGGTCAGTGATGAAGTCTATGGCGATGTGGGACCAAGGTCGATGAGGTGTCGGCAATGGAGTTAAGAGACCAGCAGGTAGTTGTCTGAGAGATTTGGAGGTGTTGCAATTGGCGCAGTTCTGGACGTGCTTGGTGGTATCGGTCAGCAGGGTTGGCCACCAGAAGTGGTTTCTGAGTAGGTGGGTCGTAGCTGTGATTCTGGGATGACCTGAACTGGGTGTTGAGTGTACCTGATCGAGGAGTCGTGGACGCAGAGGTTCAGGAACATAATGGAGGTATGTTGGGCATTCAGAGTGAGGTGGCTCTTGGAGGTTAGACTGTTCGATTTCGGTGATGATATCCCATTGTACTACAGCCACTAGCATGTTTTCTGGAATGATGTTATCATTGGCGGGGGCTTGAACTGTTTCTTCAGAATGACGAGAGAGAGCGTCAGCTTTAATGTTTCTGATGCCCGGTCGATAGGTCACAGTAAATTGAAATCTTGTGAAGAACAACGCCTACCTGGCTTTACGGGGATTCAGACGTTTGGCTGAACGGAGATATTCGAGATTCTTGTGGTCGGTGAGAATGATAAATGGCTGAGTTGCCCCCTCCAGCCAATGTCGCCACTCTTCTAGTGCCAGTTTCATGGCTAACAGAGTGAAATCGCCCAAAAAGAGGCGGTGCTCCACAGAACGTGACTTGGCGCTGATTGGACTATATATCCAGAGGCAGAACAACAGTGACTGCTAGCGTAACTCTGTGGTTGAATGCGAATGTGATTGAAAAAGTGCGTTGCCCAATCGCCCTAATGAAGAAACTGCCCCTGGGTGTAACTCAGTTTCAGATAATTTGTTGAACAGTATGTGCAGAAACAGAATCATGAAAGTAAACTTGAAGTAGAACCATTGAATGAGTGTTGGAAAAGAGTGGAGACATCCAGTCCAACCGCAATGCCGTGGGACCTCACTTTGGGACTCTGCAATGCCATGGGACTCCTCATGGAGTGCCTCAACACATTAAGGATATGTTCCATTGCAACTTCACCCCCATCAAACTAATGAACCATGAAGACTTTCCTCCAAGACAGCATCTGGATGCTGGTTCAATGACTAAGGCAATGCAAGTATCCCACATTTAACTAAGGATTAACAGAGACCCCTTGCTAACAGGGTGCTTTAAATTAAGATGTTAATGTTAATGATTAATTAATGTTCATGATTTAGTTAAATAAAACCATTTGTAATGATTCTGTCTGACTATTCTGATTGGATTTCACGTGGTTTATTATTATAATTAAACATGTTCAATGAAATTTTGGGGAAGAGAATTAAATGTGTTTAATGAAATTTGGGGAAAGAGATTTAAATGTGTTCAGTGAAATTTGGGGGAAGAGAGTTAAATGTGTTCAGTGAAATTTGGGGGAAGAGAGTTAAATGTGTTCAGTGAAATTTTTGGGAAGAGAATTAAATGTTCAATAAATGTAAAAAAAAAAAAAATAGAATTAAATGTTTATTGAAATTGCTTATTCATTTAACATTTGAAGATGGTGCCGGTGTGTGCGGCTTGCCATCTACCCATTACGTTACTTGTTATGTTTTTATTGACTTTGCTGCATTTACGTTGTCACTCGTTGATCGCTTATGATCGGCAACAACTTTTAGATATTTACCATGCCATGCCAAAACTTCTCGGAACTTATCCCGATCTAAACAATCATGAGTTTTACTCACCAACCCCGCAGTCGGATTCACCTGGCCACTCATGCTGTCATGTCTTTGAACTTCAACGCAGGAAACGCCGACGGAGACATGGAAAACGGGGCGGCGTTGCGGTTCGGTTGAAGTCAGCCTGGGCATTGGGCTTCACCTCGGTGTCGATTTCCACCTTGTCAGATTTACTCCAGCATTATCTGCTTTTTCATAAGGTCAAAATCGTTGGTGGATTCGGCCGATTATCCCTTCATCACCCTTTTGGCTGACTCAACGGATCTCTCCATGGCTCCGACGCAGGAATGTGAATCATCACAACCTGCATTCACTTCGCAGAGCTTCCGACTTCTCAAATGATCCGCCGCAGCAACTTAGGATGTCCCTTGCCAACGTTTGATCTGTAGTAAATGAAACCTTCATCTGCAGTGATATCATCTCTTCCAACAATCTGGACTATTTCTTTGCGACGGAATTGTGGATAAAAGCAGGTGATATCAGTTCTTTTTCCTAGTTCCCCCTGAGTATGACTTCTTTAACACTCCTCGGTTACCTGGCAGGGGAGGGAGACTTGTGACTGTTTTTAAAAACAAACTTCAGTGTCGTTTATTGTCTACAGCCACTTTTACGAGCTTTGAAGTCCAGGAAATTAATTTACACTCCCTCTATCCTATTCTACTCTTGCTAATTGATCGTCCACCTTCATCTAGTAACTTTATAAATGAGCTCTCTGATCTCCTGGGGGATGCTTTGACAAGATATGACCATATTTTAATAATCAGTGATTTAATGAATCAAGCTCGTGTGTGGTGGGCGTACTGGCGCAATATGGCTGCCGTTGCATCATCCAGGTGGATGCTGCACATTGGTTGGTGGATGAGGAGATTCCCCCTTCAATGTTAAGCGATTTGAGGTCCCAGAAAAAGCGCTATATAAATGTAACAAATTATTATTATTATTCCACCCAACAAAGCACCACCACATGCATGTTGGACTTAAATTTTTTTAATTTGCTTTGATTTGAATTTCAGGGAGAAAGAATTAGATACATTAATTGAAATTTGGGGGAAGAAAATTCACTGTAATGTATGAGTTGTCGACAGATTTATAAACATTGAGTAATAAAGTTTAACAGAAATGAACATGGGAGTCATGAGGAACAGACAACGCAATTTTGCATATGAAATTATATCAAAGTGTGAACTAACTTGCAACAATGCTTACACTAGTCCGAAATCAATGACAAGATGTGCTGTCCCAATCACCCAAAGGTCGTGTCCCAATTACCCATATTTTTCCCCCCAAAAATGTTTTGGTTCAGTTTACATAAAAGGGTGTCACACCTCCTTTCATTATGATATAACTTTGTTTCCTCCTCAAATGGAAAGGTAACATCTTCAGTATTACAGAAATGTATCATGTGTTGGGCTGATGTTTTTAATTTATGGCAAGAAACCTTACAAAAGTCGGAGATTCAAAAACTGTCCCAATGACCCATAATTCACCCTACCTTTTGGAGGGGAGCTGATTAGTGTAGTGATTAGGGACCAGGTGCAGGTGATTAGAAACCATAGCAACAGAACACTTGGGAAAGTACAGGGGAACTGTAACATCCCACATGCCTTTGATATCGCACAATCCTGTGCTTTCAATCCTGTGCTCAGTTCTGCGTGAATTCCCTGCTACTAACTTGAAAACAAAGATGATGGCGGCTGCTGCTGGCGAACAGCGGTCTTTCGAACTGCCTTTGGCCGTGACTCTGGAAGACTGGAGTTAAGGTTTTCTTTGAGAAAAGAACGGCATTGAAGTCATTCTTTCTCTGACTATGTCACCTTCTTCGTTGCTCTGGTTGGTAGCGCTATCCTATTGCGTGCAGAGGGAATTTGAAAGACAACCATTTATCCCGCCCCTCGGAATGGTGTGTTCCCAGACCCAACATCTTGTTGTGGGTCTGGCTTTTCAGGCTAGCAGAAATCAGCAGTTATTCAACATGTTTTCCTTGAAGATCATTGAGCATGTGGGGGGTAAAGTGAGTTTTTTTAAGGTTAAATAATAGTATTTGTACATGTACAGTATATACAGTAGGCCTGTATTGAATTATTTATTGTGTAGTTTTTTAATCTTGTCTTGCAAATAGATGCTAATTTTGATCATCATTTCATTGTATATTTTATGTATTTTATGAATATTTTTCCAAATCTGCGTTTTTGCACATTCAGGGCTTTGTATGTGTGTTTGTGTGTGTGTGACTCTGTGTGTGTTTGCGTGCGCGATGACGTAGATTCAAATTAGCAGCCATTACTTTTCTGTTGTTTAGTCCCGGTGTCCCGCCCACAGCGTTTAGCTCAGCTGATCTGTCGCGTTACTTGAGTAAGTTTGGATCTGTATCAAGGGCAAGCGCTGGGAGATATGAACGTACATCCGAAAAGTACATCTGTATCCTTTCTAGAACAGGCAAGAGCTTACTAGCCTTGCGGCTCGCGTTAGCAGCGCCTTGCATCGCCCATAGACCTTTAAACAATCAGCGGATGGCAGGCGGGTGCGGCTTTGAAAATTGGTAAAAAAACATTGGTGCGGATGGATGGTGGTTGGATGATGAGTTTTGTGATGTGACTGCGGATGAAATAATAGCCCATCCGCGCATCTCTAATCTGAACACACAAGTTATAGTCCAGTTGTCAGTCAGTCCGTTCGGAAATAACGGCAGAGAGTAATGAGATGCACTGTCATGCAGATGCAGAGAAGTTTGATTTGATTACTCAATAAACATGTTGTTTTAGAGAGCTTGTGAACTGATATTAACTAAAAGATGATGAAGATCATCATGAGCACTTAAACAATTGAATTTGAAGCTCGATTCCGTCAGGTAAGAACTTAAAACTCATTGAGTGTTAACAAGCTTATCAAGTTTAAACAATCTCATGTTAACTCTTTTATAGTTAAAAGAAAAGATTTATGTTGTCAGGTGTTAGCACAGGCAAATGACTGCCTGCTGAGCATTTCTGCTTTCCGCACCTCCGACTGTGCCATTGCGGTTAGCTGCAGGGTCATTAGCCGGGAGCCACCCTTCATTGATGTTTCGCTCCATTAATCCCGGAACATCTCACGGTGGTGGGACCCTTGCTTTCCCCACGCCTGGTCCTTCCTTCTTAACCAAAGCCAAAAGCTTCCCTGCTCGGGCTCCCCGGCCAGGTCTTTCAGAGCCTTTCTGAGTATGGGGTTTCCGGTGACTCCCATGCTCTTCAGGAAGCGCTGGGTGGATGCTCCCACGAACCCCCTATAGCCGACTTCCACCGGGTAGCTGACAGCTGACCACCCAGCCTCTCTGCACTCGGCTATGAGGTTGAGGTACCGATCTTTTTTCCTCTCAAAGGCTGCCTCCATTCCTCCCTCCCACAGGACAGTGAGCTCTGTCAAAATTACTGCCCAGGCTGTGGCAGACCAGAGAATGATGTCCGGTCGAAGGTTGGTTGTGGTGATCTCTGTCGGAAACCTGAGCCGATCAACTATGACAAAGTTGATCGGCCTCCTTGATGTCGGTGGTAGGCGCTCCCTGGCTGATTCCACCCTGTGTACCTCCAGGATCTCTGCAGGACTCATGGCGCCACCTGTACCGACCCTGGGTCAGTGCTGTTTTGCAGCTTGACAGGGTGTGCTGCAGGCTCGGATTTGGGGCATTGCAAAGTTGGCAGCTCTCCTCTGAGCCATACCACAGACAGAGGTTGCTGGGGCTTGGGAGGCTGTCGCAGGTGGACCTTATGAGGAAACTCAGCCTGGCTTGGGGGATCTTCCACATGTCGGCCAAACCTACGTTCCTGCTTATTACTCCTTCTCAGGTCGTTCAGCGTCCTTGCTGGCGTTGGCGCCATGAGTCCTGCGAAAGCTGGCGGAAATCCTGGAGGTACACAGGGTGGAATCAGCCAGGGAGATCAACTTCGTCATAGAGGGAGAAGGGGCCCCGAACATCACGCATATTCCAAGCCTATTCCAAGCCCAAGAATATGTACACTTGATCATAAATATATGGACATCCTCTTATAAATAATGGGTTTGGCTAGTAATAAAATAAATAAATAAAAATGCATATCTAAATGCTACAGCATAACATTCCACAGATTTTGGGCTTTCAATATTGAGGCAAGTGCTTGGGATATTTCAGCATACTGTCATTTTACAATTGCTTCTTCAGGCTATCATAACAATAACTGCTCTTATTTGAAGAGGTGCAAAGACTCAAAAAGGTGTATTTCTACCCAGAGAGATGACCAACAACCTTATCATCTGCACTCAATTATACCAAAATACACACATAATGAAGGATGTAAAGACATGATTGAGGATTTTGAAGATATCAAAAACATTATCAATAAATAATATCAATACAAAATAAAGTATTATTCAAAAGGTTCTTTGCTAAATGGATAGTTCCAGTCCTTGATTATAGCTGGTTGAGCCACGTTCGAAGCCGTTGTAAATTAATCTACAAACATACCTGTGGCCTCATTACATCAGTGTTACTGCACCACTGTGTCTTGTGTTTTGTGCTGCAGTGTCTGTCAGTTGTTTGGCAACCATTCCACTTCTGAAGAACTACATTGCTTGGCGGAAGAATATTTAGTTCATCAATAGCTTTACATTTTAGTGTCTGAGGGTTTATTTTATGAAACTTTGCCAGGTATGCAAAATAACCATTTTATAAAGGCTGTGATTTACAGTGAATTTAGAACAGCTAAGAATGTTTTAGTTAACTACGACCCTTAGCGGTTCTAAATTCACTGTAAACCATGGCCTCTTTGAGCTTCTTGCTTATAACAATGTATTGCTTATTACACCATTACCATTAAGGTCCTTTATAGCACAGTTCGAAACATAATTCGTTACAAGCAGATCTGGTACTGTTTAAAACAATTTTTCTTAAAGGGTCACTTCACCCATTTCAACATTAATCTTTATTGAAAGTGGGTTATATATGTAGTCGAAATGTAAAATAAATGTTTTATTTGGTGACCTCTTGACCGAGAAAAGACAGAAAATCACAAAAGGAACAGGCCTGATTTTATGTTTTGTTTCTGTTGTGTGTGGCCAGCTGGCTTATACTTTTGTTATGTATTTGTTTATTTTACTATTAAAATGTTTAAATGTTCGCCGGTTCCTGCCTCCTTCTTCCCACAACAACGAACCACGTTACATTGGCAAACTCATTAGCGAATTACTCCTCGTTTGTATTTCTTTCTATATGGTGAATTATTGCATGATACCTGGATGTTCAGTCAGAACATATGCGGTGCGACACTAGGATGGTTCACATCACAACACAACGTCCGTGTGCTCGTCTGATTCAGAGATTTCGTCTAGGAGAAATTGCCATCGTTGAAATTCTCTGCAGCAGACGGACTCTCTCTGTGTCCGTATAGCGCACAGCGAGAGCACAGGCACCAGCGGTCCGCCCAGCTCGAGCCAGTCCGGGCTCCTCATCCGTGACAGGCAGCCGCCTCCTGTTCCTCCATCAGCCTCAGCTGCTCTTCACTATATTGCGGCTCGTAAAGATAGCCACGAACAGCGGATTCGAGCAGCAGAATATCAAAATCCTCTACTTCCATATCATGTTTAGTTTCTTCCGTCATTGTCGTAACTTCCTATCTCCACAGCGCCTGTTAGCTTAGCTTATAAACAAGATGGCTGATATTGATTTCAGTATCTGCAAGTGAAGTCCCACTATTACTATTAACTATCACTGACCTGAAAAGTTTAACAGAAAACTTGTTCTTATATGTCACATTGATTCCTAATACTCACACATAAACACATAGACAAACTTTTCCCATTTGTTTCTGTTGTACTGTACATGTTGTAATTTTATACTAATCAATAACTAAAATTTTTGAAGTACAAAACAATGGCTGATATTTAAAACTTTTCAAAATAAATAAAACCTGAAGTTCAGTAAACTCAAAAAAGCTTTGCAGCTGGTTGCTTGACTTTTTTAAGTTGATTCAACTTCTTCAAATGTCTCACCCAGATACTTATATAGCCTTCACATTAAGAATCCAAATGCAGGGAGTAAACCATACTGTAAATACAACACAATACAAAAGACATTGCTATCATTATATAACTTATTTATTGACAATTCTGCAAAAAAAAACAAAAACATTTTATATCTGCATTAGCTACACATATTAGAAGGTGATGAAGTTCTATTCCACTCTTCAAGATTTATTTAAAAAAAGAAAGACTATGCACAAAATAAAAGTACAAACTGGAATAAATAAATGCTCAACCTTACAATTATCCATATGGAGCTACATGGACAATTTTTTTGAAGGACTATGCAAAAAAATCAGCCTTGCGGAGCACTTTAGGTCAAGATAAATAAACACTTTAAAAAAAATTTCAAAAGTGTAATTTAATATGTTAGGATAGTTCACGTTGAGGGCATAAATCAAGCCAAAGAGGAGAATAACAGCTGTGGCTTGCAGGTCTGGCACATTATCCGGCTCAATCTGCTCGTATAGCACTACAGAGAAACCTTATACTTCACCTTATCACCTTATACTAATCACCTTATACTTGGGTTTCAGTGGATAGTGGCAACATGATCTTCAACGATAGGTAAGATCCTCATCTTCTCCCCTTGTGAATGTCTTCTGGCTCCGTGTCCTGCAGTAGAAAATAAATCAACATAAAATTAGGGTACATTTTTTTTTATTGAATTACATTAGAACACAGAGTGTCCTTAATTGGCCATAAGGTGACCTAGGAAAAAGTGGCACTACTTTTTAAATAAATTTTTGCATAGACAAAACCGTTATCGACTTTATGTTAAAAGTTCTCCACAAAATACCCTGCAGTTTTTTGTCACAATCCATAAATGTATATACCGTATTTTCCGGACTATAAGTCGCTCCGGAGTATAAGTCGCATCAGTCAAAAAATGCGTCATGAAGAGGAAAAAAACATATATAAGTCGCACCGGACTATAAGTCGCATTTATTTCTAAATTGATTTCACAAAACCCAAGACCAAGAACAGAAATTTAATCTGGAAAGGCAAGTTATTCAGCTCCACAACAGCACACAGAACAACAGGCTGAATAGTGTCCGGTATGTTAACGTAACAGGGTTTCCCGCAGCACTTTGGAACTAAGGCGTCCGCCTAAAGCTAGTGTTATACTTTCCGCGTCCGCAATTGCGCGAGGGTCCGCGTGACGTAAAAATCGTCATCGGAGGGTCTGCCCGGAGGTTCCTTGCGGACGTCCGTGTGCCTCCCATTTTTTGTAACCGCGCGTTCAAAGTACGCGCGGTCACTACTAGGTTAAAACCGCGAAAGCGCTTGGGAAAAACAATGGACGTCGATTTAGAAGAGAGGCTGTGCGAAGAAGTCCGTCGCTACCCACACCTCTACAACCTATCGTTAAAGTTACTGTTTTATGATGCAGTGTGGAACGCGTTCACTGAGCGGACCTCGGAGGTCCTCCAGACAGTATAAATACAAGTAGTCCGCGTCCACGCTGTCCGCAGCTGTTTTTGTACGTGTCCAAACTGGAGTATAACCGAGCCTTAAGCAACACCAACCTGCCTGCCGCCTTACCTACCTCGTCAACAAAATGTATATGAGCGATATCCGCCGCGTTACTCTGTCCTGTTTAGAGCTTAGATTCTCTGCCCGAGCCCAATATTTCCGCCGCTATGGCCGGGCCGTGATCTAGAGACGTGCGGCGCGGGACTAGATGTGATGGCCGAGTGTGAGCGCGGGCGGATTCACTATGTGTGTGCGGCTGCGGGAGAATAAAACGAGGGAATTTCTTGCTTTTCAACCACGGTAAGAAAAAATCCATACCGTCCCAGCATTAGTAGACGGTAATGTTTTCTCTTGGTTCATCTCAGTCAGTATGAATTAATTTTGATATATAAGTCGCACCTGACTATAAGTCGCAGGGCCAGCAAAACTATGAAAAAAAGTGCGACTTATAGTCCGGAAAATACGGTAATTGTGAATTGGAAAAAATGAAAATCTTATGCTGCTGGTTTTGTTTGTAACTTTATTTATATTCATTTTAGCAACACAAAATATCTCTCAAACTGACATTTATACATGTACCTAAACATTGGAGAATTATATACTCAAGTGTGAATGTAGACCATGAAATATGGCTCATTTGTAGAAAATGCGCTTCAACTTGACAGATTGGCACGAGGCAAAATTAACATAAACATGATAAATTTAACAAAACTGATGTTTTATACATGAAAATGTTCAGTAGGTACCCTGTAGGCTACGAATTCTCAAACACCAGGCACTGTTTTCTGCAAATGAGCTGGAGCGCGTTAAGAGTTTTCCTGTTAAAAGTGTGTCGTGTTAGTGGCCCCTAAGCTAATAACTAATGATCTTCGCAACGGAAGTGAATCAATCAATCAAAACTTTAGCTGGACAATACCTTTATTCTAGAGCTGCTATAAAGCCAAAACAATATGTTACTGTAATTTCCATTTTCACTGTAAAGCTGCTTTGAAACAATCCATACTGTTAAAAGCACTTTATAAATGAAGGTGACTTGACTTCTAAATAGACTAGGACATTGTGCATCATGGGACACGGTTGTCAGTCTAGACACGAGCCTTGCCCAACTTCAACTAGTCGAGGGCAGAGACAAATACCAAAGGGATTCCCAAAGAAGGTTCCTACAATACTTGTGTGGGACAATGCCTGGTGTCTCGAATGCTGTGCTAGCAACGATTTAGATTGTAGCTAGTGATGTCAGGTTAATATGTGATGCTGATTAAATTATATTTAGCAGTATAAACATCACGGAATGATAGTAAATAATTATTCAAAACAGAAAGATATACAAAGCTTACAGGCGCAAACCAACTCGACAGCAGCAAGGAGGGACACAATTTGTGATGAACCTGTTAAATGGTGAACCGTTAGACCAAGACACAATGATTTAGGGGTCTGCCTCCGGCCCTTGGATGCAAGATACACAATGTCTTGACAGATAGATATCACTTTTAGGTTCAAATCATCTGGAATATCAACATAATGGGCCAGTGTTGGTTCCTCAGGTGCACCAATAATCCAGGAAATCACATTGTACAGGTTAATTGGCACGACAGATTTTGCTTCGCTCACATTTAAATCATCTGATGTGGGTGGCCGAGGCCATTTCATACTGAGAGAGTCACATAGAAGCATCTTTAATATTAAAGCCGCACTGTAAAGTGTTCTTGTGTCCTCTGCAGTATTGCTGGAGGCCATTGAAGTTGGTCTTTGTGGACCAGCTTTTGCACTAGCCCTGTTTTCACAGTCACGTTGGCTAGTTACCTCAGTTGACTCTGTTGTTTCTGTACCTGATGGATGAGGTAGCCTGTCTATCAGCTTATCTGCAGACAATGTCTCAAAAAAAAACATCTCACTGATGTTGCGCTTCTTGGAGGAGTGAAACACCAGCTGAGGGAAATCACAGGCCAACCTCCTCTTCAATTTATCCTGCCTAAATCCTAAAGATAGAGTGAAAGATGATCACAATGGTTTAAACAGGGGTGCACATAACTGGTACGCAGGTACGCATGCGAGACAAAAATCAGGAATGCATAATGCCACTTGTGTTACTACGTGCCTTTGCGTACTTAAAGGGTAACTGTCGCCAAAATGCAACCTAGGGTCTTTTTGTCAATCTACCCGAGGCAAACTTTCGTGTTAAAGCATTATTAGAATGGAAATCACACTTTTAAGTTTGACCGTATTTTCGTTTTCAGTCAAATTGCCTTTTGAATGGGGGATCTAGGGGCACGTATATGAATCAAAAATAGCTATTTTTTAAACACTAAGAAGGCTCGACACAACATGAAACTGCTTGAAGTTTCACCAGGGGCTCTACACATGAACTTGAGCATTGACAACATTGTCTGTGTACACAGAATTTACTAAAAGTTAAGATTTTGCACAACTCACTGTAGCTGTGTCCGCCGGCATTTTGTCAGTCAAAAGTAGTCGATCTCCGAATGCGAATGAACTGACTCTGAATTTTAGTATTGTTTCTTATATGAGGATCCTTTTTCGAAATACAAGGTCAATATTGATTTTCACTAACGACAATAAATTATCCGTGAATTTTATATGGAACTAAGCTTTAGGAGCTTCCCATCTTTACTCTCCTCCCTGTTACGTTGCATTCGGAGATCGACTATTTTTGACTCCATGAATTCTAATGCACATGATGGAAACTAAAATATCAAATTACACGTCATTTTAGGTAGGTTTTTTTCACGCTGGTGTAAATTTAAGTTTTTGGGTTTTTTTAAATAAGTTTGGTTTTTGTTAGTTCTTTGATGCTATAAAAACGGGAATGTGATGTCATGATTGATAGCTGTGATTGACAGCTTGAGTACCGAACACCATCTCCTGGTACTCACCTGAGTAACTCTCTGAAAAAGCTATGTGCACCCCTGGGTATAAATAAAGATATATTCACACTGAATTTTTTTTTTTTTTTAAATACACTGTTAACAGATTCTACACGTTATAAAATATGATTATTATCAATTCCATTTTGTTTTTGCATAAAGGTTCTTTCCAAAGCTGCCAAAGACACTCGTGGTATTCAAATCACCTGTAGTATTGAGTGTTCTGGCTGCAGCTGTATGCAAAACAATGCAAAGCTGACTCTAAAATAAACATTAAATAAATGATGTAAATGTAATTGAAAGTTAGCCCTGGTACCCAGCATAAGGGAATAAAAGTTCAAGTGTGTGTGTGTGTGTGTGTGTGTGTGTGTGTGTGTGTGTGTGTGTGTGTGTGTGTGTGTTTTACCCACCTGCTGACACCGGTTCTGCCTGTGAAAGATGGTCCTTCTGGCGTTTGCCTCCCACAGTAATGTACTTGTCCGTTTCTCGGCCACATCCAAGCACTTTTTGTAAATTAAACACCTGTAGCAAGTGGAGTGAAACCCACCGTCTTTGGGAACACTGTCAAACTCGATTTCTAGATAATATTTGTATGTTTCTGCTATTCTCTGATTCTCACCTTGCAAGCCAAGCCACCGCTTGACGCAGTTTCTGAATGTATCCCACTGTGTGCGTGTAAAATCCTTTAAGTTTCTTCTTTCTCTGTGAAGGAGGACTTCTTCACTACTTGATATTGACAAGGGCGCAGATATCTTGGACTAATGTTTACCTGTCGTCCAAAAAAAACGGCCACCCTATTGGTCTATGGGGAAGCACGTGACGATTGTTCTGCGAAGCCTCATCACTGATGATCAAAATATGATTACACGAGGAAAGAACTATTGCCGACTTTATACATAAAGTATAAAAAAATAAACTACAGGATTACACATGGAGAACTTTTATTTTCTCGCCCCAAAACAATAGGTCTTTTTATTGGAATAGAAAATAATTTAGTGCCCCATATATGGGAACGGGATTAAACGTAAATCTTCTTCACTTTACGGCCTATAAAGATGTGCTCATGTAACTTCACTTGAAAAGTAAAGGTGGTCATGTTTTTAAACGTGTTCAAATTGAGCCATAGAACTAAAACTGACAACCAGAAAACATTTCCCAAGCCCAAACAATGCCATATCAGCACTGATAAGATTGCCTGTGGCACTCGAAATCCACGGCCATTCTGATTTAATGCTTTTTATTTTAGGTCACCCAAAATCGTACATGCATTAAGGCTCACATTCTGTTCATCACCCAAACTGATCATATTGCATCAGTGAAGATTGGTTTAAATCACCAGAGTCATATGGATTACTTTCATGCTGCCTTCATGTCCATTATGGAGTTTAAAAGTGTTGGACAAATATTTTGTGGACAAAAAAATACCTTCAATCCTTCGAAATATTTTTGTGTTCACCAGAAAAATACAGGGTGAGTAAATCATTTATTTTTCTTCTTGTTTATATCTTCTATATTCATATTCTTTCATAATTGTATTTACTCTGCTATTGCTACATTACTGTTGAACCTTGTATTGTTTTCACAGAGGGAATGTCTCCAGACAGTGTTGAGAAGCAGTCATTTTTCATTGTCTTTGCTTTGGTAATATAAAAACTTGTTTAATTTGTGCTATCAGATGAAGTCAAACTGATCACTGAGAAAGTTTTAACTACGATTACTCAATAAAGTAAGTTTTACTTTACTTTGTTGTTGATACGTTTTGTATATCACACAAAACCCTAACAGCATCTGGTGAATAGGTGAAGTGTATCAGATGTGAGAGTATATGCTGACACATCTTCTTACCAGGCAAGACTTCAGGATGTTTCCAGACTTTTCCCTCATAAACAAAGGCAGACCTTTAAGAGTTGTAGCCTTTCTTTGAGCAAGCAGATTAGAGTTTCTGTGTCTGACAGAAAAACAAATATGGAACAAGTTATATATCCAAAGAGAAGCATGGGAATTACCTTGACAAAGAGATGGCGCCGATATAATCACATGCAAAATAATTACCTGCTGATCAAGTTGGTCTATGAGGATCTTCATCTCCTCTCCATACAATCCGCCACTTGCTCTGTACAACTAGATGTGTATTCATCTAACAAAGAGAAAAAGGTGAAAAACATTGTTAAAACAGTAAGAATTAAGTGTTGACCAACACAAATAAATTCAGTTCAGCTAATTAAAAATGATAAACTCACAACAAAGATACATATTAAACAAAACAACAACAAAAAATCAATGACAGTAGGATCAAATGTGTAAAAGAATAATGCATAGTCTTCACTGTATTAGTTCAATATTATTTTACTTAAAGATACAAAAGAGCAGTGAGTGATTTTGTCTTTTGTTAATTGATTAACATTTAGCCTAATATTTGTTTAAGGATACACAATATTTTTTATCCAATATTCACCTTAAAACATACTGCACACATACTATTATTTAATATACAATACATATTTTTAACATAACACATTAGTTTTGCATATATAGGCCTATATATTATTTTTTCCCCCTCTAAAATTACATTGCACTACTGTAGAATACGTGAGCCTCAACCTAAGCATGTACAAATTGTAACTTGCGTTTGTATACAATGACAAATAAACTTAAAATTAAATTGAATTGAACGGACTGTGGACAGCTCATGCATGGATCTAATACTGAAACATCTGGGTTTCACCAAATTGGTTATGTTCACTTAAGACATTGCCGACTGTGTTTACTTGAATCCTATACACACTGTGTTTTTTGATTGTTTGTTTGTTGTTAACATACTTGTATGTGTATTTCACTATTAAATCACAATAAGCCACAAATTCTGTCCGAGAAGCAGCTTTCTGTCTCTCAATCAGCACAAGAACCGCACTTTAGTCTTTAATCACGTCTTAACATTTTAACATCTTTTAAACACCATGCACGTTCTTGTCCTTCTTTTCTCATTCAATGTTTCCTCACTCTAGTCTAGATAACAATAACGTTAAGTATTGTTGTTCTACGCGGATAATCTCTAACAAGAAACTTATCGTCACCACGAAATATATCTTTTAACATAATACTATATTTTATCAGCATATGTGTGCAATAGGTTAATTTCATTTATAAAGCTTAAAGAAAACTTACCGCAATCAGATTAAATCCAGTCCCTTCGATAGCATGTGTGATGACAGGAAGTTTTCTTAACTTAATTGTTTGCGTTCATTGGACAAAATATTAGTACACTTGCAGTTAAATAGTTTTTATAAGTAAACTCAACATTGCACTCAAAAATATGCCCACGCAACTTAAAAAATTTAAACTGACTTAACAATTTGCAAATTGGATTTTTTGTACAGAACAAGTTTGCATGGGCAGTTTTTCCCCGAAATTTTAGTAGTATGTTATTTTTTCCATTTTTGAGCTTTTACTAAATGTATTTCCACAATTAACTTACTTCCTTAAAATATTGCTAAAACATTTTATACATAAAAAAAAAACATGAAAAAATTTACTGTAAATTAAAATTAACAGTATATTTTTTCCTGGCCAATAATGATGTTTGTATTCAATATAGAAATTGAATAAAAAAAAAAATAATAATAATAAAAAAATATATAAAAAAATAATATATATATATATATATATATATATATATATATATATATATATATATATATATATATTAGTACAACATATATATTAGTACAGTTAGATAAATGTTCAAAATGTTTACTGCCAATTAGTAGTCAAAAAAAATATTTGTAAAATACATGCATTCAATACTAATTGGCTTTGAGTAATAAATTACATTTGTCATTCCATGCAAAAGTCGGATGTTATTGAAGAAATTAAATCTGCAATGCATTAAGGTCTTTACCGCTTCAAAGCCATTTCCTTAATTTTTCAAAACTTGCTTGGAATCCTATTTGCACGTTCCTGCAAGTGTTGCCAAATGTCAACCGTGACGCCTGCCCTGTTGTGCCCTGCATCTCAGTCTAGTCCGAGCCAAACAGTCTACAGAGACATGTACTATATATATATACTTGCTCTCTTGGCCATTTCTCTTAAAGGATGTGTAATATATGCCAGTGTAATGTTAGTGGCTCAAAAGGAATCCAGAGGGTGGGGTCAATCCTTGTTCAATCATGGTAAATAATCCTATAAAAAATATAAGAAAAACATACGTTTAAAAATCAACTTTTATTCTGAATGTTGTCAATGTCAGAGATGGTTACAACCCGGCCTGAAACTAAAATTAAAATGTAGTCACTTTTTTTTCAGAGACAAAAACTATATGTGAAGACAAAAAATATGTGAGACATTTTCAAGGTATATGGCAGTGGCAAGAAGTGTGTAAGGGACTGTAGTGGGAATGACCAGTACATAGATGTGTATGTAAAGTACATCCAGGCCTAGATTGCAATGCCCTCAGAGTGAATGAACTCTATGAAAGTACTGTCAGCTACATGCCAAAACATTAGAGAAGTATGCAGTCAGGCAGCTTGGCTTCATAGACTCTTTAACATGTAAAACACATTAAGATGAGAGGTTGACAGCTTCACACCTGCTGTGTTTTTAACTGTTTTGGAATAGCTCTCGTTGTGTAAATAGTCTGAGTTCAGCAGCTCATCAAGGCTTCTTTACAGCCACAACTATCAAGCTTCTCATCATTGACAACCCTAAATACCCTCAGGGGAAATAGTGTTTAGCTCTGAAATAAACTGATAAATCAGAATATGATTTACACACAGCATATATTGTGTTTTGAGGTCCATTTTTTATTTATTTTTTGCAAATTAAAGTAAAGTGCATTAAATGTTTTAACACGTGAAATGTCCAAACTCACTGAACCGCCCCCATTTAGAGTCGATTCATATAAATGATGTTGCTTTGCTTTGTTATCCTTTCTAACTTTTTAAATCAAAGTTTTATTTTGTTTATAATGTTTAAAGGAAAAATGTTTAATAGCAGTCATAAAGACATCTTTTATTGGTCGTGTTCCATACAAGGTCCTGAATTATGACTCTTGGATCCAGTGACCCCAATCAAGCGGCTCCTGTCCTAACACGTGAAAAGCGTCTGAACCGGACACCCACAATCCTCTCTCTGGTTTCCGCTGTCAAAGCTACATTTATTTCTGACCATGCCAACTGTTGACATGGACCATAAGGAGTTTGAACAAACAGCTGCAAGCTTAGATCAGCACCAACTAATTCCCTGGCATAATTTAGTTAACTGCAGTCCTGGGCTTTGTATATTTGTATATTAAATCATTTATTTCAAATGAATAGCAACACATGTTATGACAAATTAGGTCTGAGGGCTTCATAAATTCACTTTCTTGATAACCAACCTAAAGGTAACGTATAGTTTAATTTAATGGTATAGCATATTTTTTGTGTATTGCATTAATCAGGATCATATGTTGCTGAATTGCCTCTAGTGGAGGACTGTAAAGATTACTCTAATTTTCATAGTGTCTTTACTACTGCAGTGTAAATGTTGAATTATTTATTATGACTCATCATGGGTCATTTGATTTTTTATGAATTCCTAACAAATGTCAGTCTATATTTTAGACTATTATTCTATATTTTGAATGCAATTTTTATTTTTTCACTTTAACATGAAAATGTTAAAGAAATTTGAATCTAGACAAGGAGAAATAAAAAAGTAATCCCATTTACACCACATTTCAGAATAATAGTAAAGACAATAGAAGTATGGCTATTATGTAGTGTGGTAAAATCACAAAACTCTTTAAAGTAATGGGTCCGTTATGAGTGCTTTTTCTTCACTCTTGTCTAAATTATCTAGAAATCTTAGCGTGCTCCCTCATGTGTTCAAGTAGTGTAACTGGATAGCGAATGTTACTCGCTAGCAACCATTTCTAATGGGAAGACAGAGTAGTCTTCTGCCAAGGGGTGTAATGAGAGCTTAGAACCCCTCGATCCAAATATCAGGAGGTTGTTTGTCTCATTGGAATCATTACTACAGTGAAATGTAATACTTTAAATCCTATAATAATTCCTACACCATGTAGGCCCTATATACAACCAGTAGGGACTGAGACAAGACATATTAATGGAAGTCCACCCCAGTAAGTAGAATTAGATACATATTCAAAATTGACCTCCAACTAGTACAATAAATAAAAATAAATAAAAAAATACATATAATTTGTCTCCTCATGCATTCAATACTAATTGGAGTAATTATAAATTACATTTGTCATTCCATGCAAAAGTCGGATGTTATTGAAGAAATTAAATCTGCTATGCTGTTAAGGTCTTTACCACATTCAAAGCCATGTCCTTAATATTTCAAAACTTGCTTGGCATCCTATTTGCACGTTCCTGCAAATGTTGCCAAATGCCAACCGTGACGACTGCCCTGTTATATGCCTGTGTGATGTAAGTGGCTCAAAAACAAAATCAGAGGGTGGGGTCAATCCCTCTTCAATTATGGTAAATAATCCTATAAAAAAAAGAAAAACATACTGTCACATTGGTGTTCCATTTAGTTTGTTTTCATTGGACTTGTCTACCTGTCATCATTGTTATTAGTTCATCTGTCTCACCTGTCACCTCGTTAGTCTTGTCAGCTGTGTCTCGTTTCCCTGATCTGTTTCCCCATGTATTTAAGCCCTGTGTTTTGCCTTGTTCATTGTCTGTTCTACGTTGTAATTGGTGTGTGTGAGCCTTCTACCTACACCGCACCGTGACAGAAGAACGGACCAAAAGACGTAAGATGGGCATTACCCTGATCGATCATTAGTGGTGGGCAGATCAAAGCTTCATGAAACAGTGGAAGCAAATGTGCCATATAGTGTCGAGGCTTCGAATCAATCCGACACCTGTCTTAACGGTGACACCTAGTGGTCACTTGCAGGTGTTGATCTGAAACAACCTTGACAGCGAGCCATTAAAAAATGTGTTTTTTTATTATTGTATTTTTCTAATAAGTGAAGCTTGTAACCTGTAGGCTCCTCACTTTGCGTAATGTTAATTTGGTCATGAAAAATGAATATTAATAAAATAATATATTAATATATATGAATAGGCCTATATGTATCTATCTATTAATCTATCTGTCTATATATATTTCTATCTATGCATCTATTAATGTGTCACTATGTATACTCTGTCTATCTCTAGCCTATCAGTCAATGTGTAAATTTAAATGTAAGCCTAAATATAACTAAACAAATCGCACTATAAATGTCACTATATCACCAACAATCCGCTATCTCAAAATCAAACTCCTCTCACAAAACCCCACAAGGTCAAGATGCGTTGACTTTATACAGATGTGCGATTGTGTGGTCCAGGGACGTACTGGGACTGAAATTCAGCCCGGGACTTTAAGATGGAGAGGCCTTTTAAGCGGGTGACCTTGGTGCATGAGCAGAAGGATATTTTTGCAGTTATTTTAATTCTAATAGTGTTTTTATTGTATAAAGAGAATCAGATTACACTGAAGACATTCAAGAAATTTTAGGATGACACCTGCCTCATAAGCAAGTCACCACTGCACTAAACACAACCAGGTCAGCAAAACCTAATCTCGAACACTTAAGTCACTGTATACTGCTAACTACCAGCATGTCATGTGTACAGTCAGTCGGAGTGATAAAATAGTTACAAAAACTAACAAATACCCACTCAAATGCTCAAAAACTACAATGCAGACCCATAAAATAGAGATTTGTGTGTGTCCTCACTTTCAACTCTCCCTTGCGCATCTTCACCTGGGTTGGACCCCACCTCTGTCTGTAGTTGTACTGCATGAGAAGAACGTCACTCTGTTATAAATATTATTAAAAATAACCAATTTTATCATCGGAAAGTAACATAGATAGTGATAGTGGCTTAGCTCCTTTTTTCTGTGTGATTGAACTTGTGGCATAAACATATGACTCTATTTTAATCTATCTTATTCAACCTATGCATAATATGATTGCCTACCCAGCCCTGCACACTGCCCCTGTACCTGTCTGTCACTGTTTTTGTACTGGTTCCATTCTCCTCATCCTCCTGCTCTTCTTTCTCTTGCTGCTTTCCTTCCTCCTCCTGCTCCTCCTCATCCTTTTCTCCATCCTCATCAATATGACTGCAGGGGTCATCATCAACCTGTCCCTCTCCAACACTGACCTTAACAGCTAATATACATATACAGACATACAGAGATTCCTTGCTTATAGAAGGATGTTGTCTGTGTGTGACGACAAACTGCTGTTTATAATATATAATATATCTATAAAAATATAACATATGTAAGGGATAATGTATAGCGAGGCGGTTGTTGAGTCACAATAATGTGACTCAAAATATTGATTTAAAAAGCAGTTTATTGATTTAAAAACGATTGTATTGCTTCCGCTAAAGAAAATAGTCCGCTCCGTCTCTGAACTGCGTCCATGCCAACGCTCTATTTTTCATGGCAACGGTGTGTTATACTTAGCAGCGTCTGTTATCAAGAAACAGACCGCATTCTACATTGGAATTCTACCAAGCCATGTAATAAATGCCTATATTTAAATGCAAATATAAACAATTTCAGTGTATAATAATCACTAATATATCACTAATCGTGCACCTGTCCTGTCCATGCTGCTGGGTCCTTCCTCATCTGCACCCTTTTCAGTACGGAAAAGGTCTGTTAATTTGGCGCATTTAGCTGCCTCTTGTGACAACATTTTTTTCATTTTAATTCTTATTTTCTCGGCCCCACCCATTTCTTTCTCTTCTTTCCTTCTTTTCGCCATTTTTACCGTCCGTCTCTGTTGCATTCACACAAACCCGCCAAACATGACCAAAAGTAAACTCCTTTGATCGGCGCCTAGTTTGAGCCAATCGGATGTCAGGGAAAACGAGGATCAGTCCAAGTTGGGAGGGGCCGCTCGTATCCCCCCTCAGATTGAAAGTATTGGCTTGCTTGGCCCGGTCTGAAACACACACACAAGTTTTCCGTTGCAGCTGATTGGCCGGTTAGGTCCGGTCGCGTATCATTAAAACAAACAAAAACTCTTTGACCACCGGCCGGTCTTCGGCCTGAAATGGACCGGCCGTTCGGGATTGTTCCCGGTATTCCCGATGGCCAATCCGCCCCTGGTGTGGTCTGTTCCTGACCCTGTCAATCAAACGCTGATTCGGCGGATCGGGCCACCTGTCGAAACACTTCTTCTTCTTCGCCACGCTTCTTATCCTTGTCCAGAGTCAAGAAGTGGACTTAATTAGCCTTTCGCCGTGCCCCGCCCCCCTTAGTTACTGTTGCTACGTCCAACAAACAAATAATGGTCAAACACACGACCAGCGCGACAGATTGCCTTGATAGGAAGAGGTATACCCGTGCGTGTCAGTGACCTTTTTTGGAGCAATACCTCCGCGATATCCTCCAGATCGAGGCAAAAGGGGTTACAGTATGCAGTGGAGGGATATATTAAAAAATATAAAAATACTTAATGAAGGAGACATGACTATTATCGAGGCTAATGCTTACCGGTCTCCCCATGACCTGTACCTCAAGTGCGACCAGCACAGCCTTGTGGACCAGTCATGCTCTTGCACTGCCGGGTAAGTTCTCTTTCATATGTTATGGTCTATGGTCTGTTATGGCTATTTTGTTAAAATACAAGGGTATGTAGTTAAACCTAACGTTACATGTGCGTCAAAGCCATTCAAAGCTAACTAACATTTCTCTGTTGTTTTGAGAATAACGTTAGCCGTTTTGAGAATCAGAATCAGAATGTTTTATTTCCATTGTTGAACAGTGGGTCTGCCAGCCTATTATAGCTCCAGCCTGGTCAGTGGATCCCCGGTCTCCGCCTCCGAGACCAGAATTCAGCACATCAGTCCATTGACGTCCCCTTGGCTCTTACCTCCTTCAGCTCCCCCATGGCCCATCAGTGAACCACTTCCGCCAGGCTCCCTCGTCCCCCCAGATCCACCTTGGTCGCTCGTCCCCATTCCCTCACCTCTGGACTGCAATCCTCTGGCTTTGCCAGCTCTTCGTCCTCCTCCTGAACCCCCTCCATCCGCAGTTGGTCTTCCTTCGCCGCAAGAACGCGCCTACCGGGAGGGGGGAGTAATGTCACAGTGGTGTGCCGTTTAGTTTGTTTTCATTGGACTTGTCATATCACTTGTCATCATCGTTATTAGTTCATCTGTCTCACCTGTCACCTCGTTAGTCTTGTCAGCTGTGTCTTGTTTCCCTGATCTGTTTCCCCATGTATTTAAGCCCTGTGTTTGCCTTGATCATTGTCCGTTCTATGTTGTAATGTGTGTGTGTGTGCGTGTGTGTGTGTGTGTGTGTGTGTGTGTGTGCGCGCGCGTGTGTGCGTGTGTGAGAGTGAACCTTCTACCTGTGCTGTACCTGTCGATATTATATTGTTGTGAGTAAACGTTTATATTGGAGCTTTTTGCCTGTTCGCCTTTCACCTACACCACACTGTGACACATACGATTAAAAATCAACTTCTATTCTGAATGTTGTCAATGTCAGTGATGTATACAACTCGCCTGAAACTAAATTTAAAAATATATATATCTTAGACAAAAAAGTGGAGAAATACACTGCCGGGCCAAAAAAAGTTGCTGTTTAGGTTTAAATAGGCAAATGCTAAAGAGTCTATAGTTTCTAGCATGTTTGGCAACAGTTCTTCTAACCCTAATTGATGGAGTGTGTAACTTTTCATTCTCAAACAACAATGTAGGAAGACACATCATGGCTAGCCTAGAAATCTAGACGCACCCTAGCGGCAGCAAAAATTATTTCGCAACCAGTGTGGTCTAGCAACTCTCCATAGACCTTTTAGCTGGAAAAACCAAACTCTGGTCAGGCCAATCACATCGTGTATAGAGTCGGCGGGCGGGCTTAACATAATGACGACAGAGTTGTGACGGTTCACTGCTACTTGAAAACGAATGGCTGGCGAACAGCTGACTTTCGATTCGGCTCTTGCCGCGACTCTGGAGGATTTTAAGTTAAACTTTTCTTTAAAACATGAACAAAGAACGGCACTTGAGTCATTTAAAAAAAAGGAAGATTTAAAAGACGTCATCATCTTCGTTGCTCTGGTTGGTTGTAGCGCTATCCTATTGCGTGCAGAGGGAATTTGAAAGACAACCGTTTATCCCGCCCCTCGTATTGAGCCTGTCAATGGAGAGTTCCCAGACCTAACATCTTGATGTAGGTCTGGCATGCCAGGCTACATCATGGCCATATTCCAGGATGACAATGCCAAGATTCAACAAGCTCAAATTGTAACAAAATGGTTGGGAGGGAGCATGAAGAATAATTTGCACACATGAATTGGATTCTCTGAGTCAAGGCCTAAATTCATTGAAAGTCTTTGGGATGTGCTGGAGTATTAATGCACCTCTTGATGGAAGTAACATTTATTTATTTATATAACATTTATATTGACAATGCAAGAGTCAAGCACTCTGCGAAGTCTAATCCAGGACACCAGAATATTCTTTTGGTCGGGCACAATATATAAGACATTTTCAAGATATGGCAATGGCAAGATATTTGTAAGGGACAGTATTTTGAATGACCAGTACATAGATGTGTATGTAAAGTGCATTCAGGCCTGAATTTCAATACCCTCAGAGTGTATTCACAGTCTACTGTAATGATTTTTAATGTAATAGACTCTTTAACATTTAAAACATTAAGATGAGAGGTTGACAACTTCACACCTGCTGTATTATTAACTGTTTTGGAATAGCTCTCGTTGTGTAAATAGTCTGAGTTCAGCAGCTCATCAAGGCTTCTTTACAGCCACAACTATCAAGTTTCTCATCATTGACAACCCTCAATACCCTCAGGGGAAATAGTGATTAGCTCTGAAATAAACTGATTAAGCAGAACATGATTTACACACAGCATATATGTAACCCTGGACCACAAAACAGTCATATGGGAATTTTTTTTTACATTAAGATGTATACATCATCTGAAAGCTGAATAAATATGCTTTCCATTGATGCATGTTTTGTTATGATAGGACAATATTTGACCGAGATACAACTATTTGAAAATCTGGAATCTGAGGGTGCAAAAAAAATCGAAACATTGAGAAAATCTCCTTCAAAGTTGTCCATGTGTGTTCGCGATTGTGCTGCATTCACTCACAAAAAATAAATGTTGTATATATTTACGGTAGGAAATTAAAAAAATATATTAATGGAACATTATCTATAATTAATATCTAATGATTTTTGACAATCAATAATTTTGACCCATACATTGTTGGCTATTGCCACAAAAATACCCGTGCGACTTGTTACTGGTTTTGTGATCCAGGGTCACATATTGTGTTTTGAGGTCCAAAACCTCAAAACATTTTTTTTTTGCAAATTAAAGAAAAGTGCATTCAATGTTTTAACACGTGAAATGTCAAAACTCACTGAACCGCCCTCATTGGAGTTGATACATATTAATTATTTTGCTTTGTTATCATTTCTAACTTTTTAAATCAAAGTTAACATTTTTAATGATCTACAAACTGAATAATTCAGCTACATAAGGTTGCAATAGAAAGAACAATCTTTTCAATCTACATTTTCTTTAATCCTTAAAGGTGCCCTAGAATGTGAAATTGAATTTATTTTGGCATAGTTAAATAACAAGAGTTCAGTACATGGACATGACATACAGTGAGTCTCAAACACCATTGTTTTTTCCTTCTTACTTAAATCTCGTTTTTGAAAAACACCCCTGAAAAACAGGCGAATCTCCACATAACACCGACTGTGACGCAACAGTCGGGATCATTAATATGTACGACTCCAAAAATGTGCATATGCCAGCCCATGTTCAATGACAGGCGGAACTGTGCAGCCGAAGCATGGCAGTTGTTCGGTGTTTGGATGTACAAATGAACACAAAAGTATTTAGTTCCTACATCCGAGCCTCTGAAGAAACAATGGGTTAATTTTATTTTCTCTGGAAATTTCCAAACATTTCACCGACGAGACTGTTTCCTCAACTTGGGCCAATACAGAGCTGGCCTCGATCGATCGAGCTACCAAGCAACACTTTCTGAATGTGTAATTGTTCAAGTTCAGACAGGTAATCTTTCTCTCAAAATCGTTCAATACTATATTTACATCATCGTGTTTGCATTGGTGAAAGCATTAGAGAGAGTGCAGAAACTGCTTGCAATGATAAGATCTTTATAGAGTGCCGAAGTTATGACGTCACTTTGTAGGACAACTCAGAATTTAGCGGCGCATGGGTTCCCTCGATCGAAAAGCTGTGCATTTTCCCCATAGACTTTTGGAAAATCACAAAAAATAAGATCTGTGTTCAACAAAGAGTTGTGACCCTTACACGTTTTGTCTATCAAGATAATCTTTAGAAGGTAATCCAAAATGTATACATTTTGAAGCCTAAATAAAGCCGTCAGATATAACATGATAACGGTAAAAAGTTTAAAAAACCACAAGCAAGTTATAACTGGTGTGTTTTATGTCATAGATCAAAACGTGAAAATATTAAGAGGCTTTGTTAACCACAGACCTTATTTCAGGCGATTTAGCAAAAACCCATTAAAAAAACCCATAGACTTTAGGGCGAGGGAACCGGAAGTGCTAAAATGCTAACTCACTTCCGCATTTTGGCCTACAAAGTGGCGTCATAACTTCGGCACTCTATTCTCGCGATCAACACACTGTCATCTGTTTGCTCAATGCTCATCACGCCAACATTTTATGTGATGGGAATAGATCTAAATACTTTAAAAACAACTCACGATTTGTTAATCTCGATAGCTGTAATAGTAAAAACGTATAATATCTGTAGTAAAAGTATTCGAGAAAGTTTCACATGTAATACGTAGCTATTTCATATGCAAGCATGTCAGCCAATCACAGCGGAGGCCGGTTACACACAGCAGACACGCCCCTCCAAACAGAGCGTTTGGGCTCAGGGCTAAAATCAGGCTAGGAAAAATGCCTTTTATTTCTAAATTATGACTATTTTTGATCTAAAAAACATACTAACATAATAAGGGCAACCCAGAAAACATTATACAATAAAAATAAAAACCATTCTAGGGCACCTTTAAATGTTTGATGATTTTGTTTATAATGTTTGAAGGAAAAATTTTTAATAGCTTTTTATCAAGACAGTCATCAAGACATCCAAAGTTTTCTTTTATTGGTCGTGTTCCATACAAGGTCCTGAATTATGACTCTTGGATCCAGTGACCCCAATCAAGCGGCTCCTGTCCTAACACGTGAAAAGCGTCTGAACCGGACACCCACAATCCTCTCTCTGGTTTCCGCTGTCAAAGCTACATTTATTTCTGACCATGCCAACTGTTGACATGGACCATAAGGAGTTTGAACAAACAGCTGCAAGCTTAGATCAGCACCAACTAATTCCCTGGCATAATTTAGTTAACTGCAGTCCTGGGCTTTGTATATTTGTATATTAAATCATTTATTTCAAATGAATAGCAACACATGTTATGACAAATTAGGTCTGAGGGCTTCATAAATTCACTTTCCTGATAACCAACCTAAAGGTAACGTATAGTTTTATTTAATGGTATAGCTTCTTTTTTGTGTATTGCATTAATCAGGATCATATGTTGCTGAATTGCCTCTAGTGGAGGACTGTAAAGATTACTCTTCTTTTCATAGTGTCTTTACTACTGCAGTGTAAATGTTGAATTACTTATTATGACTCATCATGGGTCATTTGATTTTTTTATGAATTCCTAACAAATGTCAGTCTATATTTTAGACTATTATTCTACATTTTGAATGCAATTTTATTTTTTTTCATTTTAACATGAAAATGTTAAAGAAATTTTAATGTAGTCTCCAAGGGGAAACAAAAATCAGTCATGTTGACTGATACATTTAGACCACATCTTAGAATAATAGTAAAGACAATAGAAGTATGGCTATTATCCAGTGTATTAAAATCACAAAACTAGATTCTTTAAAGTAATGGGTCCGTTATGAGTGCTTTTTCTTCACTCTTGTCTAAATTATCTACTTAATCATTTCTTAAATTATTTTTTATATTTGTAATAAGTCTAAATTTCAAGCACTGAGGTATCCATCTTTAGATCAAAGGGTCAGATTATTAGAAATATGCAGTGTATCAGAACTTTGGTCTGAAACTGTAAAAGAGAATCAAATATAACCTTTCTTTATTTAGAAATCTTAGCGTGCTCCCTCATGTGTTCAAGTAGTGTAACTGGATAGCGAATGTTACTCGCTAGCAACCATTTCTAATGGGAAGACAGAGTAGTCTTCTGCCAAGGGGTGTAATGAGAGCTTAGAACCTCTCGATCCAAATATCAGGAGGTTGTTTGTCTCATTGGAATCATTACTACAGTGAAATGTAATACTTTAAATCCTATAATAAGAATATAACCCTCCCCCCCCACCCCACCCTCCTTGGTTCCCAGCTGCACGTCATTTCCAATCACACACGTCATCATCACCCTCATCACTCCCACTTCAAAGCCACACTCCTCACCACAGTTCATTGTCGAACCTCGTTTGTTGTACATGGACTATCTCCCTGTCTCCAGCGTCTTCACCAAGATCACCCTTTGGACTCCACTACCCTGTTCACCTCATCCCTGCACCTTTGTACTTCAATAAATCACTGTTCATGATCAATTCTTCCTCTCCTGTGTCTCCATACTGTAACAATGTGTCCACCAAAGCGTAAAAAAAAGAAAGAATTTTTAATCGAAGTGCCACGATTTTAAAACGGCAGCAGCTTGTCTGGGATTCTGCTGTAGACTTTGGTTTTCGCCGATCAATTTTTTGTAGGGCCAATCAGCGAACAGAGGGAGTGGCTGAGAACGATGACGTTGTGCGTTATTTTGAGTTGTAGTTCAGTAATGGTAGCGGAGAAAGATGCGAGCGAAGCCATTCGGTCCGTTGTAGCAACGCTGCCGAATATCAAGAAGTTAAAGCCGGAGCAAGAACAATCTTTGGATAGTTTTGTTTTGGCCATGATGTTGTGGCCCTCCTCCCCACGGGGTTCGACATACATCACGAGCAAACGTTAGCGATTGGTGGCAGATCCAGAGTGACTCTGGGCAGATCCAAATTTTTTAGACTTCAATAGAGTACCAGCCTACAAGGGAGTTAACGATTGTCAATGCAGCGGTGCCAGACTCTCTGACTCTGTACAAATGAAATGTACGGGAGTCTGGTAGAACTAGGCTAGCTTGACAAGGTGCTGAGCGTCTATTTCACGCTGAGTGCTAAGCGCTTTGGCCTTAATAATAATTGAATTAGAGAGCTCTGCAATTGCATTCTTACTAGTAAGAATTAAATTAGAGAGCTCTCTAAATCAGTTCTTACAAGTAACAATTGAATCGATAAGCTCTTTAATTCGATTCTTATACTTGTAAGAATTACAGTTACAGAGCTCTACAATTTAATTCTCACTAGTAAGAATGCAATGGCAGACCTCTGGAGAGCTCTCTAATTCAATTAAAAGATTTGCTATTACACCCATTTCCCTCCCCAAATCCATCCTGGGGTGCTACACTTCAAAATAAAAGCCCTATTAGAATTAATTGATAAAATTGTCATTGTGTCAGAATGACCACAAGACAACTTGGATATGTTTTGCTTTTGAAAAATAATATTTAATCACTACATTAATTCTATAACTCTAAAAAACTAGGCCTCTATTGGGATGACACATGTATGTGTAAGTGAGAGATATATAAATAAATATTATTATTATTATAAAAATAAATTTTACAAATTGATGTTAAAAAAGGAAAAAGGAATGGACGCAAAATAGCTACACGGACTGTTTGAACAGAATACGAGACAGAGTTCTTTATTAAATTCATAAAAGAAAAAAGAATTACAGGAATACTGGATTCTAAACCTCAAAGAAATGCCACAATCAAGACCTTGGAGCAGAAATGAGGGAGAAACACCCAGAAACACCTCCTATGTGCCGACGAGCATTAGGGTCTTTCCTTGCCATTAATGCTTTGGATAACACGCCACGTCTCCTTCCATTAATAATAATAATAATAATGTCTAGTGCGGTGGCTGTGATATAGGCTATAAACCTACCAACGTCCGTTGCCATGATTGTTAGAATGACTGATCGCGAGAGGAAAAAAGGACGTTATAGTCGCATAACATCGGTTTAATGGAAACGGCGTCATTTCGCAATAGTTTTTTGGGTCCCACTTTATATTAAGTGGCTTTAAGTACTATGTACTTACATAGAAAAATAAGTACAATGTGCTTATTGTGTTCAGGTTGTATTGTAAAACACTTTTGCTGCTATTGAGATGTGATACTGGTAAGGTTAGGGACAGGTGTGGTGGTATGGGTCGATTTAAGGGTGGGTTAAGGTGTAAGGCAAGGGTCAACTGTGTAATTACAAATGTAATTACATCAATTAATTACAGTTGTAATTACATGCAGGTATTTTCAAAATATAAGTACAATGTAAAAACATGTATGTACACAATAAGTCCAATGTATCAAAGTAGTAACTTCAATGTAAGTACATAGTACTTAAAGCCACTTAATATAAAGTGGGACCCTTTTGCGCATGCGGGTCAGTTCGAAACCGCAAACAGTTCACACTGGAATATGATATAGGCCACATTTTAAAAAGTAATGTGAACAGCCAAACAAAAAATCAGATCTGAGCAAAAAATCCGAATTGAGCATTACGACTTGCGGTGTGAACGAGGCCTATGACATCTCTTCATTTAGTGCTACAAATTGATAACGGTCAGATAAGTATGATTTAAACCATGCTAATGCAATTCCACTAATGCCAACATAATTTTGAGTCTATTTAAAAGAATGTTGTGGTCAATATAGTATCAATAGAGTAACACCAATAGCGAGATACAACCACGATCGTTCATTTGTGACTTTAATGAGAGCTGTCTCGGTACTATGGTACGGTCTAAATCCGGACTGAAAATCCTTGCAGATATCATTTCTTTCAAGAAAGGAACACAGTTGAGAGGATACTCCTTTTTCTAATATCTTTGCCAGAAAAGGCAGATTCGAGATCGGCCTGTAATTGACAAATTCTGTATGATAAAGTTGCGTTTTTTTAACAAGTGGTTTGATCATAGACCGCTTAAAAGTTTTTGGTATAGGGTCTAACATACAAGTTATCGATTTAGTTGATTTAACGAGTTTAGAAAATTCTTCCTCTCCTATAGCAATGAATGAATCGCATTTTTCCTCATGGAGACTATAGTCTTTCTTAGTCTTTTCTTTCTTTATAATTTCGAAAGAACAAAGTGTTTTTTGCTAAGAATCAACTTAAAATTACATGATGTTTTATTAAACAAAGTTCGGGAAGAGCACGTTCAAATAATCAATCCAATTAACTTGTCATCAACAACCATCATGAGTATCTCGTCGGCATGAGAAGTATATATATATATAGGCACTCAGTCAACTCGCCTACATTCCTTGACAGTTACAGCATCCCTCCACCCCCCCGACACCGCACTCTTGGCCTGTTCCTTCCACAGCCAGGAATACGGGGGAGGACTCTGGGTTCGGGACAAATACTCTCCTCGGACAGCACGCCAAATATGCATACCATTTATTCTATCTGACTTATTTGTAAGTGTGAACTAGTGAAACAGTGTAGCTTTAATGTCTGTTGTCATCTGTTGTCATTCGCAGCAATTATTTAACTTACTGTAACACAGGCTGTATATGAAATGTGCTTCTCGGCTCATTCATGAGAAACAGTGTAGCTTTAATGTCTGTCTGGTTTATCTGAACACGTCTGGGCTTGAGCTGAAACAGGCCTCTCTGGGAGGAACATCTGCAACGATCCATCAGAGATGCTGGAAAACGCTGAAGGGGAACGTCTTTCTTCTCTTTAAAGGGTTTTTAAACCAGTCATGATGTAAAATGCCATCTAAGGTGATCCGTGTCCCTCTGTCATGAAGTTTCTCAAGGAGATCCTGGCATTCTGTAAACGTTTAAGACCGTAGATTAGTCACGCTCTTCCTTATAGACACTCATTAACAGATTTTGAGAGATGTAGTTCATGTAAGGTCATGTTACACAGCATTTTTTGGTGTCACTAAGATATTCTCTGGATGCCCATGAACATTTATTCATTGCTACACATTCGTTGTCAATCTGCTGTGTTTTACACTTTCCCATCATTGACACGAACCATTTTACTGAGCTCTATATGTTTTTTAAGCAATGTTATTTCCTTAATTCTTGTTGTTGGTCTCACCTTTGGACAGATATGATATTTGCCAAACCCAATGGCTTATCCCTGGGACCAGCGCATCCAGCAGTTTGCGTATGTCGTCAGTGGTGGCCCACTCGGCGTACTTTCTGACCGCTGCGTTTAAAACGGGTTCATCCGCTCCTGTAGGAATACATGTGCAGTGTTTAGTACAGCATCATCAGACACATCAACAGTGAGCGGTGTTGGAGAAGCCGACTCACGTCCTTCTGGGAGGAGCAGTGCGCCGCTGAAGTCCATCAGCTTGACCTGCAGGGTGTTGGCGTAGATGAGGACGTTCTTCATGTGTGTGTCATGATAAACGCCATGATCCATGCAGTGCTGCAGCGCCACAACGAGCTGCCGGAGGATGTGCTTCACCACGCATTTGCTCAGGTTAGCTCTGTTTCGCTGGACGTACTCAAACAAGGTCATGGCGTTCTGTGGATACTCCAGAACCAGGATGTCTTGATCTTCCATCACAAACATGTCATATAGTTGGATGATGTGTGTGCTAGTTGGAGACTTTAGTAGCAGCATTGCAGCTGCGTCTCGACTCAGAGGTGTGGAAAACCCCGGCTGAAGAAAAGAGATGGACTGAAGGTTAGTGGATTCATAACTAATCTCTAATCTCGTGACTAAAGGCCCGGGAAACTTCATCTTCCATCTCGTGAGCCTTTAAAAGTAAACTCTCGGGCTGCCCTGACTAGAGAGTAGTCATTCAAGCCATTAGTTAATTAATTGCATGTTTATATTAATTTAATTAGTTAATAGTGTGGTAAGTTACATAAGTTAAAAGTGTGGAGCTAAACCACATACTTTGGGCTTAAAGAGTTTATTAAGATGAAAGCAATGTACTTTTACAACTGATGATTCTAGGCTTTCAACTATATCTTATACTGTCTACATACAGGTTTATCAATTACCAAATTAGAATTTAATAAAACGATTCTTGGAAAATTTCATGAAGAATAAAGTTGTCAACTTACAACATCCACCAGCTTCTCAGGTCGGCTCTTCTTAAAAAAACTGACGATCACCTAAAAAATGAAGAAAATTGTTGCAAACGTAAGTAATCTGATCCATTTTTGTTTGTGTGCATGATAATAATCTACAATCTTTACATTTCTGATTGAAACTGTATGTTTATGTCAGGACTGAAAGACTAAAGGCAGAAGGAAACAAGAGGGACAAAGTTTGAGTAACATACTCGTTTGTATTCAACGTATTCAGTTTCTTCACCACCTCATAAAGAGATTCAAAGGATCCTGGAAAACACACGAGAGCATGTTAATACACAGCGTGAGCCTGAAGTCCAGCACAAACACACCTGAGGCCAGGAGTAGAGACTACACTATCAGGCTGAAGAGGAGATGAACCGACTGATAATCATGAACACTCACTGTGTGTCGGCCTGGACTTCAGCGGATCTGCCCGTGTGTGTGGACGCTTCTGCGGATCTGCCCGTGTGTGTGGACGCTCCTGCGGCTCTGCCCGTGTGTGTGGACGCTCCTGCGGATCTGCCGGTGTGTGTGGACGCTCCTGCGGCGGCACAAAAGCATACACTTCGGTTTCGTTGGTGTGGAAGAGACGTTTCCCAGCCTTCCACACTCTCCGGACGCCGGCACACACACTCCTCAATTTTGAGTGCTTTTCTGCAAACAACAATGTTGATTAGAAACATGTTTTATTAGCACAGATTACAGCTGAATGATTCACTAGTCACACACACGTTGCTAAAGCTGCGCATGGAAGTCACATTATAATTGTCTCCTTCTGTTTATTTCTGTCTGTATGCTCCTGAGACCCAGAGAAAAAAAGTTTTTTGAATTTAGTATATTTTTTTTAATGTCATTACATTGTTTAGAGCATAAGAAACAAATGTGGGGAAACATGTTATGTCCTCTGTGGTGGACAGCAGGACTCAGTTGTTTAAAAATAAAATGACATGAAATGACATTGGGATTTATTTATTTTCATTCACCAATAAATGTTTAGGTTTCAGGATTTTTTTTCAACCAATCTTAACTATGTTATGGAAGATATATCGGAATGAATTGATACGCCATTTCCTTTTACTTTATGCAATATGAGGGTAAAATGGCCATAAATGTAATTCCCATTCAATACAATGTATCTGTACACTGTATCTAATTTGCATATTTATTTGTTTTTGTTGTTGACTTTTATTATCCCCATGGGGAAATTTTGTTGCAATGAGTTTCAACATGCGGACACAGAAAGAACAAACAATGTACAGTACATAAATATGAAAATACAAAAACAAATTTTAAAAATCAATGACAAAAACATAAGTTAAGCTAAAATATAATGTGGTTAAAAGTGTATTGGTGTGAGTGTGTGTGTGAATGAACCTGAGTGTATTGCTGTGTGTGAGTGTGTGTGTGTGTGTGTGTGTGTGTGTGTGTGTGTGTGTGTGTGCTCGTGTTTATATTACATTGTGGGGACCAAATGTCCCCACAAGTATAGTAAAACCTGAAATCACCTACATTGTGGGGACCAGCCAGCGGTCCCCATGAGGAGAACAGCGTATAAATCACACTAAGTAATGTTTTTTGAAAATGTAAAAATGCAGAATGTCTCCTGTGATGGGTAGGTTTAGGGACAGGGGCAGTGTAAGGGGACAGAATATACAGTTTGTACAGTATAAAAACCATTACGCCTATGGAGAGTCCCCACAAAGATAGCGAACCAGACATGTGTGTGTGTGTGTGTGTGTGTGTTTGTGTGTGTGTGTGTCCACACGCCACACCCCCGATTTCTCACGCTGAAGTGTCAACCCGGTCGGTCAAATGCCGATAATGATTTAATCACTGATGCTCTCCATAATTTGGCCCAAACCATAAACTATATGAAAAGATTGAGCAGTTACTGCAGATCTGAGTGTCCTGTATAAATGCGGTTGATGTGCTTTAATCGGCTTCACTACCAGCCGCTGAACCTCAACAGTCTGACAATGAACAAACATCTACTGTCAGACAACAAATAAAGACACAACGTTCATAAAGAGCTTTTCCAGCATCTCTCCTGTTTTATTTGTGTTCATGTTGAGTTTCTCAGGTGGATGAGGAGGATGATGAAGAGGATGAGGAAGAGGATGATGATGAGGAACAGGATGTTGATGAGGAAGAGGATGTTGATGAGGAAGAGGATGATGATGAGGAAGAGGATGTTGATGATGTAGAAGATGATGATGAGGAAGAGGATGTTGATGATGAAGAGGATGATGATGTAGAAGAGGATGGTGATGAGGAAGAGGATGATGATGAGGAAGAGGATAAGAATGAGGTGATTTCATATCTACTGTACAACATAAGCGTACTGTACACTCTCACAAACACACACACACACACACATGTTGGTGCAACAGCATTATGAGGACTCTCCATAGGCGTAATGGTTTTTATACTGTACAAACTATATATTCTATCCCCTTACACTGCCCCTATCCCTAAACCTACCCATCACAGGAGACATGCTGCAGTTTAAATTTTTTAATAAAACATTGTTTTTGATGTTTTTTAAGCCTTTTGATTTATGAGGACTTTTGAAGTGTCCTCATAAACCACCCATAAGTTGTAATACCAGTGTAATACACATGTCATTATACAAATTTGTGTCCTCATAAATCACATAAACCAACCCCCCCCACACACACACACACACACACTGTTGCAAGGAATGAACAATCTCCATTCTTGTATGCCTAAGCATGTTCCAAGTCACTCCTTATATCTGCATAAATGGCTTGCATTGGAAGATTCCTGAACAAACAGTGATTCTTCATATTTTTGTATTGAATATTATTATTGTTAGTTCAAGATGTATTGATGTGTACCATTTGTTTGATTATTTGGGTTACATTATTTGATTAATTAGTTAATTATTAAAAGTTAGTTATTGATTAGTTTTGCATGAATCATGAAACTTTTTCAGTAGTTATCTGGGAAGCATAAAAAAATAGTAGTTATTGATTAGTTAATAGTGAGTCATGCACTCACACACACTCACAAACAACTTATGCACTCACACACACTCTCGATCAGCTCATGCACTCACACACACTTACGATCTACTACTGAACTACCACTTTCATGTGTGTGCTATTACTTACTAATTCGTTAATCAGAGTTTTTTGTTAGTTAATAGTAGTTACTAGATTCTTAATATTGTGTTACTCATTTGTACCTGTGTAATTATTCATTAACAAAAGAACCGTATTCTAAAGTGTTACCTAGGGTGACCAAACGTCCTGTTTTCCCAGGACATGTCCTGTTTTCACGTGCTGTCCTGGCCGTCCTGACTGTTTTTTATAAAGTGATGAAAATGTCCTGGTTTTCATTATTTCAGGGCTCTCAAGTGTCACACATTGAGCGTGACAGTCACTCATTTCGGTCTTTTGTCACGCACTCCCGCCACACATTGTATTTCTCATGCGGAAAAACTATTTATAATATATTTAATATGCCGCAGCGCCCAAAATGTCTCTGGCCGCGCCGCTCTCACTGTGGAACCGGTCCGGCAGGATTCAAGCGCGTCTCCCCTGCAGTTATTAATCGAGCCTGCCACTTACCAGCCAATCAAAAAATGAAAAGGGCTACACAATAGCCAATCAGAAAATAGCACTATAGTATCTGGGTAAGATTTAACACAACAACCAATGAAAAAAAAAGCATTTCCTGGAATTGTTCACGTGATTCTGCTACAACATTTTCCGAAAGCTTCGTTCACCCGCAGAGGAAACCACTGGAGCTCGAGCATCACTTTGAGCACAGAGTAGGTCATGATCTCCTTTTTTAATGTTACAACAAATTCACAAATTGTTTGACACAAACAATGACAACTTGACTGCTAGAATGTTTCCCAGAAAATTAGCATCAGGTTTCCATTAATGTCTGTAACTTAGCCAACAGTGTAAAGCTTGTTCACTGACAACACCTGCTCAGAACAAGTAGTCTAGGTCTAGTCATATTTTTGTTTTCACTCGATGACTGACATATTGGGGGATGTCACTCTTGCCTGTCTTCAAAACTTGAGAGCCCTGTAATTTTTCATTGGGCCATTAGACTTTCATGCTTGTTTGTTAAGCAACAAAAAACTGCTGGGAAAGATAAGCTCTAGCAAAATATAGATTGGCAAACAAGAAGGATGAGGAAGAAAAACAGGATAAAGAGGGAGGTTTTTATAAGTTTGTGAGAGCTATTTTTGTTCAATATGGAGTTTTTTTTTGTTGTTATTTATTATTTATTTATTTTTCTAATACAGAAGAGACATTATTTCTATCATTATTTTTTAATCTGAATTTCAAAAATGCAGTATTTGTGTCCTTGGTTATAGATAGTATTTTGTAATATAACAATTTTCTATTCATACAGAGGCATAGCCTACTTTAAATTTATTGACATTAATAAGGCATCTTTGAGTAAACTTCGAGTATCATTTGAGTATCTCATTGTCGGGCCGAGTGTCCTGGTTTTCGGTAATCAAAATATGGTCACCCTAGTGTTACCGATTAATCAAATGCGCATGTGCAGAATCACAATCTGCTGCCATTTAATGTGTTAAAGAAACACGCCAACTTTTTGTGACTTTATCTTATTCACCGTTTCCCCCAGAGTTAGATAAGTCCACACATACCCTTCTCATCTCCGTGTGTGCCGTAACTCTGTCTGACGCACACACCGCTAGCCTAGCTTAGCACAGAGACTGGAAGTAAATGGCTCCACCTAGCATACAGCTCCCAATAAGTGACAAAATAATGCCAACATTTTCCTATTTATATGTTGTGATTTGTATAGTCACAGTGTGTATAAAAAACAAGGTCATATGAGACACAGCCATCTTTTAACCTT